>JAEOAD010000029.1:25125000-25725000 GCA_036365145.1 Orientallactaga sibirica | reverse complement strand
GGAGATACTAAAACAATGCAAACTCAATAACCATCAAGAAAACACCAAACTTCTGTAGTTCAAGTCTGATATTCTAACCAGTGACTGGCAGACTCCACATTTTACAATTCCATCCCTCCAGCTGGGCTGAATAGCCATGGAAAACTTCCATCCTAAGCCAACAGTGATACGTGGTAGCTCTTATACAGTCCAGGTATATAAAAAAATATCTTTGAGACTCCAAGTAAACCATGACCCACCTTTGAAAGGCTTTACCAGCCTCTTTATCAGGGTCATCATGCTCTGCCTATATGCTGTCTTAGCAGCGGCTCCTGGAATCATGTACACTTCATGATGCACTTGACATATTTTTCATGATTTCAAAACCAATACCAGGTTGCAGGACACAGCCACATTCTTGATTCAGGGACAAAATAAATTAGTGACTTGAAGAGCAAGTTCTTTGATTTCAAACAACTCCTTATAAAAGAGTTTGCATTTCTATTATTTAGTCTTTTCTCAGGCATCCTCTCCATTGTTTTAGTGTAAAGCAGTTGAGCCATCTTCCCTGATATTGTTAATGTGTTTGACAATAGCAGCTGCAGTAACTTAAAACCAGTCTCAGTGTTTGTAAATTTTAAACTTGTTTTAATTTCTCTAATTTTAAATCTTTTATCTCTCAGTCCCATACCCTTAGCCAAGCACATTAGTCCATTAAAAATTTAACCTTGATCAAACTCTCTGGGTGTGGACAGCAGAAAATAAGCAGTCCTTATTCCAGTAGCTGATTTCCAACAGTTTTCTGCCATCTTTCCTTCCCCTTAGAAAGTTCATAAGTGAAACCTCCAAGTACTATTCTTTCTGCATTTAGCATTTTCAAACTCTCATCAGAATAGTCCATAATATTTGGCTTACCACTCAAGAAGGCATCTTCAGTTGCAAGCACCAAGTTTCCCATTCCTCCAGCACATAAGCTCCAAAAGACCAAAATCCACACGGTCAATCTCATCTCACAACCCTACCCCTGGAACCAATTATGTAGTAGCCAGCCTCATGTCACTGGGATGAACCTCTACATAAGACACAGTTTATGGGAGCAGGGGTTTATTGAAACTTACAGATACAAGGGAAGTTCCATAATGGCAGTAGAAGCTGGACACCTCCTTTCAGAGCTTCATGGAGAGAGAAAAGCCAAAAGCAACCACCATCAGCACCACAAGCAAGCACACTTCAGGAATTCCAGGCATAGCTCAATAACTTTGCATATGTTTAGACTGGAATTCCCCAAACACACCTTAGGGCTGGACCCTAGGATCTGCCCACAGTGATAAATCCTCTAGACAGGCAGCTGGAGATCTAAGTTAAAAGCTTTAATAGACTCCTGAAAATGGGGGCCATCCATTTAAACTACCACACCTGGGGAGACAGAAACACACATCTCTTCACCCCATATAGGGCACAGATACCAGACCAAGCATGATTGTAACAAAATCAGTTTTGGTGAACCAATGAGTTCATTGGGGTTAATTGTAGAGCAGGGTGAGGCGTTGCTTAGAGGATTATTAGTGACTAAAGGAAGCTATATTACCAAGAACCCCATCCCACCATAACTGACAGCTCATGGATGTGGCTTCTCTGGAGCTTAGTGTGCCACTCACCAATGAACCTAACCCACCATAAATGAAGACTCATGATGTTGCTTCTCTGGCGCTTACTGCTCCACTTGCAGACACCTTGGCTGGTCAGATAATCTCCTCCCCAGGCAATTGTTGAATATAACGTTAGAGAGGTGTCCTGAAACTTTTTTCAGACTTGACTTCTGAATCTCCTCTCCTCTTCCTCCCCCCAGGAGGAAATATTTCAATTCAAAGAAATTTGGTACACAAAACTGTTCAGAGTTTTTCCCTCAACAGTTGTTTACTCCTCCTATATCCATGGGGAGGGGAGTGGTCCTGTGACCTTTTAAGTTTCAGCTCTACCTAATTTGATATGAGTATCCTCCTTCCTCTGGGGGGGGGCGTGCTAGTTTAATTCTCAGAAATTTTTTGTACAGCACACCAGGAGCACAGACAGTGCAAGTGTCTGTAAGGGTGTACATATGCACATTAGGTTGAAAACAGGACTGCATTTTGAGTGTTTTTTAATTGCTGGATAAAATGATTTTTTACTTCCTTGGGGGAGTAAAAGGTCAGTGATCTTAGTACCCTGACCAGGGATGAAACTCTTACCTTTACTAACTTATGTGGCCAGTAAGAATTTGTCCTCATAAGAAAATAGAGGTTATGCTATTTCCACATTTATTTCATACATTTGTATGCTGTTCTGTGTCAGTTAATTAAAAGAATGAAGCCTGTGTTAATATTTTCTTGTCTGGCTAAATTGTACACTCAGCTTCATAATTATTGGTTTAAATAGTTTCTGCATATTAACTTGCAGGTTAATTTTTGGCCAGTTCTGGTCTTTATTTCCTTTCTGGTTGACAACACTTGCTTATTTGAAAATGTCCCATGACAAACCCAGGCCAGTGCCTTTCTTGTCCCTCCCCTGGGTTATATGTTCCTGTGGTAACAATTTATTCATGTGCTGAATATCTAGTTGCTAATTTTCAATCCAGTTAAAACTTATCCAATCTTATGCTTTTTCTTTTTAATTTTTATTCTTTAATTGGCACATGAATCTTAGGTTCCATGAAGGCATTTCCCAGCACAGTTGGTTTTTGTTTCTCCTTCTCTCCACTTCTTCTACATCCTCCTGACCTCATGTACACTTCTATCCCCAAAAGCAAGGAAATGGATTGCAAATTAGAAATTATGAGTATATATTGTTTGTTAAATCTAATTTCTGCTTCTTATACTAGTGTTTCCTCCTTGTATATAATGAATTTCAAAAGTATGCCTTTAAAATTCCTTTCTGGTTGTTTTATTATCACTACCTTTTAGGGTTTAACTTCTGTGGACCATTAGTTTGGCTAATCCTCCACTGTTCTGATTCATTTTTGCATATGGGTTTATTTAAAGGAAAATACATTGAATTTGTAATTTCATGCCTTTCTGTATCCAAACATGTGAATGCTACTTTATCTCATTAGTATAGTGTGGAAAAGTACATTTTGTTCAGAAGGACATTACTTGCAAAAGTTCTTGACATTATCTGTATCTGTAAGGCTTAATATTAGGGATGAAATTTCCCTTCAGTAATTATCCTGAGCTGAGCAAATAACAGTCTCTGGACCATTTGGTACTTGATATTTTGCCTGGCAGAAGATTTTTTTGTTTTGTTTTGTTTTTGCCTATATTAGCAGTGGTTGATTTTCTGATAGCCCCTACGTCATTCTTTTAAGTCTAAAAGAAATTTCAGCAAATTTGTTCTTCAGGATAGAATGTAAATATAGTACGTGTTACTGCATTTTTGTATTTTTCCACCATCAGAGTAAATAATAAGTGGCTTTATTTGCCTTTCCAGGCATGATTGTTTTTATATGTTGCTGCAGTTACCTTCTCTTTTCTTGAATAAAGCACATGACCAGAAGCAGATTATGAAATTTACAGTTTCAAGGGGAAGCTGCATCATGGCAAAAGCAGGGGATGGGCACCACATCTTGTCACACCTGTTGGAAGGTAGCAGCAAGAGTGAATTAGCTAGTGAGCAGCCAGTAGGGCTGGAGTAATAAATAATAAAACTCAAGGTACGACCCAAATAACACAACTCCTCCAGCAAGGCTCCACCTCTGAATGGCTCGACTGGCTGGGGAAGAATATGAAGTTTAATCACAAACATGTAAGGCTATGGGGCCACTTTATAGTCAAACCACCACATATTTGTCTTAGTTAGCTTTGCTGTATATAACATATATTGTTACACAATATATGTTTAGCAGCAGTTTGATGAAACATTCCTCACTGTTGTGGAGGCTGAGAAGGCCAAAGGGAATGTTCTAGTGGATGAGATAGCTGGTTAAAGCCCTCTTGCTAGTTTTCAGATGGTGTGGTGGTTTGATTCAGGTGTCCCGCATAAACTTAAGTGTTCTGAATGCTAGTCTCCCCAGCTGATGGCAATTTAGAAATTAAAACCTCCTGGAGGTGGTGCATTGTTGGGGGCGGGCTTATGGGTATTATAGCTAGCTTCCCCTTGCCGTGTTTGGCACACTCTCTGGTTGCTTTTGTCTAACTTATGCTGACCAGAGGGTGATGTCCACCCTCTGCTCATGCCTTCGTTTTTCCTGCCATCATGGAGCTTCCCCCTAGAGCCTGTAAGCCAAAATAAACCTTTTTTTTCCCACAAGCTGCTTTTAATCAGGTGATTTCTGCCAGCAATGCGAACCTGACTGCAATAGTAAAGTGGTACCAAGGAGTGGGATTGCTGTTAGACACCTGACTGTGTGGCTTTGGCCTTTTGGAGCTGATTTTCAAGAGGAATGTGGAAGGATTTGAAACCTTGGCCTAAGAGACATCTTGTAGTGTTGTAAGTATAGCTTAATGGGCTATTCTGGTCAGAGCTAAAAGACCTAAATGCAGTAAGAACTATGGGCTGTGAGGTTTGGCTTATGAGGGTGAGAAAGAGCTTTACTTGGGCTGGGCTAGCAGTTTGTGAGAGAAGCTTGCTGTTATGCCCATGTCTGAGAAGTTGTGCAGGGTTGCTTTGCGTAGAAATGAACTGGTGTGAGCAGAGGGATATGGCACAGAAAAAATGAAATCTTTGGGTGAACTCTGCCCATTCAGCTGCAATTGAGAGATTACAACCTTTGAGATTGGGCCAGCTGACCTGCACTGGGGCAACAGGAAGAATGCAGACTTTTTTGAAGGGGCCTGAATGCTGAAGGAGTGTCCTGTTCTTCAAAGTCTGATTTATTCCCCCCTGGATTGACAAATTGCCACTCTACCTGGTATTGTGGAGTATAAGAAATGCAGGAAAGAGAGGGTCATTGAGTTTGCAATGCGGTCTTGTGTTTTGGAAATGGCATGGGTAGTGTGAAGCAGGTTTGCTGGATGCCTGCATGGAGATCCCATGGGGCCATGAGGATGGACTGTGGGTTGCAGTGGAGCCCAGTGGAGATGCCGGCTTCTGAGGAAAGCTGCCGGCCCTGGATGAAGTGTTCCAGGACTGTGAGTAGCCTAGCTGGGGGGGGCGGCATTGGAACTCCAGAGACTTGTTGCTGCTCAGAAGTATCGGACTTGGAGATTTGTCACTGACTAGTTGTTGGATTGGAATTACAGAGTTTGACATTTGCCCTGGTGGTTTTAAATCTTGTATTGGTTGAATATTTCTTTGCTTTGCCCAATGCCATCCTTTGCAGTGTGAATGTTTATTCTGTGCCATTATGGGCTTTGGGGGATTATTTTTGGTATTATGGATCAGTTAAAAGACCTTGGAGTATGGGGATTGTTGAACCATCATTAGGATTGATTTTTTTAAAAGGGGGCTTTTAAAATTGGATGAATGCATTGCATTTTACATCATGTATGGTTATCAGTTTATGGGGGCCAGGGGCAGAATGTGGTGGTTTGATTCAGGTGTCCCCCATAAACTTAAGTGTTCTGAATGCTAGTCTCCCCAGCTGATGGCAATTGGAAATTAAAGCCTCCTGGAGGTGGTGAATTGTTAGGGGCGGGCTTATGGGTCTTATAGCCAGCTTCCCCTTGCCAGTGTTTGGCACACTCTCCGGTTGCTATTGTCCACCTTATGTTGACCAGAGGGTGATGTCCACCCTCTGCTCATGCCTTTGTTTTTCCTGCCATCATGGAACTTCCCCCTCGAGCCTGTAAGCCAAAATAAACCTCTTTTTTCCCACAAGCTGCTTTTAGTCGGGTGATTTCTGCCAGCAATGCGAACCTGACTACAACAGATGGTCACTTTTGGGCTGCATCATTACCTGGTTGGATGCTCTGATCTCTTGTTTTTATTTTTCAGACACTGATGCCAAAATGGGGGTTCCACTCTCAGGACCTCATCTAAGCCTAATCAATACTTCAGAATAGTTCTCCTCTCAGTACCAACACTATGGGGACTGTGTCTTACATATACTAATTTTGAAAGTGAGTCTTTTATTTTTTCATTGCTGGAATAAAATGCCTGACCAGAAGCAGCTTATGGAAAGAAATGGGTTTAATTTGTTTTACATTTACAGAACACAGTGTTAATTGTGGAAGGGATGTCATGGCAGGCCTGAGCAGGAAGCCTGCATCACATGATCACATCATCAGTGAGGAAGCAGATTGAAGGAACAGCAAGGGGGATGGGCTACAATACCTTAGGGCCCTCTTCTCAGACACACTTCCTCTTGCAAGGTTTTTAAGACTTTATTTTTATTTATTTATTAGAGACATAGAGAGGGAGAGAGAGAGAAAGAGAGAGAATGGGCATGCCAGGGCCTCTAGCCACTGCAAATGAACTCCAGACACATGTGCCACCATGTGCATCTGGCTAATGTGGGACCTGGAGAATCAAACTGGGGTCCTTAGGCTTCACAGCATGTGCCTTAACCACTAAGCCATCTCTCCAGCCCCTCCTGCAAAGTTTTATCTCTGAGTTTTCTGCAGTCTTCCTGAACAGCACCCTAGCAGGGATCAAGTGTTCAAACACATAAGCTATGGAACAGTTTACATTCAAATGACCACAGTGGGTACATTAATATTTGGTAAATGGTATGAGGGTCCTACATATTTAGTCCATTGTTTTCTAACATAAAATTATTTATTTTTGTAAAATAGCCTGTTCTTGCACAAACTTCTAAAGCATCATGGAGTTTATGTCCTCTTGGAAATTCAAAACATATATGCATGCATTAAATTCTCTGAGAAGACTTTCAGTAAATATGCTAATTCAGTATCTATTATCTCTATTATATGGATGTTATTACATTTGTAACAATATATCAAACTTACCAAGTCACATCCATTAAATAAATGTTTGCAAGTTGTTATAAGTTAATTATACTTGAAAAAGCTATTTAAAAAAGGAACTTAATGTAGCATTTCTTGGAATTTTTGGAAAACTAGATTTCATGCCTTTTAAATGTTGGTTCCATGTAATAATATTAATAATATTACTTAGGGATGGAGAGATGGCTTAGTGGTTAAAGGCATTTACTTGAAAAGCCAAAGGTCATAGACTGTATTCCACAGCATCTACATGAACCGCATACACAAGGTGGCACATGCATCTGGAGTGTGTTTGCAGCAGCTGGAGGCACTGGCCCTTTCTCTCTATCTACATCTTTGTGTGTCTCAAAGAAATAAATGAACATTAAAAATTAAAAAATAATATTAATCAATCATTTTACTATATTGCAGATACAATGTGAAACGTGTTGTGTGTTCTTTAATTTTATCTGACAACAATTTTCAATATGGGCTAGAATTATCATTATGTCTGTTGATGTAGAAACTGACATTCAGAGAGGTTTAGTAACTTGCCAGGGCCAGTCAGTGAGAACAAAGTTGAAGCTTGGGTTAGCTTTATTTCATGGCATAATGAATTTACACTTAGTGGGTAGTTTAAAATCATGTAATTTTGTCATGTTACACACTTTTTGGTCAGATGTCAGATGTATGTCTTACTGGGCTGAGTACAACTTTCAGACAGTGCTATGTTCTGAGGCTCTATGGGAGGGTATGTTCCCTTTCATTGGTTGGTTGGAGGAATTTGACCCCATCATTTACACGCCTCAAATCTGTAATCCATTACTGGATATTGGCTGGAGACCTGCCTCAGTTTCTGGCATTCCGTCAATGTTCCTTGGTCCCTACTTTACCATCACCAAAGTATACAATCTTTCAGCTGCTGTCATTCTTGCCCACCTTTCTACCATATTCTTCCACTTTTAAATACTCATGTGATTATGATGGGCTCTCCATGATGCACCAGGATAACCTCACAACTTCAAGATTCTGAACTTGAATCACATGCCCAATGTCTCCTTTGCTATCAGTTTTGGGGCATGTAGGTTGTTTAGGGGGTTGTTATTCTACAATTACAGAGCCTACTCTCTATATATCTCATTTTCTCATTATCTCCACACACAAATCCTTTTAAATTCCTTTCTTTTAATATGGTACTGGAGACCTTAGTTCACAATGTTGATGTGAGGTTAGCAAGATACACATGGGGCTGGCTTGGGAGAAGCTGCTTGGGCATCAGGGTCTCAACACAGAATGCTCATCATTTGGAACAATGTGTGTGCCACATGCAGCATGATTCAAGAATTTGGAACAGCTTATTTCTTATTACTTAGAAAAGCAGTGACAAAGGGAAAGTGTCCCTTAAATATTATTTCCTTAGATTGTCTCTGGCCATGTTTCCCTGATAAACTGCTCTGTGGCTTTATGACTGACAACTTGTTTACAGTGACTTAGGATAGAAAATGAAGTTCCCAGCATGCACAATGCCCTGGGTTCGATTCTCTAGCACCGTAAATAGACTATAAAACAAAAAAATGCATCTGTTTATGGATGATTTGTTTCTAAAACTCACTGTAGTAATAAAATCCAGGGACATGAAAATTGCTTTATTTATTTTGTATGCGAGTAGAGTTTTATTCTATTTCAAACTTTAATAAGCTGCATGGTTGGGAATTCTCATAGGGATCTTTTATTTTTTTTCTCATACTCAATACTGCTTCTTAGGTAGGTTTTGAAGTGGCAAGTAGCTTCTCCTAAAACATTTATTGTGTTCTGACTACAAATTACATTCCTTTTAAGCTATCTCATATGTGCTCTGTTATATGAGAGCACTCAGCTCTTCATGCTGTCATGTGTCATAAATATCTCACCCTTCTTTTTCTTGGAAAAACCATTGGTTGCCAGTAATTATTAAATGAGGGTTCAGAGATTGGTTTTCTAATACTTTCAGCTCTATTTTCTAGAATTAAACAAATAAATAAAAGCTAGTAGCATTTGAGAACTCCACTGCACAGTGTAGGGGAATTAAACATCTTTCAGGTCCCTTTTTTAGAGGATTTGTTTCCCTTACCACAAACCCATTCCCACCCATTCAATCTTTATTAAACATTCTTCACTGTGACAGTTTCCTAACTATTCTTTAAGTCATATTTTAGACAAGTGTGTGTTTTGGAAATATTTTTTCACATTTAGTGACCTTGCTTTATTTTATTAATAGTTTCATACATGAAGATAGGGTCATTTTTGCTGACTACATCTGAAAATAATGGCTTTGTGCTTGCCTTCAAGTGAATCTATGCTTCTGACTTTTATGTGAAATATACATTATTTCTCATCTGACAAATGAGGAAATATGTTCTGGGGCCTCAGCAAATGGTATGATTAAGTTATATTGTTTCTTGGCCCCATCTTATATGTAGAACAAATTTGACCATTTACTAATTTGGATGAATGCCATTGAATTTATAGGAGGAAGTATTTTAGGATCCAGGAAAGACTATGCAGCAGAATCTGCACAGTCTTATCTCTCAGGCAATGTTCTATATGCAATCAATGAAGTTTTCCTTTGGAATCTTCCACTTAGTTATAAAGAAATTGAGTATGGGGTATTATTATATACTTACTTCACTTGTTTCTTGTACATTGCTGATTGATAACCCTCCACATGGAATTTTTATTTTTCACCCAAATGAACTGCTAATTCCCTTGGTTATCATGTGTTATAAGAAGTGGGCAGACATATACAACACATATATTACCTCCTTCATTTTTATCAGGAGAATCTCACACTATTTGTATAAAAGTAGGTATTTTAACAGATAATATTTGTAATTGGCCTTTTGTAGTTAATTTTCTAGATAAATAGGTGTGCTATATTTCTTGTTTTGTTGACTTGTAGTCCTCTAATACAATACCAATATTGATATTTTGAAACCAACCTAATCTATTAAGAATTGTTATAACAATTCTCACATTTCCATTATTAATCCTGGATTGATCTAGCTGGCTGTATCAGTAATGGCCATCAAATGCTAAGTGCTTTGCTTTGACTGATTTTATTAGCCACTCAGTGAGAATTAAAAGATTAAAAAGAAGCAAAGAAAATTGACAAGAGTAATAGGCTCAGATTTACTATCCACACTCTGGTGGGATTATTAGTAATTATTATCACCCTTTGCTGCTTTCTCTGCAAAAAAGACAAATATAATCCTTCAAAATATTGTCTGAAAGCCTGTATCTGAAGGATGAAGTAAGAGACACTATATTTTTGAAATGTTGGGCATATGATGAGTTGCTCTTTAAAATGATATTTTAAACTTGTAGAATGAAACATTTACCCAAGTTGATACATTTTCACATTTTAAATGACTTATAATAATCAAGCTTTGAACTGGCAGAGAGAAAGACCAAGAAAAGTGTGCACAACCTATCTCTTGACAAAATTAGGATCTAGGTTAACTTTTACACATTTCAAATGGACAAATAGAAATGTAGGAGCTTTACACAATAGATTTCAAATAAATAAAGGGTATTCTCATGACAAATAATCAAAAGGAAGAATACACTTCAATCTATCTTTACTTCTTCAACCCAAATAAAAATTTTGAATGTCATTGTCCAACATCATTGGTAAGGACATGTTTGGCTCCTTCTCTTTCTATCTTAGCTTAAAATCATCACATCAAGGGAATAGGAGTGGGAGATATTTTCCTGATCTGTTTATAAATTAGGTGAGCCCCTTTATTAGATCCCTATGTATTTCTATTAATTTCTTTCACAGTTGTAATTTTTGTAATGTTTGTTAATTGTACAAATTAAGAGGTTTCACTATCACACTGCATCTATGTGTATAATGCAATTGATCATATTCATTGTCCCTCTCTTCTTTTTCTGTTCTCTTCTTCCTCCCTGATATTCTGCCTTTTGGTTTCATATACACTTTTTCTTGATGTCCACAGATGAGAGAAAATGTTGTTAGTATTTAATTGTTCTTTTTGTTTTAGCATCAGGATTCTATAATTGTACAGACAATGAGGACACAGCTAGTATAGTGTGGTAGTTTGAATAGATGCCCCCCCAATATATTCAGTGTTTTATTAGTTTGCAGTTTGCATCTGCAGCCACCTGGCTGGAGGCATTGTCACTGGGTGGATCTTAGAGTCCAGCCCTAAGGTGTGGTGGTGGGTTTGAGATTCCATTCTAAAGATATGCAATGTGTGCCTAGTTGGTGTTCCTGATTTGTCCTATGCTATGTGGCTTTTGGCTTGTGGGTTTGCTCTCTGTGTTTGGTCCTCTGAAGGCAGGACAACTTCTTCTGTCATTTGGGAACTTCCCCTGGATCTGTAAGCTATAATAAATGCTTTCCTCCATAACTGTGCCTGGTCTGGAAGTTCATCTCAGCAAACCTGAAGCTATCTGCTACATATACTATCTATTGTCATTCTTGGGTAGTGTAGCTGCTTGATAAAATTTAAAGAAGGATTTAATGAAATTAGTAACAAAAGGAGATCAGGAGAGCTGAGATCAATCCATGACTAGCAAGACTAAAATGCTTTCACAATTCCCAAGAAATAATGCTCTGCTGCTTATTTCAGAATAATGTGCATGGTGGGCAGCATGCTGAGTAACAGAATCCTGTGGTTAATAGTACAGGCTGATTCCAAAGATACCACAATTGTACCTACCATTATCAGAAATTTTTATTCACCTGTAAAATAAAAATAATAACAAAGGTTGCTAAATAGAGTTATTGTGAGCACTGATTATAAAATCTTACATAAGCAGAAGGTGTCAGGGAAGATAATGTGCAGTTATGAAGTAATTATAATATTTAAAATTTATCTCATTATGGGGAAGATAATAAAAATTTATCATATGAAAAATATTACCATCATTTTGTTAAATAAATAAATCTACTTAAATGTATTTCAATTATATTAAAATCCAATATCCAAATATGTCTTATAAACATTTAATCAGCTTTAAAAAATGACTAGCCAGACTGGACTAATTACTTTTGCATTGCTGGGAAAAAATCCCTGACAGAAGAAACTCTGGGAAAGTATTGACTTTGGTTTATAGTGAAGGAAGCAAGGCGGACTGGTAGTCATGATGAAGCCAGAGTCAGGAAGCAGAAGGCAAATGGGAAGTAGGGAAAGGGTATAAAACCTCAAGGCCTGCCCTGTCTCAGTGACCCATTTATTCCAGCAAGACTTCACTTTCTAAAGGTTCTAAACCCTTCTCCAGTTGGGGACCAAGATCTCAAACATATGAGCCTATGGGATACATTTTACCTTCAAACTACCCATTGTAGATTTACTAGTACCATGACTAGGTAAAAATACACAATGACTTAGTAGTCAAACTATAAACTCATCAGAAGGTCCCGTAACAACAGTATAATATATGAAATTATTAGAAATGATTCTTCCACAGCTATTACTATTAAGTTTTTTTTCCAAAACTCAAAATTGTTGGAAATTTCCCTATTATATGAAGATTATATGAATGATATAAATTTGGTTAATTTATTGACTTATAAAACAAATGTTTATTTAGTTACAACTATGGTAAATATTTTAGGTATTATGTTATGTGCAATGGTGACCCCTAATAACGTCCAGATACTAATCCAAGAATTTGTAAATGTTACCTCAAATCATAGAAAAGAATAAAAGCTGCAGATATAATTAAGGTTGCTAATCAAGTGACCTTAAATATTGACTATCCTGGAGTATTTGAGTGGGTTTTGTCTTATTGAAAGGCACTTAGAATTAGACGAATTGGACAGAAGTGGTTATAGTGAGAAGTGTTTAACTTACTTTGCTGGCTTTAGAGTTAGGAAGGGAGCTCAAATAAGGAAGTGCAGAGCTTCTAGAAGCTAAAAGAAGGTGAGTATGTTTACTATGTCAGAGAGACACCTGCCCTCTTATTTACTGCAGCACTACTTGCAATGTCCAGTAAATACAATGAAATAAATTAGTAAATAAAATATTTCAAAAAGAAATTGAGTATTAAAGATAAATAATAAAAACTATTAATTTTATAATGAGATGAAAAATAATTAAGGGCTAGAGTGATGGCTCAGTGGTTGAGCACTTCCCTGCAAAGTCTAACAACCTGAGTTTGATTCCTCACCCGAGTAAAGACAGATGCAAAAAATGGCACATGTATCTGGAGTTTGTTTGCAGTGGCAAGAGGCCCTGATGCACCCATTCTCTCTTTCTCTGTCTCTCTCTTCTCTGTCTCCCTAAAAATAAATAAATTAGTAAATAAATAAATAATAAATAAAATATATTAAAAGTATTTAAAATATATGAAACACTTAAATGTTTTGAATTTTATTTCAACATTCCCACCTATTAGAACCTATTTGAATGGAATAATCATAAATTATAAATGGAAAGTTTTCTGTTTTAAAATTTTAACCATAGAATATTTCATTTCATTCTTGTTCAGTCTCATAAAGCAAAATTTTAATTCAGCATTAACACTTTGAAGACAATTAATGTATATACTTTTAAATAAAAAGATTATAACCACTTATAAGTAGAAAAAATAAAAATATACCAAAGGAGAAATAATTGTATCCAGGTGTATGCCAAATGAAATAAAAATCTATATGTAGTCACTTAAGTTTGAAGGCAAGCTTGGAGAGGTGAAGATGGCTTGAGGAGTCTGCCTCCTATGGCCTTTGTCTTCCTGCCAAGCCACTCCTTCAGTATAGCTTGGCTTTGTGGTTTCCTCTCTCATGAAGAGTATATAGTAGAAGAGATGAGATGTGACCTGAAGACTAGATTATAAAAGCAAATATAATTGTACCATGCCAGCTCCCTTTAGATATTCTAGAAACCTTATTTGCTTAAAACTATCTTGGGAACAGTTAATGGAAAGCTTTTGTGGGGGAAACTAAAGCTTTCATTCAAAAGTCACACAAGTGACCTTGAAAGATCTGCCCACCCCAGCTGACAACTTGCAGGTAATCTCTTGAGAGACCCTCAGTCAGAACTACCCATTTAATGCTTCCTGATCTCCTGATGCTCAGAAACTGTGACATAACAAGTGGGTACAATGTTAAGTTCTGGGCTAACTTATTATGTAACAGAGGTGACAGTAATTTCCCAGATGAAACAGAATGCAATCATTAATCTATTCTCAAAGATAAATGGCACAGAAGGATTCATATGAGTTAGTGTCAAGATCAAAACAAAAGTTTCAAAATTATGATGTAGGATTTTGTGATTGGTATGTTTCAAGTTAAATTCATCTTTATTTATATAACTTGAAAGAATATGCTCAATGTATAGTAATGGTACATATTGTATGGTAATCACTCATTTTAATTTCTTGTGGTTTCCTGTTCCCTCTTCTCAAATGTTCTGTAATAGTTATATATTACTTTTATAATCAGAAAGTAATTCCCATGTAGTCCATTTGAAAAAGAATCAAACATTTTTACAATCAAAGACGAAAGACGTGATTAAAATACTTAGTTCTAGAAATTTACATTCTTTTTCTCAATTGTGAATCCTCTTCCCTATAGTCAGCTCTTATCTGCCTTTTTCCATTAAAGCTTCCTCATTTCACCTAATCATTTTTTTTTTTTTTTAATTTGGGAGTACACTCATTTTCAGGAGCTTCATTATTTTTTAATCTGTATTTTTTTTCTTCTTGGGGTTTCTTATGCCCTTGTGAACAGCAGTCATGGAGATTGCATACAGCCCTCTTTCCCTTCTGGTTTTATTTAGCAAATAATAGGATAGGAAAGAAAGATGGAGACAATATCATCATCACCTTTAACTAGGCAATGAGAGATAGCAATTGAAAAAATATGCTCTTGGATCACACACCTGAGTCCATTTATTCTTTATTTTACACTTGAATATATATTTGCTGCATATTTACCCTGTACTAGGCTTTGTTAAATCTTGGACATATGATGACAGTTCCTTCCCTCTAGGATGTAAAAGGTTCAGGCCAAGTTGGAATAGCACATGCTAAATATGGGGTGGAAAGAAGTGCTGAGCTGATGAGAACCTAATAGGATTTATGAGGCTGAAGGAAGTGAGTGAGACTGAATGTGGCTCTGAGCTCACTAAAAAGTCTGACTACACAAAACATTTAGAACATTAGTTTACCTTCATTATAAGAGAAATAGTGAAATAAGGAGTCCTTGAGAAGGAACCAAAGAGCAGTCCCTGATATTTAAAGATTTCTATTCACTCATAAAAATGAAAAAATATTATTTTTTAAATATTTTTACTTTTATTTATTTGAGACAGGGAGAGAGAGAGAGAAAGAGAGAGAGAGAGAGAATGGGTGTACCAGCGCCTACAGCCACTGCAAATGAACTCCAGACACATGTGCCACCTTGTTCATCTGGCTTACATGGGTCCTGGGGAATTGAACCTGGGTCCTTTGGCTTTGCAGGCAAGCACCTTAACAACTAAGCCATCTCTCTAGCCCAGAAAGTCATCTCTCTAGCCCAGAAAATATTCTTTTATGAAAATTTTTATAGAGAACTTTATTATGTGGACATATTACAAATGTCCCCTTTCCCCTAACCCATTCCGCTGAGGGTCTTCTTAAGTGGGGTTATTGGTATTCACTGTGGGATCATGAATGCACCAGTCAGTTTCTATTGGAAGTGACAATGCCTCAGAGTCCCGGTTCTCACCCTGTGGTATATTCTTTCTACCTTTTCATCCAAAATGTTCACTGAGCCTTGGAGGGCATGTTGTAAGTCTCTTTTAGTGTTGAGCTTTCAGAAACTTCTGATTTTCTGCTTTGATGATTTTTAGTCACCTCAGGGTCTACCATCATCTCCCTGGAGGAGGTGCTCAGGTTAGCAGTTAGAGTAGTCCTCATATTTAATTCTCCATTTCCTTTTTAATGTCCTGGGATCTGGCAAATATGATAGAGATGACTTATCTTGGGCTACACAATTAGCTTTCTTTTCTTGTTATACTGATGGGGTCTTGGGTCTTCCTGGTATTCACTGCCATCTTTAAAAAGTAGATTCTCTAGCCAAGAGTTAGAGCAGCATGAATCAAAGAGGATAAACAGACTTTAAAAAGACTTTGATGCACATATCATCTCCTCTTAGCCAAAGATTATTGCAAGATACTGTTTAGGGTCTATGACCTTCTGAGCCATAAGCTTCTGAGTTGGTTCAGTCACTTGGTTTTCCCACTGAGAGGCCCTTCTATCCAGCAAGAGAGCATTTGATTATGTCCATATCCTGTGCCACCATTGCACAAGTGCTTGTTTTGCCTGGCTGGTTGGTTGTGTAGCTTGTACAATCCCCTGTTTGCTCATTCTGTTGGAGACCATTATCCCCAGCAGCTTGCATAGCACTTTCTAGTACTATGGGAGCTACCCAGCAGGGAGCTGGGTTCCATATTAATTCCAGCATGATCTCTCAATGTTCTGAGGCTGCAGCCTGTGCTGTTTTCAGCATTCGGGTCTTATCGTTTAGTTCTGGTGGGAAATCAAAGGCTTTGGCAATGGTATGCACTATTTGGATGCCTCCTAAGTACTTAGGAACCCAACTCAGGCTGCCAGGCTTTGCAAGTAAACATTTTTAACTGCTGAGCCATCTCCTCAGCCCCCAGGTTATTTCTTAATAACAAGGATAGCCCAGGCTTTCCTATGGTATATATTCTCTCTAATCTTGAGTAATAAAGACTGTTCAACTACAAACATATTCTTAGTGACCTTTTTTCTGAGAATCATGGATACTGAGACTTTAACTGTATTTTGGCTAAAATGTAACAAGATTTCATTGACAGATTGATAAAATGGAAGGAAAATGTAAGAGTAAGAAAAAGTATATCTTATAATCCAAGGTAGAGTTCCTTGTTCACTGTAGATCTCTTCTTACCTTCCTTTTCAATTCTTCCCATGCCTGACTCTTACCTTTCATTACAACATGCTTTAATGTAGACTTCCTTATATATTCTGTCATCATTATATGTGTTTCAAAAATCTCAAAATATGAGGAAAATTAAGGCCATGACTAGAAAGATTACTGGACAATTCCTTATACCACTTCTCTTACTTCCATATTACTTAAAATAAGGTCTGGCAGTGATGATTCATGTACCAGAAATTTGGAGGTGTTTAGAAGAATGGTTTCTAGGAGGAAATTTTTAGATGGTGAAGACAGGAATAGATGAAAAGAAACCAGGAGAAAATTGTAGACAAGATGTTATTATCAGCTTGCCTCACAAGGAGGTTTTAATCTATTCTTACATATGTTAACCATTGGCTAATGAGCATTTCAAGGCATATAACCTGGAAGGCACTTCCAGTTTCAGTAGCCAGATCAACACATATGAAAAGAATCACAAATAAGAGCAGTGTAAAGCAGAAACAGAGTGAAAGTTGTCACCACAATTGACAGGCTTATTTAAAATGAGCTATAGGGAGCACCTCCACTGTGTAACCCTCAGCTACTCTGTACCATGTTCAGTTCCTTCGTTGGCCTTTCTAAGAATGATGACAATGAAAATATACACTTGCTCTGGAGGAAACCATACAAAAGTGTTGTGTAGACCTGTGATTGCAACAAAGTAATCATAACCTTCCTCTTCTGAACCTCATTTTTTTCTTTTTTTTTCCTGAAATTGTTCACTTTTAATATTACCTCATGAGAATCCCTTATGGGAATTCATATTTCCCTGCATCAAGTTTAATTTGATACTTGTTTCTTCTTATAATGTCTTCAAAAAGTGTGAAACTCGTCTCACAATGTGCCATATGAATAGGTGTGTTAAAGACATAGTACCATGCCTGGTAAAAAGGCAAGTGGCACATCCTAAATAGATAGAACCTTTTTTTTTTTAATTTATATTACTCTGATTTTACATTCATAGTATTGGTTCCATTATCCTCCTCCCTGTCCTCCCTCTTCCAAAGGGACCCTCATCAATGGGGTATGTGGATCGTGCATTGTGGGGGCTGTCAAGAGTTCTGGGGGGTAGGCCCCAGTCTCTGTGCATAATGCCCCAACTTGTGACTCTAACAATCTTTCCACCCCCTCTTCTGCGAGTTTCCCTGAGCCACATTGGGGTCATTTTTGTTTGGCTTCAGTAATGATGTTTTTGGGGCCTCTGTGTCTCTGGATATCTGGTTTAGTTGGAGTTGGATGTTCTCTGTGTTTATCTCCTTCAGCCTTTTTCTGGTGTCGTGATCGCCATGGACGCTGTATTCTTGCCCTTCCCCTGCGTTGTTCTATGGTTTCAGCTGGGGCCCTGGTGAGGTGTCGTTAGCTGATCCTCCCTTCATTGTTGTCCATCTGAAAAGAGATAAGCAAATTCTCCAGTGGAGAGAGAAGTTAGTACTAGCTAGAAGGGATGACCATATATGTTTTGGAGGGAATTTTATATGCGTTGGCTCTCTTCTAGCCCACATTTGGTGGTCTCTTGAACTTGGAGACTGAGCTCATTTTGTGTACCTGGTTTTTGACTTATTTCCCAGTTCCAGCAATGAGTTCCATTCCACTGAGTGGATCTATTAGCCAAATCAAGAGCAGTTGGTTACCCACCATGGGGAACCTTTCTTTTATGATTTTTTTTTTTTTTTCTAAACCTCATAACTATCAGCAAGTTAAATGGTTGTTTAAAAATGGAATTGCCTATTTTATGCTCTTATCGTCCATCTAGTCCAGTGTTCATCCTGTTCTACTAATATCTGAAAGATGTGTTGGCCAGAGAAATGTGACAACACCATCTGCAACTTTTGCATTTTGGGACCAGAGTATTTACTTTCTCTAGATTTCCCTAGCATGCCTGTAATGGCTCAGAAACAAACACATGGGCCGGGCATGGTGGCGCACACCTTTAATCCCAGTATTTGGGAGGCAAAGGTAGGAGGATCGCCATGAGTTCGAGGCCACCCTGAGATTACATAGTGAATTCCAGGTTAGCCTAGGCTAGAGTGAAACCCTACCATGAAAAACCAAAAAATGGAAAAACCAAAAAAAGAAGAAAAAAAAGAAACAAACACATGTATGCATGAATTTATGGAAGAAATGGTGATTATAACTGCTTAGAGGCACCAAAAGGAGGGAAGATAAGCTGCCATGACTTCCATTCCATCATAATAAGTACTGTTTGAATGACTTAGCTAAAAATATATAAAATTATAAAGACATCATTACTCAGATGGCTTGGGCTGAAGCCTGGCCAGATGCAATTCTTGGTCTCAGACATGATATCATAAGCCAGTTAAGATGTATTACATATTTTAAAATATTGGATTTGCTCATCTTGGTCAAGTATTATAGGACTTTTCTGGGACTAGTCCTTTATAAAATGCCCAAGGGATGCCTCTGCTCCAAACCTTAATCAGCTGTGGGTCTCTTTCTCCTTTTAGGCACTCACCTGAGCCTACACTTCCTTTCACTAGGGCTGGCATTCATTAACTCAGTAAGCTCTAGGATCATGAAGCTGAGAGGGTTAAGACAGGGGCACACTCATTTGACATTTACTAGAATTTTCTAACTTGGGGAGCATGTTCTGAAATGGATTTAATAATATTTTTCATAATTTTATTGAATTCCTTGATAAAAATAAAAATAAAGGTGAGATAGGGCTAGAAATATAGCCATTATATTTAGACTGCAAAGATGTTATTCTATCAATTATCTCTATCCTCTTTAGTCAAATTCAGAGATATTCAAATAACATAAAAAGATCCCTATTTTCTTTTCTTTTTTTTTTCTTTTTTTTTTTTTTTTTTTTTTTTTTTTTTTGGAGAGAGACAGAGAGAGAAGGAGAGGAAGACAGATAGAGATGGGCAAGCCAGCAGCCACTCAGCTGCTGTGACTGAAATCCATATTTGTGCACCCCCTTGTGGTCAAGTGTGGCATTGTGCCCTTGCTTCACTTTGCATCTGGCTAAACGTGGGACCTGGAGATTGGAACTGCTGGAGATTGGAACCAGCGTTCTTAGGCTTAGGAGGCAGGCGCCTTAACCGCTACGCCATCTCTCCAGCCCAAGATCCCTGGATTTTTGATTGACATACCGATAAGTATCTAAAAATCTATAATGTAAGCATATTTGTAAAAAGAGAAATTAAATGATATAGCCAATGGGGGCTGGAAAGATGGCTCCATGGTTAAAGGTACTTGTTTGCAAAGCCTGCTTACCCTTGTTCAATTCCCAAGCCACCCTTGTTAAGCCAGACACAAATAGTGGCACAAGTGTCTAGTATTTCTTTTTGTAACAGGAAGAGGTACTGGTGCATGTGCTCTCATAATGTGTGCACATGTACACACATACACACACAATACAAATCACACACACATAAATAAAATAACTTTTAAAATATAGCTTGAACTCTAGGTATAAAGAGTGCCCTCAGATCTACTCAATCAGGTTATCACAGTCTGTATATTTATGTATAGGGAAGGGATGGTCACAGTCAAATCTAGAAGAAAAAGAAGGCTGGATTTTTTCCTCCTCTGCCTACTATTTTTGTTTTCTCTTATGCTAGAAGAGACCTAACATGAGGTCAGCAATTATGTGGATGTCCTGGTACATTTTTTGAGACTCTTTCTGGAAGATCTTCTGTTCTTTTAATTCTCCCAGCACCATTATGACGGTTGCCTACAAAGTGACCAAAACAAGCATTGATTTGGTTAACATTAAGATCAAATAGATCACCAACATTGTGCTTTCAATTCTATATTCTATATTCTATATTATGACCTTCATCCTAATGCCAAGGTGAAGTTTTAAATAAAGCCAAGTAATAATTCATATGATTCAAATGTGCATTCTTTACAAGGCTCTTCTGATTCTTATCCTTAATGACTTAAGAGAAGCTCATGGTTTGATGCTTAAGAACATGAACTCTGATCTGCAATGACCAATTTATCCCTGACTTATTTCCTTGCATCATCAAAGTCAGAACATACTGAAGGGATATTGCTCTTGAGCACAAACTGGAGAGCAAAAAGCTGGCAAGAGCATGAGAAAGTATATACTCACCTAAAGTGCTACTTCTTCCTCAAAAGTGATGGCATCTGAAATCACTTTCAGAGGCTGATACAAATCTATTTGATAGTTAATACCTGTTTTTCACTGGGAGTAGATTTTGATATTTTATGGTTTTTCTAATTTTTGAAATTTATTTATTGATAATTTTATACATTTAATAATGTATTTTGAACAAATTCCCACCCATTATCCTTTCTTATTCTCCTCCCACTATTATGGAACAATTTCTTCCAAACTGGTACCCCTCCCATTTGCATGTCTCTTTTTTTGTGACCCACTGAATTTAGTTAGGGTTGCTTGTACAAACATGTGTGTGGTATTAAGTAATGGACCATGGGCAATTTACGAGTCTGCATCACTGAAACAGGTGATTTCCCCTCTCAGAGAAAGCAACCATTAATTATTGATAGTTCCTCCTGGGAAGTGGTGAGGCCTCATGAGACCCTCTTCCAATTCATGAAGGAATGTGCCATTTGTATATGAAATGGAGTGAAAATATGCTAACATTTCTCTGTTTTTCAAATATGCTGCTATTGTTGAAAAATTGTGTATCATTTTAATTAATTTGATTTCCTATGCCTTTTAAATATATTTTATGGGTTTCTGTGCCATATTTATCCCCTTGAAAATATAAATTTTGTATATATTGACATTGATGGTTTATTTCTTTACTTGGAGAATTGTATTTATTCTTGGTGACCGTCAGGGCAAAGCTATGCATGCCATTAGCTCATTGCTTCCCTCTGTGCTGTATCTGTTATGTCCATTTTACCTATTTTACCTTTTATTTCCATGTTTCAGGATAAAACTTACATTTCTTCCCAATATCCGTATCATATTCTGTCTTTATCTCTCTCTTCATTTCCCCTTTCTCCCTTTTCTCTCTTCTCTCAGGTTTCTTCCTGTCATTTTCTTATCTAGAGAGTCTGTTTCTCTTGTTAAATGATGTATGTGGTCATCCTTATTCAATTCAAGGAATATTATAGTGAATGTTCCTGTTATGGCAGTAGTGGACATACTGAAAATGAACAAAAAGGATGGAGGGATTGTTTCCTGGGGAAATGACCTACTGTATCTTGCAGATAGGAAGGGTAATAACATGCTATTGAAATCATGTTCTTGGCCAGAGTTGGGAATATATCACTGATGGACTTTTATACCTTTGGCCCAACACATAGATATGAAATATGAGATACCACCAAACCAAGTAGTAGTAAGTTATAAATATGCTTATATGTAGGTGGAATTGTCAATGGTAATAGTTTCTACAACAATACCAACATGCCTTTCAAATTATTTCTGTATTTATTGATAAGAAATCACTCTTTTTGAAGCATGTATATATGACAACTGGATAGTTCTGAAGTAGGATCCACACCCTCATGATGTTTGATGACTGAGTTAGTAAGCTTACCTTGGACACTGATGTTTTCAAAGTGTCTGAGCAGGTGTTATTGCATAAGCAATGAGCAAGCACCCTCAAGCTTGAAGAATAAAAAAGAAGTTTTGAGACATCAATGACTAGGGTAATTTGTTTCAAAAAGTTATTTCATAATTAGTTTTGGTTAACTGACCATTTAAAGTTGCGTCTCCATTTCCCTTCTTTATATTTTGAGGAAGTATGAGTTGGAAATGGCATGGCAATGATTGATTTCAGGTGTTGGCTTGCTCGGGTTAAAGGATATCTTGAAAATAATTATTTCTGGATATATCCATTAGGGTATTTCTGGAGGAGTTTGACATTTAAATTAGCAGAATATGGGGACTGGAGAAATTGTTCAGTGGTTAAGGCACTTGCCTGCAAAGCCCAACAACCCAGGTTTGATTTCCCAGTATCCATATAAGGCCAGATGCACAAAGTGGTGCATGCATCTGGAGTTTGTTTGCAGCACCTAGATGCCCTGGAACACCCATTCTCTCTCTCTCTTTCCTTGCAAATAAAAATACAAAAACAATACACTTAAGACATCATCAGAGTCTGGAACACCTGTTCTCATCATGTCCTTATCTTATGTGCTAAGCGTCTGGAAAGAACAAATGGCAAAGGAATGACAAGTATGCTCCATCTTTAGGAGGCTGGAACACTTACCTTCTCTATCATTGCACATCAGAATTCTAGGTTTGGGGGCCTACAGACTCAGGGATTTAAACAAGTGATGCCTGTGCTCATCAAGGTTTGCCTCAGGCTGTGTCACACTTTTGACTTTCTTCATCCTTGGGCATTTTGGGTGCAGACTGAAATTCACTGTTGGCTTCTCTGAGTCTCCAGCTTGGGGATCAGATGGCATAATATGATATTTCTCAGCCTTCATACTTCAGTGAGCCAATATCTATAAAAACCCTATTTTGAATGTAATTCTATATATCCCATTGGTTTCATTTCTCCAGAAGCTCCTGATTAATGCAGACATTCATCATCAGCCTGGTAGAAAATATGATTCCCTCTGATCTCATCCTGGTGACACTTAAGATAATTTAATTGATCTGTGATAGAGTGTGACACATAGAAGGAAGGAAAGTAGAGACATGGTGACAGCTGGGTTAATGAGGAAGGAGACAGAGAAAAAATGTGGATGTGGAAATTTACCCATATGTAAAGGGAGAAATAAAATTATTACTCTGTGATTATTTATTGAGAGCTGTCTGGATTCCTGAGGATAGTTTTATATAAAGCTTCACTTAGCCATTAATTTGTTTTTCCAGACATAATAATGAGTATCAATATTAAAAAGATCTATATAATATGGAATTTTGTATTAAGGGGATGATAACTAGAAATCTAGCATGATTCTGAAAGTAAGTGTGACAATGCAGAAAGGAAAAAGTAATGTGTGTTATAATGGGACAAAGGAGGCATTTAGCTTCACAAACTGCATTTTACAGCCCATTTGTGGACAGATCTTATTCCCACTATCAGTGTTTATTTTCCAATTTATTTCCATGTTAATGACCTAAAAGAAATTTAACTCCTAAATTTATTCACTTTTTTTCCAATTTGGTTTTCCTAAAAATATTTTAAAATTGCACATAAAAATGAAATAATTATTTTTCTTATGATTAAAAATACTCAAATTTGTTCCTACTCTTTAACTAATTTTCTAAAGCTATCTTTAACAATTCTTTGGCTTATACCTTAGAAGAATTCCAGATGCCCTGTGGTGTTTATTCTCGATTGTTAGCCTGACTGGATTAAAGAGGTTTTCAAGGACATTAGTAATGGATACCAATGGGCATGGTTATGATTGTGTTTCTAAAGATAGCCAGGTAACAAGGGCTGTGGCTTAATCAAAGGATCACACAGACCCTCTATGGAATCATAATATGATGGATGACATTATTGGAAGGCGGTGAAAGGTAGGAGGTAAATCCCAGTGGAAAAAGGAGACTATTAGAGGCATGTGTTTGGAAGATATAACTTATCATGTCCCCTTTCTGTGTGCTTTCTTTGTGTTTCTTGACCCTATGGTGTGAACTATTTGACTTACTACATCCTCATTACCACAAAGGAATGAAACTTCTGAACCCATGAAGCAAACTAAGTCTACCATCTTTTATGGTATTCCTCAGGGTATTTTGGTCACAGTGATACAAAAATCTGATGAATACACTGTACCCTTGGAATTCTAGTTCCTCTTCATAAATAAATTGATGTTGTTGGACCTAGTAGTCAAATTAGTCTCCTAAAACATAGTTCCATCTTTAACAGCCATATCTCATGGAACATGAAATAAACCAAAAAATTAAGTTAACATTGTTTTTCACTTGTTTTATGATTTCTTATTTACATGAATCTCTCAAAGGACAAGATTCTAACTCTCTTTTTTTCATAAGTATTGTGATAAATTGATAGAAATGTACAAAGAAGCATTCACAAGTAAATGGCACCAGGAGAATCTGGCAAATCATTGAATTATCTGATAACAAAACCCAGTTTTCTGTTCCTATGTAAGTGTAACTAGTTATTTCACTGAAGCTGTGTATTCATAATGGGAAAATTACTACATACACCCAAAAGAGTCAATTTAATAAAGTGAACAATACAAAGTAAAACTTCTTATGTGGAATGGATCACACTTTGAAAGAGTATTGATAGTGGAGATGAGCGAGGGCACAAGAGGCTAGGTGACCTTTTATTTATTTTTCTGCAATGGTGTTAACTGAAGTTTTTAGCTTGGAACATCCTTACATGTAGAAAAACACACAGCCCATAATGTACAAATGGATAAATGGTTAAGCAACTAGATCTTTAGAAGCATGAATAGTGAACAAATACTAAAAAACCCTTGCTGTCATACTTGCCTTGAAAGTTACAAAGAACATACATTTTTTTCTCTATTTACTGAATTAGTTGGCTACAATTCCTGGGCACTTAGATATATCTTTTAAGTATTTGCATTTATTCATAATTATGTACTGGGAGGCATTCATTTGGGGAAAGCACTAGTAGTTAGGCCAGTGTGCTCTGGGAGTGGGATGGAGAACCAAAAGAGAAAATAATTCCAAATTGTCAGCTTCTTTCTCAATTGTTTCCATCTTATTGTTTTCACATAAGCATGTGCAGTTGGAATGATCAATTATTGCTGTGGGCAGAGAGGAAAAAATGCAGAGCATCGTTTAGGACAGTGCAAACCTTAACAAAAATTCATAATGCAAATAGGAAAGCTTGAGAGCATTTTTCAGAACAAAAATAAACAGAACACAGACTGAAATGATGGCTCCCAGGGCTCTGCCTTCAGCTTGAGGACTTAATTTGCAATCTGAGCTGATGGATCTTTTTGCCAGAATTCAAATAAAATTTCAATTGAGGACCCAAGGCTCAAACTATTTATCCTTTGGAAGTCCCTGCTCATCATTATTTAAACACTGGTGTTTAATTTTTTAGAGAGATGAAATGAATTAAGCACTTGACTCCAAAGTGTGGTGAAAAGTGTTTGGTTTTACAGGGATTTGATGTCAAACATCCTAAACCATCCCCATCATTATTGCCAATATCATCATGGAGGTTGACTCAGTGTTTGTTACATGACACAGTATTCTGAGTCTTTTATGAACCATTTCATTCAATTTTCCCCAAAACAAATTACAGCAAATTCAGTTACTGCAATTTGAAGGTGAGAAATCAACAGTAGATTATTTTTAACAAAGACATAAAACTTTGTGCTTTGTTATTTTATGCAAGCTAACTGGATCACCCAATGTGGGGCAATGGAATATATGTATATGTCAGGAGTTCAATTGAGCTGATAAGTGTTAGATCAGCTCATTCCAGATATTAACAGGCATGCCATAGTCACATACTACACTAGTAAAATAAAGGCTAGACCACAGGATGTACCAGCTCTTCCCTATTTCATTACCCACTGTGGGGACAGCACAGTGGTTGAAGTCAAAAGGATCAACCTACTTGGAACATATGCTCTAAACAAAAGGCTCCTATATTTTACAATCCTTAGGGTCAAGTAGAAGGTATAAGGAATAAGGTAGGAATAAAAATTTCTTAGCATTGAGTCAGAGTGAGAAATCAGAATGGGTAAGAAGTATTTTCTATAAGGGTCGCCTGTAAAGCATCCTCAGAAAAGGCACTTAATAAATGTGTGTGTGTGTGTGTGTGTGTGTGTGTGTGTGTGTGTATGCATGTCTGTATGTGTGTAAGTTCACATGTGTGTGAGTACATGTGTGTGCATGTGCATATGGAAGCAAGATGTCAACATTAGGTGTCTTCTTCAATCGCTATACACTTTAGCATTTGAAATAGAGTCTTTACTGAACTCAGAACTCATTAATTGAGCCAGATAGGCTATCTAGTAAGCCCCAATGATCCACCTGTTTCTGTTTATCTAGGGTAGAAATTATAGGAAAATGCCACCATGCCCAGAGATTTTTTAGTTTTGAGGATCTGAGCTCAGGTATTAATGCTTATGAAGTAAGTGCCTTACCTACTAAGCTATCTATCCAACCAAAGAACACTTTGGGGTGGGAGTTGAGCTAGAGTCTCACTCTATCTCAGGCTGTCCTGGAATTCACTATGTATTCTCAGTGTGGCCTCAGACTCATGATCCTCCTGCCTCTGCCTTCTGGGCTCTAGCCACCCACTGCAAACGAGCTCCAGATGCATGTGCCCCTTGTGCATCTGGCTTACGTGTGTCCTGGAGAATTGAACCAGGATCCTTTGGCTTCACAGGCAAACGCCTTAAAGGCTAAGCCATTTCTCCAGCCCCAAAAGAACACTTTTGACCAAGCTTGATGAAGGCTTCTGTTGTAATAATGGAGCTATGTTTAAGAGCATGACCTGCCAGGGAGGCCCTTAATGTAACTTCCCTTGAAGACTGTAGTACATTAGGTCTGTCCTTGCCTCTCTGGAGACAGCTTCTCCCTAGGAAACTTCCAGTAAAGCCTTGTAACTGTCTATGGTGGAGCCAGAAAATTTACATGTGGGCTTTTTAGTTTGGGCTCATACTCCTCAGGGTGCAAATCTAGTCTAGCAACGAAATCAAGTACATCTGCTCACTTCTCATCCCTTGGTGATTTTGATGGCTTCTTTTTCATTTTGTTTTAAAAATCTCTCCATTACTATAGTACTGGTAGAATTATGTTCCCTGGTGAGTTGGGTTAGGAAAAATAAATATTAAATCACTGATTTTTGATTTCTGAGGAAAAAACCACAAATGACAAAAAGCTAGTTAATAATTCATAAATTCACAAAATTAAAATAGTGAAAGAGAACAAAATTGGAAAAGACATGTCAGTAATGTGTCAAAAGATGGAAAAAACAATAGTGGTTTAAAGGAAAGAGAAGCAAACAGGGAGAAAATGCCCTTGGATCCTCAGAAAAGGGGATCTTCTACTCCCACATATGTTATACCTTTAGAAAAGTGCCTATAACAGGGAGTTGCTTGAAATGTCCACCAAACAATAGTCAATTTCTGCTCTTCCCCTGGTCAATGGAAGGCCCAGGCATATTTTGTCCAGAATTGACAAGTCAGTTGTCTACAATGTTTACATAGTAAAAATTAGGAATAGATGCTAAATCTAGGATCAATTAAAATGTATAGACTGAGTTGTTGTGAACCTCAGCCCCCTTTTAGCCCTTGTTATCTGACATCTTCTACTCTTCCAAGTACATGGAAGATTGCAATTTTTTAACCTTTGATGTTATTTATGTCCACATTATTTTTCCATAATGCAAAGTGAGTAGGAATGAGACATTTGACTTCTTTGGTTGTTTTGTAGACATGTTTGTTTAGCAATAGCAATAGGGAGAATACTAAATATAAGTCATTCATCATTTTTTTCCATAATCTGTTGTTGAAAGGATGGAAAAGAGGATATGAGCCTTGATTGTCAACGTGGTAGAATCTAGAATCATATGACATCAAACTTCTGGGCATGTCTGTGAGGGAATGCAAGATTGGGTTAATTGAGATGGGAAGACCCACCATAAATTGGCAGCACCATCTCACAGGCTGAGGCCCTGGACTATACAATAAATAGGAAGTGAACATTCCTTTCTCTGCTTCCTGATGGTGGACACAAAGTGGCCACCTGTTCAGATTTGATTGACTATACCTTCAAACTATGATCCAAAATAAACCCTTCATTCCTTAAGTTGCTTTGGTCAGCTATTCTGTCACAACAATGAGAAAAATAACTAATATAGATAGGGCAACTTGGCATCATACATTGGAGAGAGGAGGTCAAAGCTCTTCCTAGGGACCAACTCCTCACATTTGTTTTTTATTCTATTTTCATCTGACACCACGGACTTCTCATAGGAAACCACACTCATGCCTCCTGGTATGATGTTTCACTCAAGTATGAAAATGGAACATCTATCTAGCACTGGAAGGTCACTACCGGGAGATAAAAGAAGCAGTTGAGGAACTATGAAAGACAACAATTTTTTTGTTCTAATAGAGGAGACTTGATACCACCTGCTCAATGAAATTTGAGAATTGGTATGAACCAATGGCTGTTTTTATGTTTCCCATTCATCATTGTGAAGTGAAGTGAACATTTATTGCTTTTATCCTGTTCTGTTTTCAGCAATGTATACTGAGTTATTTTTCTCAGAGAGCTTGTTTTCTAGTTGCTAGTTCTCTGAACAAGAGAAATCACATCTGATTCAGTTATAAACACCATTTTTCATCACAGGTATAGATACTAAGCACTTAAAGAGTTTGCTTTGGAGAAGATTTAAATAAAATCAAACCTAGAGTGATCAAAAGATGGAATAAGCATTTTACTAGTTATTAATATTATTCACTAATATAAGAGTCTCATTTACTTTTGGGTTAATGAAGAATTATAATTCTCCACTCACTTCAAGTTAAAAATGATCAGGTGATGAGATCTAGCCAAAATAATGTGAATAGAAGTGTTGGGTATAATTCTCATTTTAGAACATTTATTTTCCTGTGCTCTTCTTTCTTCTGCCATCGTGACAATAGTCAGGGTGTATGGTAAGGTGGTGATGTCACAGTTTTATTGAACATCTATTAGCCTAGAATGTGTCTAGAAGAACAGTGATGACTATAGTTCCCTGATCTATCACAGTGAACACGGAGAGTGAGAGAGAAAAAAATCTTTGTTATTTTGTATCACAGAGTTTGGAGTTGTGAGTTCAGCCTTCTCTAAGGGATTAGGGTCATCACCTAGTCTTGTCTGACAGATACTGTCTTGTAAAAGGTCCCATTCCTCCATAAATACACAGGTTATACTTTTCTTCATTACTTTAATGGGAACTTGAGTTAGAAAAATAGAACTGGGTTTTATTGGCTTAAATTATATTCAAACTTTTACTGTTCGCATTTTTTTTTAATTTAAATTTTTACTGTTTAAAAAAAAAACAGGGAAATAACTTGTACTAGATCACTTATTTTTGCCTGGAATGTTTATTAATCTAGTTGCTAATTGTGTTGAGCACAATAATTTTTAATTGTGCATAATAGAACAGATGCACAAATTAGATTTTAAGAGGTAAAGTTGTGACATGGTCCCTCGTCCAACTGACTTGCTTATAGAAATGTGTCCTCTTTTTCCAGATTTTTCAGACTATTTGTTTCACACTAATAGCTTGGAAACAGGGCTTCTGGAAGTAATTTATTTCAACCATAAATCCTCACTACTGCTTTCCACTTGGCTACGTGGCACCTGAGATAGCCATGGTGCATTTCTGGAGGACACAGTCTTTTACATGGCAAGGGTAAATGGGCTGTCCTTATTGCTTTGATCCTGACCACTTCAGGCTTTTCAGGTGGCCACAACTCTGCCATGAAATGTATGCATCAATTTTGGATGCTACATCACATAGCTAATCAAATAGGATTTTTTGTTTGCTATAGTTTTCCTTTTGAAAATTATTTTTCTAAGTTATTATACAAAGTAATGGCTTCATTATGACATTTTACACATATATATCAATAAAAGTTGTTCTTATTTATCTCTCTCTCCATATATTTGCCTATGGCTTCTGATTCCCCTCTTTCTTGTCTCCTTTCTTCCTCCAAATAGTACTGCTATTGACTTTCATATTACATGTATTCAATGACCCTCTTACTTAAAATCTCCACCTCTATTATCATTATTTATCTCCTGATACTCCTCTTTCTAGTTTCTACACACAGACACACACACATACTTAAATTTAGATTATGTGTATGAGAGAAGCAATCTAACTTTTCTTTTCCTTAGTCTGTCTTATTTTTCTTAGCATAGTTATCTCCAGTTCTATTTTCCTGAAATTGTTATGATTATAGTAAAAGATTTTCTTTAAGGACTCAAATAGCCATGAAAATAATCCTAAGAATTGACAGTGGGGTTATGTGAAATTGCCAAACATCTATACAGCAAAGAGAATAATCACTAGAGTAAACAAAGCATATTGAATGAAAAAAAAAAAGAAATGTTAACTATATATCAGACAGGTAAATAATATCTGGGACATATAAAGAAACTCAAAAATGACCAAAAAAATCTAAACCTATCCAATCAGTAAGTTGGATAATGATCTGAATAAGCAATTCTCAAAAGAAGACATGAAAAGTGCCGATAGTTATTTGAAAAAGTGCTTACTGTCCTGAACCCCTGGGGAAATGCAAATGAAACTGCTTTGAGATTCAGTCTCACTTGAGTCGGAATGGCTATCACCAGAGATTGTTCAGTGATACAGAAGAGGCATTGATTCTTTAAACCAAAGCAAGCAACAGCTTCTGATTACTTTAGCACTTCCTTTAAGTTCCAGGATACATCCAGCAGTAGGACAGATAGTACATTGACCAGAAATTTGTGAAAGTTTACCTATTCATAAATATTTTACCATTAAGAAAAGTAATATTTCCTTTTCTGCCTTTATTGACTTCTTTAAAACAGCTGGTTTACCAATGATATTTCTACATAAATTAGCATTTTATTCAAACAAAATCAATTTCATTGAGAAAGACAAATAAATTACACCTGGCACAAACTATAACTTTTGGGGCTGGATAGATGGCTCAGGTGTTAAAATGCTTGCTGCAGAAGCACAAGGTCTTAAGTTCAGAACCCAGCACCCATAAAATGTGGGCATCATGGTGTGTATCTATTATCTCAACACTGGGGAGGCAGAAATATGAGGATCGCCAGGACAAGCTGAATAGCTAGACTGTCCAGGTCAGTGAGATCTGCATTCAATGATATCCTGTCTCAGTAAATAAGGCAGAGATTGATAGGAGACACCTGACAACAACCTCTGGCCTTTACACCCGTGCATATATGTATGTGCTCATACACAAAAGCACACATGATATGCACATATGCACAAATGCAACTGCTGTGTCTCATTACCAAATGAATATATTTCATAGACACAACCACTTCTGATTTATTTTACTGTATGTGTATGAAAATAGATGTGACATTGCATCTCATGTTCTCTGAAAGTTCTTGTGTAGAGCAAGAACTATTTTAGTTTTAGAAGTAAAAGGAAAAGATATTGATTAAAAGAGAGATGTTCGGATAAAAGGATATGAGAAGAGGCAAAAGGGTCCCCAAAGTGGGTCATTCCTGTGAGGAAGTCAGGAGGTGGAATTCAAACTACTAAAGGAAGATCAGGACCTGGTGTTCCTGTGTGAGTGTGTACTCCTAGAACTGGCCAGTGCTTCCTGTGTGAGTGTATGCTCCCAGAATGGGCCAGTGCTTCCTACATGAGTGTGCACTTCCAGAACTGGCCAGTGCTTTGTGGAGTTTGTCTATGCTTTCAACATACAACCATGTGGACATGAATATTTTATTTGAAGATACAATTTGAAATATACTGATGTTGGGAGCTGGAGAGATAGCTCAGTGGTAAAATGCACTTGCTTGTGAAATCTGATGGTCTGGGTTTAATTCCCCAGCACCCATGTGGAGCTAGATGCACAAAGTGGTACATGCATCTGGAGTTTGCTTACATTGGCAAGAGGCCATTCTTATTCTCTCTCTCTCTTCCCCCTTATAAATAAATAAATTAAAATATATACTGATGTTGCATGAAAATGTGCTCTCAAGGGCATCATGGGATACTGTTTTTAGGCAAAAATATAGTTTTTGAGAGTTTAGTCAATGTTTTTCTCATTAAGTTGTACAAATCTATAAACTAATTAAAATTTTCCTTTATCTATTTCACCTGGTAAATAACTATAAGGCTTGGCCTGGGGATGCAGGCCTATAGTCATAGCTACTTGGGAGGCTGAGGCAGGGGCTCACAATATCAAGTCCTATCTAGGGTGCTAAAGGACTTCAAGACCATCTTGGGCAAACTAAGGAGAACTTATTACAAAATAAAATAGATGTCAAAAAAGGGAGGGGTGTAGATTGGGAACCAGCTCAGTGGGAGAGTGCTTGCCTACTATGTGCAAAACTCTTTGTTCAATACCCAGGAGAAAAAAAAAAAAAACAAAGGAAGAAAAGAAGGAAACAAAGAAAAGGAGAAAAGGAAAATAACTGTGAAGACTAGAATTCTTGACTCACATATTCTGCACAATTTCCCAGAAGTCATACCTGTTTTTGATGTAAAATCATATATAAGGAGGATGTAATTAAAATAAAGAATTGGTTAATTATTGCAAAGTGAAATTAAATGCTCTATATTATCAAAAGTGTGAGTCTCAAAATTATGGCTTCAATACTCACAGTATTTTTGCTTTACGTTCAATCTTTGGAACAGTACAGAGATGGGTGGAAACTGCATCTATGTTCATCCTGTGTCTCCTCTGCTTAAGGATGATGTATTCTTCTGACTTCGTTTGGATTCAGACATGTTCCTCTGTAAAGCACCTCTTTGGCTTATCTATGCTTTGGTGTTTCATATATGAGTTACTAATATCACCTTGATTATAGATTTGAGGGCATCCTTCACTGTCATTACTTATAAAGATGTCTTTGAAATTTGATATTTTACAACTCCTGATAGATTTTTGCATGTCAATAGGGTGATGAGTTTAATACTTTTGACTTCTCTTTGTTTCATCAAATGTGCCCTTTCAAATGAGTGGCATTATCATTTAACAAATATTGGATAAGTGCATTGAGCATGCTCACCTCTTGGGAATTAAGTGATAAAATTTAGATTTTTATAAGTAATGACATTATTGTTATTTCTTTATTTTATTTTTATTTATTTACTTGAGAGAGAGAGAGAGAGAATAGGTGCACAAACGAACTCCAGATGCATGTGTATCTGGCTTACATGGATCCTGGAGAATCGAACCTGGGTCCTTTGGCTTTGCAGGCAAGCACCTTAACCACTAAGCCATCTCTCCAGCTATTGTTATTTCTTATATGTATCTTGTTCAAAACTTGAACCAGAAAGACAAGAAATATTTAAATCTCATCTGAAGGCCCTGAACATTTACACTGGGAAATACTGCCTTAATTCAGTGTTATAGAAAGAAAGTTAGGCTGTGTTTTATATCTAAAATTCCTTTAAATAAATTATGAAGTCTTGGAAAACACTTTGTTTCCCTGGGAATCCATTTATACTGCAATATGAATAATTTGTCATTTCTCATGTTTAGATCAACTCAAGCAACTATAACACAGAGAACCATCAATAGCCTCGGGTCATATATTTTCCAAGCTCAGTGAAATGGCTATCCCATGTCTTTCCCATAGATTCATTTAAAATTTTATGTTTTCCATTCCTTTCCTGCTGTGAAAACCCTTTAGGGTCTTGGTGTTTGTTCCTCTTCCATTATCACTCATACACCTTTTATGTCTTGGCCACTCAATTCCATGTTCTTCTCATCTCAATAGTATTTCCTCTACTTTATTCTCATAATCATATTCTAGACTGTGTCCTCACCAAGTACATAGTTTCTAAAAATCTACTCATGATCTTCCAGTCTTACAGCACATTACTTTACTAATTACAATGGTTTATTCTATGATTTGCCTCATTCATGTCTTCACTACACTCCTGCCCTTGTTTATTTTCCATGATCACCACCACAAGGATCCACCATGATGATAACCTTATTATAAATGTCCTTAAGTCCATGGGAAAAAATTCCTAGAAAATCATAGTACAGAAAATGGTCTCATATTAAACTTGTTGCTAAATATTTAATGTGGTATTCATCCTTGTTTGGAGATATCATCTTACTCCTCCAACAAGTTTATCCCTCTGTAACCTAAGTTCATTCACATGTTCTCTCACTCTTCTAATCACTTCAACTTCTTCCTCTACTAATGTCTGATGATCCAGAGGTTACTGTATCCCATACTTCTTTCTGTCTGGATCTGTCAGAACCATCTCTTGTGTCTGTAATCACATTCCTTCTGGTTTATTCATGGGCTTTTTCTTTTTTAAGATCCTTCTCCAAGCCCCTCTTGTGTTGGGGTCTCCCCCAAGGCCAGCTCAGGAGGGACGATAGGGTCTGTGCCGAATTGGGGTGAGCAGTGTGGAGTCATGACATAGACTCCGGGAGTTGGGTGAAAGCAGAAGCGAGAATCCACAAACTTGTTTATTCAGGAAGTGCACATGGGTTTTGAGGGGCTTGGCTGGCTAATCCTTGTATGGGGTGGTCCCCTTTTGGTGACCAATGACAGCCTGTCTCTGGATAGGACATCTCGTAGTAGGCTTCTTGCGAGCATGGGACTGTAACTGTTGTCACATCAAGCCTGCGCAAAACGCCATTTTTACAGAAGCCACTTCCTGTTTTCTTCTGCCATGTGGTCTGGCTAGGACCAGGCCTATATTGTACCATACACTCTTGTGCTGGCCTTGCCCTCCCAGGCAGCAGCCCAGGGGTGACTCTACCCTTCTTGTATGACCTCTAGCTCAATCCTGACTCACAATGACTTACATCTTGGCCTTGCTTCCAACCTCTCTTTTACTAAGAATTTCTTTCTCTTTTGCATCTTGTGCTTATACTTTATATCCACTAGCCAATAGGAATTCCTTGAGATACTTCACAAGAAACATGTAAAATAGGAACAGTAACACTCCTTGGAGTGAACTTTCCTACTAACTATGGCCCATTTGTTGGCCTCCAGCACAGGAAAAGCTGTGACATTTTTCTGTGGCTTTTATTCACACTTCTTCCCCATAGCAAGTCTAATATTACATCAAGTACAAATACTTCAAATTTCTTTACTGAATCCAACTACCAGTTTTACTTTTCCTAGTGTTATCTTATTATATGTTAACAACCCACCTCAAAGAAAGCTTAAAAAAAATCTATATGCCCTTTTGTAATTTTATGATTATCTATAATATAGCCAGATAAAAATCTGCCTTTAAACAAAAGCATGATTGTGTCACATTCTAATTTAGTTTAGTTTTCAGATTACATAAAGAATAAAACTTAGTTTTCTATGTAATTATGCAGTTAGGCCAAGTAAGGGCTGGAGGGATGGCGCCAAGTATGCAAAGTATACACCCATAATGTCCCTACCATTCTTGTCTTATCTCACCCATCATTCACATGTTTTCCATGTTGCATTCATCCCAACCTTCTCTGTATTTCTAAGACCTGCCAAAGATTTCTTACAGACTTTTTTTCTTTGCGGATTTCTTATAGTTTTTTTTTTTTTTTTCCTTAAAATGTCTCTTTCTTGATCTTATTTAGGCTTTTTATTCTCACTTAAATGTCACTATCATAAAAATGTTTCTATGAAAGCCAAGACATAGATCTGTTTTACAACATGATCTATTTTCCTTTCATAGGATATAAAAAAGATATACAACTTTATATTAATTGAAAAATCATACAATCCCTAACTTATATGATTCTAAGGTTCATATAAGAAGGGATTACATTGGATACATTGACACCTGGCTCCTCATCTAATCAAATCACTTTGTTCTAGTTGGGTGTGGTGGCACACGCCTTTAATCCCAGCACTCAGGAGGCAGAGGTAGGAGGATTGTGAATTGATGGAGTATTTCATTTATGTAGCACTTGATTGATGTGCTTGAGATGACAAAAATGCTAACCCTAACTCTAAATTTGGCTAAGATTATTTAAGATTTAAAGGAAAGACTTGAAAGCTTATAATTTTGACCACATAGATAACCTCCAATTCTGGTAGAATCTTCAGGTTTTTATCCAAGGACCTATTTCTTTGCACTAAGATCATGGGTCTCCAAGAGACATTCTCTTCAGTAACTATGCTATATTTCTGTTCCCTTGGCTTGGTGAGCTAGGATAATTATATTGGGTTCTAATATCTGGCACTTTGGAGACCTATCCTTTAAGTGAACTTAGCTCACTTTTCACTGATCTCCCAAAAGGTTTTATATACTTAATAAATTATCATTTACTTCTTTGCCTCAACAAACATTGTTTTGAAATTTTATCTTAGTAAGGAAGGTCTATTTTATTCATCTATCAAAGACTTCTGAAATGCAAAGATGGCATAAGAGGGACATTTGGGATATATTTATGGTCAGTCCATTGCTTTGTTTGCACACTGGGATATACCAGAAGTGTAAGAGTTAAAATTACAATAGACTATAATAAAAAAAAATGCAAGCATAATTTACAAAATCAGCAAAAAGACCTTGCTGTCCTGCTGTTTCTGCTGTAGGGCCTTTAGAAATATTACAAATGGTGACTATATATACATTTATTGGCTGTTATAAATATTTCACATGTAAATGTTGTTCTGGAAGGCTGGGAGGGTTGAATCAATGTATGGCCATTATTTCCTCTGTCAGAAGCAATAGAATTTTTAGTAGCACAATTTCCATTACTCAGCACTGACTAGGATATTTGATCAAACTAATTAGAAATACTTACACTTTGTACCATGAAATATATCAAATTTATTATTAAAATTATTTGCATGCACACATAGAAAATAAATAGAGGTATTAAATATGAATATATGACATTTATGTTACTGATTAGAATGAGGACACATTCTAATTAGGTAGTGAATATTCTTAAAGTATAGATTTTCCTCTGTGAATTATACTGTTCAGCTTTGCTACAATACCTAATAAAATCTGAATGCATAAAGAAGGGCAAAGATACTTTTTTCTGGTAATTGAGTCAATATATATTTATTGGCTACTTATTTTGTCTTTTCTAGATGCTATGATGAGAAAAATTCTATTTGAAGATTGGACATTTTTTAAATATTTTAATATATTTAATGAACAAAGATTAATCATTTGATATACAAAATTGACTTTCACAACATTTTCACATATGTGATATGTAAAAGACTCTATGGCCTTGTTTAGACCTCTAATGCAAACCTGTGGTTAAGAGGCATATTAGCAGAGGAGGGATTCCAGCAGTTTTGAAAATATGACTTGGAGAAGGAGATGGCTTTGGGCAGTGTATTTAGAACTTGGATAGGATCCAAAGCATTGCTTCCTTTATCCCATGACTTATCATAAGATGTGACCATGAGATGGAAAGGCCTAGTCATTGCTAACGAACATGCAGATTATCTAGGGAATATTTTGTATACGTTAGTAACAGGTTATAATGATTAGAGTTGAATGGGGTGAATAGAAGTGATGGGTGGTTTCATTGTGATGTCCCTTGTTATTGTAATGTTTTCTTTGGTGTATGATATGTATGTGCATATGTGTGTTCATATGTGTATGGGAGCATGTGTGGGGTATGTGTAAAATTATCTTTGTGTAATTCCTCTGGTATGCCCTCCACCTCTTTTTTAGACATGGTCTCTCATTGACCCAGAGCTCACCAGTAAGCGTAGACTGGTTGTCCACTGAAACCCAGGGATCCACCTGCCTCAACTTCCCAAGCGCTGTGATTGCAAGTGTGCACCACCATTCCCAGCATTTTCATGGGGGTATTGGAGACTGAATTTGGTCCTCATTCTTGCAATGCAACCACTGTATTGACTAAGCTATCTCTTTAGTTCCTACTGTTATTATTATAAGCATCCTTATTCAGAAGCAGTTTCAGAACTCATGCCAAAGGGTCTTTCCCAGTCTTGGCATTGTAGGAAGTATTTATTGGACTTATGTGGCCTTACCAGGTTTTAGCATCTATATTAGAGATGAGATCACAGTATTGCAATAATCTATCATTACTACTTCCTTACTTTGAGTCATCTCCATCAATGAGAGCCAAGCTGTACATCTTATCAGTGAAGCAGCTTTCACCACTGGCCTTCTCTCTCTTCTCTGCTGTGGCATCTAATACTGATGCTGTCTACCAATGAGAATACTAACTTTGACTTCTGCCAGAGCTTCATTGCACCAAATGTCTGAATTTTGGCCATTTTCACTTGTGGGGATCTTGGTAGAATTTCATTTAACTAAGATTAATGGCCAGTCTTTTTAGGAGATCCAAATGAATGCATCCATGTAAATTAGAGCCTTTTCTTGCATAAGTTGATGGCTATCAATTATTTCAAATGCACTGTAGCTGGTACAACATGTACTTCCTATGCTCATAAATGCTCTTATATTAAAAAAAAGCATTTCCTCCACTCAAAATTATACTATTCTGAAGTAATATATCTCATTCTCCCTCTCCTAGCCTAAACAACCATCATTGGTTTTCTAATTCTATAATGCTACCTATTCTATGTATTTCAGAAAGATACAATGACAACTCTATTTTTTTAAATCTTTTTGCTTTCATGCTTGAGGTAGAGGTCCCTCTTCATTCTTTCACATGTGTCTATTCAGTTGTCCTAGTATCATCTGCTTTCAACATTTTGTTGGTGTTGGTACCTATGTTAAAAATCAAATAGTGTAGAGATATGAGTTTATTTCTTGACATTTGGTGTGTCATTGCTCTATAGTTCTATGCTCATGTCCATTATACCTTTTGATTAACATATCTTTGTAATAGTCTGTGAAGTGTGAGTTCTACTTTGTGCTTCAGTCACAAGATTGCGTGGACATTCCACATTCTTAAATGTATGATCTTGCTCCTGTAGGATGTACTGAATTGTTTATCCTGTCACACAGTTGCTCTGGGTTGACACCTGATTGTGGAAAGACTTTCCTTGTCCATGTTCCTCTAGGTATGTGGCTGTTCAGCATTACTCATGGCCAACTGATTGATCCAATCTGTTCAACAATTTCTTGACCCACAGATTTTTCTACATGCTTAACTAATCAAGTTTTGGCTTTTTATATGTGCTTGCATACCTGTTTCATTTAGGACTATTGTCACAAACATTTTGTGATTTCAATTATAAATGAATTTTATGAGTTTTACTGGGGAGCTGGTAGAAAACTACTCAGATTGTCAGTTGCTGCTCATGGGAGTTGTCAGTGATTCTGGAAAGGGTACAAACTTTTTAGTTAAAACAGAACTTTTTAGCACAGTTGTATGAAATAGAAGTTAGTTCAGCCATTATTAAATTATTTTAATAGAATTTTTAAAAATCTCTACATTTTTAACAAAATATAAGTAGCAATGGCCTATGCCTAGAGAAAATAGCTATGAGGGATATGTATATATGTTGACCTTGTGCAAATTAAGTGGAAAAAGGCAGCCAAAGCATAAGTTGTCTGTTTCAAAGTTTTTTTGTTTCAAAAGTATCTTCACATTGGATTGATATATTCCTACTTAATCTGTATATTGCTTCTTTTTGGATTGATACATTCCTACTTAGTCTATATAGTACTCATGCATAAAAGTGATAGTGCAAAATGCTACTGAGCCTACAAATAGGTACTACATTAAAAATTCAGATCATACTGTCTAAACTTTGGAGCCATCCATATGTGTTACTTAAGAAGTAAATGCTAGCTGGGTATGGTGGCACACACCTTTAATCCCAGCACTTGGAAGGCAAATGTAGGAATATTACTGTGAGTTTGAGGCCACCCTGAAACTATATAGTGAATTCCAGGTGAGCCTGGGCTAGAGTGAGTACCTACCTTGAAAAAAAAAAAACTGTTCATTAAAACAACCATTGAACACATAGAGCATTTAGCATTATTTCTAGAAATCAGCCTGGCAACTGGTGCTGACCTTGACTCTGAGGAGGACAAGAAGCCTGATATTTCCTCAGAAAATTTCCCTGTCATATATAACATATACTGATAATAATTCAGTATCATTTAGCATTGATAGTAAACAAAATATTTTTCATAATGGTACATTTTGTTAGATATGTTTCCATTTTTGGTATTATGGACATACTTGGTATGTAAACAGCACATGTTGGTACCATCCTTATACTCATCCTTGTCCCCCCTCCAAGGGACCATCCTCATTGGGGATGCTGGTTATCCCCATGGGGATTTTGGTCATGCTTTGTGAGGGGAAAATCAGTTATGGGGAAGAGGCAATGTCTCTGTGCATAATGTCCCAACTTGTAGCTCTAACAATCTTTCTGCCCCCTCTTCTATGAATTCCCCTGTGCCATGTTGAGTTTGTTTTAGGTCTACTCAAGTGATGGGCTCTTAGGGAGCCTCTGTATCTCTGTATCTCTGGTTTGGTAGGTGTTGAGTGTCCTCAGTGTCTATCTCCTTCACCCTTGTGCTGATATCAGGTTCACCAAGAAAGCAGCACTCTTGCTCATTTCCCTAATTCCTCTATAGTTTCAGCTGGGGCCCTGGAGAAGTGTGATGGGCTGTTTCTTTCCTCAGGTCCTGCTTCCAGCTGAAAAACAGAAGCAGATTCTCCAACTGAGAGTGAAGTCAGCAGAGATTAAATGGTAACCATTGTAAGTTTAGAGAGAATTTAATGGATGTAGCCCTCTCCTAGCTGAAGATTGGTGGGAGCTTGATATTGGAGAGTGAACTGGTTATCTGGATAAAATTCTACCTTGTTTCCCAGTTCCAGATATGGGTTCCTTTCCACTGAGTGGATCTGTTAGCCAATCCAAGAGCAGTTAGTTATCCACAATGGTTGTGTGCCACTATTGCACTTGGGTGAGCATCATCAGGTTACTTACTTCTGAGTAGCTTAGACCTCAAGTTGCCCAGAGAGATGCTGGCCACTTTCCCCCAGTAGCTCATGTAGCACCTTCTTGCACTAGATGGGCTAACTGCCTGGGGATTGCTTCTATTCCAGATTGTAGCCAGGTCTCTCCATGTTCCATACTGACATTTTATGGTGTCTTTGGCAGTAGGGTCTTACCATTAACCTCTGGTGGGTAATCAAGTGCTCTGATAGAAGTCAATCTTGTTTTGGGAAACCTTGAAGGTTTCTCTGATCAACAGCTCATTGTGGGTGTTAACCACATCCTGGTACTGGGGATTACAGGCCAGTGAAAAGGGAAAAGAAAAAAGAAAAAGAAAGAAAATATAAAAAAATAAAGAAAAAGAGAGAAACAGGAGAAAATTAAGGTTAGGCTTCACCTCACCCTCTCCAGGGCCTTTTAATTCAGGTGTTCCCTCTAAGGTCCTGATGAGGGTTCAACCTTTTAGTCTGTCTTCTGGGATACAGGATTTTATGGTACCAGTCCCATTTGGATCCAGTTTTTTGTCCCTTCTCCACCCTTACCCTCCCCTCAAGCAATAACCTCCTTATTTTCCAGTCCTTGAGATGCCTATTAGGTATGGCAGCATCTCAGGCTGATCCACGTTAGTAGCTGCAGATGAGTGAGACCATGGGACAATTGTCTTTCTGTGATTGGGTGTGTTTACTGAGTGTTATCTGTTCCAAGTTCAACCACTTTTCTACAAATTTCACATGTCATTTGTTTCTAACTGCTGAGTATAATTCCATCATGAAGACATACCACATCTTGGTTATCCATTTATCCAATGATGGGCATCTGGGTTGATTCCAGTTCTTAGATATTATGAATTGAGCAGCTATAAACATGGTTGAGCAAATATCTCTGAACTGAGGCAGGGAGCTTTTAGGGTTAATGCCCAGTAAGGGCATAACTGGGTCTATTGATAACTCTATAGTCAACCTTTTTAGGAGTCTCCATATTGCTTTCCATCATGGTTGTACCAGCTTACTTCCACCAACAGTGAATGAGGGTTCCTATTTATCCACATCCTCATCAGACTTGTTTTTGTTAGATTTTTTTAATGTTTGCCATCCTTACTGGGAAGGTGGAATCTCATAGTTGTTTTAATTTGCATTTCCCTGATGGTTAGATATGTTGAACATTTTCTTAATGTGTGTTTGCCATTTATATTTCTTCCTCTGAGAATTCCCTGTTCAGTTCTCTGCCCCATTTTGTGAGTGAGTTGTTTGATTTTTTTATTGTTTAGGTTTATGACTTCTTTGTAGATTCTAGAAATTAGGCCTCTGTCAGTTGTATAGCTGGCCAAAATTTTCTCCCATTCTTTGGGTATTCTTTTGGTTCTGCTTCTTGTATGTTTATGAAAAAAATTTTTCAACTTCATGAGATCCCCATAATTGAGTGATTGTTTAAGTTCCTGAGCTGTTGGGATTTTGTTAAGGAAGACCTTTCCCACTCCTATAGTATGGGAAGTTCTTCCTATTTTTGTTTCCAGTAGTCACAGAGTTTCCAGTCTTATATTGAGGTCTTTGATTGATTTGGACTTGATTTTTATGCATGGTGAGATGTATGGGTCTAGTTTCATTTTTCTGCATATGATTATTCAGTTGGTCCAACACCATTTGTTGGAGATACTGCCTTTCCTCCAGTCCACATTGTTAGGGCCCTTTTAGAACATGAAGTAGCTGTAGTTACTTGACCTAAAATCCAGATCCTTATTTCTGTTCCATTGGCCTATAAATCTGTTCTTATGCCAGCACCATGCTGTTTTTCTTACTATGGCTTTATAATATAGCTTTAGATCAGGTATGGTAATGCCTCCAGAGGTGTTTCTTTTTCTGAGGATGTACTTGGATATTCAAGGCCTTCCACCATTTCATATGAATTTTGAGATCATTTTTTGCTAGCTCTGTTAAGAATAATGCTGGGATTTCTTATTGGTATTGCATTAAATCTGTATATTGCTATCTAAGAGCATGGGAGGTTTCTCTGTCTTCTCAACTCCTCCTCAATTTCTTTCTTGAGTGTTTTTGTTTTCATTATATAAGTCCTTCACATCCTTGATTAGTGTTATTCCGATGTATTTTATGTTTTTTTTTATTGTTGCTACTAAAAATGGGACAATGTCACTAAATTCTTTCTTTGTATATTTGTCCTTTACACATAGAAAGGCTCCTGGTTTTTGTGTGTTGATTTTTATCATGCTACTTTGCTGAAGGAATTACTCACCTTTAATAATTTTGAGATGGAGGCTCTCAGGTCTGCAAAGAGGGATAACTTAACTTCTTCCTTTGTGATTTGTATCCCTTTTATTTCTTTCTCCTGTCTTATTGCTTGGGCTGGGACTTCTAGTACTATGTTGAAGAGCAGAGGTAAGAGTGGACACCCCTGTCTTGTTCTTGATCTCAATGGGAATTCCTTGAATCTTTCTTCATTAAGTAATATTTGTGCTTTAGGTGCTTTATATATAGCCTTTATTATGTTGATAAATACACCGTCCATGCCTATTCTCTCCAACATTTTGATCATGAAGTGATGTTGTATTTTGTTGAAGGTCTTTTCTACATCTATTGAAATGATCATGTGGTTTTTGTGTTTAAGCTTATTTATGTGGCGTATTACATTGACTGATTTCCATGTTGAACAAACCCTGCATTCTTGGGATAAAGCCTACTTGATCAAGGTGGGTACTGCTTTTGATATGTTATTGAGTTCAGTTTGAGAAGATTTTGTTCAGGATTTTGTGTGTGATTCATCAGAAATATAGATCTATAGTGCTTTTTTCTTGTATCTCTGCCTGGTTTTGGTAATATAGGTGATACTAGCTTTATAAAAAGAGTTGGGGAACTTTGCTTGTTCTCCAATTATGTGGAACAATTTGACAAAAAATGGTTTCAGTTCTTCCATAAAGGTTTGATAGAATTGGGCTGAGAAGACATCTGGTCCTGGACTTCTTTTGGGGAGGTTTTTGATTACCTTTACAATGTTCCTAATTTGATGAACATTGTTTAAATCATGAAAGAACTCTGGATATTGTCAAATGTATTTTTGTATCTTTTAAATGATCATGTGATTTTTGGGGTTTATTCTATTGATATTATTAGCATTGAATGGAATTTGGAGGAAGCCTGATGAGATTTTCAGGTTTCTGTGCCCTAGAGCAAATAATTACGTAAAGATATATTGATAGTAACAGAAGAGATACTGTGGTAGTTTGAGTATTATCAAATAGAAGGAGGTGTTTGTGCTAACAAGTTTGTGACTTGGATTTTGAGCCACCTGGGTGGAAGAGGTGTAACTAGGGGGCAGGTCCTGGGTTCTAGCTCAAAGGTGTGTTTGGAGGTGGATCTGATTTCAAACCTAAATATATGCAGGGTGCTTGTACTCTGCCTGAGTGCCTGGTGTTGGCTGTGTCTCTCTTTGCTTGGATCTGGGAAAGAGTACTACCTTCTTCTGCCATCAGTGGAACTTCTACTGGATCTATAAGCTTCAAAAAGAAAACCCTTCCTCCCATAAACTGTGTTTGATGTGCAAGTTCATCCCAGGGATATAGAGCTAACTACAACAGATACTTTATTAAAGGAAAACAGCACTTCCAAGAGTGGAAGTTGGCCAGTCATAAAGAAAGGTCAAAGGCTCAGTGGTGTCTTTTTCATGTAGATTTGGATCCTTATCAGTTGTTTGTATAGCAAGAGTGTTTTGCTTATACTGTATCCATCACATGGCAGCCCTGCTGTGGGAATTGTCTCTCTGTCTCTCTTTCACTCTCACTCACACTGGTCTCTTTTATATGCTAATTGTTGCCTCACTTTCTGTTCTGCTCTCCTGCCACAATTTGATATATTTCATTAATTGCATTCAGACATTAAACTAATTTAGCATTGCTGAGATAAATCCCAGTCCATAGTGTTCAACTCCTTTATCACACTGTGGTATTAGAGATACCCAGAGAAACAAAACCAATAATATATATCACAATATATGGGTAATATTACACACACACACACACACACACACACACACACACACACACAAAAAATATTTGAAGAGAAAGAGAGAGAGAAATTTTTGGAAGAGTCAGTCTCTGCAAGTCACTTGATGAGAGAGCCTGTGAAGTACCATAATATAATTCACTCTGAATTTGATGTCCTGAGAAACAGGTACTGTGAAATGGATGTGCTTTCCACATATACTTCATGCTTCAGAAACTTAATCTTCAAGTTCATGTGTTGGTAGTTTTCAAAAGTGGACCTTCAAAAGGGTGCTAGGGTTAGCTGAGTTATAAGAGTTGGGCCTCTATGATGGAATTAAAGGCTTTAAGAACAAAGGAAGAGTGATTTGTTCATGGGTTCACATATTAGTGAGTGAAAAGCCAAAATTAGCACCGACAAGTCATGAAAGAATGGAGAAGAGCTAATTACCTCAGCAGACAAGGAGAGCACAGCATTGATTTCCAAAGGATGCTTTCCTTGAAAATAGGAAGGATGGGAGTTTTATTTAGATAGCCTAAACATATTTGTGTAGGGACCATTCCTAAGCATGCTTAGTCAAGGAGCACATTTTTAAGTATGCTCAGTTTAGGTTATAATTTAAGAAGAGGTAACATACATTTTTTTTGAACATGCTTAGCTTAAGGTTATTGCCCACTCACTTAAAAGTGGGAAAAATGCCAGATGCACAAGGTGGCACATGTTTCTGGAGTTCATTTGTTGTGACTGGTGGGCCTTGCACCCCTTTCTCTCTCTATCTGCCTATTTCTCTCTTCTCTCTCATAAATAAATAAATAAATAAATAATAAATATAAATAGTGCTGGACAAGAATGCTTCTGGGCATGTTCAGTTTGCATCATAAAGTTTCGATGGAAATACAAAAGGACACTTTAAGAGTACATTAGTAAAACAATTTTCTTGTGAAGGTCTGCCTTGTTTAGTGACTGACACTTGCACATGTGTTCTCTCCCCCTCATGCACTTTGTTAAGTTATGGGTACGTAGGAAAGCTCTCATTATATACCAACACCTTTTATTGTATTTTCCAGTCTCAAGAATGGTTATAAATAAATCTTTCTTTACAACATAACTAGTCTGTGCTATTTTGTTTTATAGCAACAGAAAATGGACTAAGTTCAGGAAAATATATGATGAAATGTCTCAACTTGAGCAGCTAGATCAAAAATAAAGTGGTACCTTTCTTATTTCTTTCCCCCTTTGCTCTATTCAAATCCTCCATGGATCAGAAAAAGCCCACACACTTCGAGGGAAATAAACGTCTTTATCAAGTCCACCAGTTCAAATGCCAATTTCATCCTAAGAAAATTCCTTATACACACACCCAGAAATGATGTTAATCTGGGCATCCCCAGTCTATATATTTTGTGGACACAAAATCACATGCTCTAATATTGGATCTAGTTAAAAGCATTCAATTGAAAATTTTTATGCCCACATTAATAAAAGATATTAGCTTATAGTTTTTTATAATATCTTTTGTGGATAACAAGTTAATATACATCTCAAAAGGAAGTATGCCTCCTCTTTTACTATTTTTAAAATACATGAATTGTTCTATAGCATTCATCAGTCAAGACACATGGGCTTGGGCTTCTCTTTATATACTAATATACAAGTATATATTTATTCATAATAATATAATATCCATTTTATTCCTGTGTGTGGTGGTTTGAATTAAGTGTTTGGATAGTTGGTTACCAGCTGGTGGCAATTTGGGAATTGGTGGCTTGCTGGAGGAGGTCTGTTGGTGAGAGTGAGCTTATAGGTGTTATAAATAGCTTCCCCTTGACAGTGTTCAACTTATTCCCAAGGTGTTGTTTGCCACCAGCTGTGGCAAGGAGTTGATGCCCAGCCTCTGCTCCACAATCTTTTCCTTGCCATCATGGAACTTCCCTTTGAGACTGGAGGATAGAATAAATTCTTTCCTTCCATCAGCTGCTTTTGGTTGGGTACTACAACGCTGTGATAATGGTTTTGTCTATCATTTGTGAATCTCAAAATTTGAGTTCTCCCTTTTATTGGTCAATCCATGTAAATGACTTTTGTTTTAGACTAATGATTTCCTCACTTCTCTTATACACGTTTCTGCTCTGATGTTTACGATTTTCTTCTTTCTGCTTGCATCCTTTACAATACCGCTATACTTGCATCTCAAGTTTTTGAGTGCTTTGCATGAATTTCTCTGCAAGTCTATTTCTATTTATTTGTTTATTTTTATTTTTATTATTATTTTAAGTTTTCAAAGTACAATCTCACCCTAGGCCAGGCTGACATGGAATTTGCTATGTAGTGTCAGGCTGGCCTCAAACACACATCAAAATCCTCATACGTTGGTCTCTTGAGTGCTGGGATTAAAAGCATGTGCCACCACACCTGGAAAATATTTTTTATTTTTTAATATTTTTTGGTTTTTTGAGGTAGGGTCTTGCTCTAGCCCATGCTAACTTGGAATGCACAGGAGGATCACAGTGATCCTCCGACCTCTCCTATTTCCTTTTAATCTCTTTTTGAGCCCTTTATTGCTTGTGAGCAACTTGCGTAATTTTGAAATGCTTTCTTATTTCAGATTTACTTTTGATTTTGATTTCTATTTTCATTTCATTGTGGTAAGAAAAGGTATTACTGTTATATCCTTTAGAAGCATTAGGGTTTGTTTCTAGCTTAGCATATGTTCTATCCTAAAAATTATTACATGTTGACTGGAAGAGAATCTACTGTAAATGCCTGTGACTTACCTCTGCTGACTGAGTGTGGTCTTCATTGTTGAACTCTTGCCCTACTTATCTTCTTCATTATTAAAAATGGCGTGTCACAGTCTCTGCCCATTATTGTTAGATGGTCTACTTCTCCCTTCATTTCACTCATTCTTTGCTTCTCATATGATGTTGCTGTTACCAGACGAATGTCTTTGTAATGGTTATATTTTCCTAATGGATCTACTTATAAATACTTATAAGCTGTTCCTCTCAACTTCTAGCAATATCTTTTGTTTGTGTAATATCCATTGTTATTGCCTAATATCAGTATGAACATTGAGAATTTCTTTTGGAGCCTGTTTGATTATTTGAAGCTTCAAATCTAAAATTAATTTCAAAAGATAATATGTAGCTGGATTGGTCAAATTTTGTAATACAGTTAATATATGCTCTGTGGCTGAATGGCTTAATCTGTTCAATTTAATGCTATTGTGATATAATTATCTTTGTATCTGGCATTTTAATTTTTAATATATAATTTTTGTTTTTATTATTTTAATTGCTTCTATGTATTAAATTAGTATTTTATAGTATAGTATCACGTTATCCCCTTAAGTGTTGTTCTGTAACTTATTATATTTAAACTTATTAGATTTTGCTTTATATTAATACCAACTTAGTTCCAATGGTATGTAGATTTATTGCTGCTACATGTCTCTGCTCCTTTCTTTTACCTCACTTTCTCTGGCATAATATTATAGTGAAATACTATATTTATAAATGTTACTAACCTAATAATACATTACTACTATTGTAATTGTATTTTTAAAGATACTGGTAACAGAAGGAAGTACATATTTATAACTTCTTATACCAATTATTTTGCTTATCATTTCTGCTTTTCTTTTCATGTTCTTATGGGTTCTAGTTAACATGTGGAGTCATTTTATTAGTCTGATGTCATTTTGCTACTACTTTAGCTCAATTTGTGCAATTATTACTACAACATATATTACTATTTTTATATTCTATTGGCTTGTCAAGGCATTAGAATTTTAAAATATTTTATTTTTATTATTATTTTAAGTTTTCAAAGTACAATCTCACCCTAGGCCAGGCTGACATGGAATTTGCTATGTAGTGTCAGGCTGGCCTCAAACACACATCAAAATCCTCATATGTTGGTCTCTTGAGTGCTGGGATTAAAAGCATGTGCCACCACACCTGGAAAATATTTTTTATTTTTTAATATTTTTTGGTTTTTTGAGGTAGGGTCTTGCTCTAGCCCATGCTAACTTGGAATGCACAGGAGGATCACAGTGATCCTCCGACCTCTCCTATTTCCTTTTAATCTCTTTTTGAGCCATTTATTGCTTGTGAGCAACTTGCGTAATTTTGAAATGCTTTCTTATTTCAGGTTTAGTTTTGATTTTGATTTCTATTTTCATTTCATTGTGGTAAGAAAAGGTATTACTGTTATATCCTTTAGAAGCATTAGGGTTTGTTTCTAGCTTAGCATATGTTCTATCCTAAAAATTATTACATGTTGACTGGAAGAGAATCTACTGTAAATGCCTGTGACTTACCTCTGCTGACTGAGTGTGGTCTTCATTGTTGAACTCTTGCCCTACTTATCTTCTTCATTATTAAAAATGGCGTGTCACAGTCTTTGCCCATTATTGTTAGATGGTCTACTTCTCCCTTCATTTCACTCATTCTTTGCTTCTCATATGATGTTGCTGTTACCAGACGAATGTCTTTGTAATGGTTATATTTTCCTAATGGATCTACTTATAAATACTTATAAGCTGTTCCTCTCAACTTCTAGCAATATCTTTTTGTTTGTGTAATATCCATTGTTATTGCCTAATATCAGTATGAACATTGAGAATTTCTTTTGGAGCCTGTTTGATTATTTGAAGCTTCAAATCTAAAATTAATTTCCAAAAGATAATATGTAGCTGGATTGGTCAAATTTTGTAATACAGTTAATATATGCTCTGTGGCTGAATGGCTTAATCTGTTCAATTTAATGCTATTGTGATATAATTATCTTTGTATCTGGCATTTTAATTTTTAATATATAATTTTTGTTTTTATTATTTTAATTGCTTCTATGTATTAAATTAGTATTTTATAGTATAGTATCACGTTATCCCCTTAAGTGTTGTTCTGTAACTTATTATATTTAAACTTATTAGATTTTGCTTTATATTAATACCAACTTAGTTCCAATGGTATGTAGATTTATTGCTGCTACATGTCTCTGCTCCTTTCTTTTACCTCACTTTCTCTGGCATAATATTATAGTGAAATACTATATTTATAAATGTTACTAACCTAATAATACATTACTACTATTGTAATTGTATTTTTAAAGATACTGGTAACAGAAGGAAGTACATATTTATAACTTCTTATACCAATTATTTTGCTTATCATTTCTGCTTTTCTTTTCATGTTCTTATGGGTTCTAGTTAACATGTGGAGTCATTTTATTAGTCTGATGTCATTTTGCTACTACTTTAGCTCAATTTGTGCAATTATTACTACAACATATATTACTATTTTTATATTCTATTGGCTTGTCAAGGCATTAGAATTTTAAAAATATTTTATTTTTATTTATTTGACACACACACACACACACACAGAGAGAGAGAGAGAGAGAGAGAGAGAGAGAGAGAGAGAGAGAGAGAATGAGCATGCCAGGGCCTCCAGCCACTGCAAATGAACTCCAGATGTGTGTGCCTCCTTGCGCATCTGGCTTACATGGATCCTGGAGAATTGAACCTGGGTCCTTTGGCTTTGCAGGCATGTGCTTTAACTGCTAAGCCATCTCTCCAGCCCTAGTTTTTTTTTTTATATAAATGGTAGAGTCCAGTAATTAAGAGAGAGATAGTATGGCTACAAATCTGAAATCTTTACTCTCTAGAATTCGTAGAAAAAATACTTTACCAAAACTTGATCTAAGGAACAGATTAAAAATTATTTTCTGTACTGGGATATGGCTTAGCAGTTAAAGGTCCTTGTTTAAAGATTGTTTTGTTATTAGTCTTCATAGTGATAATCAAAACAGCTGGAAATTTTCATTGGACATTTTTCAATTATAAGAACTTTTATTTTTGAAAAACTGTACTGCCCTTAGTATGCCTACATTATTTTATGCAATCATCACAATGATTCTGAAAGTTGTGATATCATCATGCAATAGTAGATTCTTATACAGACAGTGTAATGGACCACAATGTATATATTGGATTAAATTCTGGCTTTATCACTACCTAGTCATGGCAAGTGCATTTAACATCTTTTTGGTTCAAACTTCCTCATTTGTAAAATAGCACGTACCTCCTAGGATGGATGTGAGATTTAAATAAGTTAATATATGTAAAATACTTAAATCATTGCTTGGCTCACATAGCTATATAAATGTTATAATTATTTTCAAGACAGGAAGACTTGGCTACATTAAATTAGATCATTTGCTCCAGGTAATTAGTCTAGAAATTGATGTGTTTGAGTTCTGTGCTCATGCTGATGATGGCTATCCTTCCTGTCTAACCAGATTTTTTTTGGATCATTATTTTTATTGTTTCATGTGTGATTGGTGATGCCTGCCTTGAACATTTACTAAGTCAAACCCATTTAAGTAACACAGAATTTTGTATAAGTAGTCTTCATTTGTTTTGCATCAGATGTGTTTCCAAATTATCTTCTGAGGAAGTCTTTGGCCCAGTCCTCCCTTTGAGTACCTCTTTATCCCTTTGATTTTAAGATGAAATGGCTATTCACTCAGTTATATATCATATTCCAAATATAATTTTGTAACACTATCTATTACCAGTGACTGTTATTGTGTTATTCTGCCTTTTTCTGATAATGTGCAATTTCTGCCTTTCAGGCTTATCCAGGTAATGATAAGCTCAAATATCTATGCTTTATTCTCTATGAAAGGCTCTGCTCATGGAGGGTTCATAAAGAACACTCAGTCCATTCATTCCTATAGATGTTCAAAATATGTTATTAGATAGAATCAAGTAATCAGAAAGCTGTGCATCTTGTTTGTATTACGTCCTCTTACAAAGGCATTTGGATTATATTCCATTATAAAAATTTGCAAATGACTTACTTAATGGTCAGTTAAGTGATTGTTTGGCTAATTCAGTCCTTGTATCTATTGTAAAGGTTTGATTCAACACATACATTAAGTTCTTGACATGGAAGATTCCAGTAAGATCTGGATAAGTGAAACCAATTACAGTATGATGTTACTTTTAAGTAACTCAGACATAAGAGGTCACCATCAACAAAGAGCAAAGAAGCTGTTACATAATGGCATATTGTATACTGGCAAAGGGGAAGAAATAGCAACATTAAACAAAAGGTCGCCGGGTGTGATGGCGCACGCCTTTAATCCCAGCACTCGGGAGGCAGAGGTAGGAGGATCACCGAGAGTTCGAGGCCACCCTGAGACTACATAGTTAATTCCAGGTCAGCCTGGGCTAGAGTGAGACCCTACCTCGCAAAACCAAAAAAACAAAAAAACAAAAAAAACCAAAAGGTCTTTTTTTTCTGAAGGGCTTGGATGCAAAGAGGATAGAGGACCAGTGCATTATTGCATTATTTGCCATTTGAGGAAAAGATTAGGTCTTCTTTTTATATATAATATATACAATGAGAAAAATCACAGCAGCCCTTTAAAGTATTGGGAAAATGCCACTGAAAAGAGAAATACCCAGGATAGCATCACCTTATTTAAATTGACAGATCAAGAGAAGAGTGACCTCAAAAGAAAATAGAAGTATAAGGAAATTCAGGGCCTTAGCCCTTTACAAAAGCCACTCATACGATACTCAAATTGCCAAAATCACCTATCCTAGAACTGTAGAGTCTGATCAAAAATTTAACAATAGCTTAGTGAAGAACTGAGCTGCTTATAATAAAAGAGCCCTGTGGTATGTTAAAGTCCTTGTTCTGTCACCTCTCAGCCACGTGACAGCAGACCTGATAATGCATTCCATACTGCTGGTATGGCTTATGAGTGCCAGAATGACCAGTAATGTTCTGTTCCCAATTAACTATATTTGTCATCTTGTGGCTACCTTAAAGGCTGGTGAAAATGGAGTCAGAACACTCCAGGGACCAACCGTTCTGGTCGCATTTGCCAAGAGCATCTAAAGCTATATCATCAGCTACAGCAGCATTTGGCCAAAGCAAAATAGTCTAGAAAAGAAAGAGCCTTAAATGAAAGGCAAGGAAGAGGAAAGGAGGCATAAAGGCTTTTAAAGGGGAATAAAGAATTTTAAAAGGTAGCGTATATTCTAGGGAAACAAGAAGGATATATATCAAACAAAGGATAGGGAATGCAGGAAACAGCAGGGATCAGATGGAGAAGCTAGATAGTCAGAGGGACAGAGATCAAACAAATGGAGGAGGAGGAGATGTCAGGAGGAGAAGAACCAGGATGTGTCTGAGATAAAATCAGCAGTAAACTATGGATGAGGGCATTGTTAAATCAGGGGAGTGGGGGTTATGCAATATAATCATTGGGCTGCTGTTCTTTTATTCCTTCATTTCGACTACATCTTGGGACTCTTGTCCTACCTAGTATTCCAGCATTTTGTTAAGGATAAGGGGGCACGGTCATCTCCCATTGATGATTCCTACTGTGAGGGGTTGTAGTCATGTGTTTCAGGGGATGATGGTGTCAGCGGCTGGCAAGTCCCCTCGGAGCAGGCAACAGGGAGTTGAGTCTGAGGAGGCTAAAAGTTGGTATTGAGTGGAAGAGAGATAGGCTAATAAATGTCGGTTGAACAAGTGATGTGTGAGATTTTATACCTGGCTTTGGATGTATTTCTAAAGACAGAGGGCGACCAAGAGTCAAAGAAATATCCCCATTAATGGTCCAAGTAACGGTAGAAGTCAAGGCCACATAGTTCTAAAGACATCCCATGGTCCTGAGGACAGTGAGGTGCCAGGATAGATTCTGTTGGCCAGAGTTTGGAGTTTTTATATCTAATTTTACATTACCTAATTGGTTAATATGATGACATTTCTTGTTTACGAAGAAACAGTTTCCTCCCTTCTCAGCTGAGATGAGGATGAGGCCTTGAGGGTTCTGAAGGACTATTGATGCCAGTGAGGTGAGCTGCTGCTATTGCAGGTGAATGGCCATAGCAGAGTTTGTAATGGATGTACTTAGTTCTGTGGAAACTGTGGATAAGAGATTAGGCTGTGTCCCACCCATCGCACAGCCAGTCCTGTAGCTGTTATAGAGGAAGCAATACTTATTTTTATCAGTATAGGTAAATGGATTGTGACAAGCTCAGTCTTTTGGGGTGTACTTCCCTTAGATAAAGATCCAGCCTCTATTATGTGGTCATCTAAAACAACATCATAGCATGTTATTAGGGACCCCTGTGGGGTGGTAGAAGAACTTTCATCTGTATCCCAAGTGTGGTTAGGGTCAGGGAGGGGAGACAGTGAAATCCTGGAGTTGTGATAGGTAAGTTCACTTAAAGTCTCTAGACAGGAGTGTGTAAATTGTTTAGGTAGAGGTAGGAGGATAGCTGGGTTAGGTGGGGGGCAGGAGTTTGAAGTAATGCTTAGGTCTTCTAGAAAGGCAAAATGAAAGAAAATGTTGAAGAAAAAAAGAAAGAAAATGTTGACTTTTGAATGGGGATAGGGTTTAAGTCACCTCCATTTGAACCCAGGGTTTTCATTAGCATTTTAGGCCTTGAAGGGCAATCCAGGTGACCCGAGTAGATGAAGTTGGATTGTCAAAGAAACATCTGAGTGTGGGCTAACTGTAGAGAAAGGCTTCAAGGTTAAGATTGTAGTTAAATACACAATCCCAAAATTAACAGAATTATTATGAGAAATGTCAGGCATGATCATGAAGATCTAGAAATTAACAAAATGATGTGTTTTATATCTAGTTTCATTACAGTGAGCATATACTTTTGCCTGTATTTTTCTATTGCATTTTTATGACCAGGGAAGTGGCCAAAGTTTAATTTTACTTTGTAATTTTGAAGGTCAGTTGTGGCTCTTTAAGGGAGACTTTTAGGGAGCTGGGAGGAGCTCTATGGCTCTCTCGGCATTTGTGTCATCTGCTGGGATGAGTCAGGGCTGTGCTCACCATGTGGCTTCCCTTCCACTGGAAACATTAAGGAATTTCCCTGTGTTCTGCCTGTCCTTTTGCAGACTGGATAGTAACTGGAATCCATGTTTTGGTTCTCCATGTCTTCTCTGATCAATAAGATAGGTAACTTACCAAGAGCTTTTGGATACTCTAGCAAAAGAAGTGTCCCATTGTCTCTTGAACTTTGTTGACCTGCAGGGGCTGGGATCAAAATATTGGTTACCCCTTTAACCCCAAAGTCCTCATTGATTCTGTCTCCTACATCTACTTGTTAAGCATCCAGAAGAAAAATGGGAATATAGAGTATGTCTGTATCTTTTGTCTTTAACAAAACAGATCTAGTTAAAACATAGTATTGAAAAACCTTGAAAAACCTTAACATTTTGTTGTAATATTTAACTTATTTTGTCTGATGACATGGTAAGCCATATCTGAAAGATAGAAAGCAGATCATATGTATATATATGTGTATATGTGTGTGTGTGTGTGAAATTTTGATCTTTTAATTGAGTCTGTCAATGTAAAAATCAAAGTTGAATTTTGTATATTTTTGGTACTTAAAAACCTCTGGCTTTTGTAGCAGATATAAACAAGAACTCTGGTTTTAAGTTTGAAAACCTAGAAGTCTGTCTGTAATAACTTAGAATCCCCTTTAAATATACGTACCTGTGTACATTTTAGTGGCTTTAATCTTTTTGTCTAAGTTGGATTAGGCATCAATTTAATCGTGATAGAGAAATCTATAAAAATCAGTCTGATGTACCTTGTTCAGGGTTACCTTGATTAACATAAACCAATTTTATGTTTTATTATTCTTGTTACCCATGACTATTAAATTAGTTTTGATCGGGTATTTGATAGTTTGTTTAAGTTATATTCTTTATAAATAATAGGTTTTAGCATTACAACTCAAATTTTGGCCCAAGAATTATGAATGGAGTTCCTCAAAAGTTGAGAAAGTGCAGTTTATATAGTTATCAGAATATAGGGAGACTTCATTATCTCCCTAAAAACAAAAGTTACATGAATGAAGTTAGATTATATTGCTTATACTGCTCAAGTTATAAACACAATGACTAATAGAATTAGTTTTATAAAAGAAAAATCAGTAACTAATAAATATTAATCTTGTTAAGATTCAGTTTTTGTAGTTAAAACTTTAACATAGAAGTATTATCAACTAAATTAAATATTCAAAGGCAATTTATATAACCATGAGCAAAACAATATCAGTGAATCAAATTTTAGACTTTATAACCTGTTGATTTGAGACTTTTTTATCCTATGAAAAACATTTTAAAAGCATTGATTAATAAATGTAGGTAAAACTTGATATCTTGCCCTGGAGATAATATAACACACTTGAAAATTCACAGAGAAACAAATGACAAATCTGAACTACATTTGTAATATAGCAAATTAAGACTATCTGTTCATAGTGATCTTACAGAAGAGAGAAATTGAGAGAGAATAAATAACAAATATATGAAATATATTTATGATATAACAAATTAAGATTATCTGTTTACAGTGATCTTACACAAGAGAGAAATTGACAAAGAATCTGTGGTAGTTTGAATATATGTCCCCCAATATATTCAGTGTTTTATTAGTTATAGTTTGCATCTGCAATCACCTTGCTAGAGGCAATGTCACTGGGGGCTGGTCTTAAGGTGTGGGTTTGAGATTCCATTGTAAAGATATGCAAATGTGCTTAGCAGGAGTTCCTGAAGTGTGCTGTGTGACCTTTTGGCTGTAGTTTTGCTCTGTGTGCTGTGGTGGCTGGTTGGCTTTTTCTCTCTCTGCTTGGCCCTGTGAAAGCAGGCTGCTTCTCCTGCCTTTATGGAACTTCCCCTGGATCTGTAAGCTTCAATAAACAATATCCCTTCCTCCATAACTGTGCCTGGTCTGAAAGTTCATCTCAGCGAACCTGAAGCTGTCTGCTACAGAATCCAATTATATTTTGCTTATGATTTTCCCTTTCCTGTCCAGAGGCAATAGGCCAATTTGCCTAAGGACAAGGTATGGATGACACATGGTTTTAAATGTGCTTAGGATCTGAGTTGGTGGTGGGGGGGGAGGGGACCCATTTCTCAGAATCCAGCTTACCATGAATTTAAATAGCATCTCATAATTCATATAATTTACATTGCAGTGAAGTAGAAATAATCATTAACAAATATCTCTAAACATTGAGCAAACCTACCAGTTCCTAGGTGTCTGGCTTTTAGCCTTTACCTGGCAGACTTTAGCATCTAACTTCTTTTTGAGTCTGTGTGTCTGGCTGTGACATGGGGTCTGTCACCATCCTGTTGTTGTTTGCCATCTAGCGTGGGCTACAGCCTTGTTGTGTTTGTGCATCCCATACACAGCATATCCCCATATGCAGAGTCTTGTCAGTGCGATTGCTCATGTTGTTTGAATCTGTGTCTCAAAGCATTACTGCAGACACAAATCAGTGCAGCCAGATTCTGCATTTTCCACAGATTGGTACTGGTCATTAGTTTCTGAAATTTAGGTTAATGTTTAATCTCACATTCATGCCCAATCATTTAGAGTTTAAAATAGTTCTTATGTAGTAATTTTTATTAATTTTTGTTGTTTTATCTAAATGGTGTCAGTCTCACCTTGGCAAGAAGAATCTGCTGAGTAGGGCAAGCAGAGCAGAGAGGACAGAGATGTTGAGCGAAAGATGTTTGCATATGGGGAATCCTGAACCAATTGCCAGTGCTGGGGCAAGTTTATTAAAATCAGTAAGAATTTGGAAATCAAAAGATACAGATCTATTGTCTAATTTATAGTGAGGTCAGAGTATGTTATAATAAAAGATTAAACGTTGAGTTTGATATCATCTTGGAGTCTTAATTTCTTTAAGTTTTGAAGGAGACAAGCGGGGAGAGGGGGAATGGGGACAGTTTTGGAAGTCTTATTTCCCACCTCAGATGAGAGGGAAGAAAGGATATAGGAGGAGACTTTTTTATGGAAGAGAGAAGGACAAGAGTAAGATGTGTTCTCGAAAGAGTAATTATTAGTTTTGAAGAATGAGATCTCAAGAGGAGAGAGAGAGAGCATGCATGCATGTGCAGCAGGTGGTTGGGGGAGGCACAGACCAGAGCAGCTTGGGTGATTAAGCTTCAGCCTGGCAAGAGCATGTAAATTACAACGGCTCAGTGTCTTATGCTTGAGGCAGTCCCCTTGGCGCAGTGGCAGTGGACAGAGAAGCAGCAGCAGGTTGCCTCAGCGCTGAGAGTGGCTGAGGGACTCCAGCAGACAGGAGGACAGAAAGGAAAAAAGGACAGAGGGGAGGATCCAGTTGGTTCCTCCTTGAGCGTGGCCCATCAGGTTCAGCAGTGCGAGCAGGGGCAAGGAGCTTCCTTCTCCTATCCAGGCAGAGGGAGTTTTGGGAGGGGGAGAGGAGGCAGAGTGTCCCTAGGCCAGCAAACTGAACAGAAAGGCGCCTCTTGAGGCTCGGTGGTCCAGAGTCCCCAGGTGTTGAGAGTGCATGTTTCTGAAGACCCGGGAGCCCAGAAACAGGCGAGGGGTGTGGCCTGATGTACCATACAAGAGAGAAGGGAGGGAGACCTCCAGAGCAAGAGCAGGCTAACCTGAGTCCTGAGAGACACTCCCTGAGGGGGGAAAGGGTGAGGAAAGTTTTAGAAGAGAGGAGAGAGCGAGGGATGGAGTAGGCCTCCGAAAGAATGAGAGCAGGCCAGACACTCTGAGGGGGAAAGGGTGAAAGAAGGGTTAGAGGAGAGCGAGAGAAAGGAGAGAGAGAGAGATGGAGGGAGAGTACTTCTGAGAGCAAGCCAATTTGTGGTAGACACTTACTGAGGGTAGAGGACGAGGGAAGAGGACTGAAGCTGAATCCTGGTGGGTGGGAGAGCCTGCACCTGGCAGATGGTCTGGGGCCATCAGAGGGTCAGTAGTGCTAGGTGGTCTGGTCTAGGGAAGAGGGAAAGAAGGTCTGGCCACCCATGAGGGCAACCAGGACCCTTCTATCTAAGGCCGGGCACCAGATGTAAGGTTTACGAAAGACCAAAGCCCAAAGACCTCGCTGGACTCTGAGGCAAGGAAAAAGCTGTTTATTGGGGTCTAAGCCACCAGACTGTCTCATGGGAGGAGAGAGAACAGCCAGCCCGAGTGACTCTGGATAGTCTGGGTTTTTATAGAGTTTTTCCTTTTGAGAAGACAAAGGATGGGAAATGCAGGGAACAGCAGGGACCAAAAGGAGAAGCTAGATAGTCAGAGGGACAGAGATCAAACACAGAAGGAAGAGGAGGTGTCAGGAGAAGAGCCAGGCTGTCTCTGAGATAAGATCAGCAGGAAACTATGACCAAGGGCATTAAATCAGGAGAGTGGTGGTTCCACAATATAAACATCTAAAGTTGTATCAGGCTGCTGTTGTTCTCGTCCTTCATTGAGACTCCATCTTAGGACTCTTGTCCTACCTAACACTAATCTTGGAGAACTATGTCTCATGGAATATGGAATATCATTAAACAGAACTTGTAGCAACAGGATTATTGCCTGAACTGACTTTTATTAAGAAGTTACCAGTTTGCAGCTGCAGGGAAGGCTCTAGCGCATTCTGAAGAGTCCACAACTGGGAGTTTCAATTTGCTCTGAGTCAAGGTTACCTGGAGAGAGAAGAGAATAATTTCTACAGGTCTGAGGTGGGTTGAAGGAGCACAGTTGGATTAAATTGTACTTACTGTCCAGTTGGCACTACAGATCACAACTGGAGGTTGTGAGAATCTGTACTTTTATGAGATTTTCTCCAGCCTATTCATCAGCCACAGAAGAGGGGCAGAAGGCATGTTGTCATATTGATCCAAAGTTATTGAACTCTTAACCCGCAAAACCTTCTGGTACTCTCTTTAATGAGATCTTACTCAGGGTTTGCATTGAACATTTCTCCCAAGACAATAAGAAGTATAGTGAAATTTGTGCTTGGCTACAACCAACTGTAGCAAATAATTTGGTATACACCTCTACAGGTAGAAGTGTAAATCTTAGTTTCCTCTTGGCCATCTCTGTGATAATACCATTTCATAAAATGGATAGAATTTACAGCACAGTTTGGGTATTATAGATAAGTAATGAAAGGCTGGATATTGTATACCTGGCCTTGACACTCACAAATTACATTAATATAGTGCATTATCTAGGTGTGTATGTGACAAATTATTTATTTTAAAAGCTTTCTTTTATTGGGTATATATTATTAAATCAAAAAATTTTTAGAATGGTGCTCTGTGAAATATTAGCATGAAAATGTCTAGCTGATTTCATTCATTTTAGTCTGTTGTGTTTATATGCTTATGCTTGTCTAAACTGTTATGAATCCTCTGTCACTGAAGGAAAGGCAGAAGGATCAGCTAGTCTCTAGATCAAGAGAGGATGTGAGCCAGGCGTGGTGGCGCATGCCTTTAATCCCAGCACTCAGGAGGCAGAGGTAGGAGTATCGCCGTGAGTTCAAGGCCACCCTGAGACTACATAGTGAATTCCAGGTCAGCCTGGGCCAGAGTGAGACCCTACCTCAAAAAACAAAAAAAAAAAGAGAGAGAGGATGTGGCTTCATGTGCTTCTACTGGATGGATGAAATCAAAGCTAGAAAGTAGTACACCCACCTCACTGACAGAGACTCCTCCTCTTCTCTAGTTCAGTGTCATGTGTGTGTGTGTGTGTGTGTGTGTGTGTGTGTGTGTGTGTGCTTGTGTTAGTGTGTGTGTATGATGTGTCTGAGTACAGAAACATTGTACATTTCTATTTAAAGCAGCATGCATGAAATGAAAATGACTTAGCTTAAAGGCTTATTACCTAGTAAAAAGTAACTGAAATGAATATAAACCAAAAGACAAAATAAGCATACCCTAGATAGACTCCTGATAGAAAGAATACCCAAACATCACCTAGTAATATAAAATTACATTTTTTTTTCTAAAATAGCTACTTTTGTAGGCTCTTGACTTTAAGAAAAATATTGGTAGTAAACAAATATGCACTGATGCATATAAACTTAAATATAAACAAAAGTTATTCAACAATGTTTGCTCTTTAATTTATATTTCCCTTTTAAAACACATCTATATAAATCATAACTACTTCTTTGTTTTAACTTATATATCATTCCATGAAGAAAATTAGCCACTATCCTCTTGGAAACTTTGATTAGTTCATTCATCTGGTTACTTAAGCATTCTATGTGGTCATTGTAGGATTTTCTGTAGGTGGATTTTAGCCTATTGCATTTTGCTGACACTATCTTTTGAGAAGGAGGACACCTGTGCCTGATCTTGGAATGCTGGGAACAGTGTTTGTGGTGTCTGTTCTCTAACTGTTAGGGAGGTCTCTCTCTGTGTGTGTATGTCTTTATATCTCTACTTATAAATAAATAAATAAAATATCAAAACAAGAAAAAATAAATACTTAACTACATTCAAAAAGGAAAAAATCAGATGTCACAAAATTGCACTCTAAAAGGCAACATCCATTGACATACCACCTGAAATGTATAGGATTACATGAGAATGACAAAGTATCTGAAAGAAACATTCTTTCTCTGTCATCACATATAAAAGAGATACTCTGAAACCAGCACATACTTTGCAACATGCTAAAACTGTTAGGAAATAAGAATACACAGAACAGATTGACAAGCCTGGGCTGATGATTCACATGTAAAAAATGAAAACAATTCCATTTTCCTACCATTCCATTAGTTATATTTTAAGAGAAAATTATTATAATATGAGATTGTAAGTTGTATAGAAAACTATTATATATAGTACAGCAAAAATTAAAACAAACAAATAAACAATCAAAACAAAATAACCCACAATTACCAGGGCCTTTTATTTACAACCTACCAGGCTGTGTCACTTCAGTCTTTTTTTTTTCCATACTTCATTTTTATTCATTTATTTATTTGACAGAGAAAAGGGGGAGAGAAAGAGAAAGAGAGAGAATGGGTGCACCAGGGCCTCCAGCCACTGCAGACGAACTCCAGATGCATGCGCCCCCTTTTGCATCTGGCTAATGTGGGTTCTGGAGAATCAAACCTGGGTCATTTGGCTTGGCAGGCAAATGCTTTAACTACTAAGCAATCCCTCCAGCCCTGTCACTTCAGTCTTGAAAGACTCTTTTCCCCAATCCATCTCATTACCTTCTTTTAAGGAATCCTAAAAGGGTTGAAGGGTACTCTATGATTTCTACTCCTGGGCTTCTTCATAAGTGTTGACAATTGCATCAGGAAAAGAGCAATCTAGTGCACTCCACTCTGTGGGTAAGGAGTTGGGAATGGAAAAGGGACATGATCTAGTTTCGGTTTTAACCTTAGGAGAGTCACTAGTTTGACCCTGGGGCATAGAATTTGGCATTTGGGGGCACAGAAAGCACTATGTAACCAGAAAGCAGTTTATTCAGTATTATCAACTCTCTCAAGGACAAAGCTGAGCTTCACAAATAAAGAGTACTAAAACTTAGTCAGAAACAAAGTGGTGCATTTCAGGAATGTGTCTCAAGAACCTATGCTATCAGTCTTTTTTCTACATAATTCTCCCTCCTTCTTTATATCTGCTAGGTGTGAAGGAGGCCATGTGAACAAGCAGAGTTCTTCCCACAATGTTTTTATTCCAAAGTGGTAAGAGGAACTGTGTAAAGGAACAAAAGGCAGAATGCTGAAGACTGAACATTTAAGAAAATGTTTAAGAAAAAAATTTAAGAAACTACCCATTTTCAAAGAAAGATCTAGTTTTCCCTCTTTTTATTTCTCTGCAGAGCTTGGGGTGTTGAAGGGAAGATCAAATCCATAAAATGGTAATAAAGAACACTTGAATGTGACAGAATCAAAATCTTCAGGATAAACACATCCCAAAATCTGATGATTCTGACTCATGGTGATATATGAACACACTAAACTCTCAAAAGTGGCATTATGGACAGCATCATTTCATTAAAAATATAGACACAGACAAGTCAATGTTGTCTTTAGAGACATTGCAACTGCTATAAATAACAGGGAAGTAGGAGATGAGAAAGAGCTCAAGCATGTATCACAAATTAAACTTTAGGAAACTGACCTTGGATGGATGATTTTGATTACATGTGGGTTTAGTTGGAAGGCATTTGTTTGTTTGTTTTGTTAGTTCAGGTTTTCCCTTGAATCATTATACTTTTAGAATTACTTAACATCAAAATCTTGGAAAATATTTCTTAAGATCACAATTTATCATTGAGTTGGCATATGCAATGAAATCATGATTTTAAAGAATGAAATAAAATCTATTTATCCCAAGAAAAATGCAATAAGCAGTTACTTTTTGGTGATTGTGATTTATATAATTCATGGCTTTGACTCTGAGTATCCATTTCATACATCATAAAATAGAACTTATAGCATGGTGACTGGCGCCAGTAGTGAAGCTGGATGGTATCACATCTTAACTGAGTCTCCTCTGGACAAAGATTACAGCAGTGTCATATGTTACTAGCAGTTGCATAGTACTCATAATACATAGAGGTAAAAATCATTAATTATTAAGAATTTCACATAGAAAAATGTTCAACAGTACTGAAAGTGGTCTTTCAGAAGTCATCTCTCCTTAGTGGTATCTCCATAGTTAAGTATATTTATTACTGTATAATTCACACTTGTGGAACTCCAAATACATGTTAGGCACTAAGGTTCACCTAGAACCAGCATACTTGTCACTCATGACCTCTGGCCAAACCCACCCTAGTACCCTTTCTCTTTCTCTCTTCTTCATGTGGTGCTCGATGGTCACATGTACCACTGTAAGGGTGCATGAGAATTGTGCCTCAAAACACAGCAGCTTCAAATGAACTCTCTTCTTTGCACCATGTCCTGTGAAAAGTTGAATTGTTCCTTCTCATAAAACAATGGGGATGACAAAACAAAAGCAGTGGAGGGACAGAAGAATCTCCATGAGGCACAGCCTTTTTTATCCTCCTGAAAAAATAAAATATTCTGCTATAATGATATCTTAATATTTTATTTTTTATTTATTGTAAAGAGAGAGAGAAAATAGGCAGTGAGAGAGAGAGAGAGAGAGAGAGAGAGAGAAGACAGACAGACAATGGGTGCACCAGGGCTTCCAGCCACTGAAAACTACCTCCAGAAGCATGTGCTCCCTCTTGCATCTGGCTTAGGTGGGTCCTGGGGAATTGAACCTGGGTCCTTTGGCATTTTTGTTTTTTAAGTGAAAGAGTGAGAGCGAGAGAGAGAGAGAAAATTGGCATACTAGGGTCTCCAGCCATTATAATTGAACTCCAGATGCATGCATCACCTTGTGCACATGTGTGACCTTTTACACTTGTATCACCTTGTGTATCTGGCTTACATGGGACCTGGAGAGTTGAACATGGGTCCTTAGGCTTCACAGGCAAGCTCCTTAACGACTAAGCCATTTTCCATCACACTATCTTATATTTAATTTATATGTTTTCTAATTCTTCAACATTGAGTTAACTTTTCAATTAAGAAATTTGTCAGAATTTGGGTGAAAAACAAAACACTGATGAGTTACTGTGGCTTTTCTTTAAATTCAACAGATTTTCTTGAGGAAGATTAATTGCTCTTTAGTATAAAAACAAAACAAAAAAATCATTTCTCTTTCATTTCATGCCAGTGACATTAGTACAAGGTGAGATTTTTTAACTTTCTTGTATTTTTTTCATCCTGTTGAAAATGCTTCCAATTATTTGCTCAGTTTATATCTAGCAAACCTTCATCAGTTTAAAATTTATGGCTGCATGCTTGAAAGAGTAAAACATAAGACTAAAATATCAGCTAATCCTAACACACAGCTAATCAATCCAGAAGAATTCTACAATATGAGCATGCCATGTCTTATGTTATAAAGTTAGAATTCTCAACCTGATTTATAAAAATGTTATAATTCCACTTGAATGAAAATTAATGTCCCTGAATCCTAAAATGTAATAAATTTATTTTTCTTCATTATGTAAAATTCAAATGTGTGAGACCAGTATCATGGTAGAAAGAAATTTAGAAAATCAAATAGCACAGAGAAATGCAGAGAGAACTTCCTTTGCAAGATGAGATGTGAGGCTTAGTTCATTGTAGAGGGCATTGTTATTTTGGAAGACTGTAATCATGTTTTGGAGCCTATTTGCACTGACCTATTCTGAACATCTGCTCTATGCTAGACACCGGGGGAGTAGAGAACAATGCTCAGTCCCTTGTCCTGTCTATTATTTGTCAATGACATTCAACATTGGCATGTAACTTCATTCTGTTCTCTGCATGCCCAAGATAAGGCTTGTGGTCCTTGAACTTTCCAACCTGCCACTCCCTATAGACATCCTAATAAAATATGGAGATCCATATATATTCTTTTTGATGTTATTTTGTTTGGCTGAATTGATGATTTTAAATAGAAAAATTGGTGATGTTTTATTGCTAATATAGGACTTTGTAGATAAAGAGGATAAAGTCAATAAAGGGTCAAGGATAAAAAAACCTTTCCCTAGACAAATTAACCATAACAGTGCCTCATGAATCACCCCACTTAAGGCTCCATGACCCTGGTTAATGGTGCCCTACATTTCCACTAAGAAGCTGAAGCAGAAGGTCTGGTGCAACAGGGCACCAGGCTGTGAACTGTGATCCATGCTCCCTGTAGCAAGATGAAAATAAAGTTGTGGGACCAAATCTCAACCTTTCCATCTATCTCAGACAAGAATAGACAGTCCTGAGACATCCTTGGACCCTGTCCAGTGTGGCAGCTGTGCCTCTCAAAGCTGAGGATTGATGTTGGCAATGAAATTCTCCACAAGATATTTTTCTGCCATATGTTCTGGGAGTGCCCAGGGCATCAGGCTTCCAATGACAATGTAATTTAGTGGCTTAAGAGTATCTTAAACATATTTTCTTCCAGAATCTTCATCTTGGGAGACAGGCACTGTGTGAAATCCGTTTCTGAACACTGGATATTTACTTACTCTAATTATTGGTTATTATCTAGGTCGGTCCTAAACACACTACCTCTCTGGAATTCTGCCAATGAGCCATATCTCCAGCCTTAAGGGATTTTTATATCTCTAACATTTCATTTCCTAAGGTTGTTTGGCTTGCAATATTAACTGCCTATTAACTGACTTTGTGGGAAAAATACTGAATGTGATGGAGAATGAGAAGACTCTGTAAAAGTTTAATGCACCTTACTCAAATTTAAGGTGACATTACCTTTCTCTGTTTAATTTTTAAGAATAATAAACTGAATGTTCCAGTGTTAGGTGACGTGGACCTCAGAAAAACTGTTGCCATCTTTATCAGAAGCAACTATGACTATTGGCAAAATTCTCAAGATTGTGCCTGTTGACTTTTCCCCACAGCAGGTGGAGATATAGAAAGGAGGTAATATGGGGTGTCATACTCTCAACTAAGATCTCAGATGTCCTCTACGTCAGCTGTGTGCACTGAAATAGAGGATCTCGGGGTCTGGTGAGGGGTGGGCAGGAATGGGAGTCATGAGTATATAGAGGGTAGAAGTCAAAGATCAGCAAACTTCATCAGCGCAGTTACTGGTGGATTGTCATCCATCTTGCAATGAGATCTTTTGATACTATGGGTGCTTTGGGTCCTCCATGCTTCTTTAAGTAACCCCTGCCCATGCTCTGCAAGGGACTTCAAATAAACTTATTGGTTCACTAGGGTGAACTTTGGTGCAATCACCCTTTAGTCTATGAAGTCTTGCTTTGTCTGAGAAAGTAATCTCCTGTGGGCCTTCCCCCAGAAAATAATTCGTACCACAACTGGTCTTTTTGGTATGTAATTATTGTCTTTCTCATTATGCCTTCATATCTAAGCTGAAGCTAAGTGATTGTCTTGTTTGCGAAACCAAATTAGAAATAAAATTCTAGATATTCTACTTGCATCAAAAAGATACCAATTGTGACCTGTGCTACTAATCTTTCACTTTAGGTCAGTGGTTCAGCATGCATCTCAGCCACACTGGGTAGACTTTATAGAAATCTTCTGTCCTTTGAAATACCTCCTGAGGTTTATTTCCTAAATTGTTCCAGGCAAACAAGGAGTTTCCAACAACTTAACTAGTTTGGTTTTAGCTCCAGTGGGCAGCTTAAGCCTGCAGTTCGGGACTCAGCTCCCTCCCAGTGACTGTAGCAGATGTTGCTCAGAGCAGCCTAGTGGAAATAAAATCCTAGAGGACAAGGGGGCAAGAAGATCCAATTTCCAGGGCCTGATTCCCATTGGGTGGCAGAGCAGCTGCTGCTGGGAAGTACAGTCTGTGGGAAACAACAACTGGAAAGTGGGCATTGGGCAAGTGTGACTACATAGGGTCAAATGAGAAGTCGTGTTCCCATCCTGTGTTGGAGGCTTTTGAGAACTGCAGCCTACATCCAAGGGGCAGTGCCACACAGGAAGATCTCTAGTAGGGCTTTTAGTTAGCTCTCAGAGAATCACTAACCAGCAGCAGAGCCAAGTGGTGGGGGGAGGGCTAATCTCGTAGGAGAGGGCCAACACATCGTAGATCGGTAGGGTGACCACGAGGGGTAGGCAATCGCCAGCCAGCATATGCAGAGAGGAGCAGAAAGGTACAGAGAAACCAGAGCTCTTAGCCAGAGGAAGTGGTCCTTCTTGCCAGACACAGCCCTGTATTAGACAGCAACAATTTACTTACTTGGAGGGATTCTACCACCCACACCAACCTGGTATAAATCCTCAAGGGCTCAAGAGGAGTTCAACGCATTCTGGTTCCAACCCCCACGAGTAACTTGTAACTGAGCTTGTTCCAAATCTCTAGTAAACAGCACTAGAAGAATAGGGCCCACCCTGTTCATTAAGTTGGGCCTCCCAAGGTTTCGTTTAGAGTTTCCTGGAGTCAACACATACAAGGGAGCCTTGTGCAGATTTAAGAGCACCCGGCATAATCCAGTGGGTAGACTAATATTCCATGCCCACTTTGATCTAACCAGACCAGGTGACGCAACCGCAGTCTATACAGGAACAGCTATAGCTGCATTCTCAGTGAGATAACAAGTCTGTCTTGAGATGGGCAAACTCCATAGCAAAATAAACAACGTAGGACACCAAGCAAAGGGATCCCCAACAAGAATACCTAGTGCTGCAATGGAAGCCTCTAAAGAAAGCCCAGAGGAAGCCTAAGACATAGAACCCCCAAACAACACAATGATAGGCATTTTAAACACACATGACGAGGCCACAAACAAATGACTAAACAAAATTGAAGAAAATTGACAAAGTAATCAAACAAGAACTCCAAGAATGGCTGAAGGAAATGGAAGAAAACCAGCAAAAAGAACTCAAAATATAACTCAAAGGATGGCTTAATGAACTAGAAGAAAAGTGACAAAAGGATCTCAAAAGATGGATGAAGGAATGGAAGAAAATCAATAAAAATAACTCAATGGCTGAATGAAATCAAAGTGAACTAAGAAATGGCTTTTACTAGATGGATCAATGCAATCGAAGACAAATAAAAAGAGATCACCAGAAGGCTAAAGGAAACAGTTGAGAATTAACAAATAAAAGATCTCATAAAGCTACAGAATAAACTCAATGAGGACCTTTTCAATTACAGAATTGAATTCCAACAGACAATAAGAAGGTCATACCAAGAAATGAAAATGGAATTCAAGCAAGAAATTGAAAAGCTGAAAAAAAAACCATAACAAAAAAAAAGTGAAATATCACTTTTAAAAGGCTCCTACAAAAGCCTCACCAATGGACTTGACCACATGGAGGACAGAATATCAGAATTCAAGGACAATACTTAGAAGAAATAAATTGATGCTACACAAATAATGCTAAGTTCAAAGCCTTCTGTGAACACAACATGAGAGAACTATAGGACAGCTTAAAAAGACCAAATATTTAGATCAGAGGCCTGTAGGAAGGTGAAAAAAAAAAAAAAAACCCAGGGCACAGAGAATATTTTCAATACAATCATCAAAAAAAAAAAAAAAAAAAAATGTCCCTAGCCTTACAAAAAAGAGCCCCACTTAAGTTCAAGAGGTAAACAGAACACCAAACAGATAGGACCAGAGAAGATTCCCCATGTCACATTATAATTAGAACACTAAACACTGGAAATAGGGAGAGAGTACCAAAACCTGGAAGAGAAAAACAGCTCATTACATACAAAGATAAGCCCATTAGAATCACCTCAGATTTTTCCATGGAAACTCTAAAAGCCAGAAGAGATTAGAACAGAATATTTCAAAAGGTAAAGACCATGTTGCCATCCAAACTATCATACCCAGCAAAATTATCATTCATAATAGAATATGAAAGAAAAACTTTCCACAATACAAGCCAGCATTATGAATATATAAACACTAAGCCAGCCCTACAAAGAATATTGTGTGGAATACTCCACACTGAAGAGATGAACAATCATTCACATGCAGCTATAAGAGAGAAAAAGAAGTAATCAAAACTAGTACAGATTTTAAATCATATAAAGACTAAAAAAAATCAAACTTCACAAAACATTCAGCATGACAGGGATTAACTCATATCTCACAATCATAACTCTGGACATTAATGGACTCAACTACCCAATGAAAAAAGAAAAAAAAAATGGGCTGGAGAGATGGCTTAATGGTTAAGGTATTTTCCTGAAAAGCCAGAGGACCCAAGTTCGATTCCCCAAGACCCATGGAAGCCAGATGCACAAGGGACACATGCATCTGCAGTTTGTTTGCAGTGGTTAGAGGCCCTGGTGTGCCCATTCTCTTTCTGTCTGTATCTCTCTCTCTCTCTCTCTCTCTCTTGCAAATAAATAAATAAAATTTAAAAAAAAAAAAAAAAAAAAAACCACAAGTTAATAAGTAGGATCAGAAAACTGTACCAATCCATATACTGTCTTCAAGAAATCCATCTTACTATTAAAGACCGAAACCATCTTAGAGTGAAAGTTTGAAAAAATATTTCAAGAAAATGGGAAGGAGACAAAAGCAGGTGTGGCTGTACTAATATCTGAGAAAATAGACTTTAAACAAAAAGTAATCAAAAGAGATAAAGAAGGCCATTTGTACTCATTAAAGGAACAATTCAAAAAGAGGATATTATAAACATAAACTTATATGCACCAAACAGAAGCAATCAACTTTATAAAGCTAAATATATTAAGTATTAAATCATAAATAAATCCCAATATAATCATAATGAGAGACTTTAAATATATTTATTTATTTATTTATTTATTTATTTATTTATTTATTTAAGAGAGAGAAAGAAGAGGAGAAAGAGAGAGAGAATGGGCATGCCACAGCCTCTAGCCACTGCAAACAAACTCCAGATGCATGCGCCCCCTTGTGCATCTGGCTTACATGGGTCCTAGAGAATTGAACCGGGATCCTTTGGCTTTGCAGGCAAATGCCTTAACTGTTAAGCCATCTCTCCAGCCCATGGGAGACTTTAATACCCCACTAATTGCAATAGACAGATATCTAGGTAGAAAATAAACAAAAGAGCTAAATACCATAGACTAATTGGACTTAACAGATATCTACAGAACATTCCACCCTTATATAGAATACACATTCTTCTTAGCAGCTCATAGAACCATCTCTAAAATAGAACATATACTAGGGTATACAACATGTCTCCACAAATTCTGAAATCTGACATAATGCCCTCACTATATCTGACCACAATGCAATAAATATAGAAATCAACACCAACCATAACAGCAGAAAACACACAAATTCTTAGAGACTGAATAGTTTACTAATAAACAATAAGTGTGTTGTTGAATAAATTAAAAAGAAATTAATAAATTTATAGATCTGAATGACAATGAACACACAACACACCAAAACTTATGGGATACAGTGAAGGCAGTTCTAAGAAGGAAATTTCTAGCACTAAATGCCCATATTACAAAAACAGGGAGATCCCAAATAAATAACTATCCACTTGAAGGCATTGGAAAAACAACAACAGCCCAACCCAGTGAGTGACAGACAGAAAAAATTTTAAGATCAAAGCAGATATCAATGAACTGACAAGCAATTAAAATAACTGATGAAATAAGAAGCTGGTTATTCAAAAAACAAATAATATTTATAAACCTCTGGCCAAACTGATCAAAAGAAAAAAAGAGAAGACTCAAATCAACAAAATTAGAAATGAAAATGGAGATGTATCAACTGATACCAAAAAAAGATTGGGAGAATCATCCAGATGTATTTCAAAAATCTGTATTTCACAAATTTCAAAAGCCTGGAAGAAATGCATGAATTCTTTGACATATACCACCTACCAACACTAAACTCAGAACAGATAAATTACTTGGACAAACCTATCACAGCTAGCAAAATTGAAAAAGTAATTAAAAGTCAGGCTTGGTGGCACATACCTTTAATCCCAGCCCTTGAGAGGCAGAGGTAGGAGAATCGCAGTGAGTTCGAGGCCACTCTGAGACTATATAGTGAATTCCAGGTCAGCCTGGGCTACAGTGAGACCCTGCCTCGAAAAACAAAAACACAAACACAAACACAAACACAAACACAAAAACAAAAAAGAAATTAAAAACTACTTCCCAGTAGACAAAAGAGTACAGGCCACTTCTGAATTTCACTAAACTTTTATTGAAGAGCTGAAATCAGTCCTTAAACTATTGCACACAACTGAAAAGGAGCAATGCTCCCTAACTTCTTCTATGACACCAACATTACTCTAATATACCAAAACCAAACAGAAACACAACAAGAAATGAAAATTATAAAACTATACCCATGATGAATTTAGACTCAAAAATCCTCAATAAAATCCTTGCAATTCAAATCCAAGAACACATCAAAAGCATCATCCACCAAGATCAAATAGGTTTCATGCCAGGGACATGGGGATGGTGCAACATATAGAAATCAATAAAAGTAAAGCACCACATAAATAAACTAAAACAAAAGAATCACATGAGCATTTCAATAAATGCAGAAAAGGCTTTTGACAAAACACAACACTCCTTCATAAGCATAACACTGGAGAAACTAAGCATGGAGGGACCATGTCTCAACCTAACAAGGGCTGTATGTGAAGCACCTAAGGCCCTGGTTATACTTAATGGGGAAAACCTGGAAGCATTTCCATTAAGTTCTTGGAAAAGACAGGGGTGCCCACTCTCACTGCTGTTTTTAAACATAGTACTAGAAGTCTTAGCTCAAGCAATAAGAAAATAGAAAGATATAAAATGGATACAAATTGGTTAATGAAGATGTCAAACTAGCCCTATTTGTAGATGACATGATTTTATACATAAGTGACCTAAAAAACTCCACCAAAAAGCTTTTAAAGGTGATAGATTCTTTCACCAGTGTGGCAGGTTACAAAATGAATACACAAAAAAATCAGTAGCATTCCTCTATGCAAAAACAAACAAATAGAGAAAGAGATAAGTGATGCTATCCCATTTTCAATAGCCACAAAAAGTTAAATATCTAGGAATATCACTAAACATGGAAGTCCAAGACCTATCCAAAGAAAAAATTAAGACCCCAAAGAAAGAAATCGAGGAGGATATGAGAAAAGGAATGGAGCTCTGTGCTCATGGATTAGAAGAATTAATGTTCTGAAAATGGCCATTGTGGTAGTTTGAATATATGTCCCCCAATATATTCAGTGTTTTATTAGTTATAGTTTGCATCTGCAATCACCTTGCTAGAGGCAATGTCACTGGGGGGCTGGTCTTAAGGTGTGGTGGTGGGTTTGAGATTCCATTGTAAAGATATGCAAAGTGTGCCTAATAGCAGTTCCTAAAGCTTGCTGTGGCTTGACTGTAGTTTTGCTCTGTCTGCTGTGTGCCTGGTTGGTTTTTCTCTCTCTTGCCTGGTCCTGTAAGAGCAGGCCACTTCTCCTGCCATTATGGAACTTCCCCTGGATCTGTAAGCTTCAATAAATAATATCCCTTCCTCCATAACTGTGCCTGGTCTGGAAGTTCATCTCAGTGAACCTGAAGCTGTCTGCTACAGCCATCCTACCAAAAGCAATATTCAAGTTCAATGCAAAGTGAATGACAATAAAGACTCAACACTCCAAAATTTACCAATAAAATAAGAGTGACATTCTTCACGGAATTGGAAAAAATAGTCTCAATATTCACATGGAAGAACACAAGGCTTCAGCTTACCATAAGCTCAACAACAACAACAAACAAGTCTGGAGTAATCACCACACTTGATTTCAAGATACACCACAAAGACATAATAATAAAAACAGCATGGTACTGGCACAAAAACAGACCCATAGATCAATGGTACAATATGGAAGGTTCAGGTCTAAGTTCAAGCCACTACAGCTACTTAGTCTTTGACAAAAGGGCCAAAACACACTCTGGAGAAAAGACAGCATTTTTAAGAAATGGTGCTGGAGAAATTGGATAACCACCCATAGTAGAATTAATCTAGACCCACTTCTGTCATCCTATAAAAAAAAAAAAAAACTCCAATTTGATTAAAGACCTCAATATAAAACCTAAAACTCCAAAATGCCTTCAAGAAAAAATTGGGAGAACTATCCACAATATAGGTGTCAGGAAAGATGTTCTGAATAAGATCCCAGTAGCTCAGGGAATTAAACAATTATTCAACCACTGGGAACACATGAAACTAAAAAGCTGTTGCATATACAGATAAACAGATAAAAAAAGAATGGGAGAAAATCTTTACCAGCTCCATCTCTGACAGAGGAATAATGTCTAGAATCTACAAAGAATTCAAAAGTAAGCAATAAAAAAAAATCAAACAATACAATAAAAATGAGGTAGAGAAATTAACAGAGACTTCTCAAAGAAAGAATACAAATGGCCTATTCACACTTAAAGAGATGTTCAACATTTTTAATCATCAGAAAAATACAAATCAAAACAAAATTGAGACTATACCTTGCTCCAGTCAGGATGGCACTCATCAAAAAAATTGAATGACAATAAATGCTGGTGAGGCTGTGGGGCACTCTTACCCACTGCTGGTGGGAGTGCAAACTTGTACAACCACTATGTTAATCTGTATGGAGATTCCTGAAAAAGATGAAAATAGCTATCTCATCTAACCCAGCTATTCTGCTTTTGGGCATATATTCTAACAACTCAACCCTTTACTCAGCCATGTTTGTGGCTATGCTATTCACAATAACTATGAATTGGAATCAGTCCAGATGTATAATTCTACTCAGCGGTAACAAAAACTGAAATGGTGAAATTTGCAGAGAAATGGATGGAGTTAGGAAAACATCATTCTCACAGAACCAGAAAGACAAATGCTGCATGTTCTCTCTTATATGCAGTCCCTAAATTGGATCAACAGGAGATGAGTTTAAACAATAGTATGTATCAGCAATATGGGCACAGAAGTTGAATGAGACCAGGGGAAGGGAAATAGGAGGAGAGGAAAAGATATGTGCCAGACTAGGTGAGGAACAGAATATGGGGGTCTTGGAGGGTTAAGGAGGTGAAGCTGTAGAAACCTTCCTCTTAAGACAGCAGTCTATAAAATATAATCAACAATAAGCGAAGGGGGAAGAGTCTGGACAGAAATGCCCTATAGAAGATGGAATAAACACATCTAAAACCATGGGTTCTGGCTGGTAAATCCCCGCCCCACAGCTGGGTTACTCCCCACAGTGAGCTGTTAGTCAGAGAGGTTCATAAGGTCCCCAAAACAATGCAGGCCATTGCCAAAGCACTTGGTTATCTGCCTGAGCTAAAAAAGTCAGAATCTATTGCTGAAGACACCACCGGCTATGGCAATAGAATATGGTAGCCACCACCCTTCTGGCTTGATCTCATGACACTGGGAAGTGCTATGGGAGCTTATGGGGACTATGGTCACCAACAGCATAAATAAGCAAGGGACTCAGCAAGCTACGAACCAGCCAAGGCAGGAATACACACCTGTTCAATAGTGGCACACAGCCTGTGCATGTAACCAACTGCTCTGTGATGGGACATAATGGGGGGGTGGATTTTAGTGGGAGGATAACAGGGAAGAAAGAGTAACTGGGGGGAATGGGATCAAAATACATTGTACACATGTATGTCAAAAATAAATACATTTAATTAAAAAAGGAAAGACAGAAGATAACCAACTGCTCCTGCTTTCTCCCCAAGGTTCTGTTTCAACTGGTCTGGGTTGAAACGCAGGCAGCAGAATTGCTCAAAGCTCTCTATATGATTCTGATGTATAGTTCACCTTTCTGTTGCTATGAAATAATGCCTAGGAAAAATAACTTTAAAAGAGGAAATCTATGCTTTGACTCACAGGGCCGACTTCAGTTCATTGTCACTTAGCCCTATCACATGAGGCCCATGGCAGGACATAACATCATGGCAAAGACCACATGCTGGGATAAAGCTGTCTCCAAATATGTCCTACAAGAGTAGGCCACAGTGACCTAATCAGTGAACTACATTATGACACAGAAAAACCAGAGATGTAATTAATACTCAGAGGAAGGGCCACATGAAGACACCATGAGAAGCCAAGGACAGAGGGCTCTGGAGAACCAAACCTTGTAACACCTTGACCTCAGAATGCAAAGGGAATGTTTGTAGCTTATGCCACCCAGTTTGTGGCATTTTGTTATGGTAGTCCTAGTGAGCTACTAGAGGCCACAAATGATTTTCAGAACCCCTGTCATTAGCAGTCATGGCAGGGAAGAGTTATGCAAGTGCTAGATCACATCCTTAAGAGGCACAGAGCCTATGCTTTCATGTTGTGCTTCCTGCCTCCTGCTTTGTGGTGCAGAGAAATCCACACTGCTGTGAGCTCAGCAGCCCAAGGGTCCACAACCCTGCCCTGAAGGGCTCACCTGAACTGGTGTAGAAGAAAGAAACTTCAGTCTCCTGACAGCAGCACAGCCTGTGTTCTAATTAGCAAAGCAGGTAGGCTCCACATGCCAAGCTGAGGACCATGACCTGAGGAGACAAAGAAGGCTTCAGTGGACACAGCAGTGAAGTGCAGAGGTTATGAACAGTGCTCTAATATCATTAACTGAAGGAGGAAGGCTGTGGTCCTACGGCTGGCTTCCCTCTGCCTGCTTCTATTTTTCCTGCTTCCTCCTACAACTCCCACCCAACCTACCACATACCTTTTGATCACTCCTTATTTTCTCATGGGATGTTCTAGAAAGAAGCCCATTGAGAACTGAGGGGTCTGGGATGACAGTTCCCTTGTTAGTGCTATCTTAAGGGAATGCTGAGGGAGAGGATGGGCTATCAAGAAAGCATCTTTTCAATCACAAGAAACTGAAGTTCATTCATTTAACAAATACTGGTATAGCTAGTGCATGTCTGTAAACCCACCTCTTGGGAGGCTGAGGCAGGAGGATCAATCACACAGCCATACCCTGGAATGCACAGCAAGATTCTGTTTCAAAGAAATAACCCCTCCCCCAAATCAATGGAAATATGATTTTGCACTAGACACAAAAAATTGTCATACCTAATGTATTCTGAACTCAACTCAAAAAAGAATATACTCTCTTCCAAATTAAAAATAAGCAAACAAAACAAAGCAAAAACACTTTAAAAAGAGGGCTGGAGAGATGGCTTAGCAGTTCAGCGCTTGACCATGAAGCCTAGGTACCTGTTTGAGGATCAATTTCCCAGGACCCACGTAAAGCCAGATGCACAAGATAGCGCATGCATCTGGAATTCCTTTGCAGTGGCCAGTGGCTCTGGTGTGCCCATTCTCTCTCTCTCTCTCTCTCTCTCTGCCTCTTTCTCTCTCTGTCTGTTGCTCTCAAATAAATAAAAATTAAAAATATTTTTAAAAATAATAATTAAAAATATTTAAAAAGAGTCTATCGGGCTGGAGAGATGGCTTAGCGGTTAAGGCGCCTGCCTCCCAAGCCTAAGAACGCCGGTTCCAATCTCTAGGTCCCACATTTAGCCAGATGCAAAGTGACACAAGGGTGCAATGTCACACTTGCCCACAAGGGGGTGCACACATCTGGATTTCATTCACAGCAGCTGAGACTGCTGGCGTGCCCATCTCTATCTGTCTCCCTCTTCCTCTCTGTCTGTCTCTGTGTCTCTCTCCAAAAATAAATTAAAAATTAAAAAGAGTCTATCATATGTTGTCATATTCCTGTAGACTCCTCGATCTGACAAACATGGTTACATTTTTGGTTGTCTTTCATGACATTAATGTTTCTGAAGTATATAGCATTATATTCTATTGCAGACTGCTCATAAATTTGGCATGGTTTCTCATAGATTCAGGATGTGCTTTACCTATTCTTCTCAACAAAGGCTTCATCTGACCCACATTAGGATGTTCTAAACCTGGAGTAGCCTTTTAAAGCTTCCTCATTTGGGTTTCAGGTGCTCCTCTTTTACATTCAAAGTCACTCCCCATCTATAGAGTGGGTTATCCTGGTAAGGACTATTCCCTCAAGGAAGGCTGTTTCCAGAGGCCAGGTATGACAGCTAAGGTCTTTCCATGTGGACCCTCCAGTATATTTCAGGATGTAGGCAGTAAGTCTCTTGAACATTGTTTTAATTAAGAAAACAATTTGTGTGCATGATAAGCATCAAGAGCATAGAAAGCATCAGCTAAAAGATATAGACCCCTCTTCTCATGCCTCTGTTTTCCAATGTCCCTCCCCAAGCATAATTCTTGTTAAAATGATATTTCCATAAATATTCTGCTTATTTTCTTTGGTAAGACAAATTATTTTATATATGGTAACCTACTTCTACAAATTTGTTTTTCTTTTCAACAATGAACACTGAGCATCTTCCCTTTATCATTACATGTACATTGAGTTCATTCTTTGTGACATTGGCATAATACTTCATTTAATTCCTATAGTATTATTATTGTCATTGCCATTATTATTATTATTATCACTATTATTTTAAGGTTTAGAGAGACTCTGATAATATATTAAAATATTTTAGAATAGAACTTAAAAAGAAAGTTTTAATTTACTATTAGAGTTAACCAAACTCCCTAAACTCAAGTAAAGAATGATTATTTCTTTTCTGTGGGTTGGAATTGTATCTTAGTGGTAGAGTGCTTTGCAAGCAAGCTTAAAAACCTAGTACCATAAAAAGGTCACTATCTACTGACTGGATCATAGAAGGAGACAATGCCAACATTTCTTAGAATCTTCATCATCTCACAAATTGTCATTTCTTCTTCAAATACATTCTGATTCTCTCATATTGTTTAGTATGATTGATATTTCTCAGCTTTTAGAGAATACTTTTACAACTACCAAGAATCCAAGAAATATTCATTTGTGACTTTCTAATTGGGAGATCAATTTAAAGCTTGGCAAGTTCCAGGAATAGAGGTGTGGTTTAGGGTAGAAACCAACATAGTGTCATCAGGCATCCAAGTGTCTCATCTCAAGTATTTAAAGAATACTAAGGGCATATTCACACAGAATCCTACATATTTTAGGTACACTGAGTCTATTCATATATACATATATGCAGATACTCCACAATAACCAGCCTTCTCTATTCTTTAAATCCATTTTGGCAGAGCTCAGTGATGTATGCATAAAGTTGTGTTCCATAATTCATATTTGCACTGGCCTACACTAAGGCTGGAAGAAGAAGAGGGAGGAAAGGAAGGAGAGAGAAAGAGAAGGAGAGGGACTGATTGACTTTATTGTGTGATTTCCTTTCTCTGAGAGGTGTGCTTTATTAATCTTCTAGGCACTTCTCAATTCAATCAACTTGACCATCAAAATCAACCATGACAACTCAGTCCTAAAAGGTAAAAGCTCAGCTTGGTTTGCTTTACATAAGTCTTCAAAGAATATCTTAGTGGGAGGAACTCAGGAACCACTGCACCTTCTCAATTTTCACTGATTAGTAGAAGCAGGAACACACTTACCCTCTTTCAAAGACTTTTATCAACTCAAAAATTATTTTACAAATACCCAGAAAGACTGGACAATTGCCAAATGTTTTACTGCTAGTTACTAGCAGATAAGACTAGAGGGCTGGAGAGATGGCCTAGCAGTTAAGGCACCTGCCTGCCAAGCCTAAGAACGTCCATTTGATTTTCCAGGTCCCACATTTAGCCAGATGGAAGTGACGCAAGCATGCAATGCCGCACTTGCCCACAAGGTGGGGGGCACACGTCTGGAGTTTGTTCACAGTCTCTCTATCTCTCTCTCTCTCTGTCTCTCTCTGTCTTTTTGAAATAGAGAGAGGCAGGGCTAGAACCAAGATCTCAGCTCAATCCATCATTGTCTTTAATTGATGAGATTTTGACATGAATAAGACAGAAAATTTACATGAGAACATGAACTCAATCTGGTTTTGCCTTTAAAGTGAAAATAAAGATTCTTTATAAACTATTTTCTTATTACTTTGGTCATTGTAGACAAAATTGTGAGCTGTCTAAATATCTGATTTCCTGAAAATCAAGGGTAACATAGCAATTAGAAGAAACTCAAGAATAATCAACTCATTACACAGCTTTCACTGAGTAATTTTCAAGCTGCCTTACTAAATTCTAGTAATAGTGAGAAAGTTGTCCTAGTTTTAAGGCAAGTGATAAAGCACAAATTATCAATTGAAATTTGTTTGAAATATTCGTAGTCTGTACTTTCATGGAAATTCACTGATGGTGATAATAGAAAAATCCACATTTATATAGAATTGAAAAGCCAATCAGGCTGCCTTCTTGTGAATGAAATATACAGGTTGAATGTTAAGGATAAGTTCAACAAAAGCACCTGAATCATACTGAATTATAGGTTTGCCTCACAGATTGTTGTTTGTGGTTGTTGATGGACTGAACTGAAGTCAACAATACATTTACTCTGTCTGCATCTTGAAGCACGATACGTCCCTGGGCATTAATAGTACCCGTTGCAAAACAATAAGAATCTATATATTAAATTGTACCTAGTCAGAATTTGGATTAAGATGTCTAATAGAGCTGAGGGTCACTTTCATGGTGCTATGCTGCCAGTTCTTGACTTAATCACCTGTCACATTTGCTACTCGCATTGTTTGCTTTCTCATTGCAAAAAACGAGAGAGAACCCTCCAATCCCTTGCCGTTAACAATTGTGAAAGCTGCAATTACTGACTTTCCATTCATGCATAGCTACGCTTTGTGTTGCCTCTGACAGAATTTCATTTGAATTGATTCCTTTTCCAGATGTGAGGGCCTTGGCTACTGTATTATCTATGGGACAACTAGTGAAATGCTTGATCTTAGGGTGTCTCTGTGTAAGAGGTTTGTATTTAGTGATATATATTCCACTTGTCTATTCTAAGTCAGCATTGTGGTCATGGTCTTATAAAAACTGGCTGCAGCCAAATCCCCAGAGCTTCGTTTTGCCAGTATTATTATTGGGGCCATTGCACCTGACATGCCTTCAAGTATCTGATACTTTCCTCTTTCCCTTCAATACATGGGGAGATTTTAGAAGTCCCTTCCAAGCTACTGGTGCCATTTCTAATCTTGAGGATGGACTAGCTTAAGTGTTTTTCCCTCTTTATTACAGGTAAAAGTCTGTAAGACAGAGAAAAATTCTAAACCAAAACAAAAAAAAATACAAAAACAAAAACAAAAATGAGCAGTTGTATGAATTGCTACTTCCCAGTCAGAGATTAGTCCTCCTCTGGCCGGGTGCACTCCATCCACTTGCCAGAACCAGATGGCCTTGAGTTTCTTGTAAAGGAATGTACAGTTCCACCTGTATTGTTCAGAGTTTTGAATATTTAGATTTCATTTGTCTTTTTGAAAAATTATCCCTACATTATACTTTAAAAAATTAGAAGAAACTAATGTCATCACTCTATGCAAATTTTGTAGCAAAAGAAAAATAAGCTTCAAAAAAAAAAATGAAAGGTTTAATTGATGATATTGCTATTTTCGGAGTTGGAAACATTATTTTTATTTAATTCCAGTAACCATTTACATAATAGCCTCATTAACAGTAAAATTTGTGGAAGAACAAATAATAACTTCAACCTAATTAAAAAATATTTCATTTTTATTTATTTATTTGAGAAAGAAAGGAAGAGAGAGAGAGAGAATGGGTGTGCCAAGGCCTTCAGCCACTGCAAATGAACTCTAGACACATGCAACACCTTGTGCATCTGGCTTACGTGGGTCTGTGGAAACCTGGGTACTTTAGCCTTGCAGCCAAGTGCCTTAACCGCTAAGCCATCTCTCCAGCCCTGAACCTAACTTTTTTTTTGAATTAAATGAAATAGTGTGAGTAAAGTTATCAGTAGAGCACTGATATATTATGGGCTCCCAAAGGTACAATAGCCACCTTCCTATCACTTCTCTCTATGTTCTCTTTTAAAATCTACACATATTTCTAAAGAATCTTCATTTGTTTTTCCAACAAAATGCAAATTCATTCAATTAGTTTTACTTGACCTCCTGTACTTATGAAGGTCCTAGAAAATAAGAAGATTCCTAAGGTGGGAAGGTGAGGTTGTTGTGTTGGAAATATAAAGAAAGGAGTACATGTCCTATAACATGGATAAGAAATTAAAAGGGTGATAAATGTTGAGACGGAGACATGAATGGCACTAACAGAACTGAGGATCGGTGAGTGAACCAAGGCAACTACAGATGAATCTATGAGTTTGGCAACTTGTTTGACAAATAAATGACCCCGGTCAATACTAAATTCACCCATTAGATATGTGGACACGGCACATATCCAAAAATGATTATACAAGATAAATAATAACAGTGTAGAGAAAGAGGCAAATGCATAGATGGCTTATATGCAAAAAAGTTAAACATTAAGTAAGTGGGAATGAATTTGTTTTCTTGATTATTAAGTCTACACACACATACTCAGAGTTGAAAGGAGATCATTTTTGCCTCTAACAATGCTTGCTACCAACCTGTGGAGAAAAGATTTTGTAAGAATTACTGCCCACTGGGAAATTTCAGGCTTGTAAAATATCTAGTTATCATCTCACAAGAAAGATGCAATTCCAATGTGAATTTAACTCTGAGCTAGTATTGCTTCTGCCCCTAAGTTCTTCCCCAGATGTCATTAGGCACATCAGGAAAGGGTAGCTGGATCTTTCTGAAATGCCAATTTCTCTGTCAAGTCTCTGTCAAATCCCTACTATTAGTCATGATAGCAGTCAACCATGTCTGGCCTGTTCATCTTTTGACACCCTCTATCAGTTGGCTTGCTGGTTCTGATAAAGCTTCATTTCTATGCATTCCTCCTTTTTTTTGTCTTCCAGTTAAGGATGCCACTTTATCAATGCTGCTGGGACTAGAGTACTTTAAGTCTTGATTCGAAGATCAAGTATTGGTCTAGTTTTTTGCCAAACTTGTTTTTTTTTCTATGAAACAGCAATGGTGAGGACAAAGAATTTTGTACATGATAGATCTAAAAAGGCTCTATTTGGGCACTAGGCAGTACTGTGGAGACAGGGCTTCACTCCCAACTGATTTCAAGTCACAGTATGCCCAGAGTGAGCTCAGAGAGGAAGCATATGAATAGGATTTCTTCTCTGAGAGGTCAGTCTCCAAAGCTATGATCTGAATGTCTCTGCAGTACAGTTTGGGTGGCTTTGAGGGTGTGTTTTCATGTCAGGAAATCTTTCCCCATGTGATGGGAGAGTGTACAGGCAGCAGATGTTCATGTGTTCAGCTTTGGCCAACTTAGGAACAAGAGTCAACAATTACTGACTCTAGATATGGCCTGGGCACTCGGTGCATCTCAGTACTCAGAAGTCTGGTCTTACTCTCAGTAAAGGGAATTCATATACATCACAAGAGAGTTATTTTTTGGAGGTGGGGTCCAAGTCCATCCCTAACAATTGTGATGGTAAGACAAGAGTACAAATATGGAGATTTCATAGTAAATATATACATATCTAATGTATAGCCAACTTAAAAATCTGTTAAATTATATATATATTGCCATTCTTATATTTTGATAATTATCACTTTTAAATGTTTAAAATGATTTTAAACTTACATTTCTACAGTGAAAGTCATCAAAATATAAAAATTTTAATCTGTCTTTTTATGTGTCTAGAGAAAAAAATAATGATGTCTATCAAACTTATCTTTATCTTCATTCTTCCAGTATGTTGTTATGATTAAGTTTTCCCCACCAGTTTCATACTACTGATAAGAATATCAGGCTGGAGAGATGTCTTAGTGGTTAAGACTCATGCCTGTGAAGCCTAAGGACCCAGGTTTGATTCTCCAGGTCCCACATAAGCCAGATGCACATGGTGGTGAATGCATCTGGAGTTCATCTGCAGTGGCTAGAGACTCTGGCATGCCCATTCTCTCTTTCTCTGTATCTCTCTTCCTCTCTCTGTCTCTAATAAATAAATAACAATAAAATCTTTAAAAATATATTAAACCATGTAATCTTTCTTGAGTCATTATAATTTCAACTTGGAGCAAGAACCTTGAAAAATCAGAAATAACTTGAATTGTCAATAAAATTTTTGTATTTTCAACACAATATTTGTCTTTAAAATAAGCTAGAGTGCTGGAAGGATGGCTCAGCAGTTAAGGTGTTTGCCTGCAAAGCCAAAGGACCCTGGTTTGATTCCTCAGGACCCATGTTAGCCAGATGAACAAAGGGGCACACACATCTGGAGTTCATTTGCAGTGGCTGGAGGCCCTGGTGCATCCATTCTCTCTCTCTCCCTCTCCCTCTTTTGCTGTCAAATAGATAAATAAGTAAAAATAAAATAGATTAAAATAAACTAGAAATTCACTTAAATGGTGTGGAATGGGAAATATTGAAGAAAACACACAAAGTACATATTCTGTCACTCAAATCACAATATATCTCTGGTTTTTCCTTTTCTTTTTTTTTTTTTTTTTTTGTATGTTTTTTTGAGGTAGGATCTCATTTTACATTCTAGCCCAGGTTGACCTAGAATTCATTATGTAGTCTCAGGCTGACCTCAACCACAGTGATCCTCCTACTTCTGCCTCCCAAGTGGTGGGATTAAAGGCATGCACTACCACATCTGGCCACAATTTATCTCTTTGGAAAAGAACATATCAGCACATAATTCTTTCTCTTTTTTATATTTTATTTTATTTTAGTTTTTATATTATTGATAATTTCCATAATTATAGACAAGAAACCATGATACTTTCCTCCCCCACTCACTTCCCCTTCACAACTCCATTCTCGATTGTAAGCCCTCCCTCTCTTAATCAGTCTTTTATTTTGATGTCATCATCTTTTCCTCCTACTATACTACTCTTGTGTAGGTAGTGCCAGGCACTGCAAGATCATAGCTATCCAGGCCATTTTGTGTTTGGACATGTGTATTGTAAGAAGTCCTATCCTGCCTTTGGTTTTTACATTCTTCTTGCCACCTCTTCCATAATGGACCCTGAGCCTTGGAAGTTGTGATAGAGATGTTTCAGTGCTGAGCACTCCTCTGTCACTTCTTCTCAGTACTGTGGTGCCTTTTGATTTATCCCAGAGGTTATCACCATATAAAAAGAGAAGCTGCTCTAATCAAAAGTGTGTGTAGCATTAATAATGGGTATAACATTAAGAAAAGTGCTCATAGGCAGTTTGTTGAGCAAAATATATGTATTTATACAGATACCAGCAGGCATTAGACCCCTAGGGCTCATGACTTCCCCTTCATAGGTTTTTAGTATCAGGCATGTATTCCCTCTTGTGGAGCGGGCCTCCAGTCCAATTAGAGAGCAGTTGGTTTTCCCATAACAGACATGCCACTTTTATACCATTGGCTCATTTGGCCTCACTGGCCCAACTTTTCTAAGCTTGCAGTGTCCACATAAATCTTTCTTTGACTCAGAATATTTCAATAATAAAATATTAAAAATAAAACTAAGAATACTGAAATAGGGCTGGAGAGATGGCTTAGTGGTTAAGGCATTTGCCTGCAAAGCCAAAAGATCCTGGTTCGATTCTCCAGGACCCACATAAGCCAGATTCACAAGGGGGCACATGCATCTGGAGTTCATTCATTTGCAGTGGCTAGAGACCCTGGCATGCCCGTTCTCTCCCTCTCTCTTTCTCTCTCTCTGCCTCTTTCTCTCTCTCAAATAAATAAATAAATAAATAAAATATATTTTTAAAAGAATATTGGTATATTATTATTTTCCAAATCTTCCTTTGAGACCAAACATAACCTTGCAGAGTACACACTCCCTTTTCAAAATTAGTGCAAGTGATATTTCCATGAAAAGATGATATGATATAGTCATACAAAGTTTTATTTGGTTCAATTTTTGTATGTACTGACATGTCACAGTTGTTGAATAGTTAGATGTATTTTTAGACTTTATTTTCATTTGTTTATTTATTTATTTATTAGAGACAGTGAGAGGGTGAGAGAGAGAGAGAGCAAAAATGGGCACAGCAGGGCCTCTAGTCAATGCAAACTCTAGATGCGTGTGCCACCATGTGCATCTGGCTTATGTGGGACCTGGAGAATCAACCCTGGATCCTTAGGCTTCACAGTCATGTGCCTTAACTGCTAAGCGATTTCTCCAGCCCTCAATGTATTTTGATTAAGAAAAATTATGAGAACTCTTACATCTCAGCTAATGAAATGCTTTCCCTTATTCTAAGTAAAACTAAAATATTGCACATATAATAAAAATATATAATAAAAACTAATGAATCTCTAAAGTGGATAAAATATATCAAATGTTTTAGGAACTTGGACCACCAAGTATCATTAAATCATAAGTATTCTTGATGTAGGATTTTTAAAGTCCAGGGAGGTATTAGATGCTCATAAAAATGTAAAAAATCTCAGGTTATAGACCATAACTTTGGGTCCTTGTCCAAGTTTAAAAAGTAATTGAAAATGTGAACTCAGAGAAGAATAAGTTATGAATTTTGAAATTTATTTTAAGAAGAGTTAGGATCCACAGGGAAGGCGAGCAGAAAGATCAAGCCAAAAGATGTTCTCTCCTTTCCTAGCCTGAGCCAGAGAAAGTCTCCCTCCTATCACCAAGGAAGATGTCTCTGGGGAATGCAGGGGAAGCCAATACAAAAGATCCCCCTCACATGGGGGAGGCGTTCAGAGAAGAGGAACAGACAGCATAAGGAGCTCAGAGCTTAAAGAGAGGCCACACATGTAGCCAAGCAGGAAACACCCAAAAACAAAATAGGAAAGTGCTTGTGTAAAAAGAAATTCTCCCTGGGAAGGGAGAGGGAACAGAGGAAATTCCCCTCACATTGGAAAAGTGCCAAGAGCTTACCAAAGGGACCAAAAGCCAATGATAGCCAAGGAGGCAAGGGCCAAATGGAAATATTAAGAGGCTTACACATATATGCCAGGCCCATTGAAATGGAGCAAATATCCAAATAGGACTCAGGTGCATAAGAGTGAGACCTGATTGGTTGGTGAGTTCAAAAGGCTGACTCAGGAAGGGCCTTCCCACAGGTGTGCTAAACCCAGGAAAGCTTGGAGAAGCAGGACATAAGGCTGCTGGGAATTATTGCTTGTGTCAGAGGCAGGTTCTAGTCCTGCCAGGGGCAGGCTAGGTGGCATCTGTGTTCTACCAGGACCTTTGTCTCTGTCTGTCTACTTATTAAGAAAAGCTACCTTGCTTCTATTTTCTATCACTCTAGATTTTCCTTTTATCTCACATATCCCAAACTGAAAAACCAGCAAACCAGAAGCAGTCATGAAGAGTAGTGTACAAGGGCAGAAATGTCTGAGTAAATAACTCTTATTTCAACCAAACACCATAGAAAAGCTATTCACAAATATTAAGTCTTCCCCAGAATATGCTGAGTGATGGGTCTGGGCTTCTACTTTTATGTGGCTGTAATGAAGTTTCTCAAACTTATGACTTGAGTGGTATCAAAGGCTCAGTAGGAAATCAAGACTTAATCCTACAAGGCAGCAAAAAGCTCCATCATGAAGTGCCTGGGGCATCCAAATGGGGAATGCTATCCTCCCTGGCAGTAATAAGGTTCTCTTCCTGTTGCTTCAGGAGCACTAGAGTAGAAGTTCAGCCTTTCACAACTGCCCAGCACATCCACCCATTGTGTGCTGATAAAGCTTGACCTTCCCAGCCATGGAGGCACTAATGTTGGCACAATGGGCAGCTGGGAGCTGCATTCGGTGATCCTTAAAGTACTGGGAATTTTCACTCCCACTGGTGAGCTGACTCTCATTCCCTTTCTCAATAGAGCCAGAAAACGCTAGTTACATAGAGTATTATACCATAATACACAAATATACATATTTTGACTGGAAATCACTCACTCTTATAATAAGAACTAGGGGTATTCTAAAAAGCATGATTAAAAAAATTGTACTCCAACACTGAGATCACAGAGATGTTACATGTATTCGACAAAGCTGTGAAAGTGTCCAAGATTAAAATAAAATACTGAACCAACTAATTAAGAAGATATTTTACAAAAAGGATGAGATAAAGTTCCAGCAAGGACAAGAAAATATGAAAGACAATCAAGTATAAGTTTTAAAAGTAAAAATAAAATATAATTGAAATACAAATATTGATTATTGTCTCAACAGAAGAATGGGACAAGCATGCAAGCATATATGAAATTAGTAACATGAAAGAGGAAAAGAGCACAAATTGCATACTTTAAGCTATGTTATAAAAATAAATAGAAAGGAAAGAAAATAGCCAGGGTCTCAAGGATCCTATAGGACTATAGTAATATAATAATAATAATAATAATAATAATAACAACAACAACAACAACAACAACAACAACAAAAAGGTCATGGTTGGAAAACGACTCAGTTTTTTATTTTATTTTTTTAAGGTAGAGTTTCACTATTCCAGGCAGACTTAGAATTCACTTTGTAGTCTCAGGCTGTCCGTAACTCATGGTGATCCTCTTACCTTTGCCTTCCTAGTGTTGAGATTAAAGGTGTGAGCTACCATGCCTGGCCTGGAAAAATATTGATGAAGACTAATCTTAATCTTCTCCTGTTTCTCTCTCTCTCTTTTTCTCTCTTTCTCTTTTATACTACCTATCTTTTTCTTCCTTCTTTCCCTTTGGTGCTGGCCTGTAACTCCCAATACCAGGATGTGGTTAACTTCCACAATGAGCTGAGTTTGGCTTTTAACTCACATCAATCCTCTTACCTCAGCTTCCTGGGTGCTGGGATTAAAGATGTGTGTCACCATGCCTGGGCTCTAGCTTATCTTTTTTTTTTACTTTCTTTGTTTTTATTGACAACTTCTATACTTACAGATAATACAATAAACCATGCTATTTCCCTCCCTTCCCCCCATTCCTCTTCAGAACTCCACTGTCCATCATATCCTCTCCCTCTCTCCATTAGTCTCCCTTTTAATTTGATGTCATCATCATTTTCTCATATTATGAGGGTCTTGAGAAGGTATTGCTAGGCACTGCAAGGTCATGGATATCAAGGCCAATTTCTGTCTGGACAGTTGCTTTGTAAGGAGTCATACCCTTCCTTTGGCTCTTCCATTCTATCCACCTCCTCTTCTGCAATGGACCCTGAGCCTTGGAGGGTGTGATAGAGATGTTTCAGTGCTGGACACTCCTCCATCCCTTCTTCTCAGCACTATGTTGCCTTTTGGGTCATCCCAGTGGTCATCGCCATCTGAAAAGAGAAGATTCTCTAGCCAGAAGTGAGAGTAGCATAAATATCTAAATATGAATATCAAGTGTAGTGCTTTCAGGGCAGTTTGTTGGGAATAATATATACATTTAGCAAGACAAGAGCAGGCTTTATACCTCTAAGGCTCAAGACCTCCCCTGCCAAAGACTTTTGATTAGTTTTTCAGTACCAGGCATGTATTCCCTCCCATAGAGCAGGCCTTTAGTCCAATTAGGAAGCAGTTGGTTTGCCCAAGAGCAGACATGCCACTATTGCACCCTTTTGGTTATTTGGCCTATCTGGCCAAACTTGAGGTTTCCAATGTCCACTATTTTCACTGCTGATGGGTTCTGTCTTCCATAGGGCTACGTGTAGTGCAGCTTTTTTCCAGCTTTTAGTTGGCTGGTCTACAGGGAGAAGGTTTTCTGCTCAGCACCAGCTTGTTTTCTCAGTGACCTCGCTGCTCAGGCAAGACATGTCTTCAGCAATACGGTCTTACAATCTGTTTCTCAAGGGCAACCAAGGGCCTTGGCAATAGCCTTTAAGGTTTTGAAGGCTCCAGGGATCTCCCTGGGCAACAACTCACTGGAATGTATCCCATCCCAGGCACTGAAAATTTTCTAGTAACAGTCTACAGCTTCTGGATGTGCCATTATTCAAAAAAGTAGGTTTAAATAAGTCTTATTCAGAATATCTTGAATTTTGATTGACCCTCCCCCCAGCCTTCTTTTACACATTCTCCCCCCTGGCCTTGCCTTTCCCCTCCCTGTAATCTGTTCTTCTACTTACATATATACAATACCATCCACTTAAGTCCTTCCCTTTCCTCCCTCCCTTACAGCCTTTTACCAGCTTACTGGCTTCTGCTACCAATGTTTGGTTCTAGCTCACACACAAGTCTATACATTTGTAGCTAGTATCCACATGTGAGAGAGAACATGTGACGTTTGTCTTTCTGAGTCTGGGTTACCTCACTTAGTATAATCCTTTCCAGATCCATCCATTTCCCTGCAAATTTCATAATTTCATTTTTCTTTACTGCTTAATAGAACTCCATTGTGTAAATGTACCACATCTTTATTATTCATTCATCTGTGGAGGGACATCTAGGCTGGTTCCATTTCCTAGCTATTGGGAATAGAGCAAAGCTTTTGTACAGCAAAGGACACTGTTCATAGAGCAAAGAGACAACCTACAGAATGGGAGAAAATCTTTGCCAGCTATACATCTGACAGAGGATTAATATCAGAATATACAAAGAACTCAACAAACAGAACAATAAGAAATCAAACAAGCCAGTTAAAAAATGGGCTATGGAACTAAATAGAGAGTTCTCAGAAAAAGAAATACAGATGGCATATAAACATCTAAAAAAAGTGTTCTACATCCTTAGCCATCAGGGAAGTGCAAATTAAAACTACTTTGAGATTCCATCTCACTCCTGTCAGAATGGCTACCATCAAGAAAACAAATGACAATAAGTGTTGACAGGGATGTGGAAAAAGAAGAACACTTCTACACTGTTGGTGGAAATGTAATCTGGTCCAGCCATTGTAGAAATCAGTTTGGAGGTTCTTGAGACAGCTAAAAATAGATTTACCATATGATCCAGCTATACCACTCCTAGGCATATATCCAGAGGACTCTTCTCACTACCTCAGAGATACTTGCACAACCATGTTTAATGCTGCTCTATTCACAATAGCTAAGAAATGGAACCAGCCTAAATGTCCCTCCACAAATGAATGGATAATGAAGATGTGGTACATTTACACAATGGAGTTCTATTCCACGGTAAAGAAAAATGAAATTATGAAATTTGCAGGGAAGTGGATGGATCTGGAAAGGATTATATTAAGCGAGGTAACCCAGGCTCAGAAAGCCAAACGTCACATGTTCTCTCTCATATGTGGATCCTAGCTACAAATGTATAGACTTATGTGTGAACTGGAACCAAAAATATCTACTAGAAACTAGTAAGCTGGGAAAAGGCTATAAGGGAGGCAGGAGAGGGAAGGATTTAAGTGTATGGTATTGCACATATGTAGGCAGAAGAACAGATTACAGGGAGGGGAATGGCCTAAGTGAGGCCATGGGAAGAGAATGAGTAAAAGAAGGGCAGGGGGAGGGTCAATCAAAATTCAAGATAATGTGAATAAGACTTATGTAAACATACTTTTTTGAATAATGGCACATCCAGAAGCTGTAGACTGTTACTAGAAAACTTTCAGTGCCTGGCATGGGATACCTTCCAGTGAGTTGTTGACCAAGGAGATCCCAGTAGCCTCCAAAACATTAAAGGCTATTGCCAAAACCCTTGGTTGCCCTTGAGAAACAGATGATAAGACCCTATTGCTGAAGACATCTCTTGCCTGAGAGGCAAGGTCACTGAGAAAGCAAGCTGGTGCTGAGCAGAAAACCTTCTCTCTATAGAGAAGCCAACTGAAAGCCGGAAAAAAGCTGCAGTACATGCAGCCCTATGGGAGACAGAAGTTATCAGCAGTGAAAACAGTGGACAATGAAAATTCAAGTTTGGACATATAGGCCCAATGACTGAACGGGTGCAATAGTGGTATGTCTGCTCTTGGGGTAACCAACTGCCCCATAATTGGACTGACAGCCCTCTCTATGGGAGGGAATACATACCTGGTACTGATAAACCTAAGCAAAAGTCTATGGCAGGGGAGGTCATGAGCCTTAGAGGTATAAAGCCTGCGCTTGTCTGGTTAAATTTATATATTATTCCCACCAAGCTGCCCTGAAAGCACTACACTTAATGTTCATATTCACATATTAACACTACTCTCACTTCTGGTTAGAGAAGCTTCTCTTTTCAGATGGCGATGACCACTGGGATGACCCAAAAGGCAACACAGTGCTGAGAAGAAGGGATGGAGGAGTGCCCAGCTCTGAAACACCTCTGTCACACCCTCCAAGGCTCAGGGACTATTGCAGAAGAGGGGACGAACAGAGTGGAAGAGCCAAAGGAAGGGTATGACTCCTTACAATGCAACTGTCCAGACAGTAATTGGTCTCGATATCCATAACCTTGCAGTGCCTAGCAATACCTCCACAAGACCATCATAATAGAAGAAAAAGATAATGACATCAAATTAAAAGAGAGACTAATGGAGAGAGGGAGGGGATATGATGGAGATTCTAAAGTGGAATGGGGGAAGGGGAGGGAAATATCATACTTTTTTGTATGTAAGTATAGAAGTTGTCAAAAAAATATGCCCATTATCCCACCATATCTACTCTCTTCCTTTTCCACTATTCTCCCTCCTCAGAGCAGCTGACCTATGAACCACGAACATCCAGTCAGACTTGTCACTAGGAAGTACATAGGGGTCTGGAGTACAGGAGGTGTTTCACCAGCTTTCTGCCTGTCATACTGTGGTTTGGCTGGAACCAGATTTTTCTATTTACAGCCACAAACATGTCAGGAGGCCCTCTCTATTATAAGTACACTACTTGAGGAGTCCACGGATTTCCTAGATGCAGTTTGACTGACTCAAATCCTCATAATCGATGGAATGTGGTACTTTTACCTCTCCTCCCTCTTGATATTCATTTACTTTTATTTTAACTCATCATTCTCAGTCGACTTTGCCAGTTCTTCCTTCTCAGTTTTTCATGTTGCCATTTCCAAGAACCCAGGCCCTATTTCCTTATGTTTTCTCTAGAATATCTTGATCTCATGCTGTAGCTTTGATGTTCATGAAAAATACAAACTTTGGGTATAGTACTACAAACTCTGCATTTAAGTGAATATGTATGCCAATGACTACCAATTTTGATCTTTATAACTCTCCTGTGGACTACTTACATGCATTGCTTATACTCCACTAAATAGCTCCACTTGGATGTATCTCAAACTCAGTATTTATAAAACTGGATGAATTAGCTTCATATTTAACCCTGGATCTTGTATCCTACATATTATGTAATCCCACACCTCTCTATCTACCTTCTTTATTCAGAAATATAGACCATGTATCACTTACTCCATCACATCTTTCCCAGCAAATGCATGTCTTCCTTCTCCACATATGTTTGCCATTGGCAACTATCCTCATTGAGGCCCTGGTGATTTTATCTCTGACCAGTGCAATATTTTCTGATTGGCTGTACATTTATTCTTTCCATCCTCTCCTTCAAATAGCCTCCAAGCTGACTTTTATGTGTCATTTCTTTATTTAATGTAGTAGTTCTCATCTTCATAACTTTCTTTTTAGGATCATTACCTTATATTCAAGCTTGTCAACTTTTACTTTCAATATGAACTTTACTATTTTTAAAATTTCTTTTTATTTGAGAGAGAGAAGCAGAGAAAGAGAGAGAGAATGGGCACACCAGGGCCTTTAGCAACTGAAAATGAACCCCAGACAAATGCCCCCATGCACATTTGCGAGATTGCACACTCGAGTCACTATGCGTCTGGTTTAGGTGGGACCGGGAGAGTTGAACATTAATTCATAGGTTGCACAGGCAAGTGCCTTAACTGCTAAGCCATCTTTCCAGCCTGAGCTTTACTCTTAAACACTTGGTATTATTCAAAACCCTACAAACCAATCAGTTACAAATTATCTTTCTAATTTCATGTCCCAAATTCTTCACCCAAACTGAGAATCATCTAAAAAAATCTCTTTGCTGATGGATTTCCTTATTCTTTCTTGTCTTCAATAGTACTTCACATTATAAATATAATGACATTTTGTTTTACTTAAGTTATTAATTTTTATCACCCTTTAAAACTTGTAAAATCTTAGAAGAGATACAATGACCTAGTTTAGTGTCTTTAATGCTTACTATGATGTCTGGTGTATAAGTGAAATTTAATAAATAATCATTAAATAAAAAAGGCAAACATCACTAATGGACAAAAACAAAAGAGAAAAATACAAAGTATAAATGTCAAAGAACAAAACATACAACTTAACTTTACAGACATTTGCAGAGGCATCTACATACAAATAGTAGAGCACGCATATTTTTCTCAAGGACATTTTCTAGGTTAAAAAAATACATTAGGCCACAAAATGAGCTACAATTTTAAAAGATCGTAATCCAGAAATATTACAATGGAATGGATTCAGAAACAACAGAAATATGGAAAAAATCACAAATATGCCAAAGATAAAGTTATTCTTAAAGAACCAAAGAAAAAATATTTTTCTCTCAAATGCAATATTTTACTTTAAAAACGGTAAAAACAAGGCCAGAGTACACTCAGATTTATGAAATACAAAGAAATCAGTGTCTAGAGGAAAGGTTTTGTCAATACCACCATTAGAAATGAGGAATGATGTGTGAACTAAAGTTCCCAGAAAATAGATTTATCTGTTGCACCTATTTCCAGCAAGGCTGAATGGACTGATAAAGCTTCTGTGATCATAGAGAGATGGAATGTTGCAAGTCAGAGCCAAATTACCTTGGGCTACCTTTAGCCCCTTAATAGCCAATTATTGCCCAACTCTCTGTCTGAACTAATATCCTGGTGACTATCAGTTGATCCTTTTTCGAATGCAATAACAGACCCCAGCTTCTACCAACCCAAGGGCTAAGAATGTCATCAGATAGCATCTGAGGCCTAGGGTGGAGATGTCCCAGCTTCACTGTAACCTGCCTACCTGATGGTCAGTCAATGTATCTGAAAAGTGCCTTGATTTATGACTTTCTTTTGTTCTGTAAATATAAAACTTTCATGAAATTCTTAACACATTGGAACATGGAATTTGGAATAACCTAAATGTGTGCTCGCAGGCCATTTTCACTCATATTTGGCTCCAGAATAAGCTATCTCTTATCTCCTTTGAGGTGAGAACTGTGTCTTTTGTATCAACATATGTCAAACTGGTAATCTAACTGTGTCATAAGGAATTGTTAAGAGAATTGGGGTTCCTTGGCCAATGCACCAATACAAATACAATATGCCAATGCACTGATATGATGTGAGAATTTTAGTGTGTATTTTATGAATTCAAAGACACGAAGTCCAAAGAACAGAGGGACTAAGTTTAGAAAGACGTTATTTTGTCTAGTGAAGGAAAGAAGAGAAAGAGTACAGAAAGCTCCTGCCCGCTAGAAGGCAGGAGCCTACTAAAGTCTACTTGGGGTCATTTATAGGTTTTGAGTGTTGGGTTAACTCACCAATCACAATTCCAAGTTCAGGTTTAATCCTTCCAGGATTCTTAACTCCAAGAAAGGGGAACTCTTTCCTAGGGAGGGACTCCAGTTGAGTTTATGGGAAAACAACCAGAAACTCCTTTGTGCAAGACATAAGGAGAAAACAGAAGCATCTCTGACTTCTAGCGAATGGAGACTCTAAGGACAGGCTCAAGAACATTCCCTGCTTTTATGGCGGGGGGGGTACTGTTACCTTAAACTACCTCAGAAACTGTAAAATAAAAAACTAAAACAAACTAGAACAAGTAAGAATAGACCAAATTAAGTAATACAAATTGACTAGGCAGCTTAGGGTGACAGGAACCCAATGTAAATAGCTTTTTCCTTGACTAAATGTGGGAATTATTCTTGGGCCTATAAGGGAAAAATCTAGGCAATTACACCATACTTCAAGTCAAAAAGTTCAGAAGGGCCTAGCCTTTCCTTATCTCCCTTAGGGAGTACTTTTATTCCATTCTGAGAAGGTCCTTCCGAGAAAATTAAGATTTCTAGACGTATTGCCCTTATCCAGAGAGCTTGACTCCAGACACCTGACACCAAGACTAAGAGATTAAATCAGCTGCACATCCACAGTGCTTATCAAAAACTCCAATCAGAGTCTTGAGGTGAGCTTCTTAAACCCTCTCTTGCCTCCCTGGGGAAGAGCTCTGCCTTGCTTCCTTCTAAGTTCATGGCCCGTTTTGCCTCCTTTGGCAAGAGTTATGTCTTTCTTCCTTTCCTTAAGCTCCCCTTCTCTTAAAGATCACCCTCCTTAAAGCTCTACAATAAAATCTTTCTGATCTTTATCCTTTGGTCTGGATTTCATTCTTTAAATTAATAAGACAAGGATCTGGGAACATCCTCCCCCAAATTATCAGTGTAGCAGTACATATATTGTTACATTGGCAGAGAAACTCCAAAATTCCTGTATGAGAAATTTCAATGAAAAATTATCGCTATGCTTTCTTAATCTATCTCACATAAATAGAATAATTCCTAATTCAGTCTATGAAGCCATGATTACCATGAAGCAAAAGCTAAACAGAGATGTAAGGAAAGAGAACTGCAGAATAGTATCATAAATATGGATGTAAAAATTCTCAAAAAATGTTAGTGAACTTAACCTAGCGGCACATCAAGTAAGTATACAACATGATCAAATCTGAAGAACATGATATTTTCCAACACATGAAAATCAACTTATCAAATATACCACACTAATGTAACAAAAATAAAAACAGATAGTCATTTCAATAGGTTCAGAATAAGAAGTTGATAAACATGGTACTTTCTGAAGTACCATAAAAATCTTCAGTAAACTAGCAATAAAAGAGAGCATTCCCAACCAGATAAAGAACATTTGTTTTCCGAAGCCCACAGATAAAAGCATACTCAATAGAGAGGAACTGAAAACTGTTTTCCTTATATTAAGGATGAGACAATATGTTTATTTTTGTCATTCTCAGTAAAGACTGAAGGAGAAACAGGAGTAAGATAGGTTTTTGCCGGAAGTTAGGGGCAGAAGCCCAAAGAAGGAACAAGGAGACGCATTTGTTTGTCTTGGAAAAACTGGAACTCTTTCCTGTCCTGTCTCATCGAAGATGGCTGCCAGTGACACTGGCCTGGAGGAACTTCCTGCTGCTTCTTCATCTCAGCTTCTCTGGGTCATCCCTGAGTCCATGACCTAATTAGGTCTGTCCTGACATACTTGAGTCTGATAAATATTATTTGGATGTATGATCTATATAAAGGAGGTTACCCATGTGACCTGCTCTCACTTTTCCCCATGATCTGGCCTGAACAAGCAGGTAAGTCTGTTTCTCTCCTTCCCAGCCTGATTGGGAAGAGGGGAGCATTTCGCTCTGCCTAGGTATTTTTGGTTCTTAGTCTTTGCCTTGATATGTGGGTGTCTCTTCATCTCCCCTCTCCCCTTTCCAGCGAGGTAAGGAAGAGAATTGTCCTTTGTTTTGAGTCTTTCAGCTAGTCTTCTCCCTCAATCTAAATTCTTCTATGGCTTAATTCACTTAACCTCCTCCCTGGATATTAGTTCTTTTTGGTTTGAGTATTTCAACCTCCCTCCTGGATCTTATTTCTCCTCTGCTTTGAATCTTTCAGCTAGCTTCCTTTCTGGATCTTAATCTTCCCCACCATAAACTTCAAAACTCATATTTTTCTCTAAATAAACCATAATTTACCCTTATTGTGTTGTTAATTTTTATCAATTCTATGCTGAATAGAATAAGGACCCAAAAATTGGTACTTAAAGATCTGAGAGGACCCCACCTGAAGCCCAAAATCTTGCACCAATACTAGTTTTAGGCAAGAGATTAAGAAAGGAACAGCAAAGGCATCCATGTTGGAGGATCAGAATGAAAATGAACTCAATTTGTAGATGATGTAATTACATGTAAGAAATTATAAATAACCCACAAAAATGTATTAAAGTAATGAAATAAATTCAGGTAAGTTATAGGATACCAGATGCATAATATGACATTGAATTATTCAATGCTGTACACTGACAGTAATCAAAAATAGATTAAGAAAATCTACCATTTTAGGATTGAAAAAAATATCTGGGAATACTTAAGATGACAATAGTCATTAAATTGATTTATAAATGCAATGCAATTCATTTAAAGCATTCCAGTAAAACTTTTGCAGGAGCAGACAAACATTCATGTGACAGTAAATAATCTGATCTCAAGTCCATAGAAATCACAAGGGATTTAAAATATTTAAAATAATTTCTAAAAATATTAAACTTAAAGGACTTATGATTCCCAACTTCAAAATTACTACCAACTTACACTTGTTAAGGCAGTGTGGTCCTGACATAAGTATAGTCATTTAGATTAATCAAGTAGAATTCAAAGTACAAAATAAACCCACATACCTATGACAAATTTATTTTCAACAAGGGAGCCAACACTGTTTAATGGGGTATGACTGACTCTTCAATGGATGGAGCTAAAACAACAGGATTAACACACGCAAAATAATGACATTGGATCCTAACCTCACACCATGTACAGAATGACCTTAAAGTAGATAACTACCCATACATAAATACAAAAGTACAAAGCTTTGCAGAAAAACTTAAGAGTAAATCTTCAAGAACCTGTATTTGTAAACGTAGTAGTGAATATGACAAGTGGTATGACAATTACAAAAATAAAATAAAAACCTTTTTTACATCAAAAGATTTGTGACTCACAGAGTTATCTACCAAGGTATGAGTAGTCAGAATATGTATTAAGAAAACTCTCATGAATTGACAACAGAAAACAAACAACCCAATGAAAAATTGTCAAAGGATTTAGATATAGTATTTTCCAAAAATGTGCAAAAACCCAATAATCACAGGAAAATCTGTACAACATCCGTAGTCACTAGGAAAGTACAAATGGAAAACAAAATGAGATACCACTTTATAATCACTAAAGCAATCATGTAAAGTTACAAATATTGATGAAAATGTGTAACCTTAAATGATACCCCTCTCTTGGAACACAAAAATGTATAGTTATTTTAGAGAAATCTGTGGGTTCCATTGGCTATTAAAAAAGGAGCTAAAGGTAGGGAAATGGATTAGCAGTTAAAGGCACTTGTGTGCAAAGTCTACTGGCCCCGTTCAGTTCCCCAGTGCCCAAGTAAAGCCAAATGCATAAAGTGGTGTATGCATCTTGACTTTTTTTTGGCAGTGACAAAAACCCTTGCACACCTGTTCTTTCTCTCTCTTTTTCAAATAAATAAATAAAAATATTTTAAAAGGACTTAATAAAGGACTCAGTGATTCTTTTGCTAGGTATATTCCCAATTCAGTTAATGTTGTAGCAAGTATCAAAGCTATATTCTGTTTTACAAATATCATACATGCTACAGCATTGATTAATATTTAAAAGATTATACTGTTAATGAAGCCTAATTAAATGTTTTCTGATCATATGACTGTATATCTATGATGTTCAAAATAGGCTAATGCACAAAGGCTAAAAGATGAGTGGTGTCCAGCTGCTGGTTAGGATGGGGAGAGGAGAATGAATGAGTGATAGTTCTTGGGCTGGGATTAAATAGTGGCAACGAATGTGGATGATTGTGCATGTACACAACACTACTGCATTTCACACTTTAAGATTTGTTAAATGTCAAATTTCATGAAAATCTTACTTCAGTTAAAAAACACTGCTGCCAGCAGTTTTATGAGTGGTGTGAAAAGAACAGGCAGTTACAGTGGTTAAATAGCCTTAAAATAGCTATAGTAGGCTTTTTAAGTAGTATAAATATCCTACCACTAAAATATTCAACTGTCAGTAACCTTACATTTGAGATTAGCTTCAATTAATAACTATTATTATATTGGAGAGAGGGGAGCATGAAGTGAACTAGAAAGTGAAGGCTTTCTGTATTAGTTTATAAACCTACAATCTCATTTGCTTATACCAAGCTTTGCAGTTGACCAAGTATTTACATATACAGTATTAGGAGTCAGAGGAATAGAATAGAAAATTGAGCTATGGTTCCAGGTGACCTTTAATCTGACCTCAATGAATGTGCAAAGTCTACTGGCCCTGTTCAATTCCCAGCTCTCGATTTGTCACCTGTACAATGGGAATACAGAGGGTGATAATGAATAGAGACTCCATCACAGTAGTTGACTATTTTTATCTGCATTGTGCACTAACTTTGGGAATCAAAAAGATTCCCTTTTCTTATGCTAAACTTACTGATGTCAACTTTGTAACCTAGAGAGGATATCCAATGTAATACATCCTATGAATGGGAGGAGACCTGTAACTTCTGGTGAGCAGTTTATCCTTTCTTTTCCACCAGCTTCTGCTTGTGGTGGTTTAATTCAGGTGTCCCCAATGCTAGGTTAAGCCTCCTGGAGATAATGTATTATTAGGGGCCAGCTTAGGAGTGTTATAGCCAGCTTCTTCTTGCCCATGCTTGGCATATTCTGTTGTTGCTGTTGTCCACCCAATGTTGGCCAGGAGATGATTTCCACCCTCTGCTCCTGTCATCACTTTTTCTGCCATCATGGAGTTTCCCCTCAAGTCTGTAAGCCAAAATAAACCTTGTTTCCCCCACAATCTGCTCTTGGTTGGGAGTTTTTTCTGCCAGCAATGTAAACCTGACTATAACAGGGCATGTACTTTCATAGATTTTTATTAATCAGTGGCAAAATGTCCTGCCTTCTTACTAATCTGTTAAGTAGGCTTTGCATTCCAAATGCCTTAATGGTTTTACTTCTAGTCTCCTTATATAAAGCTATAGCAAAATTTTAAAAATAGCAGTTATACGCTGTATTGCAACCAGTACCCAAGAGGCTATGTAGTGTTGTTACCTCCTATTGTCTGAGGATTAGCACAGGTTCCTTGTTACAGCTAGAGTGAGTTTGAGAAAGATTCTAAGATGTGACATATCATAGTCAGAAATGATACTGTATTTTTCTAAATAAACTTTGTCATTTTCAAAATAACCGTGGCAGACTGTGACACAGCTCTACTAATGCAGTTTTCTACTATAGTGACAACTTGGTAAAGAAACTATGACCCCATGATTATGATGGCAAGAACTTCAACCTGTGAATCAGTCCAGTCTGAGAAAGGGTTCCATCTTTGCCTCCCTGGGTGATTTGAGGTTGAAGTTGACTTAACACCTGGTTCTGTATTCTCAGAGCATGCCAGCCTTGGCACCTAAAGTCAAATTTATAGCAGTAGACATTTTTTCCATTCTAAGTTTATTTTCTGCCTGTAAAATAAGGAAGTATATAATGTGATAACTAAAGTAGGTTGCAAGTTTATATCTTCAGATATGATGATGTATTGATATATCATAACATTAATTTACCATTTCAACATCATTGCACCGAAATTCCCAGTAGTATTTTTTAGCAGACTTTAGATGATTAGTTTTAAAATGCTGTTGTATTTTCATATTTCTAACATGTCTATAATACTAAGAAACATTATTGTTTAATAATAGTTTTAAGGAAAAAGTATGCTCTATGAAATAAACAAGAAGCATAAAACATCTATAACACCATGAAAACAATTATGGAAAACTAAAGATTCATTTTTTATTTACCAGCTTTTCAAGAAAAATTAGTTTTGAAAATCAAAAGTTAAACTTTAAAGGAAGCATAGCTTAGAGCTTTATTGGCACAACTTGTTATTCTGATTTTCACAATGAAGTACCACCCTCTAGTAAAGGTGGGGTTGGAAAATGGGAAAATGGGGTTGGAAAATGCAATCCAATTATCTGGCAGTGCCATTAATTTATATAATTAAATATTATTTAAAATTTTAACATCTTGTATATACTAAATTTCTCATGATTCAAGACATTTTTTTTAAATCAGGTTCTCCATTGAAATCAATTATGTTTCTTTTCTATTTTATATGGCAGTTTGGGATCTCACTAATGGCTGTAGGTGATTGAAGCTGTGACTCACTTAATGCTATTAAAATTAATAGTATAATCCTTTTGATCAAATTATGATGATTAAAATTGTATTTACATTCCTAATTCAAGTAAAACAGTAAGTCCTCTTTGTACCTGTAAGGTGGATTATGTATCATTGACCAATAAGCACTGTTTCTTGAGAGGGTACTTGGAATCTTTGACAGATGAATCTTGAGTACCTTAACAATCCTTCAGTCCCTCAAATTACTATTTCTAAAAGTTTGATGTGTCACCTATACCACATCTACCAGGGCCTAGAAGAAATTGCAGAGGAGGCAGCAACATGAGTATTTCTCCCAATGCTAGCCTGATAACCACCTCCATCGAAACAGCAACAGACACCGTGGTCAACCAAAACACATGGAAGCAGACCCCAAAGGCCATAAAGAACTCAGCACTAAACTAATCTGCTAACAGATCTGCTAAGCCTCAGGGATTGTTGTGGAAGAAGGGTTGGGAGATTGTAAGAGACACAAGGTGAGTAGAACTATTCTGAGGCACAGCCGACCTCCCCAGACTGACTGTGGACCTAATTATCCTTCAGTGAACACCAATAACCTCACTGAGGAGGGACCTCAAGGAAATGGGGACAGGAGGAAAGAAGACAAAAAACTATAACCAATACAAAGAGAGAGAGAGAAGGACAGAGAGAAAGAAAAAAGAGAAGATACTAACTTAAAAAAAAGAAAATTATCAAATGGTACATATTGGCTTTATACATGATCTCAAAATACAGGATCTGACCCATTAATGTAAAGGCTGAGAAGTGGAGAGGTATTGCCTCTCCCCAATAACAGACTGCTGCTCCCACAATTCATAATCCACAACCCCATGGGGAATACATGTAACACCACTGATCAGGGCCCCCAGTGGACTGGGGGAAGGGTCGAGGGAAAGTATGGCACCAACACATGATGTATCCATACTAAGTACGTCTGTAATAAAATAATTCAAGAGAAAAAATAAATGATAACACTCTTATGTTCGATAGCAGTAAAGTACACAGTAACATTTCCTCATTTGTTTCCCAAATGCTTTTTATAGTAATGTCTTCACACTAAATACAATCAAAGTTCAAAACGAATAAATAAATTTATTTATTTTAAAAGAACATTAAAAAAAAGTTTGACAGTAGCAATATTTTTCATTTGTACCTTTCTCGTTTCCTTACAAGGAAACACTTTTATAAGCACTGTCTTAATAAAAAAAAAAGTTGTAGAGTTTTAGGTATTTTGGTTATTGCCTTATAAGATATTTTGAAAGGTAGATATTCTTTTTCATTATTTATTATCATATTTTATTTTAAATTAGCATACCAAGTTTCAGATACCATTATGGCCTTTTCAAACACAATTTATTCTAGTTAATTCTCTTGCTCTCTCTACTCTTCAACCACTCTATCTCTTCTTTGCCAGCCTCTCCCAATTCTGTTTGCATGTCACAAGGGTCCTACCACTCTTCACCCACTTCTCTCCTTGTCATCTCATTTTACCCTCTCTTGGTCACCATTCTAGGTTTTAAGGTTTGCTTTCTTCATATGCATATATTACTAGCTAGGGTATGCATATAAGAAATAACATTTTCCTGAAATTTTCATTTTTCTTTATTGCTAAGTAAAATTATTCTGTGTACCATATTTTATTATCCCATCATCTGTTGATGAACATCTAGGCTGGCTCCATTTCACAGCTATTGGAATAGAGCAGCAATAAAACTGGATGTATAAATAACTTTGTAGTAGAATGTGAAGTGAGGATATTTGCCCAGAAGGAGTACAGTTAAGTCATATAATAGTTTAATTTTTAATTTTTTGAGAAATCCCCCATACTGATTTCCATAAAGGCTGTCCTAGATTGAACTTCTACCAGCAGTGAGTAAGGCTTCTTTTTCTATAACCTCACCAGCAATTCTTGTCAGTTTTCTTTATAATCCTGAATGGGGTGAGATAATATCTCAAAGTGGTTTTAATTTGTGTTTACCTGATTGTTGTAGATGTTGAATATATCTGTTGGTCATTTATGTTTCTTCTTTTGTGAAATGTCTATTTACTCAATTTGTCCATTTGATGATTGGCTGTTTTATTTTCTTGATGTTTAGTTTTAGATACTCACAAAGACAGTATAATACTGGCATCAATACAAACATATATGGACCAAGGGAATAGAATAGAGAAGGTAACCCCACAAAACTTTGGCCATCTAATTTTTGATAAATGAGTCAAAAACATTTAATGGAAATATGACCATCTATCTGACAAATGCTCCCTGCAAAACTTGATACCCACCTGCAGCAAAATGAAATTAGATCCATATCTTATATCCTGTACAAATCTCATTTGAAACAATAAGAAATCTTTATCTAAAACTTGACATGCCAAAACTGCTAGAGAAATAGGGAATACACTTCAAGATGTAGGCATAGATAATAAATTTCTGAACAGGACTCCAGTATCATAGAAAATAATCCTAAAATTATCAAACAGAACTAGGTGAAATTAAAAAGGGGTTGCACAGTGTAGCAGACAGCTTCAGGTCTGCTGAGATGAACTTCCAGGCCAGGCGCAGTCATGGAGGAAGGGATATTATTTATTGAAGCTTACAGATCCAGGGGAAGTTCCATATGGCAGGAGAAGCGGCCTGCTCTCACAGGATCAGGCGAGAGAAAAGCCAACCAGGCACACAGCACACAGAGCAAAGCTACAGCCAAAAGCCACAGCACACTTCAGGAACTCCCCCTAGGCACACATTGCATATCTTTACAATGGAATCCTAAACCACCACCACACCTTAAGATCTGCCCATTGACATTGCCTCCAGCAAGGTGACTGCAGATGCAAACTATAAAATAATAAAACACTGAATATATTGGGGGCCATATATTCAACACTTTTAGCCATTGAAGAAATGTAAATTAAAACTACTTTGAGATTTCATCTCTAACTGCAGAGAATGGCTATCATCAAAAATAAATTATGAGAGAGAAAAACTTATTCACTGTTGGTGGGAATGCAAGTTATGGAAATCAGTGTGGAGGTTTTTCAAAAGGCTAAAAATATAACTACATTATAACCCACTTTTACTATTTATGGGTATATATCCTAAAGGCAATACACAATACTGTGAAATACTTGATCAATCATGGTTATTGCTGCTCTATTCATAATAGCTATACAATACAAATTCAACTGATAAATGGATTATGAAAATGTGGCACATATGCACAATGGAATTTATTCAGTGTAAAAGTAATATGAAACTTTCAGGAAATTGGTGGAACTGGAAAAAGTCATACTGAGTAAGGTAACCCAGGCTCAGAAATACAAATACTACATGTTCTCTATTATATCTGGAACCTAGTTTTGAATTTTTTGATTACTTGTTATATGTCCGAATGTCTTACAGAGAAGACCAAAAAGCTAGAAAGGGGCCATTGTGGGGAGGGTGTTGTGAGAGGATAATAAAACAGAAGGAACATACAAGTAGAGAAGGTTGATAGTGGGAAGGAAAGGGTTTTTTTTTTCTTTTTGAAAGAGAGAGACAGAGAGGGAGAGGGAGAGGGAGAGGAAGACAGATAGAGGTGGGCACGCCAGCAGCCTTTCAGCTGCTGTGAACAAAATCCAGATGTGTGCACCCCCTTGTGGTCAAGTGCAGCATTGTACCCTTGCATCACTTTGCATCTGGCTAAACGTGGGACCTGGAGATTCGCACTGCTGGAGATTGGAACCAGCGTTCTTAGGCTTAGGAGGCAGGCGCCTTAACCACTAATCCATCCCTCCAGCCCCAAAGGAAAGTTTTAATAGGAATAGGTTGGAAGTGATAGTGGGGAAGGGATGGTAGGAAGGTGAATCAGAACTAAAGATATATGACTAAGCCATAAAGAAACCTATCACTTGGTAAGCCAATTAAAAATATATTTTAAAGCATTTGAATTAAATATGGGCATATGAGTGGATAAACCTGCTCCCAGTAGCCATAGGTTTCCTAAATTCCAGTAATCATAGATTCTGGTGCCAGGGATGAGATGCCACTCAATGAGTTGCTGGTCAGGAGCCTACTGAACGACCCCCACCAAAAAAAAAATACACACACACACACACACACACACACACATATACACACACACACACACTATTGGCATTCTCACAACAGATTCAACACCAAAACAAAAAAACAAACAAACAAAAAAACACAACAATGTATCTAAATGTAGATTGTGCCATTCCATGAACTGGGGTTCTGTAGTGTATAAAAAGGAGAAAGTCAGCCAACTCGTGCCTGCATCACTTTCTGCTTCCTGACTGTGGATATGATGTGATCCGCTGCCTCTTGCTGCTGTGATCATGATGGCCATCGCCAAGAATAAATAAATAAATATGGAAATAAATACTTCCTTCTTAAGTTGTTTTTGTCAAGTATTTTGTAACAGCAATGACAAAAAGTAACTAATACAGGTTATATAATATTTTGTATGTAACCATTTAAACATTTTCAAAATCATCCTTAGCTACTAGGTAGGTTGTATAAAACAGGTTATGGCTTGTTGACCCCTGGTAAGCACATTAAATAATGACATGGAGAAAACTGTAACATTTCCAGTTTACCTCTAGGTTCTACTTCCATACCTGAACACCAACACACAGGTTGACAACACTAAAGACAAAACTTAAATTCATTAATATTACTGCAGTAAGGGAGAATACCACCTCAATAAATCTAACTGTTCTTTCAGAAAGGAGGAATTAAATATAAATATTTTCTCCTTCATTGTATTCAGACTTAAGGAGTGTTATTTTATTTTATTTTTATTTTTTGCTTTTTTTTTTTTCAATGTAGGGTCTCACTCTAGACCAAGCTGACCTGGAATTCACTATGGAGGCTCAGGCTGGCCTCCAAATCACAGCAATCCTACTACCTGTACATCCTGAGTGCTGTGATTAAAATTACCATACCTGGTAAGAATGTTATTTTTGCCCAAAGGATTATAGCTTCTGCCCATTAAGGTAGGTCTTTCAAGGTTGGAAACTTCTAGAAATTTGGATTTTTTTATAAGAAAAAAGTTTAGGAAGCGTAGGCCCAAGGTGAGGCTATAAAGTGATGGATTACAAGGATCTTTTTATTCTTCGAAGTAGCTGGTTTAGTTTGTCAGTTTGGTTTCCCGGGGACATGTACTTTCTGAAGCAAACAGTTACTATTTTTCTTTATCCCAGTATTTTTTCAGCAAAAACAGAGAAACATTTTTGTTTCACAATTGTTATTGAGAAGGAGTTAGGTAGCTTTGTTAGTTAGTTTAGGATGACTAGACCCCAAAAGCAAAGGCAAGAATGTTTTCCTTCATAACCGACACGTTTCTAGAGATCAAAGAATGATCTGACTTTACCTCTTGTCGAAAGGAGTTCCCTAGACCTGTGTTTTTCCATGAACAGGAACTCCCCTTGGAGGGAGTTCCCCTTTGCTAGAGTTTAAATCTGATCCTGACATGGTGGTTGGTTACATCATAGATGACCTCTTCTTAAGCCCGCCCTTAGCCCAGACCAATCAACCCTCACCCTGGATCACTTGTGTCTCAAGGCGAAGCCCATCACAACAAGGTTATAAAATAGACCCTTACCAAGGGCAAGAACACTCTTGACTCCTCTTTCAGTCCTGTATCTCCAGGTTCTGGTCACTTATTTTCCATTCCCTCCTGCCCTCCACATAGCGGTAGCTAACTGAACTTTTTTTTTTCGTTCCTCTTCAAGTCTCTTTTCAGGTTTCTTCCAGGCCCACCAAATGGGCTCTCAGATCACATGCATGTATCCGTTTTCTTTCCCTTGGTTTTGTACTTCACTAAATAAATATAATTCATAAGTAGCCGTCTCAGTTTGGCTTTCCCAATTCTTTTGTTAAATAGAAACATGAACTCAGGGTTTTGAGTGCAAGGATTCTTTTCCGGAGCTCCCAAAGCCACATAACAGTTATCATAGTATATAGGCACCAAAATGTCTACTGGCTTTGATTCTAAGTACTGAACCACAATTGAATTATGAAAATTATCTTGAGAATATGCAAGCCATAGATTTAAATGTCTTGTACCAAGCAATGCCTTATATAATGTCGATGACTAATAAAAAACTATAATGAATCTCACTATTTGACTTCAATTTTTAACTTAGAGTGTAATTAGCTTAAAATAGGAATAATATTTTCCATCACTGTGGTTTTTAGTTAAGGACTTGGCAAAAAGTGATAAAAATGTAAGTATTTTAAAAAGTAGTATTTTAACTTCCACAGGAAAGTATGTATGTTTAAACTTGAAGTATGTCTGGAAGAAACAGGACTCCTTCTGCCATTCTTTCTTATTGGGAAATAAACATTTTAGTTCCACTCTTGATATCACCAGTGAAAGGAACCATTACTCTCTTAGAACACACCAGGATCCTGGTAGAAGAGTTACTTATTGGGGAGGGAGGGTGTTACTAGCTTAACATAGCTGCAATGCAATATGAAAACACTAATCTCCCAGACATCTTCATTTCTCCAGCTCTCCTTCTAAGCCCTTGATTTAGAAAGAAAAATCCATTTCTTATATTTCTAAGTGGAAGCTCTCAGCTGATTATAAATAAACCGCACCATAACTGTCAGCAACACATGTTCTAAAACCCCAGGAAGTGCTCTGTTTTTCACATATCAGTGGGCTTTGCCTGGGGTAAACTGCTCTCTATCAGCATGTGACTGTCTTTACGCTTTGACTGCCTCTAGCAATGAACTCTCTTCCTTCTTCCTCTCCTCACAAGCTCCATGTAAACAATAACATTTATTCTATAGAATAGAAAGAGTTCATGAGGAACTTGATTTTACAAAGCAAATGACCAAGACAAAATTGCTGTAAGATGAAAATACTTCAAGGCTACATCTAGAATAAGCAAGATTAAAAAACAAAATCATAGGGTTGAAGCTGAGGACATCATGCAAAGTCAAATGTAGCATAAATCATCAGTCAAGTCATGAATTAGGGGTTCATGTTTACCATAAACACTTAAAGTAGGGAATAAATTAGTCATATAACTATACAGTTTCATATCTACTTTTATATGAATGAACAAATAAAATGAAGAAATCATGCAATGTGTGGTGGTTTGATTCATGTGTCCCCAGCTGATGGAAACTTGGGAGGAGGAGACTTGGTAGAAGAGGTGTGTCCTTGGGAATGGACCTTAAGGCTTATTAGCCCCAGTTGGCTTATTCTCTTGTGCTGTTTTCCACTTGCTGTAGAAGAGGTGATGTCCAGCTTTTGCTCTACCATCTTTACCCTGCTGTCCCAATGCAGAACAGCTAGCTCAATCTCAATAGTGGTGATTCCTCAAGCAATTCACAGCTAATGTGAGCTACTATCTCTTGCCCAACTTACATTTCTTTTTATGCAATATCCATCTGATTGCACTCAACCCTGCTCAAGTTCTCAGGACACAGCCAGAACACAGCAAGCCTCTCATACATGCTGCTTGTAGGTCAGTCTTAAAAAATCTCTTTCTTCCCTTCATAGCCAAGCCTGCACAGTTCTTTATGCACTTAGGTTTTTCAACTCTGACCAAAATGGTCTATCAAAATGGTCTATTGCTTACATCTCTGCAAGGCATCTCTTAGGCCAAAGTTTCAAATCTTTACATATTCCTCCTGCAAATCAGTTCCAGAAGGCCAAAAGTCATAGTCAGATTTCTTGTAACAATGACACCACTCCACTGGTACCAATTTTATGTTATAGTTATCCTCATTGCTGGGACAAAACACATGACCAAAAGCAGCTGATAGGAGGAAAGGTTTTTGTTTTAGCTTACAAAGTCAAGGGAACCTTCATGGAGGCAGGGTCAAAATGGTAGAGCAGAAGCTGGACATCACCTCTACCACAGCAGGTGGAAAACAGCAGGAAGAGAGTAATCTAACTAAAACTGGAAAACTGGGGCTAATAAACATTAAGGTCCACCCCCCCCAGTGACACACCTCTTTTACCAAGTTTCCACCTCCCAAGTTGCCATCAGCTGGGTACCCAGTATTCAAAACACATGAGTTCATGGGGAATATCTGAATCAAACCACCACACTTCTACATTGCATTATTTCTTCATTTTATTTGTTCATTCATATATAAACAGGTATGAAACTTATAAAAGAGAGAGAATGGGTGTGTCCAGATGCATGCACCACCATGTGAATCTGGCTTATGTAGGTTTTGGAGAGTTGAACCTGGGTCCTTGGCTTCACAGGCAAGCACCTTAACTGCTACATCATCTCTCTAGCTCTTTTTCATCAATTTAAAAAACTATTTTCTTAATTTCAAATTCATTAATTTCTGTGCTGATCTTGATTATTTATTTGTTTCTGGCCCTCTTGAGTTTCCTACTATTATTATGTTGGTGTTATTTTTGCTTTATTGTCTAACATCTTTTGCTTTTTAAATTTGGTACTCCTGTGTTTGGTGCCTATATGTTTATGAATATAATATCCTCTTATTGTTTTTTTCTTTGATGTGTATATAGTAGCCTTATTTATCTCTTTTATTATTTTTGGTTTGAAGTCTATTTTGTCTAGTACCAGTATAGCAATGTCTGCTTCTCTATTCTTTCCATTTTCTTGGAATATCTTTTTCCATCCTTTCACCATAAGGTGATGTCTACCATTATTGTTAAAGTGGGTTTCTTGTAGACAGCAAATGGATGAGGCCATTTTTCTGATCCAACTTATTGTAGTATTGTGTCCCTTAATGTTGAGATTTAGAACTGTGAGGTGTCATTTGATCTCTCTAGAGTTGCAGGATTTTTGAAGATTGGTGTTTCCTTGAATGTTATATGTTTTTGCATCTTTTTTTCTACTCTTGGTTGTTATTTTTCCTTCTTGGGTGTGATTGTCTCATCATTTTGGGTTCTTCTATGCAATCTTCTTTGTAGGATTGGCTTAATGCTCATATAATAATATAGCTATCTTCTTTATCATGGAAAGCTTTTTATTTGCCTTCAATTATGAGGGATAATTTTAATAAGTATAGTATTTTGGGTTGCCAAGAATGCTCTTTTGGAATTTGAAATGCTACATTTCTATTACTTATGGCTTTTATATTTTTTATTGGAAAACTCAGAGGTAATTTTGTTTGAGTTACCATTGTATGTAATAAGTTGTTTTGCTACTGTAGCTTTTAGAACCCTTTATTTGTTTTTATTGTTGAGAGTTCTGACTATAATGTGATATGAGGAATTTATTCTCTGGTCTTTCTGATTGGTGTTCTGAGTGCCTCTTGTAATTGGACAGGGCTCTCGTTAGTGATCTTAGGGAATTTTTCTTCAACAATTTTGTTGAAGATGTTCTCTATGCCTTTGGTTTGTATTTTTTCCCTTCTTGTATGCAATGATCTGAATATTTGGTCTCCTTAAGTTGTCCTGCATTTCCTTCATATTCTGTTCATAATGTTTTGAATTTATCATCATTTTTGGACTGCTGGACTGTTTCTTATCTCACATTCTTAAATTCTTAGAGTCAATCCCTCATGTATATCACGTACTTTGTTGTTGAGGCTTTCTTGCGAGCCTTTTAAAAGACTTTATTGTTGTTTTCTATTACTTTTTTCAGCATCTCTATCTCTTTGTGGAATTCCAATTTTATTTCTTGATTAGATTTGCTTGTTGTTTGTTGGAGTTTATTTCTGAATTTGATTATATCCTCAATGAGTTTATTCCATTGCAATTGAAATGAATTTTTTGTTGATTTTCCTCCATTTCCTTTATCATTGTACCAAATTCTTTTTAATTATCTTCATTGGGCGGGGGTATGTATTGAGTTCCTTTGGTTGATTTGTTTCTGTTTCCTTAAGCCATGCTTTGAGTTCATACTAGAATTCTTTGTGTTTATTTTCTTCATTAAATCCTGCTTTAAATTCTTCTGTGAGTTGTTTATTTTTATTCTTTTCTAATTCTTCCATCCTTTTGTTAATAGCCTCATGAAATTTGTTGAATATACTTGTCATAACTTCATTTTGGGGTTATATTGCTGGAGTTTCCTATATGTTTGCAATGCAGGCTTCCAGTATGGGGCTAGGCGGCCTTGGTGGGGATCTTTTTGCTTGATTTCTTGTGTTCTTTGTTTTGTGTTGGGATTTGTCTATCTTCGGGTAGTTGTCTTGTTTTTCCAGGAGTGTAGTAATTATTATGTCTTGTGAAATATGCATTTACTGCCTTGTTTAGGTTTGGCGAAGGTATGAGTGGGACTGTAGTATATTAACAGGTTTTGGCTAGGTTCTACTGAGCCTGTGCTGGTCTTTCTTGTGTATTCACTCTCCTAGGAATTCTGGTTGGGGCTTGGGAATGCCTGGACAACTCAATGACCACACAGGATATTGTTGTCTCTCTGCTACTTGCTTCTTTGTCCTTGTTAGTGGGCTTGGCTATGGCTACTGGTTGCACACAGGGTGAGGGTGATAGGAGACATAAATTTGCTAGGCAGTCAGGGTAGCAGAACCCTAAAAGTGAATGTTTTTGTTTTTTTTTTAATTCCTTGACTAAAAGCAGGAAATGTCACTAAGCTTGCAGAAACATGGATATTACACCTTCCAGGAAAGATTTCTAGATTATTTTTTCATCCTTCCTAGAGGATAGAAACTCTGATCCTTACCTAAGATTACAGGCTGTAAAATTTGGTCTTTAAAAAACTGAGATGAGTCTTGAGGTGGTCTTCTCAACCTCCCTTTTGCCTCTCTGGGCAAGAGCTCCACCTTGCTTCCTTTTCTTATGTTCTAGGTTTAAGCCCCTTTCTCTTTGCCCTGCTCCTCATGAGGACCTCCCCCTCCCTACTGTCCTTGAAGCTCTGGCTTTTCTTACTCCCTGGATTAAGGAAGGAACTGGATGGTAAATCTTTCATGAGATCACCAGCCAAGATGTAATGCAACTTTGTGGGTGATGCTACTACCTCTAAATTGCTGCATTTCTAGTGGCCGTTTGTCCATTCTGCTTCCTGCAGTCTTTAACCTCTCTGAGAAATTTGCCTCTTTCCCCATAAACTTCCCTCCTCACTAGGGCGTCCCTCTTAGAGATAAAGGGAAAACATAAATTGAACTTTACTTTGTTTTCCTTTCTTTGTTATTTTAAGTTTGATTTTCTTCTTTCTATGTGCACCAGACACAGGAAAGGGCTCTCTCTGTGTGTCCAGCTGCCAGCATGAAATGCAGATTTGGGCTGGGCCCAGCATATTCCTGCCTGGTGGAACCCGAACCTGAAGTGAACCCGAAGGTGGAACAGCATCCCTTCTCTGCCTCTGATCTGCCTTGTCTTCAGAGCCACAGCAGCCACCCATCCCATATTAACCACTCTCCTGGATACAAAGAAAGCAATTCTGTGTTACGTTATTTCAAACTGTTAATACCTGCTTAGTTTTTAAAATGTTTGTTTTCTAAAAACAGTCCTGAGGTTGAAAGCATAAATTTTAGACTAAAGATCACTTAATGCTATTGAGTAACTCAAAAGAGAAGAAACACTTAAAATCAGATTTTCATTCCTTTGATGTTCTTGGTCTTCATGTTTTATAAATAACTTTGTTTACATGACTTGTAATAGGATGTTTATTTTAGGAACATATTTCCGAGAAATGCTGTAAGTTCTATAGGGGAAATAGTATCTAAAAGCCAAAGAGGTAAAAAGGAAGGACACATTCAGAAGCAAGCTGGACAGGTAGGATAGGTAGTTTGCCTTGCCTACCTACATGTGTGGTGCTTGCCTGATTTCTGTAAATATGGATGGTTTTGTTGTGAGTCCCTCCTAGTATAAGTTCACTGCTAATAGATGTTCAACTCCTCATGGATGTCAGGGCAAGAAAAAGAAAGAGATAAAGACACAGAGAAACTGGAAATAGATGTAAAGATTTAGAGAAAGAAGCTGTAAGCAGAAAACAAACACAAGAGAGGTAAAAGAAAGCTTAAGGATATAAAAATATTTTTAGATACTATGATTTTTGTCCTGAGGTAAAATGATAAGCAAAGAAAGATAGGGACAGAACTAGAAGGTTTAAGTATGTTGTAAAAGTTCTGAGAGAGTTACACAAATTTAGTAAAGTTTACAGACATGTATAGATATGCGTTATAGGCAAAACAACAAAAAGGTTTTGAACAGTGACCAGGCTTTAAAAATGTAGAAGCCAAGCTTTTTCTTTTCAATCTGGAGAATCCTAAAGAAATCTGAATCTTTCTCTGTTCCATGGCTTAAACATAATTACCCATAGATTTACTTTAAGTTTCAAAACAATATACATCCCAAAATGGTCTTCTTCAGCAGTTTTCTTTACCTAATTACCCACAATGATATGGATTGAGACCCCCCCAACACTTTCCTGCACCAGAGGTCATATAACAGTCTGTCTGTGCTCATGAGCTAAGGCCAGCCATCATCCTCTGGATGATTCAGATCTAATTGATAGCCAGATTTGGCTAAGTGGACATCAAATGACCAGAAGAAACCTATTTCTCTGTCTTTTAAATTATTTCTTTAGCAGAAGAGAAGAGATCAAATTCCAGATGCCAACTTCTTGGTGGCCTATACTATACAAGTAGCAGCTAACGCCCACCAACTCAACCAGATCAGTCTCTTATTGAGCCTACTTGGGAAGGAGTTGAGGGGAGCGACTGTTGATCATCTGGCACTCCTATATGACTGTCCAACCAGAGGGACTTCCATCCATTAATAGCATGGCTGAATTCCAAGGCAGATCTTTCTATTTCTTACTATAGCTCCTGGGGGATGAGTGGAAATTAATATTACTTATCCTCATTAGAAATGGTATTCTTATTTCAAAGATTTATGGAAACAGATCTTGTACTCAACAGGTTTTCAACAGGCTTCTTCCAGCGCAGGGTCCTTGTCCATTTTGCGCTCCTGAATATCCATGGCTTGTCAAGGAAGGGGAGCCAAAGATCCATTATTTAGAATTAGGCCCTTTCTTAGTGCATCTAATTCTTCATGTTCCTCCCATTCACCATCCTTTAATAAAGTGGCTGCCCACCTGGCTATTGGGAGAGAAGGAAGCCCCTAACTCCTTAGCAAATCATTTATGCCTCCTGGATTTGAGGCCTGATGGAACCCCACCCTGAAATACTTCCAAATTAGGGCACTCACATTATTTTGAAATTTTAAAATTGTGCCTTACAATTCTCTGCCGTATGCTGAAAATACAGGAAACAAGTTTCCCTTCTTTGGACCTTGGCTGTCTTTTCTTCTCCTGACTCTGTATCCTAAAATGATTAAATGGGAGGTTATGTGCTTTGTGGAATGGTGACACCAATAATATCTAGGATGGAAGCAAAAATACCAGGGACCTTTTTTTTTTTTCATGGTCTGGGTTACAAAAGACCACTTCTACAACTTGGGAGTTACACTCAAGACATTCATCTGGGCCATCCCTCTTTAGGCCAGGGGTGACTAGCATAAGAGAGATGCCCTAATTCCTTTATTTGTTTTTGTTTTGTTTGTTTGTTTGTTTGTTTTTGCTTACTGATGTGTGATTCTTCCTTCAAGATCCTGCCACACATGCCTATTGCTTACCTTCTTAAAAACTGGGACAAATTAGATCTCCAGGCCCTTGGGAAGGGTGTCCTCATGTTCTTTTGCACTTAAGCCTGGCTCAAATATCCCATGAGAGAAAGAAAATTTTGTATGGCTGTAAGAGGTTAATTTAAAATATAAAACTGTTTTTTTTTTTTTTAGAGTTCTTTTGTAGGCAAAAATGGGAAATAGGGAGAAGTCCCATATGCTCAGCTATGTTTTTTAATCTTAGAAACTATTGTGAAAAGAAATTTTGCCATCTCTCACTACTTCAATAAAACACATGTCTTTTATGTTCAACACTACAGTTACTGAGCTAACATATTTGGCTTTTGGTGTTTTTCTATCACTTTCTTGTTCACTGTACTATAAATTATAGCAATAGATTGACATTTGCTGTTAAACTTGTTGATAGTTGGCTGAAAGGAGGTAAAGCACTTCTCTTGTCTCAGATCCAATTTATCTTATGTGTCCTCCAAGATTCTTCCCCTGGGTGAGGCTGGCCCCTGGGCTCTATGACAAACAAAAGGAGTATAACCAACGGTTCAAAGGTTTAATTTAAAGAGTTTTAGTCCTTCCTTTTGCTTTCAGTTTCTTGTAAGAAGGCTCCAAGCAGAACTGTGGGGCTGCCCCTGCTATGAATTGCTTTAGGGATGCCTGTATTTGGGCAAAGGTACAGACCTCCCCGTGTTAGAAACAAAGGACCAATTTCTAAGGAACCAGATACTGGCCATTTCCTCTATTCATTACCCCTCAGGTTAAAAAGACTCCCTGCCCAAATTGTTTCTCAAGTTCATGGGTCTTCATTTATAGCCTGATGAATTGACTACCTAGACATCTGTGCAGGCTGCTGAAAAGGGCTGAACTCATCTTAATTGAGTTAAAAGTTGGTAACTGAGACTGTACTGAAGGGGACAGGGAAGGAAACAATGGATATTGGTCATCTGAAGAACTTTAAGGGGTGACTTTAAAAAGAAAAGGTTAATAACGGTCTAAGAACAAATATAGCTAGAAGAAATCTAAAAGTAAGTCTTTCAATTAAGCTGGTGGCTAATATGAGTTTATGACAGAAACTCCCTACTTGAGACACAGGGAGAATAACCAACCTAATATGCTTAGCAATGACCTGACAAATATACAATATATGTTAAAGACTTGACAAGCCTTAGAATTAGAGACTAAATATGGAGAACTGAATACTTGGGTACAGTACAAGTACACAGAAAGAGGGATTGTTATGCATGCACAGCAAGACATCCCTAGGGTCAAGTAGTACCTTTTACTCACATAAGGGGCACAGACCACCTCCCCAAAGTGAATTGTATGCTAGCCCTGTTCTAGAATAGGGATATGTGAGCAAAGGAGCCTTGCTGAAGACTGTTGCTTCTGTTCACTGCCATACAGGCTGGTCCACTTGAACTTCTTTTTCAGTGGGTAAGGTGAATTTCTCTTTATGTCTCACATGACAGAAAGATGAACTCACTCAGTGGGGGATCGTGAAGCCTGAAGGCAAATAGCAATTACTTAGAGCTCATTGTCTCCTGAACAGACACATCATGGTATTGTGGATGGGGAACTCTTTATTCAAGACTCCTTCCCAACTGGTATAGCACTTGGACATTGGTTTAATTGGCTATACCCTTAACTTTGGCCTTTGATGTTCCTCCTCTTAACAAAACTAATTCTTGAGCAAAGAAGTCCATACCTGTATACTTTGATTCCCACATTTACATCCATTCTATAGGAGTCTTCAGGGGTGCTCCAAATAAATTTGATGCTAAGAACCAAATATCAGCAAGATTTAGATAAGTTTTATTCTGGTTGTCAATGAAAAGTAAAAGTGTATATTGGATTAATTATGTCTTATTATCAACTGACACTTGTCAATTATACCATAGAAGTCATTAAAGAAATGTCTAGCCAACGAGATGTTACTAGGTGAATGACTTGGGAAAACAGAATTATACTTGACACGATGTTAGTAGCAAGGAGAAATGTCTGTGTTATGCTTGGTGGGCAATGATATAACTTCATCCCCAGTAATAGAGCCTGAATGGAACCATTACCAAAGCCCTTCAGGAATAAACTACCCTGGTTGATAAACTATCAGAAAATTTAGAAACTCATGACTAAAAATGATGGTTAAAAAAATAGAAGGGGAGGGCTGGAGAGATGGCTTAGCAGTTAAGCACTTTCTTATGAAACCTAAGAACCCTGGTTTGAGGCTCAATTACCCAGTACCCATGTAAGCCAGATGCACAAGTTGGCACATGCATCTGAAGTTCATTTACACTGGCTGGAGGCCCTGGTATGCATAGTCTGTTTCTCTCTCTCTCTCTCTCTGCCTCTTTCTCTCTCTGTTGCTCTCAAATAAATAAATAAAAATAAACAAAAATAAAATAAATAGAAGGAGGGCTGGGCAGATGGCTTAGCAGTTAAGGTGCTTGCCTGAGAAGCCTACAGACCCATGTTTGACTATCTAGGTCCCATGTAAGCCAGACGCACAAAATGATGCACGCACACAAGGTCACACTTGCACATAAAGTGGTGTACGCATCTGGAGTTTGATTGCAGTGGATTGGAGGCCTTAGTGCACCACTTTTCTCTCTCTTTCATTATCTCTCTTTCATGAGAAAAATTAACTAAAAAATAGAAGAATATGGTAGCCTCTTTCTTAATCTCTCTTATTATAGTGTTAGGAGTTAACCATAGTTAGATACTGCATAATTCCATGTGTCCAGGTGTTGGGCCTTGCTAGAAATGGGCTGGACCTGTGAGGAGGCTAGCCTGAACTATTGGACATGGCCAGGGACCCTGAGCTGTGGGGTTGCAGCTGGCCCTCTCAGGGAGTCCCTGGTGACAGTGACTGGCCTTCCCTACGTTGTAGGTTGTAGTGAGCTGTCATTGCCCAGAGTGGGCAGAACTGGCAAGACCCTCTCCCTGGACTCCAAAAGGCTCTGACCATTCCATAAGTCAGACTTTTCCCCCCACAGTTCCTGACCTTGTGGCTAGCTGCCCAAGAGACCCTTATGTGGCTGGCGTCATGTAGCCTTTCACCATCTCTCTCATCCCTCACAGTCTTTGAAGTCACAGCCTTCTGCCCTTCCCCCTACCTTCCCTTATACTTCCCCCATAGCTTTGAAGTAACTAGTCCTTCCACCACCTAGATAACAGCCCATAAACTATGCATCCGATTGCCATATAGTTTGTACGTGCCATCTCTACCTTCCCCAAGTGTTTATAAACCCACTCCCCTTTTGAATAAATGAGTGTTGTCCATCAGACAGTCTCCTGGGTGTTCCTTGCCCATCATGTTCATGTGGCACTCACCTGGTGCTCCAGGAAGGACCCTCCTGCTTCCCCCCCAACTCCTCTCTTCCTCACCCAGGATGTCGGTGGCCAACAACCCCCGGAAATGGGAACAGTAAAGCCCCACAGCTGAGTTAACCACAGTTAGATACTGCATAACTCCAGGTGTCGAGGAACTGGTCCAAAGACTAATAGAAGCAGCTGTAACTAAGCAATTACCAATGTCCTACCAAATAACTTACTGCTATTAGAGGTCTGAGAGAGTGAAAATCAAAGAGTGTTAGATGAATATGAAGAAAAGACTTAAAATAATAAATGTAGGGGGAATTCAAAGAAACATGAGAGAGAGAGAGAGAGAGAGAGAGGGAGAGAGAGAGATGCTGTCTTTCCTATGAAAAAGTTAAAAAGATAGGAAAACTCAATTTTGGAAGGAAGAAAACCCCTCTGAGTCAGCTGTGTTTGAGACAAAAAGAACAATCCAACCAAAGTATCTTTTATTGCATTTGGTAAAAAAAAAAAAAAAAAAAAAAAGAAAAGAAAAGAAAAGAAAAAGAAAGTCCTTAAAGCTTAGGTTTCCCCTGGAAATGGCCCTGTTTTATGTTTTAGCCTATCACATGAGCATATGAAGCCAGGCTCCAATTAATGTAGAGAGATCCCTTCTGTTAGGAGATGAAAGATGCACTGGACTTTCCCTTGCCACTGTGGGTGATTGGCTTGCCTGAATGCTTTTAAAGCTATGTACCCTTTAATAGAAGAAAAAAAATTTACCTTGTCAACATACTGTAGATTGTGTGGTTATTCTCAGACACAAGTCAGTTCTAACCCTTGTGATTAAGAGAAAAAACAAAAACTGAACTTGAATCTTTTATCTTTTTTAAAAAAAAAAACAAAGACGTATTTGTTTAACACATTAAATAACACATTTTGCAATGTTCCATGGAGAAAAAATCATTTTTGTTATTGATGCTGGTATTATTTTTCATGTTTATTATTATTATTATTATTATTATCAAGATGTTTCATATGGGTACATCATGTGTTAGTACCCTCTTTTCCCTCATCTCTGCCCCATTCTGTTGGGGATGCTTCTCAGTTGGGTTGCAGGTATTCCCCAAGGGGTTGTAGTTTATGCATTGTGGGAGCAGTAGTCAGTTATTCAGGGGAGGGGAGGAATTGCCTCTGGGCATGATGTCTCAACCTGTGGCTCTTATAATCGTTCTGCTCCATCCTCTGCAAAATTCCTTGAGCCATGGTGGGTGAGTGTTGGGCCCTAAGAGGCCCGGGTGTGAGGCCTAGTGGAACTTCCTGAGCCTGACTAGAGTTTGGCGACCTGTCTTTGGCCTACTCCTGCTTAGGAGTGACTCAGCAAAGCCTAAGCCAAAACTGCCTCCGCCCAGCTACTGCTGACATGGTGAAATACTATTGGCCCCTACACCTTTTTCCCATCCTGAGTCCCACCCTCTTTCTCAAAGCTATATAAACACCTTCCTACTACAATAAAACGAGATCTTGCTTTGACAAGACTCCCGACCCAGTGTGTTTTTCTCCCCGGGTCTTAGAGGAGGGGGTCTGGGTCGCTGACACTCATCATCCCACTCAGCCCCAAGAGGAGCTGCTTGACCGGCTCTTTCTTCAGCTCTACCTGGGGGGGGGGGGGAAACCAGCAGGTGAGTTTTAAGTCTCATTCAGAGATGAGCTCTTAGGATCCTCTGGATCTCTTCTTTAGAAGGTGCTGAGTATCCTCAGGGTCTGTCTCCTACACCCTGCACTGATTATCAGGAACAACATGCGGTTCCTAACCTGGACCTGTTCAAGTTGCTGTCATACCCAATAGGCAACTCAAGGCCCAGACAATAGGGATATAAGGGGATGGGGGGAGGGGAAAGGGGAGAAACAAACACAAAATTAAATCCAAAATGAGTTGATGCTATAGAAACCTTTATCCTTGCAGATAGCCTTAAAGATATAACCCTCAAAAGGAGTAAGGGGGGAGCATCTGAAAAGTAGGACTCTGGTAAGGGTGAGATGAAGCCTAAGCTTTAAGAGAGACTAATTAGAGATGAAGGGGATATGATGGAGAGTAGAGTTCTGAAAGGGAATGGGGGGAGGAGAGGGAAATATCATGGCTTATTGTCTGTAAGTATAGAAGTTGTCAATAATAAATAAATAAATAAATATAAAAAAGAAGAAAAAATTCCCTTTCTCTGACCTGTAACTCCCAGTACCAGAGATTGGTTGCTAACCACATTGAGCTGTTGGTCAGAGAGACTTACGAGGTCCCCAAATCAAGACAGCTTTCTGTCAAAGCACTTGATTACATGCCTGAGGCAAAAGCTAAGACCCTATTGCTAAAGACACCATATGCTGCTGAAATAGAACATGGAGAGACCTGGCTGGATTTAGAATAAAACCAATCCCAAGACAGTTTGTTCAGTGCTGGAAAGCACTGCATGAACTATTGGGGGAAAATGGGCAACAATGGTCTGAGCAATCAGAAGTCTAAGCTACTCAGAAGCAAATACCCTGAAGCAATGTACATTCCAGTGCAATAGTGGCACATAGCCTCAGTGGATAACCAACAGCTTTCTGATTGACCAAGAGATCTGCTCAGTGTAAAGGAATGGAACCAATATCTGGAATTGGGAACCAGATCAGAATCCTATAGAGACAAAGATTATGTTCTCCAGTGTCAAGATCTCACTAGTCTTTGGCTAAAAGAGGGGTTACATACATCAAATTGTCCCTAAATTAATAATACTTACCCTATTTAAACTATGCTGACTTCAGTCTCCATTGCAGAATCTGTTTTTCTTTTTCAGAATGTAGCGAGATCCAAGGAGATAAACTACCACTTAGACTTCAACCATGCCACAGCTGAATCCACAGAGGAATGGAGAGATGAGCAATAGTGCTGCTTCTTTTATCTTTTTGACAATAAGCTTCTTTTTTTTTTTTTTTTAACTATCATATAACATTTATTCCATAAGTTAAATGAAGTGTCTCATGGAACTAAACACTAAAATAATTTAAATAAAAAGCAGTAACTTGTATGTACATAAAATCATTCTAAAATATTTCAATGATGAAGGAATGATGAAAATCACTAAAACTGGAAATTGCTACAGGTATGATAATTCTCTCCAAGCATTTTAAGGAATCATATCAGCTTTAAAAATAAAAAATAATTGCAGAAGCACACTAAAATATTAAATTTTAGTTTTCAGTTCTTACTGTGTAAATGAGCCAGTAGCAGGAGATACCTGGCTGGAATCTGGAAGAGAGTCAGTCCCAAGACAGTTAGTTTGCCTAATGCCAGAAGGTGTTACATAAGTGACTGGGGGAAAACGACCAACATCTGTTTAAGAAACTTGTGGTCTAAGCTACTCAGGAGCAAACAACCTGATGTGATGCTCACACAAGTGCAATAGTGGCACACAGCCATGATGGGTTACCAACTGCTCTAGATTTGGCTAAAGGATCCAATCAGTGGAATGAAACCCATACCTGGAAACGGGAAACAAGTCAGAACCATATCCAAAACATGAGCCCACTCTCCAATATTAAGCTCCCACCAATAGAATGGCTCTAAGAATAGTGGCTGAGTAATCTGTACTAATCAGCAACAACATCCATGGAGGACCTAACCATGGCAATTATCTCTGTGAAGTACAGGAATCTGGGAGAGTTGACACGACTGCAATAATGATAAAAGAAAGAAGAGCATTAGTGGGTTCAAGTTTTTTGTTGCTGCTCTTGGTATTGTTTTATTTTGCTTTGTATTTTTCTGTTTGTGGGGAGGTATTGTATGTATGTTTAATGTATGCACATATGTGTGCAGATGCACCTATGTGCAGACATATGGACACCAGAGTAGAATGCCCAGTGTCATCATCTATTACTCTTCTGCATTGTTTGTTTGAGGTGGAATCTCATCTACTTTGGAGCTTCCGTTGTCAGTCAGATTGGCTGACAGCAAGCCCCAGTGGTTTGCCTGTTTCAGCCTTCTGTAGGACTAGAGTTATAGGCATGTGTAGTCATGCCCAGATTTTTAAAAAATATTATGTATTTATTTATTTATTAGTTATCTATATCATGTGTATATGACTATGATGGTACCATCATTAGCCTTCTCCCTGTCTTCCCCCCTCAGGGATGTGGGTCTTGCATTGTGGGGGTAGCCAGCCATTATGGGGATGAGGCAATGCCTCTGTGCCTAATGACCCAACTTATGACTCTAACAATCTTTCTGCCCCCCTCTTCTGCAAATTTCCCTAAACCATGTTTGGTTCATTTTAGGTCTATTTCAGTGACGAGGTCGTGGGAGTCTCTGTGTCTCTGGATATCTGATTTAGTAGGAGTTGAGTGTTCTCTGTGTCTATCTCCTTCACCCCTGTGCTGATACCAGGTTCATTAATAAAGCAACACTCTTGCTCATTTCCCCAGTTATTCTATGGCTTCAGCTGATGCCCTGGTGAGGTGCAATGGGCTGGTTCTCTCCTCAGGTTCTGGGTTCTTCTGAAAAAGAGAAACAAATTCTCCAACAGAGAGTGAGATACATAGTGCATGATACAGAGTGCAAGATACATAGATAACCATTATTGTTTTAGAGAGAATTAAATAGGTGTAGGCCCTCTTGTATCCCACTGTTGGTGGGACCTTGATTTTGGAGAGTGAACTCATTTTTTGGATATGGTTCTGACTTGTTTTCTAGTTCCAGGTATGGGTTCTGTTCCACTGAGTGTATCTGTTAGCCAAATCAAGAGCAGTTGGTAACCCACCATGGCTGTATGCCACTATTGCACTTGTGAGAGCATCACATCAGGTTGATTGCTGCTGAGTAGTTTAGACCATGAGTTGCTTAGACAGATGTTGGTCCTTTTCCCCGAGTTGTTCATGTAACACCTTCTGGCACTAGACAAGCTAACTGTCTGGGGACTGCCTCTCTTCCAGATTACAACCAGGTCACTCCATGTTCTGTCCGAACAGCATATGGTATCTTCAGTAGTAGGGTCTTACCATTGACCTTTGGTAGGTCATCAAGAAATCTGTCTTCTTTTGGGAAGCCTTGTAGGTCTCACTGATCAACAGCTCATTGTGGATGTTAACCATGTGCTGGTATTGGGAGTTACAGGTCAGTGCCAAGGGAAAAGAAGGAAGAAAAATATAGGTAGTATGAAAGAGAAAGAGAGAGAGAGAAGAGAAAAAAAGAGGAGGGAGTGAGAGAGAGGAACAGAAGAAGGTTGAGGTTAGTTTTCATCATACCCTTTCCAGGCCCCTGTGATTCAAGTGCTCTCTCTAAGCACCTGATGAAGTTTCAACCTTTTAGTAGTAATTTATGGTTTTGCAGACAGAGAGGAGAAAGAGAGAGAGAGAAATGGGCAAACCAGGGCCTGTAGCCACTCTAAATGAATTTTAGATGCTTGTGAATATACCTATTTTAATGGAAAATCATTTATTGGGTCCTGTATTTAGTAAATAATGATACAGAGATGAGTGAGAGAAGAAACAGTGGTGTTTTGCACACACAAGAGCTCACTAAACACCATTTTATAATTCATCTTCACCTTCATAATCTTTTACGACCTACCTAACATCCATTTTACAAATGATGAGATCAGCCCAAGTAATAGATATAGTTATTAGCAAGGGAGTAGAGTGGAGGAAATAGAATTGCATTGTGTAATCAAAATTCAGTGTTTTAATTTCATCACCAACATTACACAAATCTAATAAGGTTATTAGTATGTTTAAACCCCGGTGGGTTTCCTGTTATAATTGGTATGCATTCCAAAATACATGAGCATGATGACCATGCTCTGTAGTCTGTAATACAATCCAGGCACATGTCTGCTCCTGCTTGTTACCTCTACCTCTTCTCACTGGCCTGCATTCAGTCTCTCAAACCAAACACTCACTCCTCTGTGACACTTGGCATATTATCAGTCTTTATTGACTACTGGCAACTATTCATTTATTATCTATCTTCTAATTGGAATACAAGCTTTGTGTTGGCAAACCCACATCTGTATTGTTGACATAGTCCATGCTCACTGTACACACTCTGCCCATCATGCAGGAAGCACTCATTTTATACTTTTTAATCCAGACTCCAAATAATAATTTCTGGCTATCTAGATGGCTTATATGCTTGCTTTGCAAGTTTGATGAACTGAGTTTGGATCTCATTAATTCACATGGACACAGTAGTGAGCATCTATAATCGCAGCACTCCTATAGGGGGATGGGAGGTTAATGAAGGAGAATCCCAGAAGTTCCTACAGGCTAGCCTTGCTGACATTCATAACAGTGAGCAACAAGAGACCCTGCCTCAAAGTGTAAGGTGCCACTTGAACACACACCCATCACACACAAAGATAGTTTTTTTAAAAAGATACTGAATTTCTTATGGTCTCAAGGAACCCTGATATTAGGCAATTGGGTGAATTCTTTTGGGGAGAAGCTGATGAGCACTTCTCCTCCAGGTAGGGCATCCCGAGGAAAATAAAGGCAAATTCCACTAAAATTTACCTTGGAAAACCAGTGAGTTTACTGGGATTTCTGACATAGTATGGGTTAAGGGGTACTTTCAGGAGCTTGCAGACCTCAAAGCAGCTGCACTGAAAAGTCTCATCACAACATGTATAACAACCTTCTCATGGCTGGATAGCTGGTGCTTTTGTTCCTTTATCTCCCACTCTGCATTCTCCATATCCCCCCATGATCAGGAGACCTTGTGCATCATTGCATATAGCTGTTCCAAGGTTTACCTAACATCTCAGGTAAGGATCTTTCTCTTCACCCTCCTCTCCTTCTATGGGATGAACATTAACAAGCCAATCTGGACAGTTTTTCATATGTGGTCATGGCTCTTTCTGATAAATATGGCAAAAGTTGTTTTCACAGTGGAGTGACATACAACACAGGCAGATATCACATGCCCTTTTTGCTCAGCCTGTGTAACTTCTTTCATTCTTCCAAATTCAATTTTAAACTCTTTAGGACAGTTGTTTTTACTGTTCTGCATGTTTTCATACAGTTGAGGTTAGAATGACAGTCAATATATTATTGCACCTATTCTTTCTTATAAAAATATGTATATTTCATAAATTGACTTCTTTTCTATACTCACACTTTAAACAAGATTGTGAAAATCTTTTCCTTCTATTTTCTTATTAAGCCTTACACTACTTGGTTTCTAGAAGATGATGAGTACCAGTAAGCTGCCATCGATTAGAGACACCGAGGAGTGGGGGGGGGGCAGATAGGAGACAAAGGTGTGTGATTGAGTGCTTTGTTTGGAGCTGATCAAAGGAAGGGCACAGAGAAGATAACAATACTATCTTTTTAGGAGGCTGTATGTCTTGAGATGGTAGTGAACATTTCAAAACATATCTGAGAAAGTAACAGTATATATATTTGTCTCTTGTGATGCATCTGTGGGAAATGTACTGACAAAGTCCATCTTAAAAACTAATAAGAAAGTCAAGGTTAATAAGAAAAACATTGTGTAAGGATGCTGGACGGTATGCACAAGAGTTCAGGTGTAATCTTATATGAAAAGAGACACAGAAAGTGAAGTAAACCCATTAGAATTTAAATCACTTACAATTGGTGTGTTAGGATCTTTTTTTTTAACAATTTTTTCATAGTTTCCAGACATTGACTTTAATCAACAGTACAAAAGCTGGCAGTCTGACAGAAAGGCAATAATTGAACAGTCTTTCTTCTTTCAACATGAATGAACTTGTGGAGTGAGGGAAACTATTTGCTCCCTATTCATTCCATGTCATCAATCTATAGACCTGAATAACCTTGTTTTGGAAATCCTATTCAGACAGGGTACATGGGGCTCTTAATCTCACAATCCTATGTACCAGCCTGCATCAGGCTGATAGATTTTCTCTTTTTCCTATTGAACTGTAAATTCCTAGGGTCCAGAACATTTATTGTATTCCTCTAAGAGTCTGGTTTATACAAGGTGCTTTTTAAAAGTAAAATATTAGAGAAAAAAGACAGAATGATGCCACTGTGCACAATAATATCCTAAAATTAAATTGGGAAAAATGAAATTCTTTTCCTCAGGGAAATTCAGGGAAATGATTTTATAAACAACCCATTCAGGAACCAAACAGCAAAAATCATGTTTCTGGAATCTGCCTTATAGATTACCTGGCATTTTTTTGTTTATTTCAGTATACAATAAAGTACTGCTGAATAAATAATGGAAATCTTTTCTGAAATAGAGTAATGCATAATACATAAAATTAATTATAGCTACATAAATCAGTATATTATTGAAGGTTAATTTAGATTGCAACCTAAGCTGGATTTAGAATTACCTGAGGGACTTCCACCTGCCTCTGTGAGAGTGTTTCCTGAGAGGAAGAACTGAGGAGGGAAGACCCATTCTGAATATAGGTCACACCACCCCCATGGTATAAAGAACTAGACTGAATAAGAAGGAAAATTAAAATAGAAGAGTTGAGAACTAAAATTCACCTCTCTTACTTCCTGTCTGACCCCAGTCTCCTTATGCTCTTGTTACATGATTTTTCTGCCATGATTTTCAATATCCCCTTAAATCACAAGTTGTTAAAGGCTTTGTTATGTTGCTTCCATCATGTATTTTGTCAAAGCAATTAGAAAAATAACTAATATAAGAAGATATACCAAAATAAGACTACCTCAAATACAGGAGGGTGTGGGTTATGAGATTGTTGTGTTTTCTGAGAAGACAAAAATAACTGATCTGGACTGGTTCTCTGGGAGGAAAAGATTTATGATTGTTATAAGAACAGAAGATAGTTGTGGAAAAGGGAGTTGTGGAAAAGGCCAAACTACACATTTTACACTTTGCAACAGACTCACTAAAAATAGTTCAATTCAATGGGTGTGGATATAGAATTTTAGGAAACTTGTTTTTGATCTGCAAAAGAATTACAGAAATAAGAAAAAGAACACGACATCTTCTCTTTCACAAATGTCATTATAGTGCCAAGGAATCCTATCTTTACTTTTTAAGAGTTCATGATAAGTTACTTTTATGATAGGGTATCAACAAAGTTGTTTTTGCTGTCTTTAAGACTTGGAGTTAGAACAAAACTATGCATAGAATGTCTAAAGTATGTGTTGAGACTGGGCAGAGGTCAGTTACATGGATATATCATTCTTGATCTTTTCATAAAATATATTCAATTGATTTTCTTTCAACTCTCTCTATTCCAAAGAAAAATATATTATTTCAATACATGTTTCATTTATGATAGAGTTGGTTCCTTGACTCAACTAATTTATACTTCTAAAAAGTCCCAAATGTATCATCCTAGAAATGTGGGATGGGCATGTGGAAACTTATAAAGTTGGGGTGAGCATAGACCAGAGACTTCTTTACTTCACTGAGGCTGGCTCATGTGGAATCAGAATTTCAGAAACGGTATTATGAAAATATGCTTGCCTAATCCCAAAACAAGTACAGTGTATTATCATCCCTCGAAATATGCTTCCTTACTTGACAGAAAGAACTTTGTGGATGTGCTAAGGTAACTGATGAATTGACTTGTGATTAAAAAATGTTCTGGATTATGTAGATCCAATGCAATCACAAGTAACATTATATGTAGATGTCTTTCTTAGTAGGAGAACAGGAATAAAGAAGGGGATTTTGGAGATATTTGAAATCTAAGAAGGAATCCATGTTTGGCAATAAATTTGAACATATGGAATGCAATAGCTTTGAAAAGAAAGAAGACATTAATATGCAGCAAGGAAATGGAGGTCAGATGTATAGGTGCCAGGAATTGAATTCCTCCAATACCCCCGAGTGAGATTTGGAGCAGGTTCTGAATATCTTCCTAAAAACAGGCCCATTGTAGCCATCATCTTGGTTTCAGCCTCAAAGCACCCATCAACACCACTTGGATTGCTGAGCTGCAGAACTGTGAAATAAGGCTTGCACACTGTTTTAAGGTATGTTTATAGTAATCTGTCTTACCATGCTAAAAACAAACAGAGGTGTACATTGACATATTTATGGATGAAATAATTCAATGAAGTCACTTGTGCAAAATGATGTAGTGGAATACAGTGAGAATGGGAGAGAGAATGAGCTGCATGATGCTCACTCATATCAAGACTGCAAAAACCTTTTCTTCCAAAAACATGCCGGGAAATGTTTGATGTAAGTTCTCAATAGATGAGTGCAATTGTGGACAAGTAGTATATATTGACATCCCAAGTGCTTCATGGAGCTATGCCAAGACACAACAACAGGAGGCAATGAAAGCAGAAGCATCTGCATGCAAATAAAGCAGGTATTAGGTTAACTTAGATCTTCCTGGAAGCTTTCCCTGGGAGATGATAAAGGTGTACTGGAGACATCTGTTGCTTGGGGGTAGATAAGTGTCCTCCTAGAGAGCATATTTTCTCTCTTAAGAAATACAGATAAATGCAGAGGCAAGTCACATAGAGGATTCACTCCCTTCACTAACATTTCACTGGAGGCGTCATGAAGAGGACAGTCACATAGAGGATCCATTCCCTTCACTAACATTTCAGTGGAGGCTTTATGCATCATAGTGCAGGGCAATGCTTTATCAAGGATCTAGGTGCCAGTCTTTTTGCTGCTATAGACACAGTGCAGCTGCCTCAAGCACCAAATATATTTCAGTTATTCCCTTTTCTTCACAGCTGGTAAGAGACTCACCCAAAGTACCCTGTAACTTCCAACATCCCATTAATGAGTCTCTTGACTGCCTCATTACACATTTCAGTGGCCAGTGTTTTGGAAAGTTAACAAACAGTGCTAGACTATATTTCTTATTTCAGGTCCAGTAATTAACAACATTCAAAGAGACAACAACACTGGTGTGCCAAATGTCAGAAGAGAAAGATTAAGTACATGGATAGCTTTTCTTAGGAGCCTTAGAGTTTAGCATGGATATGATGTAGGAAGAAGTTATTTGGGGCTGGGGAGATGATGTCTCAATGGTTAAAGAACTTGCCTGTCAAGTCAAACCACCCAGGTTTGATTACTCATTATCCACAAAAAGCTGTAAGCACAAGGTGGCACATGCTTCTGGAGTCCATTTCCAGTGCCTAGAGACCATGGCACACCCATATTTTCTCTCTCTCTCTCTCTCTCTCTCTCTCTGTCCCTGTCTCTGTCTCTCACTCTACTTGCAAATTCCAAATAAATAAATAAAATATATTTTTATTTATTTATTTTTATTTATTTATTTATTTATTTTTGGAGAGAGACACACACAGAGAGACAGACAGAGAGAGAGGGAGAGGGAGACAGATAGAGATAGGCGCACCAGCAATCTCTCAGCTGCTGTGAACAAAATCCAGATGTGTGCATCCCCTTGTGGGCAAGTGCAGCATTGCACCCTTGCGTCACTTTGCATCTGGCTAAACATGGGACCTGGAGATTGGAACCAGCGTTCTTAGGCTGAGGAGGCAGGTGTCTTATCTGCTAAGCCATCTCCCCAGCTCCTAAAATATATTTTATAAAAAAGAAAGATAGATGAATGATATCCAGCAATGGGACATGATGAGAATCTCTGAAGGACTCAGAGGAGCATCCCTAAGAAAAGGCTTCATATTCAGAGACTCTTCCATATAAGACTGACCTTTCACATCCTTTCTTTGTTTTTTTTTTTTTTTTTTTTTTGATTGCTTCTGGAGATCAGTGACCATTGTAAATATGGAAAGGATGAGAAAATATGAGGCACCAGACCAACCAAAAAAAAAAAAAAAAAAATCAAACAACAACTACGCCTTCCCTCTCTGTACTCAGGTGAGAAGAGGAGAGTGATTTAATGACTAAGTTTGGCATGTAATTATTATGCAGTCCAATCGATTTCCCTTGCCCACTACTTACCTCACAGAGAAAAGTAATGGTATTAGAGATGGTCTATTGCATGGGACTTAGGGGAAGGAAATGAAGGAGGGCTTCCCACCATGATCTCTTGGCTCTTACAAAGTGTGAAATGCAAACTAAGATTCACTGACACATATGCCCAGTGAATGATCTAGCAGTGGAAAGAGGAAAATTTGTGCGTGGAACACACACACACACACACACACACACACGTACATTTTCCTTCCATCTTCACCACTAACACTTGACATATTATTACCTGGGATACAGAAATGGTATTACAGGTCGTTTCCTCATTTCAAAATGTTATCTTTCTCTGTCTCTCTCTCTGTCTCCCTCTCTCTCCTCTTTCATATCCTCTCTTTCTGTTTCTTGTCTTTCTATGCCACACCCAAGTGACATTTATAGTGCTGAATTTTGACCAAAACATTTCTCCTTAAAAATTTCTCAGTGTCTTTACTTTTTTTCAAGGCAGTGTCTCATTGTAGTCCAAGCTGATCTGAAATTCACTATGTAATCTCAGAGTGGCCTTGAATTCATGGCAATCCTCCTACTTCTGCCTCAGGATTAAAGGTGTATACCACCACACCCAGCCTCAGTGACTATAACACTCAAGATTGAATCTCAGAACCAAGGTCAACAATGGATCCTTCTAAATATGTTGTCTTCCTTTCTGTTTGGTTAATCCTTCCACATGATTTAGATACTCCAAGCAACTTGTTATTTAAGGAAGACTTCAAGCTCATAATATTAATTAGATAGGAAAATAGCTTCCAATATATACCTTTATGTGGTCATAAGTTTTGAATATTCTTCTGGTTAATTTTTATAACTAGGTAGGTAGACTATGCTTTAGTCTCTTGAAGATTAAAAAAATATGGTATATCTCATTCACTGCTTATGAACAGGTTCAAATATGCCTTTAGAGAAAATACAGAAGGAGAGAGAGAGAGAGAGGGGAGACAAAGAGGAGGTGGAGGAAGAAGAGGAAAAGGAGCAACAGCAGTCATGGCAGTACTGGCACCACTGGCAAGGCTCTGATAGGTTGAATTTTAGTTAAAGAACTTAAAGAGAAAATATTTTCTTCCAACTTCTACTGCAGGAAATGATTTACAAATACATTATTCCATATTTCTTTTAGTATCACCCATTAATCACAATTGATTTTTTTTTTTTTTCACTGAAGACTTGAATGGCCCTGTTGATCCCTATTTTGTGGAGTAATTTTTCATGGTCAGGATTTGTGGAGTATGTATTCTAGTTGAACTTATCGGGAATTGTTTACTTTTAACAGTAAATATACATGGTTGCTTAAATATCCCATGATGTTCTCTAGTCATTGAAATCCAAGTACCAGTGACAAAATATTCTACATTAGAAATGATTTATATTCATGACTCAGTTGCATTTTTAGACAGGCCCTCAGGTTAATTGCTTATGTAATAGTTGACAAATTAAAACAAGAAAAACAAAAACAACCTGAGAACTGAACCCTGACATGTGTGCACTAAGATTAATCAAAGGAATGACCCTAAAAATCCTTTGTATCTAAAATAAGATCCACAAAAATAAAACTATTTCTTGATTTCTTAGTATATTCTAGTCATATTGTTAATCATCATAATCTTTAGACCAACATTGCATCTTCTTGGAAATAAAAAACTTAATTTTGTACTCAGATTCCCAAAAGTTCTTATCACTGTGTTCTTAGTACTTAATCATTTATTTATCATTGCTCCTAGGTTAAAAAAAAAAGCTCAATGTTTTAGTTATTAAGAAGTAACTATATATCCAAACAACTTAAGTGCTGATGGCCTTAAAAATTTAGTAGCTAATATCAAAAATAAACATAAATCTGAATAAAAATAAAATATAGATATTAGTTTCTTCTCTCAGAGTATGGGATGTATATGCCTACTAAGCCATTCTCAGCTTTTCAAATCTTGGAATCAGATTGGACATCTCACTGATAAGATACATCTATCTATACTGTTTGTCACACAATGCTTACATTTCGTTTAGTTTTGTTTTTAGTTTACAGTATTTCTGGTTTCTGGAATGATGCATGATAGAATGGAATAGTGATACTTGAGATAGAAACTGTGACATAATGCAAGATAGAAATTGTTTTGATTCTGACCATGTTTAATGTCACTGTATTTCTCTCGGGAAATAAAAGAAATGTTCTGGTGTGCTTCTATGGGTTTACTGCAGAACCCTACTGCCCACTGGACTGTCAAGCTATGCAACTAGGCCGGGACTACATTAAGAGGGAAGAGTAGAGATGTAATCTGAGCTCAATTCTCTATATCCCAAACAAGAAATCTGCCCTAAAATATCTTCTAATGTCACAGAGGGAAAAAAGAGGGTTTCAGAATAACTGACTAACTCCAGCCTATTAAATTGGAAAGATTTCACAGAGAGTGGTATTTCCAACTCTTAAAATTAAGTGGTGACTGATGGATCCTTCTGTTTATTGAAATCTTTATTAAATACTGTAGAATTTAAAATCTGAATTTTCAAAATTTAATGAAAGGAAGTTCCACTAGCACTTATAAACCAATGATCCTTATGTTCTCATGAAAAAAAGAATTTTTAAAGTGATAACTTTACTTGCAAGAAAGTAATATGTATGCCCACAATTACATCTTTGAGTTAATTAAAAACATTGGACTTTAAAGAAACAGTTTATGTCTCTGTTTGGTTCTTTCTATGTCAGTGGTTATTATTGATAAATTCCTTATGTTTTAATTAATATTTATATGTTTTAATATCTCAAGCATTTTACTCATTTTAATGACACTCCCTTTTTTCCACAGAGCAAAACAACTGAATATAAAATAGTCATATTTCAGTACATAATTATTTAGCAGGTTTGCTGAATCTAGAGTGGCCATAACAATGATAAATCCCATGAGGTTTAGAGAACTGTTGTTCCACATCCAGGCTGCTATATAACTTGCTTATAATCAAACTGTTTTCTCAATATTATTAAAATATGTTCATGAATTCAGTAAACTTTTAAAAACTTCCCTGAAGCACCCAAAGAAAAGATTTAATACATTCTTTATAATATAATGGATACCACACATTTTCTAATATATTCCTTTAGAGTTAAATTAATTCATATAAGTGAAAATAATTCCCTTACCAACTGAATCTTTATAATATTTAGGTGTGAATTCCCAGCCAAGTGTACACAGAGATTTGAGCAGCCACCACAGAACCTGGGGGATCATTTTCATTTCAAATGGCAACAGAGAGTTACAAATTCAATATTTATCAACACTAAAAGCAAATTTCACTTTGTAAAGTTTGATAGCCAACTTTTAAGAATTGAGATGAAGTAAAGAGCATCGCTTATGCAAGTTTCAAACTGTCTTTTGTATCTGGGTCAATGGATTTAAATGAAACCACTTTATTTGTTTCATCATTTATATGATGTTTATTCCTGGGTCTAAAATAAAGATCCAGATTTTTTTTATATCCTAGAATTTTTTTCATAAGCTCCAATTAGTAAATGATAATATTACTGTTTATTAAAATAACAATACACATTCTTTCTGTGAGGAAATAATGTTACTGGTTCATTCACTTAGTCAACAAGGTATTATGGATGCTTGTGAGATAAAATTTTTTTAAATTTATTTTTATTGACAATTCCCTTAATTGTAGACAATATCCCATGTTATTTCCCTCCCTTCCCCCCACTTTCCCTTTTGAAACTCCACTCTCCATCACATCCCCTCCCCCTCTCAATCAGTCTCTCTTTTCATTATGATGTCATCTTTTTCTCCTATTAGGATGGTCTTGTGTAGGTAGTGTCAGGCACTGTGAGGTCATGAATATCCAGGCCATTTTGTGTCTGGAGGAGCATGTTGTAAGGAGTCCTACTCTTCCTTTGGCTCTTATGTTCTTTCTGCCCCCTCTTCCTCAATGGACCCTGAGCCTGGAAGGTGTGTTAGAGATGTTTCAGTGCTGAGCACTCCTCTGTCACTTCTTCTCAGCACCATTGTGCCTTTTGAGTCATCTCAACATCACCACCATCTGAAAAGAGAAGCTTCTCTAACCAAAAGTGAGAGTAGCATTAACATATGGGTATGGATATTAAGAGAAATGCTTACTGGGCACTTTGGTGAGCATAGTATATACATTTAGCCAGACATCAGCAGACTTTACACCTCTAGAGCTCATCACTACCCCTGTTGTAGGTTTTCAGTATCAGGAATGTATTCCCTCCCATGGAGCTGGCCTCCAGTCCAATTAGAGAGTGGTTGGTTTCCACCATAACAGACATGCCACTATTGCACCCATTGCCTCATTTGGTTTGGCTGGCCAAATTTAAAGCTGTAGTGTTCACTGTTGAGTACCTTCACTGGTGGTTTCTCTGTCTCCCATTGAACTGCATGCAGTGTAGCTTTTTCCAGCTTTCTGTCAGCTGGTCCACATGGAGGAGCTCAATATTCGAATTATTCAAAATAAATGTCACTTTAAGCCAACATAAAAGTTGTAAAAAGTGTTATTTTCAAACATTCAGGTCATGGAAGTGTATTAATTAGAACCTGTCTGCAGGAGAATATCCAGAGTGTAGAGTAGTAACTATAAATGTAAAAATACATGATACTGCAGGTTTCATCAAATGAATTTCATTAAATAACTCAATGACATTTTAAATAAGTAAATACTTATTTATTTATTTAGATAGATAGCAAGAAAGAAGCAGACAGACAGAGAGAGGATGGGTACATCAGTGCCTCCAGCCACTTTGAATAAACTCCAGATTCTTGTGCCACTGTGCATCTGGCTTCACATGTGTATTAGGCAATTGAACCATAGCCATCAGGCTTTGCAAGAAAGAGCCTTTAGCAGATGAGCCATCTCTCTAGCCCAACAATGAAGTTTTGATCCTAATTTACCTATTTAGTATCAACTATATAAAAGGGTTCATATAGCCTCTTGACTTTGTTTCCCTCCTGCCCTGCTTAGCAGTACAGGATCTGCTCTCCTTAGCTTTCCTCTGCTTTTCTATTTCTGTTTTGCAGGTTCTGGTGGTGTGTCTTCCATTAGCATGATTATAGCATAAAATGTATGGTATTTTATTACCCATTTTTTTCTTTTCATTATGTACTGAATATCTGTTGGCCTACAACTTTTTTCCTGGTCCTGGTTGAATAACTATAATCTGTGATTCAAAGTGGCTGATGTGACATTCTGAAGCAGAAGGCAAAGCTAAGGTGACACAGAAAAGTAGAAAAGGAATGCAGTAGAGTACTACAAAGAAGGACTACATAATGTGCCCTTCATTAAAAAGAACAACCTGTTTGTTTCTGCTAAGAGTTTTGCTACTCCTCATTCTATGCTTTTTACTCTATGACTTATACATTCCTGTTAGTTTGTTTAGTTCTCCATGATATGCTCTGTTTGAGATGAACTTCTGCTCAAATAGTCCAGCATTAAAATGATGCTGTCAACTTTTGCTAAGGAAATTGCTTGACTTAAATTAATTGCGAGCATTTATAATTATTAGTTGATGTCTATATTGGCTAAACTATAGCATCTGGTACACTGTCTTCCAGAAATAATAATTCTTTCAAGATATTTCCTTCACTATGCCATGGCTAATTGCTTTTTACTTTGCTTTGCTATTTAAGTTATCATTCCCTTATTTAGATAATCTTTTAAACACAAAATTTAGTAGCATTATAATGTGGTGGAAATAACACTAAGTTGAGGTTACCCAAGATTTAGTGGGCACGTGTTTTACTGTTTTAGTTTCCTGGGGATGTCATATCAAAATAGACTGGGTAGTTAGAGAAGCAAACATTTATTTTCTTATCATCCTTGGGTGTAGAAATTCAAGATCCAGGAATTATCAAGGTTGGGTTCCTTCTAATGGTTCTTTCCTTGCTTGGCAGATAGCTGCCTTCCTCCTGTGTCTTCATATGCTCTTCATGCTGTCTAGTTTCCTCTTCTTATACAGGTACCATTCATATTGGAAAGTAATCATCCTCATGACATAATGACCCTAATGACCTCTTTCTAACTTACTGTACTACAGAGCCTCCTCTAAATACAGCCATTTTCCAAGGTACCAGGGGTTAATAGTTCTGTGTATGAATTTTGGGGAGAGACAATTTAGCCCACAATAATTAGCTTTGTTGAATTTTTTACTGAAGTAGATCTGTTTTTTCCTCCACTAAAAGAACAAATGCTTACTTTTTGTCCAAGAATCTCACAAGATTCTGATGACTACAACTGTACTCATCAGAAGGAAAAATACTGTTTTATATAAAATTAGATATTGAACATGTTGACATGTGATATCCATAATAAAGCAAAATATTTCAATGCCTTCTGAGGCAAGATTGATACATACACATGCATATATATTAAATTATTTTTTAAAGTCAGATATTACTAGCTGATATTTAATGTACTTAATGTGTGTATGCCCATGTGTAATGCATTTAATACTCTGTAATGTATTTTAGCATCTCCAACTTATTGATTTGTCACAAATCTTATAAAATTAGAAAGACAAGCATTTCATCTGTTCATCTGGACATAATTGAAAATTCAGTGTTGACATGTCCAAGATCACACATTTAGTCAGCAACAGAGCTAAGACTCACAATCAGATTTAAGCTTGTGCTTTGTCTACTGTCGTATGTTCATATTTTCCTTTAGGGGAATCAAAAATGGAAAATAAAATAATTAAATAAACATTGTCATTTAAACTCCTGAAAAACAATGTAGAAACTATGATTTAAATGTCCCCATCAAACTAATGTTAAAATTTAATCTCCATAATAAGGTATTGGAGATATAACATTAATCTGACTGTGGTATTTGAGGTCAGCCCTGATGGACTGTGGCATCATAGGAAGAGAAGATATATAAAGATGCTGTCTCTCACTATGTGCTTCCTTGGACCTCATGGGTATTAAGTTTCCCAGCCTGTCCACTGTGTGTTCTTGTCTTCATAAATTACTCAGTCTGTGCTATTTAGTCAAATCAACAGAAAACACACTAATTCATAAGCTTTATCAAAGAATAAATGAGCTTAAATGGTGAGAGAAAACTATGTTTAATAAGCAGAGGTGGGAAAAGGTGATGATATGGAAATAAAAAAAAAAAAAGCCCCACACATATTCTTTTACTCTCAGATAATGAGTTAAAAAGAGATTATCAAAGAAAATTGAATAAAGAAACTGAGACTACAGAAAAGAAATTGAACTGAGGTAGATAAATTCAATGTATGAGATTATAAATAAGAATTTTAATATTAACCAGATTTATAATACAAATGAAAAGACTAAATCAACATATCTAGTTAGCTAGGATTTGTTGCAGGCAGAAAAGGAAATGAGACAAATCCATAGTAAATGCCATGCCTATTATCTAGGGTATAGAGAAAATGACTACAACATAGCATTAAACATTTTTCTGTGAATCTATCACATTTTGTTTCCATATATTTTGTGAAAAAATGTTCCCTAAAGAAATACCATAACCATTCCATATCTTACAATTTGTCAATCAATTAGACACTGAAATATATCAAGTCTAAATCTAAGCATTGCATAATGAGCCATCCTACATATAAAAATCTTTTAATGCTTTCCCAGTTCCAGGCACATTCTTTCTTTTGGAAGTATCCAAGCTTTCCTTCCTCTGTCAATGTGGATATATAATGGGGCCAAAATTTCCATTTGCTTCAGAGAAAATACCCTTATTTATTTACTGTTAAGTACACCTTCATTGTGTTACTTCTACTGGGAAAATGTAAACAGCTGTTTACTCACTAATACAAGACAGGAGTGATAGACCAAAGAAGCATTTCTATCCATATCCACAAGTTTCATGTATTGATGGATTTGTTGGCCTTATACCAGCTTGAGTGAAAGGCTGCTTATAAGAACATGGTCCTAAACAATTGCATCACTGAAAAGTCCTACCTCAGCTGGCTAACTGTCTCTCCTATAAGCAGCATAGATTGAACCCCCTTAAGTTAACCTTTTGCCTTCCTACATACTCTAGCACTTAAGGAGATCACCCACAATTCTTCAGGATTAGATATAGCTTGGGGTGGGTGGGTTATAGGAGGGAAAGAGTGGCTATAATTTCAGGGGAGAGTCTAATATACCTCCTCAAACCTTCCTTCTATGAGGGAGTATCAATAGACCTGATCGTGTGTGGGTCTTGTGCAGAAAATCACAGCTAATTTCAATGCAGCATTCCTTAACAACCCTTGTATGATCATCATCATCTTTAGCAGTATTAACACAATTATTGATCATAACATATAAGTTATAAGTCTTTGTTTTTTTGTTGTTGTTGTTGTTTTTTCAAGATAGGGTCTCTCTAGCCCAGTAGCCTAGGCAGACCTGGAATTCACTATGTAGTCTCAGGATGGCCTAGAACTCACAGCAATCCTCCTACCTCTGCCTCCTGAGTGCTGGGATTAAAGGTGTGTGCCACCGTGCCCATCTTTCTGCATTACTTCAGATTTGAACATTCAAAGAAACTAATTAGAGTGGTTTTGCAGCTTTCTCCCACCCCTACCACCTCCAGAGACATGCAGTGGATCCATTCTATTACTACTTACTAAGGGTTAGGAAGTAAGCAGTGGAGAGTAGCAAAACTGGTAAATGCACAGTGTGCTGTCTTGGAAGAGTTTGGAAATTCTGCTGTGTCATTTGCAGTGGCAATGTCCTTGTGCCTTTCATTGTGAATGGACTCACCCGGACATAGATGCACACTGTTGAAGTATAGTGCAAGCCACTGTTAGCTACAAGGAGCTGACAATTGTGTGGTGTGTTGAAGAATAAGCATACCCAGAATAGAGAAAAGAGAAAATGCTAAAAAAAAAAAAAAAAAAAAAAAAAAAGGGCCTGATTCGGAAATTGAACTTACATCAGCAAAGAATCACATTCAAGATAGTCATTTCATGGGGCTGTGGAGATTGCTAAAGGTTAAAGGCACATGCTTGCATAGGCTTTTGCCTAGAATCAATTCCCCAGGCACCCACATAAAGCAGGATCCCCCCAAAGTGGTGTGAGCATCTGGTGTTCCTTTGCAGCAGCAAGAGGCTTTGATGCATGCATGTGCAAGTAAACACACAAGCAAATTAATTAATTAAAGCCAAGGACAGTCAGCTAAGGCAGCCAGTCCCTTGTTGATATCATTGAAGTAGCAGGGTGGCTCTCCAGAAGTCCAGTCGACAGAACCACTCAAGTATGAGCAAATCAGAGCCCCTTTTCACTCTTTGTCCGTGGCAGGACCACCTACCCTGATTCAGGTTTCTTCTGTCTCTCCTTTTGAATGCTGTTTGCCTTTTTGTCCTCTTACCTTAGTAGAACTGTTAGTTGATTCTCCTACACTGTAATTGAATAATTTATTAAATAACATTAGTCATTGATAATTGATGAATATCCTCCCCTGATAGATCATATCTGTAACCAAAAAGACACACACATAATGTATGTGTGCACACACCAGGCTACAATCAATGCCTTTGCATAGAGCAAAGCACACAGGCAGGCAGGAAGTAAAATATTTCAGGAAAAGGGGCTTGATTTCTCCAGAGAAAGCCCACATTGTCCTGATTGGAACTGAGAGGTACTTGTCTCATCCCAATGATTGAGCAGTGACTGGGGAGAAGGCAGTGATAAAGGACGAAGGGTACCACCTGGGAAATGCAGCAGACAGGGCTCAAACTTTTCAGGGCAAGAAGAGTTTCTGCAGGCTTATTGGTTTTCTTTTTGAAATATCTTCGAAAGGCTTCTCTCAAGTTTGTGAGTGAGAACATTTTTAAGCAGGCTGTGGCAAAGACATGTTTATGGTTGATGCCGCTTTCTGGTTTATGGACCTGTTTGGGGAATATGCTTCTGCCTTTCTTAGTGCTGGCATTTACCAAGCAAGGGTGCTGGTATGAAAAAAGGTGATTTAGGTTTTGCACCATTATATTTTGAAAGGCTTTAGGTTACAAGAAACCTTTGAAATTAGAGCCCATGATTTCAAGATTCATAACAGTGATTACCAAGCTCTGTTAGAACCAAGAAAGCTGTAGCTCACCTGAGACTGAATATGAAAGACTCCAGGTCCAAGGGAATAATACGAACTTATTCTTTCTGCAAGGACAGACAGGAGAAAAAAGTCACTTTCTCCCTAGAAAATACATGTGGCAGCGAGTGGTATAATTCATCTGAAAATAGGGTGATTCTCTATAAACTGGCCCTGAAGACCAATTTAGGTTAGACTCATTTTTGTTTTATCCTTTGTGCTTTTGTGAGATGTCAAAACTCACCTGGGAAATTAAAATGGTTTTGACTCTTTCCCCCTAGCTACGTATTGCAAAGTTGCCTCAGATTTAAAATATTCACTCTAGATATGGCAGCCTTCAGCCCTGCAATCTAGTGACTCACTTCTCCCTATGCTGAGTAGTCAGTGTTGGGCAGGGAATGGACAACACACTTGCTGTTAGGAAAAAAGAAATTGCTCTACAATGGTCCTATAAGTATACAGACTGATGAAAAAATATCAGTTAAATACAATGCTAATTATAGATTAGCATTTATAATTATTTATAATGTATAAGCATTTATATTTAGCATTGTATTAATTGGACACATAATTAGAGTTAAATACAAAGTTCATATATAGAATCTGAAGATTGTGCCAACCAAGTCTTTAACAAAAATAATAGAATTGGAAACAGAGGCAAAAAGATTATATTTGCTATTCCTCAGAATACATAAGAAAGACAACAATGGCAAATGACAAGTGTGAAAGAGCCCAAGAAGACTGAATTTGGAAGGCTGTACAAGGTGCGCAGTGTCTGGGAAATGGATAAGGTCACCCCAAGAACTCTGAAATCCCTCCTCAGTGCTCCCACATCAGATTCACCTGACGAACTTTCCTTACTGTGCCTTCAGCCTTATAATCCATGCTGTTTTTCATTTCTTTTATTCCTCATTCCCTCTTGAAAATCTGTGGTCAACTGAATTATATTTTCAAATTTCTCACTATTTTAGGCACATTTGCACCACTTTAACCAAATATATGAGAAGAATAAGCTCAGTTTCAGGCATATTTCTGCTTATCACAGTGAGGAAAGCATGACAGTGCCACTCATCTGTGAAAGCAGGAAACACGTTATGTGAGCAGGGGTGTAATTCACATGGCAGGAGTGAACTATACTGGAACAATGAGTTTGAATTAACTATAGAGGCCCACCACAAGTGTCTTAATTCTGCCAGCCAGGTCTCTTCTCTGCAGCTTTCAAAACAAACCATAAGCCAGGGACTAAGTGTGTTGGTTAATCTCTCATTGAGAATCAGGAGCGAAATAAATCCCTAGTCATGACTGTGAAGGATTTTCTAGATTAGGTTAGTTGAGGTTGGAGGACCCTCCCTAACTGTGGGTGTCACAAGCCCCAGGGCTGGACCTATATTATATAAAAGGGAGCTATCTGGCTGAGTAGTCAACATTCATCACTATCTGACTCCTGATTGGATAAATGCCACGAGGTTCTCTATGATCCTGCTGCTATGCCTGCCCTACTATGAGGACTATATCCCTTCATCCTGTAAGCCAAAATAACTCTTTACTTTTTATAAGTTCCTTCCTTTTTCAGATACCTGTTGCAGCAACAAGAAAAATAACCAAGATGCTGAGAATTTAAAACATGAACCTGTGAGGCACATTTCAGATTCAAACCTTAACATTTACTTTCATAATATCCACATTCTCCACCATGTTATATTTAAATCATTCCCACCAGAGTGGAATTTTCACCCTATGACTTTGGGTTTGTCTCTGTGGCCAGTCATCCATAAGTTGGTTAAAGTGATTTAAGCAATGACTTTGAAAGTAAGGGCATGTTTAGGCCTGCTCTCTGGCTTTGCTGTTGCCTTGAGATGAATGTGTTTAGTTGTCTTCCAGGTCTTTAAAGAATGAGACACATATGGAACAAATTTGAAATAAACAGGTGTCATGGACCAAGCCCAGCACAGTGCAATCAAGTCCAATAGAATTACTCAAATCAAACCACAGGTGCAAGGAATAATTGCTATTTATTTAAGCCAGTGAAATTTGGAGATTAGATCTTTCAATATTACACTGTTTTCAGTGCTGCCTTGACTCAGGTTTGAGATGCTGAAAAGATGCATACAGGTCAGTTCTCACTCTTATTTCTTTTGTGTGTTTCTACATGTGTGTATGTGTTGTGTGTGTGTGTGTGTGTGTGTACATGCTCATGTGGGTGTGCGTACATGTTTGTATATGTGCACATGGAATCCAGAGGACAATCTTTGCTAATATCCTCAAACACACTGTCCACCTAGTCCTTGAGACAGTGTCTACCACTGGTCTGGAGCTTACCAATTAACTTGTCTCCACTTCCTCAGTGCTGGGATTACATGCTCATGCCACCATGGTGGTGTTGACATGGACATTGCATATCAAATTCAAGTCTCATGTTTGCAAAGCAAGCACTTTACTGAGTTATCACCCCAATACATTAGAGAAATTTCAATTTGTGAAATACTGAGGATGTATGAGGTAATAACTGTGTGATTTTTCTAAACTAACTTGCTCATAACACCTTGCATCTCATGTAAATGGAATTCTATGGCAAGACTAGTTGGATCTTTGACTAATTATTATGTGCAATAATGCCTCATATCTCTTCCTGGAGTAGGAAGTTATTTATGGCTTTGTGCCTATCCTATGTTTCTTTAGAACTGTCAGATGTTTGATAAATATTTTATAGTCAATTGGGCTAGGTGGTAATTCCTGTTATTCTGTGTTGGTAGAAGAATGGCTTCACCAAGTAAAAACCACAGTATTCTCTTCTGCTCACTACAGCACTTACTCCAGCATAACCTGGAACACATAATAAAATCCCAAAGCCCTTCTCTGCCTTTGCACCTCACTACCTTTTTCTATCATATGTGTTTGATCTTTGAAATAGTCATAAATGTTTTGATAAAACAAAGGTAGCAAATATGATGTAATAATGAATTTTATTCCTACTGGGAAGTATATGAAAACAATTTAATTTGCTTCAACCAATAATATAAGCCAACCCTGTGCTTTCCATCCTACTAATGATTTGCCTTTCTAGTGTTTTAGGTTAAGAAAATTTAAAGAGTTTTAAAATTCTTAGTAGTTAGTATATTCTATTAGTATAAGCATTATTGGTATATCATTCACTTTATACCTCAATTCTCTGATAGAATTAATATTATAAATGGGAACCATATGCTTTTGCAGTGACAACTGATATTTATAATTATGGGCCAAATGCTATTCATAAGATTTAAAATAAGTACATTTAAGGGTTTCACTAATTTCAAAACTGTTTCATTAAGTACTTACAATGACAAGATTTAACTGATAAGTTGTGAATGCAAGTATTCTATAGATCTCCTCCTAGAGCAAGAAAATTACCACTAATTAAAATGTCCATCTAATGTAAATCAAGTCCCTTATATGCTTATTATACATCCATGAAAATCTGACAACTAGAAGGTGCTAATTTGACCATTTTTTTATAAAAAAAATAACTACCTGGTTCCATACAAATTTTAATCTGTGAGCAATGTCTAAAATGAAAACTGAATTGATAATGAAGTTGGATAGAGCATCTCTGTTGAACATTAATTTCACATAATACTGTTCAATGGTCCAGAATTTGATCACTCTTGCATGTGAAGGAATTAGCTTTATATTTTGTTAGGTACACACAGGTTCAACACTCATAAGAAGAAAGAATAGTTATATGCTTAAATGAAATGGTTTGTTAAGAAAGTAAACAATGGGGCTGGAAAGATGTCACAGGTGGCAAAGTGCTTCTTATGCACCTCATTTATCCTTAAAAATTTACAAATCAAAATTTCTCTGAATCATCAGATGATCTAATGTAATTATTATCCCTTTCATGTGTAGCACAAAATGGTTTTATTATTTTAAATGCCTTTCCCCTGCTAACTATTGCCTATTTTTGAGAACACCATTGCATGAAATAACATTTATAAAGTATTGATATAAACAGAAAATAATATGCATCATAGGGATATCTTACTAATGTGCAAAATGGAGTGCTATGTTCATCAACTAATGATAGTAGAGAAATTGCTTCTCTTTGTGAGAAGATATTGGGATTGTGGGAACACCTGCTTTAGAGTCAGACTTGAAGAATATGGATTATAATAGGAAAAATTTTCTGGAGAAATATCTAAATTGAAGTGAACATGAGGTATAGAAGTTCTGTGGGGGGCTGGAGAGATGGCTTAGTGGGTAAGGCACCTGCCTGCTAAGCCTAAGAATGCTGGTTCCAATCTCCAGTGGTTCCAATCTCCAGGTCCCACGTTTAGCCAGATGCAAAGTGACGCAAGGGCACAATGCCGCACTTGCCCACAAGGGGGTGCAAACATCTGGATTTTGTTCACAGCAGCTGAGAGACTGCTGGCGCGTCCATCTCTATCTGTCTCCCTCTCTGTCTGTCTCTCTCTCTGTGTCTCTCTCCAAAAATAAATAAAAAATAAAATTAAAAAAAAAGAAGTTCTGTGGGGACCAACATATTTATCTATCATACCTGTAAAGAGTAATGTGATTTGTGTGGCTTCCCTACAGCAACAAGGAGATTTAATAAATATGGAGATGCTCTAATACAGTGTACATAGAGGAGGTAGGAGGTCTTCTGATCTTTGAAACTTTCCTTTAGAGACCACACAAGGGGATACATCTACAAATTTTGGCATCAAACAAGTAGTAAAATTAATAGATCCTGGAATAGTTTTCTTTAAGCATTTACAATTCCGAGAATTATGTTTAAATTTATTCTATCAACTCTCAAGAGCAGATAAAGATTTTAAGCAGGAAAGACCCATGATGTGAATTATGTTTGAGAAAATCCACTTGGTAGCTGCATATAGGATGAATTAGAAAAAGAGTGAGGTTCCCCTTCTTGCCTGCCCAAGAAGGGACACCTTCTTTATAGAAATGGGGAGATGGATGGGTCAGAAGTGATTTACATCATCTTGAGAAGAATTCATAATGGACTTTACCATGTGTCTGGTAATAAAGATGTGTATTCTGGTGAATTGTGGTAAATATAACTTTCCTTGTCATAATATATTGGCATAATAAAACATCAATATAATTTTTTACAACAAAAATACATTTGCATATTTATAATAAAATCACATATGCAAATACTGACCATATGTGGGTAAGTAAAAGGAACATTTACAGCATGTAGTGTACTCCTTAGTCTGTACAAGTCCACTTCCTTTTGTAGAGTATTTTGAAATTTATTTTTTTTTTCATAATTAAAGTTATCTTTTACTGAGTAGCTTTTAAGTATTAGGTGCTATTGACATTGCCTAGAACATATAATAAATTTGCAATAGCATTTAAACTTTAGAAAAGTACATGTGAGGTTGAGCTAAGATTGGGACGCATCTCAACAAAGTACTTGTCATGGCTGAGCTGAGTGGATTACAGAGCAATAGCAGAGAAGGATGCAGGATGTCTTTTTATTAATAGTTGCATGGAAGAACAATATTTTTCAGGCTTTCAATAAAACTAATACTGGGTTATTCAGTAAGTGGTTTAGATACTGCTTAGAATCAAAGCCTAAGAAAGACAGTTTTTTGTTTCCCTTTTCTAAAAATTTTTCGAGCTCACATAGATGTGTCCTGCAAGATGAAGTATCCTCTTGCAACTTTAGAAGTACACATATAAAAAGCCAGAGTGGCATCTGATTACCAGCTTTTGTATGCTGACACCATAAACATGATCTGAGAATCAACCAAAGTACCTATTGATGAATGAATAGCCAAAGAAAATATGAGAGAGAGAGAGAGAGAGAGAGAGGGAATATGACATTCAGCTATACAAAGAGTGAAATCCTGACATTTGCAGCAGCATGGATAGATGATGGAAATATGTTAAAGTAAAATGAGCCAGACGCAGAATAATGAACACTACAAGTTGTCACCGTTTTGATGACTCTTAAAAGTCAATATGATAGGAACTTGGAGTGAAAAGCACTAGAGCCTGGGAAGGAATGGAGGAGGATGAGATGAGGCTATACGTCAACACAAATATAAAAAGCTGGTTTAGGCTGGAGAGTTGGCTTAGCAGTTATGGCACTTGCCTGTGAAGCCTAAGGACTCATACTTGAATCTCCAGGTCCCATGTAAGCCAGATGCACAAGATGGAGCATACAACTGGAGTTCAACTTCAGTGGCTGGAGGCCCTGGGATTCCAATTCTCACTCTCCTTCTCTCTTTCTCTTTCTCTCTCTCTCTGATAAAAAATAATTTTAAAAAATTTTAGTTCATATATCATGTTATAGTTGTATAGAAAAATCCATGCTATATTTCAAAATATCTAGAAAGGAAGTTCCCAGCACATTTGAGGAGATGGAATTGCATATTCTCCTCTTCTGATTATTTCATATTTCAAACACATGCCACAGTTCATCCTTTGGTAGTTTGACTGTATGGCCCCAATACGTTCAGGATTTTATTAAAGTTTACAATTTAGATCTGCAGCCACTTGACTGGAGGAGGTATCCCTGTGGATCCTAATGTCCAGCCCTAAAGTGTGTCTGGAGTTCAAAGAATGTACTTGTTTATGGTGGTGGCTTGTGGCTGTTTCTCTCTCTGATTGGTCCTTTGAAAGTGGGCCAGCTTCTTCTGCCATTATAGAACTTCCCCTGGATCTGGAAGCTCCAATAAATATCCCTTCCTCCATAACGGTGCCTGAGTTGGAAGTTTATCTCAGTGGCCTGAAGCTGATTACTACATATAATGTGTTTCATAAACATGTGTACATATTAATCTCAATTAAATTTAATTCTAAAACACTATTAAGTTTTTTATGAGGAGATTGGTTCCAGAAATTTCCATCTCAAATATCTCACTTCAGGTATTCAAATATCAACTTCTGTAAATTCTTGGCTTGAGGAAGTGATCTTTCATTTGTTTTCAAATCACATTCAAAAGAGGATCAGGTGAATTTTTAACCTATTGTCTACTAACTTTAAAATAGAAAATGAAACAAAAATAGTTGTCCTATTCTCTACTTGACAAACATCCATTCAGCATTTACAATGTGCTATAATCACAGTGAGGTGTGTCTTGTATAGGGATGGAGGTAATTATGGCTTCATGAATCTGAGAAAAAGTAGATCAAGCAAAACTATCATGTAGTTATCTTTCAATTGTCTAGTCAATCATTTTTGTTTTATATATCAAGAGATAGAGGAGCAAAGAAAACCACAGACTTGTCCAAAGGACATATTAAATTATTGTTGAACTAAAATTAGCAACTTAGTCCAGCAGCCCCAACTTCAGGGCTCTCTAATCTCCAGATTCAAGGCACAGATTAACTCTGTCAGCTTTTGCTTTGGCTCTCGTTTGTTTGAAAGCCACTGACCTTGTTGACATGCTGAATTGACTTATCTGCTGTTATGTTTTTCTTGCTAAGTTCCTTTGAGTTCTTATGAGCTCTCCTGTGCTCTACATCTTAAGAATTCTCAGAGACTCCACTGACTTGATCAATGTGATTCACCACCGCCTCTACTTAATATGATAGAGTTCATTGTGCTGGGCTGATGTTATATCACCTTACTCAAGTTTTCCATAAAGCAAAGAACACACACTACATATGATTGACTGATTCACATTTGTCTCCATTGATTGTACAGTTTAGATTCTTCTTAGTCCTCTGTGTTTACAAATACATAGCCTTCCACATCTGTGGCTGCTGTTTTGAATATTGTTGCAGCACTAAAAATTTTGCTAAAAATGTGGCATTGCACACACTTTAATTTCTTAGATATCTGCCTTCATATTCATGTACTTTTATTTTTGTCTCCAGGAATATTTGTCACATATATACTCATTAGCCTTACCATAATCATCTGTTCTTTGTCTTATTTTACTTAAACCTTCTCTGGACATTGGTCAAGGAGACCTGTGTCAAGTTATTGATTTATTTTTATTTATTTATTTTTTTGCCCACAACATTTCAGGATGATCTGCTCTATATTTTACTTTCTATTTACTACCAGGCAGTAAATAAAATACAATGGCTTTACCCCTTTTCTGGTTTTATTCAACAGATACCTAATATCAGGGAATATGATATTTCAGACAATTACAGAGAAAAGACATATTTCCTGCTTTCAAGTCTTTTGTCAAAGACAGACAATTGAGAAGAACCCTACAATATGATATGTAGTGTGATGAATTAAAGACATAGTGTTCCAGCAAGACCTGAGGGATCACAGATCCCGGAATGTTTTTTGGTTCAAGAATAAAAGCCTTCACAAAGTGATAGATACACCTCTTTAGCTGGATCTTTGAGTGTTGGTGTATAATGGGGAAATTGGGGTTCAGGGATGCTTCCTGGAACCACAAGCCCTGAGTTCATATCTGCAAACTAACCAAAGACTTGGCAATTCCAGATTCAAGAGATGATTTTTAAAATATCACATTTTATTCAGACTTTACAAGTGAGTGTGGAAAGAGGAAGGCTGGGAGGTATGGAGAGATAAAATGAGGAGTCTCCATGTGCAGCCCAAAAGCCTATGTGGGCCACGGGTAGCTCAGGAGTCCATGTGACCATATATGGACCTAGGGGGAAAAAACATGGTAAAAAGAAAAGAAAAGAAAGTTCAAGGAACTGCTGCCATGTGGGGAGGTAGAGGAGATAAAGAACTTATGTGGAGAGTAAGGGATAGGCAGTCCTCCTGGCTAAGCCTGGGCCTGAGCCTGGGCTGAGCCAACCCAGTCCCAGCCAAGGGAAAAACTCACCCACAGGTAGAACTTCTCATGTAATCAGAGAGAGAGAGAGAGACCCACTGCCCTCCCCTTGCAAAGGTATTCATAACCTTAGGGCAGTGGGCTGACTTTTGGCCCAGGTGAACCAGAGGGCCAGCTAGTTGGTTAGGGCTAGGGGATATCAGGAAGAGATTAGCTCTGGCACCAAGTTCCTGAGGCTGAATTTAACCAACCACAATGTTTAAATCCTATGAAAGACCTCCCTCCCAAGAGGGTTCTTGACTGTGGACAGACAGTTCTATGGAACTAGGCAAGAGAGGTAAGAAGTCAGATCATCTTGAATTTCTAGCAAGTGCAAACTTTCCTGCTCTTTTCACCTTCAGGGGTCCAGTTACCCTAACTCTACCCACACCATCAGAAGGAAATTGATGATGGGGGATGCTATGCCATTTTTCAGCTTGGGAATCGAAAAGCAAATAAAATACTGCTATTCTGTAATGTCTGTTGCACATTGAATGTGAGTACTGGCTCATGTGTGTAACACTTGGTGCCCAGTTGATGGTGCTATTTTGGAAGGCTATGGAATCTTTAGGAGATGCAGACTAAGGGAAGGAGGTAGACCTTAGGGGCAGGCTTAAATTTTTAAAGCTCAGCTCCACTTCCTGTTCCAATTTTGCTTTCTGACTTCAGACTCAATGGGATTGGCCACCTCACACTCCTGCTGTCATGCCTTCTCCACCATGATGGATTCTATCCTCTGTCTATTTGTGAAAGAGCAGGAAGAGGTATGGGTAGGTAGGGGTAGGTATGGGTCATAAGGGGATTGATTAGTTCAAAGGTCCTGCTGATGTCTAATTATCATGTAGTGACATCACAGGTGAGTGAGGAGAGGATCACATGGTCTAGGTAGTAGTGGGAAAAGGTATAGGTCATTAGTTATAGGGGAGTAGGCTGTATAAAGGCCATATAAGGACATTCTTGGGCAAGCAGACAAGGGTCACAAGCCTAAGAGGAAAGCAAGACCCAAGTCTTATCAGGATGTCCAGGTGCTCCCAGGCTGGGGGGGTGGGGGGAGAGAACAGCCTCACTCCTGCTGGTTGCTTGCTGCAACCTCAGGGGAGGGGAATGGCTTCACTCCTGCCGGTCTTGAGATTATAAGGTCAGGGCTCACTGCAACCTCAGGGTCTGGGGCCCTTATCCATGTCTGACAGCTCAGGCTTGCCTGCAGTAGCCCAGGGGCCTTTAACCATGCCCAACATGTGTGGGCATGCATATATTTGTGATTGAATATGTGTATATGTGCATTAGTATGCAGAGGTCAGGGGCTGAAGTTGGGTGTCTTCCTCCATTGCTTTCCACCATATTTATTGAGAGAGGATTTGTACCTTGAACCCAGAGCTCACTGATTTTTATAGTCTATCTAAGCCAGCTGTTCCAGGAATCCTCTCTTCCTGCCTCCCAAGTGCTGGGATTCTTGGCAGATTGCTATACCTTCCCCACATATATGTGGGTGCTGTGGATCAGAATTCAGGACCTCATACTTGTGTGACCAGTGCTTTTCTCCAGCCTTTAATTACTATATTTGATGTTTTAGAAAAAAATAATATGTTAGAGAAGTTAATATAATATCTTCAACATCCTTTGTTTTGTAGATAAGGAAATCATTGAAGATACTTGAGAAAGTCAATTGTTATACTGATGAAAGTTGTATTTAATAGATTTCTCTGGAAAGGGTATGAGGATACAATTTCATAAAGAAACAATGTGCTGGAAGTGATAACAATTTGTAGGTGAGACAAACCACAACTAATCTTGTGTTAACAAGACTACAGCTCAAAGCATACATCAAATATGAAATTTAAATAACATATCAGCACAGTAAAAGAAAATGATAATTATGGGTAGATTCCTTTGTGCGGCATATATATGGTTTTCGAATGGGATTTCTAGGTATAATATGAACAAAATTATGAACTTTGATATATATCCACATAGTGGTTTTACTTACCAAATTAAAAACAAATTTATTAATCAGGGGAGGCTTTCCTGAAATTTCTTCAAATTAGTGAAAGATACCTACCCCATATGATATATGCAGCGCATTATATATTAAATATCTTGTTAATGGAATGTTATTAGAAAAAGACATCAAGAGTTGCCATGGGCATAGAACACAAGGTTACAAGGAAGTACAGGGAAGGGGGTTACTTTGTCATGCTGCTGGCTAGAAGAGGAGAAGAAAAAGAGATGTAGATGGCAAATAGAGAGGGTAGGTCAGTAGAGTACTTGAACATGTTTACTTGGAAGTTGCTGAGACACATTAGGAAATGATGCTGCTGGAAGAACTGAGGTGTTCTGTCATGGCAAACTAAGCAAAGAATGACTAATGTCTCTGAAAACAGTTACCCATTAGGTGGGCAGTGGACCGCCAAAGTGTGTACCTGCCATGGATCAGGGACAAAACAAAATTTGAATTCAGGTATTTTGCTTCTCGAAATGTCCTTCCTTCATCAAGACAGAAAAAAAAAAAAAACAGACAGGAAAGTTGTTTTGGGTGTTAACAAAGCTCTAGACATCTGAATTCCTTTAGGCTACTGGAGCACAGGTCTGCTTTCAACATGGGTATCAGCCAAACTCTCTATGAGCTGAAAGATCACTCACAGAACCAGACGGAATGCTGAGTCAACTTTGTCCCAATAAGGATGGCATGAAATGTGAGAAAGCAAGATACAATGAAGTATAGGAAAATATCATTGAAACAAACAAGAGCAGTATATTGATATAAAAAATGTAGAAAAGTTTGGAGTCTGGTGTAAGAAATATTGAATAGATAACATAGAGGAGTCATTGGCAGAAATTTATTGTAATTCATTATAAAACAATGCAAGCCAAACAGAATATATATATATATGCTACTTGTATAATTGTCTAGGTTTTTGGCTTTCTCTTACATACATTTTGCATTTTGATCATAAGTACCACACATTATTCCCCTTACCCCCTCTCAGTCCCACTGTACTCCACCTTCTTCCCACCACTATCAGTGGTTACACCATAGAAGAACCAAGAACAATTAGCTGTCATTAGCTTCTCAAATCCCCTCCTTTGTTCATTATAGAACATTGCCTGGCCCTGTCATGTCATGTGCAAATCTTGTGCAGGTGACAGTGTTTGATAGCACTTTTCCTTATCCTCTAGTTCTTACATTTTTTTCACCCCATCTTCTGCAATGCTCCCTGGACCCTAATGTGGATTATGCATTTATCCACATAGGCCTAAGCACTCATCTGTCACTTTTCAGCACTTTGACCTGCCATAAGTCTCCTTGTTAACCAACTCACAGTGCCAGGAAAAAGAAAGAAAGAAAGAAAGAGAAAGAAAGGGAAACAAGCAAAATCATCATGCTTTTGGGAATAGAGGTGAGTATAAAACTAAATTGTGGTTATAAAGATAAATAGTCATCAAAACACGAAGAGCAGATTATACCTAATGTCTCTGGTATCCCCAGCCATGGGCTTTTGACCATGTTTTCAATACCAGGCATGAGTTTATTCTTATGGAGTAACCCTCATTTTTAGTCAGAGTGGTTGGTTACCCCATGACAGTCATACCACCAGAAGGTACCATCTTGCCTGGTGTGTTAGTATTGTAGAAAGCAACCTTCCTCACTGGTATTGACTACTTTTATATGTGGAGAAGACCAATAGTCATGGCTTAGTCTCAATGCTCAAAAATAACATAGGACAGAGTAATCTTCTCACCTCTCCTCTATGCTTTGACTTATTTTCTTAATTCTTCTTTACTTTTAAAATTTCTTTTGTTTGTATGTTTTTTGTTATGCATGTGTGTATGTGGTATGTCTGTGCGTGTGTGTGTGTGTATATGTGTGGGGGGGTGGGTGGGTGTGGGTGTGTGGTGTATGCATGAGAATCTGCTTGTGCTCCATATGCTGGCTTGCAACAGAGTGCTTGCTTGTGGAAACTGGAGCAGAACATAACATGCCTGCTCCATTGTTCTTCTGAAGTTCTTTGTTGAGCCACTTACTGATCCTGGAGCTTTTTTTTTTTTAAGCAATTTTCAGATAGATCTTTACTTCTCTATGTGAATTGGGTTGCAAATTCACATGGTTGTTTATGTGGGCCCCAGGGAATAAAATTTTGGATGCTTGTCAAGTTTCCTCAGGTCCTCATACTTGTGCAGAAAGTGCTCTTAACCTCTGAGCCATCTGTCCAGCCTCATTGTTTTTAAGACAGTATCTTACTATATAGCTAACTCTGACTGGAAACTTGCAGTCTTCCTGTTTCAGTTTCCCTGATATTGGAATTATAGGTCTGCATAACTATGCCAAACAACTTTCCTCATTGTCCAAAATATACTTTTCAGTAACTAGAGTTAACAACATCTACTCCTATGGATTCAATAAAAATAATCCTTGACTAGTGTTCTATGCTTCCATTGGGTCAATTTACACATAATCTATGCAGAATAGAGTCACATTTCTACCTCACCCAACTTTGAGTGCTGTGTTTGAATAATCCATATCCAAAGAAGGGGGACTGAAAGTTGAGAGGGAAGTGAGGTGATGGCCATTTCATGGTATCCAATCAAGGCACTGTTGATGAACTTATATAGAAATGAACTTATACAGAAAGCAAACCAGACAAATGAAAATAACAGTTTTCTACTATCTTAAATGTCTACATTGCTGAAATGCCCTTATTTTCATAAGACACTTTAAAAAAACAGCAAACCCTTTTAACATGATAGGTCTACTTCACACATGGCTACACTCAATTAATCTCAAAGAAACACTGTCAGTTTCTCTGTAGGTCCAAGTCCAAGCACTTCTGCATGCTACACAATCTTCATTTTCTTATGTCAAAGAAGAATATAATCAAGAGGGACAAAAACTCATTTAGAAGAAAATGAAGAGTTGAATATTTTAATAATATGCAATGTATGACATTTTCCTATAGAGCTTTAGTGAGGATCCCTGTTTGCTTGTGATTCAAAGTGCATTTCAAGCATCTGAGTCAACTCTCTGAAAGAATCTCCAAGATGAAGAGGACTGAATTAACAAGACTGCAACATTTGCTGGGAAAGGCGGTGCACATCTGTAATCCCAGCACTGAGGATGTTGAGGGATGAGAATTGCTAGTTTGAGGCCTGTTTAGGCTACATAGACAGGTCTGTGCCAGCATAGAAATTTTAATTAGACTGTCTCAAGAAAAAAAATCAATTCAACTTATTTTTGCATCAATTTAGCAACTTGAAGATTGAGAAATCAATAGCAACTTTGAGCCAAGCTTGGACTTCTGTCGAAATGCAATCACCTTAATTTCTAGAGACTTTGTAGTAAGAATGAAGACTAATGCCTGGTTTCCATTATCACAGGGCCCTCTCATTTCCACTGTCTTTAACAGGACCATTGTGGTAACCACATTGGACAATAGCCTGGATTATATATTTATTTATTCATTTATTTATTAGAGAGAGAGAAGGAGGGCGAGAGAGAGAGGGAATGGGAACAACAGGGACTCCAGCCCCTGCAAAAAATTCCAGATACATGCATCCCCTTGTCCCTTGTGCATCTGGCTTATGTGGGTCCTGGAGAATCAAACCTGGATCCTTTGGCTTTGCAGACAAATGCCTTAACGGCTAAGCCATTTCTCCAGCCCAATAGCCTGGATTAAAGAAGCTAGGAGTTACTGATCTTAGGGCTGGTGGTACCCCTCATCAGCACTTTTTTCTTACCACCTTAGTGAACTGAGTGTCCTCTACACTCTGCCTGCTGTTTCACTTGTGTGTTTTGTCACCATATAGGTCTTCCACTTCTATGAACCTTTCCCGTTCTCTGTCACAGCACTCCTGTGTGACCACTTCACTGCAAGTGGCTCTCAAGAGATATACCAGCCATACCACATTTCTACCAGGAATCAGGTCATTATCTGGATATTTAATTTACATCATAATTTCTCATGTTGGCTATGTCTCACTTGAGTAGCTTCTGCATCAACTCCACTGATCCATCATGCTCTGGAGTCAGTACCATAAACCTTCTTGGGATCCAAAGAGACATGCTGTCTGGGTCCTTCTGTTCCATAAGGGCATGTTGTCTCCTTCTTGCCATTTTCAGCTGGATACTATTACCTGACCAATGTTATTAGTGTTTAAGATAAGAAAGAGATTAGTATTTTATGCATTTTATTTTCAAAAGAGATGTAGTCTTAGACAGGGAGGAATTATATGGGACAGAAACATTCCCATAAATACATATGTTCACACATACCTGTTATTTCAGACATTAAACAATATACTTAAAGGATGGATAAATCAAATAGCATAGAGTTTATTAAACATAATTAACGTTACTAATATTGTTGTTCAAACGTGAAATATCCCCCAGATACTCATGTGTTTGGACATTTGGTACCTAGTTGGTGGTGATTTTTTTTTTTTTTTTTGAAGGTTGTGGAACCTTTAGGAAGAGGAGTGTTGGTGGAGGAATTGGGTCATTATGAGCAGTTTTATAGATCAATCTCACTTTCTGTACAGTCTCTGATTCCTGCCTATGGATACAATTTGACCAACCACTTTATGATCCAGTCACTGTGCCTTCCTGCCATAATGGATAGCACCCCTTCTTAACCAATGAATTAAAATACATTCTGCCTTTGGTTGTTTTTGTCAGGCATTTGGTCACAGTAATAAGAAAAGTTATTAATATAGATGCTAGCACCCAGGTCGTATAGAAAAAGAAGAATATAATTACTTAGGATAAATCACCTTTTCTTTTATTTATTTTTCACTGATGTATAATTCACATGAAATAAAATTGGTCACTTAAAGTGCACAAAAGAGTGGCAGTTAGCAGATTCTCATTATGAAGCCACTGTCATCTCTGTCTATACTATGTCACCACCTTAGAATCATACCCATACCAATTAAGCAGTGATTCCTCATTCCTGCTTTCCATAGCACCTCACACTTACAATCTACATTCTGGTCAATGTTATCTGGACATTTCTATATAAATGGAATTATAAAAGGAGTGACTTTTAGTATCATGTTTTTTTAGTTTGACAATTTTTTTCATTTATTTATTTATTCCCTTTTTACCATTTTTTCTTTATTAGTTATGTACATACACAGTGTGTAAACAGCACATGTTGATACCATCCTTACCCTCATCCCTGTCCTCCCCTCTCTGAAGGGACCCTCATCATTGGGAATGCCAGTTATAAACATGGGGATTCTGGGTTGTACATTGTGGGGGTAGCCATCAGTTATGGGGAAGAGGCAATGTCTCTGTGATTAATGTCCCAACTTGTGACTCTAACAATCTTTCTAGCCCCTCTTCCATGAATTTCCCTGAGCCATGTTGGGTTTGTTTTAGGACTATGTCAATGGTGAGGTCTTGGGAGCCTCTGTGTCTCTGGATCTCTGGTTTGGTAGGAGTTGAGTGATCTCTGTGTCTATCTCCTTCACCCTGGTGCTGATACCAGGTTCACCAAGAAAGAGCACTCTTGCTCATTTCCCCAATTACTCTATGGATTCAACTGGGGCCCTGGTGAGGTTCAGTGGGCTAATTCTCTCATCAGGTTCTGAGTCCATATGAAAAGTAAAAGCAGATTCTCCAATGGAGAGTGAAGTCAACACCAAATAAAAAGGAGAACAATTATTAGTTTAGAGAGGATTTAATAGGCCCTCTTGTAGCCCAAGATTGGTGAGAGCTTGATATTGGAAAGCACACTCATTATTTTGATATAATTCTGACTTGCTTTCCAGTTAAAGCTATGGGTTCCATTCCACTTAGAAGATTTGTTAGCCAATTCAAGAGCAGTTGGTTGCCCACCATGGCTGTGTGCCACTATTGCACTTAGGTGTGCATCACATCAGGTTGTTTGCTGCCGAGTAGCTTAGACCTCGAATTGCTTGGAGGGATGTTGGCCATTTTACCCAAGTAGCACATGTAGCACCTTCTGGTACTAGATGAGCTAACTGTCTGGGGACTGGCTCTCTTCAAGGTTCCTGACAGGTCTCTCCATGTTCGGTATCAACAGCACATAGTGTCGTCAGTAGTAGAATCTTGCCATTAACCTTTGGTGGGTAATCCATTGCCCAGGCAGAAGTCTGTCTTCTTTTGGGAAACCTTGTAGGTCTCTTTGATCAACAACTAATTGGTAATATTAACTGCATACTGGTACTGGGAGTTACAGGCAGTGCCATGGGAAAAGAAGGAATTTCTAGCATTACAGCATTGTGATCTGATACCATGCAGGAAATTATGCTGATTTTCCTAACTATGTGGAGGTCTTATGGACCAGTATATGATCTATTTTAGAGAAGATTCCATGTGCTGCTGAGAAGAATGTGTATTTTGTAGATTTGGGGTAGAATGTTTTGTAGATATCCATGAGATCTAGTTGATAAATGTTGTTGTTGTGGTCTCTTTCTTTTCTGTTGATTTTATGTTTGGATGATCTTTCTATTGCTGATAGTGGAGTATTGATGTCCCCAACTAGGATGGTGTTGTTGTTTATTTATGTTTTGTTGTCAAGTAGGTTTTGTTTTATGAATTGTGGTGCAACCATATTTGGTGCATAAAGATTGATAATGTGATATCCTGTTGTTGGATCATTCCCCTTGATTAGTAAGAAGTGGCCATCTTTGTCTTTTTTGATTGGTTTTGGTTTGAAGTCTATTTTATCCAATATTAGTATAGAAACACCTGCTTGTTTCTTATTTCCATTTGCTTGGAATATCATTTTCAATGTTTTCAACCTGAGGAGGTGTCTGTCTTTAGTGATGAGGTGGGTTTTTTGAAGACAGCAGATTGAGAGGTCTAATTTTCTGATACATCCTGTTAGCTTACGTCTCTTTAAGGGTGAATTAAGGCCATTAAGGTTTAGGGAAATAACTTTGATGTTTAATTTAGTCCCTGCTATATTGTGGTGGTATATGTGGTTTGGTGTTTATTCGGACTGTGTAGTTTTTTTGCACCTTCTCTGAGTTTGGATATTGTGATCGGCTTTTTTGTATGCACTTGATGTTGGTTATTTGATTCTTCTGTTTGGAGAATTCCCTGAAATACTTTCTGTAGGTTTGGCTTTGTGTTCATACAGTTGTAGTACTGACTTTTATGTGGAAAGTTTTTCTTTCACCATCTATTATGAGGAATACTTTTGCTGGGTAGAGTAGTTTTGGTTGGAAGCCATAGGTTCTTAGACTATTAAGTGTTCCATTCCTGGCCCTTCTGGCTTTCAGGGGTTCCATTGAGAAGTCTGATGTAATTCTTTTTTTTTGGTTTTACGAGGTAGGGTCTCACTCTGGTCCAGGCTGACCTGGAATTAACTATGTAGTCTCAGGGTGGCCTTGAACTCTCTGCAATCCTCCTACCTCTGCCTCCCGAGTGCTGGGATTAAAGGCGTGCACCACCACACCCGGCTCGTCTGATGTAATTCTGATGGGATTACCTTTATTTGTAACATGTTGCTTCTCCCTAGGTACTTTTAGAACGTTCTGACCACTGGAGATTGGAACCAGCATTCTTAGGCTTAGGAGGCAGGTGCCTTAACCTCTAAGCCATCTCTCCAGCCCTTGTTTGACGTATTTTTAAAATCAATTCATACTGTAACATGAAACCATACTTTATTTTCTGACTGAATAATAGTCCATTATTCACACTGATCACACATTTTATTCATTTATCCTTTAGGGAGAACAATATGTACATCTTCAAATATTCATTTTATCATCAGTTTTTAAGTCCTTGGGAAATAAACCTGAGAGTGGAATTTCTGAGTCAATCTATGTTTTACTTTTTGAGAAATTGCTAAACTGTTTTTTAGCAACAGAGTCATTTTCCATTTCAAGTTAGTATTCACTTTGAACAAATACACCAGATATCTTTTAAATATATGTCTTGATAGACAAATTCATCTTTCCTTTAAAAAGGTAGGGATGAATTAGAGATTATAGGACAGTCACCATTTTTATTATGATTTTTTTTTGCAATGCAGCCTTCCAATGAGAGATCAAAGAATTATTGTGCACAATTCCTTCCCTGCATGTTTGTATCAAAGAAATTCTCATTATTTACATACTCTCTCTGATGGCTTAATCATTACATGACAGATTTGAGTTGATGATGCAAAGATAGTATGGCCTGCAAAGCAAAATATACTTACTATATACCTTTCTACAAAAAAATCAAAATGTTTGTTAAATCTAAAGTTGTTTTGTAGACCAGTCATTTTGGGCTTCCTAGTCATAGTCCCCAGTAGTGATTCAAGCTCTAGTTATCATTTTCTTCAGACTAGGAGGAATGATGAACAGAAGAAGTACATGTAACATCTTCAGGAACACTTCCCTTAGGAGTCTCCCATTTTATTATTTTAAGTTAGTCTCATGCCAATAACTAGTTTCAAGGGAGGATTGGTAATGTATCCTTTAATCTAGGTGGTAAAGAATCTATCTGATGGATGATATAAAAAAGAGGAGTAAGTGTTCTGAATGACTATGTGTTACCACACCAAAGCAGGCTCACTAGAAGTTATAACACATGAGCTCCCATGCCCAGTCTTCCTGACAAGGAGACTTGAGAGAGGCAAGTATGCAGAGAATAGCTCTAGGATCAACTAAAGATCTGAGGACCAATGAAGGGATGGTGTTTCATTCTAACCTTAAATTATAACCACAATTAGAACTAGATAGATCAAAGCTGGGCGTGGTGGCACACGCCTTTAATCCCAGCACTCGGGAGGCAGAGGTAGGGGGATCTCTGTGAGTTCGAGGCTACCCTGAGACTACATAGTTAATTCCAGGTCAGCCTGGACCAGAGTGAAACCCTACCTCGAAAAAAAAAAAAAAAAAAAAAAAAAATAGATAGATCAGTAGTAAATCTCCATCTCTCTTAGTAAACTTATTAGTTTCTGAGTTCATTAGGTTTCATTTTCTGGTTAACTTAAAAGTCTGATTAAAGTTTTACCTCTAATAATTGAGATCAATGTAGCAAAATCTCTAGTTCTAATTAGATTTTCAAGGATTTACATTTGGAAAGTTATTGAAATTCAGGGAAGTTGTCAATGGTGCATTTTATAGGATTGAGATAACCAATAGGCACTATTTTTCCTCAATGAGAAATACTAAATGCTGTTGCTATATCAGCTTGGGGAGTAACCATACCAGAAATAAGAAAGCAAAATTACCACAATGCAGTAGTAGCCAAAACATGTGATTCCATGTAGGAACAGACTCAGAAGTAGAGAAGAATCTATATCTAATTGTGTAAGGGCAGTAAATACATAGAACATTCACACACTTTTTCCATTTAACTGTTTTTCAATTTTCTTAAGATAGAAATCACAAGACAGGCATTTTTGTTCTGTGCATTTTCAAAAACCCAGTTATAAAATAAGAATCAAAAATTAATTAAATGTGTAGTGCTAGGAGTTCATAAAAACACTACAAAGAACTCCGAAGCTTAAACAACAAATCATAAAACAACCCACTCACAAAATGGGGCACAGGGAGTTCGCAGAGGAAGAAATACAAATAGAAAACACACACCTAATAAAATGTTCAACATCCCTAATAAACAGGGAAATGCAAATTAAAACAAATATGAGATTCCACCTTACCCCAGTAAGGATAGCTAACATCAAAAAAGAAACAAACAAACAAAAAAAAACTAATGAAAACACATGGTGGCAAGGCTGTGGAGAAATAGAAACACTCTTTCACTGTTGGTGGGAATGTAAAATGGTACAACCACTATGGAAAGCTATATGGAGACTCCTGAAAAGGATGACTATAGACCTACCAACAGATCCAGTAATTCCCTTACTGGGCATTTACCCTACAGCTCCAAGCCTCAGATCAGAGAGATTTGTTCAACCATGTTTATAGCTGCTCAATTCATAATAGCTAAGAGCTGGAATCAACCCAGATGCCCATCATTAGATGAATGGATAACAAAGATGTGGTATATATACACTATGGAATTCTACACAGCAGTAAGGAAAAGTGAAGCAACAAAATTTGAGGAAAAATGGTCAAACATGGAACAGATCATTCTCAGTGAGCTCACCCAATCACAAAAAGATAATCATCACATGGTCTCATTTATCTGTGGCTCCTAACCTGAATCCACCCAAGATGCTGTCACACCTAATAAGTACTCTGAGGACCAGACAATAGGGAGGGTGGGATGGGAGGGTAGGGTAAGAGTGGGAGGGAGCATAAGGGTGGGAGTGAGGGTAAGGGTGGGGGGACACAAATAGGGACCCAAATGGAAATGGTGCCATAAAATCCTACACTCTGAATAACAGGCTAAAACAATGATCCTTCAGCAGGTCCATAGAGGGAACAACTGAACAACAGGGACCCGGAGAGGACATCATGAAGACTAACCTTAATCTTTTCATGTTTCTTTCTCTCTCTCTCCCTCTCCTTTCTCCTCTCTATCTCTTTCATATTACCTATCTTTTTCTTCCTTCACCTTCCTTGGCACTGACTTGTAACTCCCAGTACCAGCATGGGTTAAACTTTCACAATGAGCTGTTGATCAGAGAGACCTAAAAGGTTTCCCCCCAAAAAAGGACAAATTTCTGTCAGAGTTCTTGATGACCCACCAAATGTTAAAGGTAAGACCCTACTGCTGAAGACACCATATGCTGTTGGGATGAAACATGTAGTGACCTGGTCAGAATCTGGAACAGGGTCAGTCCCCAGACAGTTAGCTTGTCTAGTGCCAGAGGGTGCTGCACAAGCGATTGGGGGAAAATGACCGACATCTGTCCAAACAACTCACAGTCTAAGCTACTCAGCAGTAAGCAACCTGACATGATGCTCAAACAAGAGAAATATCAGCACACAGCCTTGGTGGGTAAACAACTGCTCTTTATTTGGCTAATTGACCCACTCAGTGAAATGGAACTCATAGCTAGAACTGGGAAATAAGTCAAAACCATGTACAAAAAATGAGCCCATTCTCCAATATGAAGCTCACACTAAATGTGGGCTAGAAGAGGGCCTGCACATATAAAATTCTCTCTAAAATAACTATGGCCATGCCATCTATGTGGTACTACTCTCTCTGTTGGAGAATTTTGCTTCTCTTTTCCAGAGGCACGACAAACCTGAAGGGAGGATCAGCCTATTGCACTTCACCAATGCCCCAGCTGAAACCATAGAGTAAGGAGGGAAATGGGCAAGAGTGCAGCTTTCTTGATGAACCACACTCTAGAACAAGGCTGAAGGAGATAAACACAGAGAACATTAAACTCCTACTAATCCAGATATCCAGAGACACTGAGGCTCCAAGACCTCATCACTGAAGTAGAACTAAAATGAACCCAATGTGGCTCAGGGAAATTTGTGGAAGAGGGCGCAGAAGTTGGATCATTATGCACAGAGACTTTGCCTCTCTCCCATAACTGTTGGCTACCCCCATAATGCACGACCCACATTCCCCAATGAGGAGGCTCCCTTCGGAGTGGAGAGGTCAGCGAGGAGGCTACCAGAGGCACCAACATGAATGTAAAATTAAACAAATAAACCTCTAGCGTGTATCTCATAGGCATAGTCACTGTCTCATTGATTTTCTCCATTATGTTGTATAACATTCAAGAAAATACTATTTTAAAACTTTGATAATGAATCTCCTCTCTAAGGTTTAAGAGGAGTTTTCTTAAGAAAATAGATTTATAATTTTCATTTCCAATAAATAATGAAAATCTTAAAAAAACACCAATCCATCCTGAAGTTACAAAGAGGAAAGCAAATTATTTTTTGAGTAAATGTGTTCAAGGATTCATTTCTTCATAGAAAGGACATTCTCTTTTCAAACTGCTTAGTTTTAATGAAATGAATGCTTTTTAAGACTTGCAACACTCCAGTGTTTTGTTTCCTTTTCTTGTCAGTTTTAAATTTCTTTAGTATAAACAGTCACTCTTGGTGTATAGTACTGTGTGTTTTGACAAGTGAATAGAATTGTATAACTTCTGCTACAATCAAGATAGAAAACTCTCCTATTGCCCTCTCATGATAGTGTGTGCTACTACCCCTGGACATAAAATCATGTGTCTATTGATTCTGAATTGAGGGCATTTCAATTTTTTATAATTTTATCAACTATGCATAAAGCATAGCTTTCATGTGAACATAAATTTCCCTTTCTTTTGGCTCAATACTTAGGAGTGATTTCTGAATTGTGTAGTAAATGGATTATTAATTTTGTGAAAAAGGGTCATTTTTCTTTCTTTTTAGCAATGGGTGAAGCCCTAGCTGTTTGATTTTCAACCCAGTTCTTGGTCCTGTCAGGGTTTTAGTTTTCCTTTAATCATCTGTCTTCCTTTCACCTTTGCCTATTGTAAGGGGAATTCTTTCAATTGAGTTCTGGGTCCCTTTGACATATTATAATCAATGCACTTTTTAAATAACTTCCTTATTTTTGACACATTAAGATGTTTTGACTTCATTTTTATATATTCTGCCCCAGGCTATATTTTTGTATTTTTAAGATGTTATTCTTTTTTCATCTTCCTTGTGAGATTTAATAGTGCTTCTCTTTTATAATAATGTCTTTAACAGAATAAGAACCTTTCTTTTTAAATATTTTATGTATTTATTTTGAGGAAGAGAGAGGCAAATATATGGAGGGAATAGATGTGCCAGGGCCGTCCACCACTGCAAACGAACTCCAGACACATGCACAAACATGTGCATCTGGATTACAAGGGTACTGGAGAATCAAACCTGGATCCTTAGGCTTCTCAGGCAAACACCTTAAATGCTAAGCCTTATCACCAGCCCAGAATAAGAACCATACATTCTGATTAATTTCTGTGTATATTTGTTTCAATGCCTCATGCTCTTGATGTTCCAAGAACTTGTGCTTAATCCATATCACAATATTTTCTCTATTTTCCTAAAGTTGTTATAAACACATTTAATTTTATAGTTATGAACCACTGATTTATTTTTTATTTTTTTCAGTGACACAAAACGTAGGTTTGTTCTGTTTTTTCTGTTTGTTTGTTTGGTTGTTTTTGTTGTTGTTGTTCTGTTTTTGTCTGGTTTTGGTATCAGGGTGATGCTGGCTTCATAGAAGGATTTCGGTAGAATTCCTTCCTTTTTTTATTTTATGGAAAAGTTTGAGAAACATTGGTGTTAGTTCTTCCATGAATGTCTGGTAAAAGTCACCAGTGAATCTATCTGGGCCTGGACTTTTTTTTAGTTGGGAGACTTTTTATAACTTCTTGCATCACTGTACTTAAATGGTTTATCTCATCTTGATTTAAATTTGGTAGGTCATATGAATCAAGGAAATCATCCATTTCTTTCAGGTTTTCAAACTTAGAGACATATATATTCTTGAAGTATGTCTATATGATTTTATGAGTTTCTTTTATCTGTAGTAATGTTGCCTTTTTCATCTCTAATTTTATTAATTTTTTTCTCTTCTCTCTTTCTTTTGGTAAGATTTGCTAAGGGTTTATCTACTGATTTTTGGTTTGCCTTGTTCTTCTCTTTCCAAGGCCTTAAGGTGAAGCATTAAATTGTTTAGTTGTGAACTCTGTAATTTCTTAATATAGGCACTTAGAGCTATAAATTTCCCTTGTAGGACTGCCTTCATTGTGTCCCAAAGGTTTGGTATGTTGTAACTCATCATCATTTGATTCTATGAATTTCTTGATTTCCCTTTTGATTTCTTCAATGACCCATACATCACTCAATAATGTACTGTTTAGTCTCCATGAATTTCTGTATGCTCTGTAGTTTTTCTTGTTACTGATTTGCACTTTAATCTTATTGTGGTCAGAGAGCATACAAGGGATTATTTCAATTTTCCTGTATTTGTTAAGATTTGACATGTGTCCTATTATATGGTCTATTTTAGAGAATGTTCCATGTACTGCTGAAAAATATGTGTATTTTGCAGCATTTGGATGGAATGTTTTATATATATATATCTGTTAGGTCCATTTGTTCCATGACATCATTTAATGCAGATGTCTCTCTGGGTTATTTTTGCTGGCTAGACCTGTCAAGTCATGAGAGTGGGGTATTGAAGTCACCCACTAGAATTGTGTTTGGTGTTATCTCTGACCTTAAGTCTAATAGTGTTTGTTTGATGTAATTGGGAACCTCCATGTTAGGAGCATATATGTTTAGGATTGTTATGTCCTCCTGTCGGAGTGTTCCTTTAATCAGTATAAAATGACCTTATTTATCTTTCCTCACTAATGTTGGTTTGAAGTCTATCCTGTCAGAAATTAGGATAGCAAACCCTGCTTGTTTCATAAGCTCATTGGCTTGAAATACCATTTTCCAACCTTTCACCCTAAGAATGTTTCTATCTTTCATTGAGAGGTGAGTTTCCTGGAGGCAACAGATGACAGGATCCTTCTTTTTAATCCAGTCTGCAAGCCTGTGTCTTTTGTTTAGAACATTGAGGCCATTGACAGTAAGAGTTATTATTGAATGATATGTATTTATTCTTGCCATTCTTCTTGTTTTGTAGTTCTTCCTGTTTTCACTTTACTCACTTGTTTTAACTGTTATTTGAGTATGGTTTATTTTTTTTGTATTTCCTGCTGTGTGTGTTTTGCTTTCTCTTCAATGATTCCTTCAAGTATTTTCTGTAGAACTGGTTTAGTTGCCATAAATTCCTTTAGCCTGTTTTTGTTGTGGAATGTCCTTATTTCTCCATCAATTTGGACAGATAGCTTTGCATGATAGAGTAATCTTGGTTTACAGTTTTTATCTTTCAGAACTTGGAATACATCATTCCAAACACTTCTGGCTTTTAAAGTTTGTGGTGAGTAATCTGCTGTGATCCTGATGGGTTTCCCTTTGAAGGTCACTTGCTTTTTCTGTCTAACTGGTTTCAATATAGCTTCTTTGGTTTGTGTGTTTAGTAGTTTAATTATAACATGTTGAGGAGAGGATCTTTCTAGGTTTTGTCTGTTTGGTGTTCTATAAGCTTCTTGTATTTGCATTGGTATTTCTTTCCCAATTTGGGAAAAATTTTCTTCTGTGATTTTGTGGAAAACACCTACTCAGCCTCTGGATTGAAATTCTTCTCCTTCTACTATACCCTGAATTCTTAGGTTTGATCTTTTCAGTGTCCCGGTTATGTTGGAATTCCCATTCATACCTTTCTATTAGCTTGTCTTTCTCTTTGTTGGACTGTATTAGGTCTGCCACCTGGTCTTCTAGTTTAGATATTCTGTTCTCTCCTTCATCCATTCTACTGGTGAGACTTTCCACAGAGTTTTTTATTTCATTGAGTGTGTTCTTCAGAGCTAGGATTTCAGCCTGGTTTTTCTTCAGAATTTTATTTCCTTACTCATGTCCTATAATGATCTTTTTATTTCATGAAGCTGGTTTCCTGTGCTCTCTTTCAGGAGGTTTTTTTTTTATTCCTTTGTTTTCATCTCTGATGCCTTTCATTTCTTCTTTCATTTCTTTAGGCATAGATAACATCATTTTTTTGAAATCTTTGTCAGGAAATTCATCTAAAACAGTCTCAGTGGTGAACATTTCTAATGGATTTGTAATTTTTGGTGGGATTGCATTGTCTTGATTCTTTGTGTTTCTTGTATTATAATGTAGTGTCTTTTGCATCCTTGAATGATTTGATGCTTTAGGTTTTCTATTTATCTGCAGTGTTCTTAGATGTGGTGATGCACCTTTATATGCTTTCAGGATATGAGTTTAAGGTGCCAAGTATAGCACTTGTATACAAATCCAACCTCAGAAGTAATCCTAGGTGTTGAGTTTGCTTGCTAAATTAGTATTATAGTGGACTGGGTGGGACAATATACTGGCAAATTCTAAACTTCAACTGAGCACAATACACATTCAATAAAAAACTAGCACAGAGTATACAAGTGTGGGGATTAAAGCAAACAGTGTTATAAGGCCAAAATCCCTAAGGGTGTGTGTTGCTCTACACCCTTAATCCTAGGATGTAGAGAATTTTGTTCTGAATTGGGTTCCAGGTCAGCCTGGATCTGGATCAGACCCTGCTGCCTATAAGGAGAAAAGGAAAAGACAAAGGCCCTATAAATCTGTAAGCATTAAAGGCAGCAATATTCAACCTCCCCCCATGTACATCTTATTTGAAAATGGTAAAGCCAACCAAAAATATGTAACTCATAACCTGCCCTGACAAGGAATGAGAGATTAGCCCTTCCAATGCAGACCTATGTACCTTTTTTTTTTTTTTTTTTTTTTTTTTTTTTTTGCTGTTGTTGTTTTTGTCAGTTGTTCTTGTGAACTTTTGGTGTGGCTTCCAATCTCACTAATACTGAATGCCCACCTCGATCCCTCCATGTTGTGCTGTGGAGCTGGAGCTTGGATCAACTGTGCTGGATGCACTGCTGCCAGGAGCTGAATGCCTGAGGTTTAGGGTTCTGATGGTTGGGGGATGGGAGAGTTCAGGAAACCTATAGTTGCTTACACCATCCTCCAGTATCTCTTTCAGTAGCTCCTTTGTTGATCTCAGCTGACATTTCTTTAGATTTCTGGGCTCTGAAAGGAGGCTGATGAGGCTGGAAAATCCCTGTGTTTGGTCTTTTCTGCTGGGCACACCTGGTGGGTGGTGCCAGGAGCACACGGTTTGGGGCCACAAGCTTCTTAGTGGGATTCTGGCCATTTTCCTCCTTTCTGGTATATCTTGGTCTCTCCTGATTCTCCTCTGTGTCTAAGAAAAACCTATACTCCTGTGCTTTTCAGAAGAAGAGTGTATTTTGCTATGATTTTGCTTAAATCCATCCCTGGGTTGGTTTGGTGTGGCTCCTATGCTGCCATCTTACCCGTAAATCCTTGAGTTCTGATTTTCTTGATGATTCCTGGAATTCATTCTTGCATTGACCCAGTCTTCATTAAGCTTAAACAACTGGTTATAGAGATATTCCATTTCTTAACTCACCTTCAATTCATTTATATCTCTTTTGAGGTTTCTAACATTTCAGTCAGCCACATTAAGGTTACTATCAAAAGCTGAATGCTCTAAGAAATGATTTTGTTCAATTTCATTGCTATGATTTTTTTTATTCATGGTTTTCTTGCAGTTCAGCAATTTTTTTGATCAGGGTCTCATTTCTTGTTGTGTTTTCATTTTGGGATTGAATTTCTATTGATTCCTCTATGATTTCATTGGAGGATTCCATTGTGGGACTAGGCATTCTTGGTACAGAAATGGGAGGTGGAAGACCAACCAGGAGCTCTGGCCTACTCACTCCATACCACACACTGTCTCCATCGCAGGGTATATTGGAATTGGGGTCACAGGGGCACTTTAATGAGGAAGGTGAAGCAAAGGGCCTGCTTCTGAAGCAAGTTCACAGGGTCTAAGTAGCCCCATGAAAGTTGCAGTGGGATCTACTGGGACCAGGGAACTGGGAAGAGCTGGGGAACAGGGATCTGACCTCCTCACTTCTGGCTATAGCACCTTTGGGTGCGGGATATCCAGGAATTCTAGGTGTATGTTTTTGACTTCAAAATGCATTGGCTATTCTACTTTGTTCGTCTTTGCATATAAATTTTATAATCTTTGCATATAAACTTTATGTTTCTCAGTTATTATATCTTTCTGTGTTTTAGATTGTATTTTTAATTTTTAGGTAAATTGTGGGAATTGATACTTTAACACTATTAAATATTCCTGTTATGAAACCAATAGATAATATGCTGCCTGTTATTTCTTTCAAATTTTTACCTTTTATACCTTTTTTAAAGTTTTTGTTTATTTATTCTAGAGTGAGAGAGAAAGAGGAAAAGAGAGTGACAATGGGTGCAGCAGGGCTTTCAGCTACTGCAAATGAATTCCAGACACATGTACCACCTTTGGCATATGGCTTACATGGGTCCTGGGGAAGTGAACCTGGGTCTTTTGGTTTTGCAGGCAAGTGCCTTAACCACTAAGCTGTCTCTCTAGCCCAAATTTTTACTTTTTCATTTTAGAAAGTAGATATAAAATTTCATAATATAACATTATAAAATTTACATGTAAATACAAATAAATTAGAATAGCCAAACATTTTAATGACACTATTCATAGTAGCCAGAGTATGGAATCAGTGTAGATGCTTATCAGTAGATAAGTAGATAAATAAAATGTGGATTTTTTTTTTTTTTTTTTGGAGAGAGACAGAGAGAGAGGGAGAGGAAGACAGATAGAGATGGGCATGCCAGCAGCATCTCAGCTGCTGTGAACTAAATCCAGATGCGTGCACCCCCTTGTGGTCAGGTGCGGAATTGCGCCCTTGCCTCACTTTGCATCTGGCTAAACGTGGTTCCTGGAGATTGGAACTGCTGGAGATTGGAACCAGCATTCTTAGGCATAGGAGGCAGGCGCTTTAACCGCTAAACCATCTCTCCAGCCCATAAAATGTGTTTTATATAAACAATAGAGTTTCACTCAGCCATAAAGAACAGCTAAATTATGCCATTTGCAGAAAATGGAAGGCTTAAGAAACCATTATATTAAATAAACTAAGTTAGAATAAAACAAAACAACAAACATCACACATTTTTCCATATGTGGAAATGACAGCAAAAACAGAGCAAAATACTAAAAGGGAAATAATAGGAATGTACAGTGGTATTGTGAAAGGCAGTAGGGAGATAAAAAGAAATAGATCCAAGAAAATTATATAGGTGTAAATAAATGTAATAATAAAACCCCTTACTTGTTTAACTAATGTACACTAATAAAATACAGTATTGACATTTTATTTTAGATATGAAAAGTGAGTAGACATTAACTAGCTTAAGAAATTTAAGTTTAATCCTATAGGAAAGCTGATCATTTTATACTCAGAACTTGATAGATAAATGCACACCATTATAGTATTGTAGCAGCTCCAAAAAATTACAAAAAAATTCAGTAAGTTACTGAGTTTCATGCTTATAAAACTTAAATTTGCAATGATTGCAAGTCTGTAAGGTTTGAACATTTTAAATATAGTGGAGGTGATTGTCTAATTATGTTTTATAATACTTTTATGCAGAACTCCTGCAATAATATTCTCTAGAAATAGTACACAGCAGAAAGCATTAAAAGAGTCAGAATAAATCTCACAAGTGCCTATTGGTTCATACGTTCAGATCTTTTGTATCGTAAGCCTAAGTAAGATAGCTTCTTACTCAAATAAAGAATTATTTATTTATACTTCTTTCTAGGATTCAAAGTGACATAGGTGGTCTGCTTTGGAGGAAAGAGACAATGGGGATTGCTAAAGCAAGTAATAAACTCCAAATGGAGAAATGTGGGGAAGAACAGCCAAGGTTCTAAGACAGGAGGTGAGAGTCTCTAGCAATCAAGTGAGGATGAACACAGCAATGACAAACACAGAAGAAAACCACTCCTACCATCATCTCTGGAGTTCTTTGTGTTGCCTGTGAAGTACAGCTTTGCTTAGGTCAGCAGCAGCACCTGGAAACTGAGCTGCTCAGGGTAAGAAGATGGATTCTGTTCTTGGCTTGCAGACTAGTGGAGTCGTCAGTGTTGTGAGCCTTGGCGGTTACTACACTGAGTTAGCATTTTTCTTGCTCTCCCAGCCTTGGTCATCTTCTGTCTCTAGAGGAGGGTAGGGTATAAATAACCTATTGTTCAAGCCAAGGGAATCATGTCTCTGATATGTCCTTCCTGTTTTTCTCTGCAGAAGTAAAATTTAATGCAGCAGTAGGAATTCACTCTTTTTCATGCAGAACCTAAGTAGGAGGTACAACTTCCTAACCAACATTCTGGGGTGAATTAAGACAGTTATCACTTGAGTGTTCTATCTTCTCCACTTTGTTGTGCCTCCTGACAGGAAGGGGCTACACTACCACTAGTCAATTATGCTGAGTCTTTCCCTTAGGAGGAGCTTGCTGAGGGCCATCTGCCTCTCCACCTGCTGCGTCTGGGAACAAGCTGAGTGATATACCTGAGTTCAGGAGGAGATGGCAGATATTATAGATGGTAGTTATTTTGCTGTGCCCATTATCGTATGGAACAGCTGTGAGGGAGTACTGCAGTCAGCCTGTGCTTGGTGGAGGTCCTGGAGCACACTGTTCAGACATCACTATTCTTTTTTTTTGTTGTTGTTTTTAATATTTTATTTTTTATTTATTTATTTGAGAGAGATACAGAAATAGGCAGGGAGAGAGAGAGAGAGAGAGAGAGAGAATGGGTGTGCCAGGGCCTCCAGCCACTGCAAACGAACTCCAGATGCATGCACCCCCTTGTGCATCTGGCTTACATAGGTCCTGGAGAATCAAGCCTCGAACCGGGGTCCTTAGGCTTCATAGGCAAGTGTTTAACCACTAAGCCATCTCTCCAGCCCAAGACATCACTATTCTTAACATCACATTTCTGTGCTCTTGTTGTTCAGAAATACAGAGATTCCTTTACCCCTCCTTAAGGATTTATTTTTTGATCATTTTTTGTCAATTTTGACACTTAAAATTTTCTTTAATTTTAGCATGTGAGTGTGTGTGTGTGTTCATATATGTGTGCATGAATGTATGTTTGTGTAGGTGGGTATTCATGCACCTGTGTGCATATGGAGGCAAGAAGTTAAAGTCAGGTTTCTTCATCAGTCTTTCTTGACATTATTTATTTATCTTCTTTAAAATATTTTTCTTATTTATTTGCAAGCAGAGAGAGACAGAGATAGAAAGATCAGAGACAGACAGAATGGTGTGCCAGGGCTTGTAGTCATTGCAAATGAATTCCAGATGCATGTACAACTTTGTGCATCTAGTTTTATGTGTGTATTGGGAAATTGAATATGGGTTGATAGGCTTTATAGGCTAGCACCTTAACCACTGAGCCATCTCTCCAGCCTCACTCTTTTTTTATGAGACAGGGTCTATCACTGAATCCAGTGCTCACCAATATAGCTAGACTAGCTAGTAAGCAAGTCCAAGATAATATCCTGTCAAAGCCTCTCCAGCAACTGAGATTACAGGTCTGTGCTGCCATGCTCTGGCATTTTCTACATGGTTTGTAGAGATCTGAACTTGATCCTCATGTTTGTATGGCTGGCACTTTACCAATTAAGCAACCTCCTCAGCTGCCTCAAATTTTATGAAATTAAGGAGCATCTTTGAATTGATGAAATATCAAATCTTTATTATGAAAATCATTCTAAGAAGTAAAAATAACAGTGTTTCTAGCAGTGATGAGAATTTTAGATTTGGAAGAATATCATATGTAAACAGTTGGTTTGAAATGGTATGAAAATCATAAATCATGATTTTGGGGCTTGGGGGAAATGAAAACAGTCTATTTCCGTGGATGACAATTATTCTTTTGGATTCTGACCATAACCAGAAATGAGTTTCATAGTCAATCCAATATTGCCACATTTTTAACTGAATGATAACTAAATGACTTCACAATTAAAATTTTACTCTTAGCAGTTCCAGATGAACCTATCTATCACTCATGTGTAGATTTTTAATTCATAAACATTCTGTTAACACAAGTAAAGGCTCATGGGCTTCTAACTGATGTGGTTAATGTGAGCTGTCAATTATATTCAGTGCATTGAGTAAAGCCTATCATGTGCTTAATGATCTTTAATGATCTTTACTTACTCATAACACAAAGAATCAAACATGTAGATCCATAACATCTGGTAGTGTTTTCTGTTTTTTTCTTTTTTTTTAAAGTGATTTCCTTGTTAAATAGATGCTGTTTAATTAATGGACCTTCATTTTTATGTGTGTATTAATGTAGTACCTAGAAAGATAGAAAGAAATGCTTGGCAGATATCTCTTTCTAGTATTAGTAATACCTGGGAGAGATCAGCTGATTGGGTCAGGTAGCAGACAGTGATGGAGAGGGTAGCTGGAGTGGTGTCAGTGGTGGTACATTCAGCATTGGCTCCTGTAGTAATTCATTGTGGAATAGCCAAAGTGAACGAAAATATGTGAGCAACATAGGGTAAGACACACATAAGAAAGATACTTGTACACTTGCCTGTCTGAACCATCACTGTCTATATTAGCACTCTAAAGTAATTTTTTAAAAAAGAATGAAATGTAATACAAAAAAAGATAAATGGTGTAAAAGCCTCTGAAACATATTACATTGCATTTAAAAGACGATGTCCCAGTTATTATGAAAAAAATTGAATTGCTGTAGGAAGGGTCCTGGGCTGATTTCACATCTATTTTTAAACCAGAATTTAGAACCTTACCACTTAGAGGACAATGACATAAATTTCACTTACTGTCCAGTTAAATAGCAAAAGCAAAAAGATAAAATAACTGATGTATATTACACATACTTGACCCTCACATCTAAGAAGCCTCTGTAAGCATTAAAGGAAGGAATCAAGTGATTTCCCCAGTCATCATTTGCAACATTTTCTGGAAGGGCTTCTAGTTCAGGTTAGAAAATGTGCGTGTCTGCCTCCTTTTCCTCTACAAATGTCTCTGAAAGGAGGATAGCAGGACTTAGAGGCATTTACAACCATGCTCAGGATTGGAATCAGGGATATTCATGGATTAGGGATCTGACAAGAATGGGGAACATAAATAGTGGATTGAATCAGTTTGTACAATTGGAATGAGCAAAATGGCACAAAATAGATTCTGAAGGCCATTGGACATGGAAGAAAGAGCAAGGCCACAGAGAGGTGACAAACTCAGTCACAGGCTGATAGGTTAAGAGCAGGGTGTGGTGATAAATGCAAATATATGGAAGAAATGTCTGTCTGGAAAGGTTGCCTCAAAACTGGTGGATATTACAGAAGCCATTCCCTATAGATCATGGATAAGGTGTCCTAGAGAAACTGGTGGATAAGTGAAGCCTTCTTTAGGCTGTTTTGTTGGAAACAGGAGTGGGCGGGATGAAGAGAACTTCTTTAATTAAAAATATTTAAATATTTCCGTAGTTTCCTCATGGCTAGAGCACTTGAGAGCTATGTACTGCCTGACAGTCATTACATCTTGTTGATGAGAGTTGGTAATTCTTCTGTATTTATTTTCCATATTTTCTACCATTATCATGCATCATTTCTTAAGCACCTTGTAAATATGTGTTTTCATTAAAAGCCACTATAATAGAAAAGATATCAATGACTTTCTTAAAGTGTCAATATTCAAGTTCAAAAATTGTTTATAAAGGTTATGTATCATGTTTTAACACTGTCATGCTGTATAGAATCAACATTGTTGCTATATTCCCATTTTTACACACTTGTGAATTGGACATGTAACATTGGAAAACTGTGGTAATGGGACACATCAGGGTTAGTCAGACTGAGCATAAACCCCTCCAGCATGTTTCCACAGGTCAAACCCCCATGATTACATATTGCTCCAAGAAGACAGAAGGTGCCTCAAGGCATAATAGGCTTTGTTCCAGATACCCTCTTGGACATGTGCTTTTAGTATATTTTGTCATCTATCCTCATTTATTATATTTTCTTCTGCATGGATTAGATTTTGAAAAATAATTTAATTGACAATGCAATTGGTAATTGAATGTCAATCATTAATCATAGCAAAATTTCCTGTTAATAAGATTATTACTGCAACTTCAATGTGTAGCTATGATTATAACACACAACAAAAGTACATGATATGTTGACTTATGTAGCTAAATAAAGTGTCTATGAAACTTTTGAAACACTAGTGATATCTTCTAGATTAAAATTTGTTCATGGGGATATTCACACCTGAGGGATCTCATATCGTGAATATTAGAAGTCAAACTTGCTCACTTCACTTTATCCCTGGCAGATAGTCTTCTGAGAGCCATGCCTTTCACTTCACCACAATCCACAACCTATGCAGACAGTATTTGGAAGATGACTGAAGAAGTAAAACCAGATTTATAAGAAAATGCTTACACACCTCAAACATGGAGGTCCTTTAAGAAAGGGGCAAGTCTCTTCTTAGCACTCCCTTTAAGACTCATCATTCAGAGAGACACAGCCAGCACCAAAGTCTTTCTTACTTAAAAATCACTGATATATAGTACTATAAAAAAGAAGAAAGGAAGAAAAAAGTGAAAGGTAAAACAATAGTCTACTATACATATGAGGCACTTTAAGTTCCTTACATGAATGTTATTAAGCAAAACAAATGGTATAATAAAAAAATAATTTTTAAAAACAAAAAATATATCAGAGTGGATATCTTGAAATGCATTTTATATACATGTGTAAAACACATTTTACTGATGAAAAATAGGTTGCTAATCAAATGACACATTTGTATAAAATGCATAAAATAAAAAATAAAAATGAAATTTTACACTGAAAAAAATGTGGAGCCAGGAGTGGGGATACACATTTGTAATCCAAGCTCTTGGGAAACTGACATAGGAGGTTGTTGAGTTAAAGGGTAACATGAACTATCCTTCAAATTTCACATAGGCTGAGCCCCATGGAGAGACCCTAATGACCCTCTCTCAAAGCATTCTAATACAATCAGGAAAAGCAAAAGGGAAATGAAATTACAATAGTCAGAAACTTTCCCACAAGTGAAGAACCAGACCTCTTAACAAATTGTTGAGGCTATATTTCTTTTAAATATAAATTTAGCAAAGTAGAAAGAGGAATAAATATCAAAATTATTTTATGAACTAGAATAACTGCACAAGGTTAACCTAAAATTTATAAGCATGTATATACAAATACATAAAAAACAAATTTTGGAATAAAGTAGGTGCAAACTAAATTTGTACTGTATTTTATTAATAATAGATGGAATAGATTGGTTTCATCCCAGAATCTTCCAATGAGGTTCATTATATTAACTTAGCAAATTAAAGTCAAATAAGTTATGCAATATAACTAAATTTTATAAACAAATTAATAAATAAAAATCTAACCCAATGGAAGAAAATAGTACTTAATAAGTTCTTAACTAAAATATACCATATATTGACATAATGGATAAAATTTTAATGTGATGGAGGAAGCCATAATATTTTGTAAGATTTAAAACTCATTCATAGTTTCAAAAACTTGACTTAGACAAGAAATAGAAAGTACTGTATTTGCTAAAAATATAAATAGGTATCACCACTCTCCAAACAGAAATTACATAATAATAATAATACCTCAGGTATATCTATGAAGGCAAGAAATGATTTGAAAAAAGCAACATCATTATCACACAACTTGATATTTTATCATGCAGTGTTGGAAAAGGAACTAAATGTACTATAACAAGTACAAAAATGTAAAATGTTACAATATGTAAATTGAATATTAAGATTGTTTATATAGAAAGAATGAGATAATGCATGGTCGAAAATAACTATAGAAGGAATCCAGAAATATAAGTGTAAAGATTCATTAAGCAAGTGTTACTGTCATTTCAAATAATAATTATATAATATAGATTATACTATATGTAACTTAGAAACTATAGCTACTTGTATTGGGAAAGCAAAAGCAATAACCCTGTTATAAATTTTCCAAAATTCTGTTAAAAGTAATGAAAGAAAATCAAATAACTATGAGGCATATTCACATTCATACAGAGTCTCGACACTATATTGCTGTGATTTCCTCCCACATCCCAAAAGTCCAGTGCCAGTTGAATCACAGCTTTAACAAGAGTTTCTATACAATTAATTAAGCAATTTGATTCTAAAAGTAATATCCAAAAATGAAGGAGCAAAAGTGAATGGTGATTTAGGAAATGGAACTCACAGAGGTTGCTGATTAACATTTTACATTAGTTCAGTCCCTTGCGAGAAGATTTTCCTGCCATCAGAAAGACAATCTGATAGAGGATCCCAGAACATCTTAAAAGTGGGGCAGAGAGAATGTAAGAGCTGGTGTAGCGGAGACTGTGGAACTCGCTTGCTTGCTTGTCTAGACACCACATGACCAGTGGATTCATGAACTCACAGCAGCTGTGGTTACCTGTACAAGTCTTGCACAAGGAAAGGCTAACCAACGGTCTGTTATGGATGAGGGCAGGGCTAATGTGTGCCTGGCCCTCCCTGAGGAGCTACTTGTAGTCAGTGATTGTCAGGGGAGAGGAAGTTCTCTTCAGTGATGCATCCGTCAGTATGTAGGAGGAAGAGCCATTCAAAGGGAGTGGAAGGGGACAAGAGAATGTAATGAGGGTCTAAATGACCAAATTACAATATATATGTATGAAATGGCACCTCAGAGATAGAGAACATTTTTACATGGAGATTGTGATCTAGTTGCAGAATTATTTACAATACCAAATTGCATATCAACATAAATGTCTTTCAACAGGAGGATCTATTGTACATGTTTTGATATATTTGTAAGGTATAAAATGTAAGAACAACTCAACTAAATAAAACTATCAAATACCTTATTTTGGAACAAATAAGCAACATCCATCATGATACATGGTGCATGATATATTTAATGTCAGGCAAAGCAAGAGAAAATATTATTTATAGATTTGTACAAATATAATAGATCGAACATATTTACTAAAGAGACACATGCTACTTTTATGTAGTGGTTTTCTTCAGGAGAAAAAGACTATTTGGTAAAAAAAAAAAAAAAAAAAAAAGACAAAAACATTTTTAATCAGTCATGTTTGACTTCAAAACATTTTTGAATGATTTTGCTTAATAGCAATTGAGTATAAGTATATTTGTTATACTATAGTATATCATCTTTTTAGTGTGGGAAACTTTGAATTGAAATTTATCTAACTATATAGTTGAATTATTCCTTTTCTAGCGTAAATTTTAAATCATGAAAGACAGTGTTGTTTTGGTAACATCAAAGGTTTTTTGTAAATTAGGCTTCAGCACAGAGTAGTTAAAGTCGACCAGATGGAGAGGAGTTGCACATTAGATCTATAAGAGCAATAATCAACAAGCACACATTAAGATATTTATAGGTAGAACATTCTCCACAAGGCAAGGCAGATAACTGACAGATGTCTCATTAGCTCATGGGCCTCAAATATTTTTTATCTGTAATTTTTAGAGTGTCACCCCACGTTCCAAGTAAGCAGGAGGGTGGATTACCTGTAATATAGATGGTTTGCCAGGGTAATTTTTCATTGGAGACAGATGACTGTCATTCACTAGAAAAAATATATTGCATCCCCTTTAAATTGAACGCTGGTTTAAGTGTTCTTGGCATCTCTCAAGGGCCACAAGACAGTTGATCAGCTTTTGAGAACAAGTCTGAATTTACTGGATGTGTTATTTGGGCTGGTTCACATGATATGGGGTATCACTGTTCATAGCTTCCTCTTTTTGACATAATCCCACATGTAGTAAACATTTCTAATTACAATATAACAGCTTTGGTTTCTGAAGTCTCAACCCGCCAGGGATTTTTTTTTTTTTTTTACATGCATTTATAACCAGGAAAACAAAAATCTCTGAACAGTTTAACAGTGAGGAGATGAAGTCATTGCTATTCTGGTGGTAACTCTGAGTCTCAGAAACAGGTCCCAGCTACTGTCTGTGCATGTCTCAGGCTCAAAAACCCCAAGGAATACTATTAGCTAGACTCCTAAAAATGTATGACATATCTTTTTAAAATTCTTAAGTTCAATTTTTTTTCTTTTGATTAGGAGTGTTTGAGCTAAACTTAGTTTCATAAGAATAATTTCTCAGTAGTGACTGATGAAATGTTTCTCCATGTCTCATACTGTTAGTCTAAACAAAAGACAATGTGTCAAGACTGTGATTTGAGCAGAAGGAGATAATATTAATCAAGAGTGACTGAAAAACACTGCTCCATGCGTGAGAAGTAGGAAAATTCAGTGCCCCCTTTCTATTGCTTTGACACACACATGATAGTAAGTAAATAAGAATAAAATTAAGTATTCATGTATCTAAAAATAGGAATGGAATTGGGGTGCTTTGACTATCCACTAAAATCCACACAGCAAAGCTATTTCATACTAATATTCCTAATATTGGATTATTGTTTTGTGTATTATTGGGAAAAAGGACAATTATGATCAGCACTTAATGTGTATGCATAATTTTTTTAAAAAATATTTATTCATTTACTTATTTATTTGAGAGAGAGAGAATATGAATGAATGAGAGTAAGAGAGAGGGAATGGGTATAACAGGGTCTCTTGCCAAGGTAAATGATCTCCAGATGAATGAGCCACTTTGTGAGTCTGGCTTTACATGGATACAGGGAATTCAAACTCAGGTTGTCAGGCTTTGCAAGCAAGCACATTTAACCACTGAGCAATTTCTTCAGCACCATTATAAGAGACTTTCTCATACTCTGGAAAGCAACAGTTATAAAAGAAAATAATGGCCTTTAAAGTTGGAAAAATAATATGTGGCTCTTTATTATATTAATTATATTATATTATATTATATTATATTATATTATATTATATTATATTATATTATATTATATTATATTTATTAGCAATGGATAGACAGAGTGATAAAGAGGAAGGGGGAGAGAGAGAGAGAGAGAGGAAGAGAGAGAGAGAATGGGTGCATCAGGGCCTCCAGCTCCTGCAAACCAACTCCAGATGCATGCACCACCTTGTGCACTTGGCTTACTGGCTTACATGTGTACTAGGGAATTGAGCTACAAACCGGGGTCCTTTGGCTTCATAGGCAAGTACTTAACTGCTAAGCCATCTCTCCAGCTCATGTGTGGCTCTTTAGATAAGCCATCAGTATACTGTCTCTGTTGAGCATTACTTTTAACTTTTGTAGGTTTAGGGACATTATTTAGTAGATTTCTATAAGAATTTAAATTTTCTGGTCTGAGCCAGGCATTATGGTGCCCACTTTTAATTCCAGGACTGTGGAGACTGAGGTAGGATTACTACCCTGAGTTTAAGGTCAGTGTAGGATATACAGTGAGTTCCAGGTCAACATGAGTTAGAATGAGACCCTGCCTCAAAACAACAAAAAGCCTATCCTGCTTCTCTCTTATCTATAACTTTTCAGGAACATAGTAGGGTACTTAATGACTATATAAATATATAGTATTGACACATACATAAACATACACAGATGTATCTATATTCATGTACCTATACAAGTGAAATAGAACAGTTTATCACAAAAGTGATTGCAAATGTTTATTCAATTTTATTTTATTCCTACCATTTTTAGGATAGTAATGAGTACTAAAGAAGTGAATAAGATGTATTTATTTCATAAATAGTTAGTAAAAAAATCAAATTGAGTCAGCTTCCCTTTCAACATTGTAAATTTCTCTCCCCATTCTCTATAATCTCTATATTCTATCTATCATCATTTTATTTGTAAATTATTTGTAATTCATTCTACTGAAAATATGTAGCTATTTAGCTTGGCAAAAAATGGAAAATTCAGTTAACTGCCGGTTGAATATATGGCAGTGTGTCAATGGCCTTAAAGTGAAACTATTCTCTGAGTTTCATACCATGTCCAGTGCATGGGAAATGGTACAGTTTTCAATTCTAGACTGTCTTTAAAACAATTGTGTTGTATAAGCAGACCTAATTTCCTGATACACTACAGGTTTTTGAAAGAGCCTAAGAGCCTACAACACTGCTTATACTATAGCACACAGCTACATATGCTATGATAAATCATGGCTACTAGAGTGTCAAGAAATTAATATGACCCTTGTGTCTCTTTCCATCCTCCATTAAATGCAGGAGAGGCATAAATAGAACAAAGCAGGAAGAAGTGCGGTGTTACAGGGTGGGATCCCAAGACATACATGCTTTCTATGCCATGTGAAAAAGAATGGCCTAACTTGCTAAGGAGAACCCATAGTGCCTTCCTAACATTGTGCTGAGAATTCAGTCTTTTGCTTTGTTTCACAAGCAGCACTTAGAATAGTTCCTGGTTACAATAAGTAGACCACAATGTTAACCTGGGTTGTTACTATGATCATTCAGAGATTGGGGAGGTGAAAAATTATAATCCAGTTAATTATAAGCAACACTTCTGAAATTAAAAACTGTCAAAAACTTAGACATAAAAAGATCCTTGTTTTCTAAGCGAATGATGAAAAACCAAGTAGGAAAAACAGCATGAATATGGCATAAAAGAAAATAAAACACTTAAAAAATTTAAGGGGAAAAGAGCAGTGTTTGTGTTTGATAAAAAGTAAATTTCCCGGCTGGAGAGATGGCTTAGCAGCTAAGGTGCTTGCCTGCTAAGCCTAAGAATGCTGGTTCCAATGTCCAGCAGTTCCAATCTCCAGGTTCCACGTTTAGCCAGATGCAAAGTGAGGCAAGGGCGCAATGCCGCACTTGCCCACAAGGGGTCGCACGCATCTGGATTTCGTTCACAGCAGCTGAGAGACTGCTGGCGTGCTCATTTCTGTCTCCCTCTCCCTCTCTATCTCTCTCTGTCTCTCTCTCTAAAAATAAAATTAAAAAAAAATTTTAAAAAGTAAATTTCCATGGGAAGAGATAATAGTTATGAACTTTTAAGAAGTTAACAAAAGAGAATAAAATGCTGATAATCATAGTGGTATATATTAAAAATTCACTCAATTTGAAATCTAGAAGGACCTCATCATGCTCCTTTTGGAGATGAGCAATAAGACCACCATCCTTCCATACAGACAAATTCTAGTCAGGTGTTAATCCTTGGTATATTTGGCTATGGTCAGGCTCGTTGCTCTAAAATTCAAATAGTTCAGATGGCCTCACAAAAATTCAAAAACACAGAAGTAATTACAGTTTACCAGTGACTTAGAAAGACATAATCAGCTTCAACTTCCTCTGAAGGGTTCCATAGGCATCAGTTTTTTGTTTCTCATGCCTAAAACCTCTATCTTGGTGAGAGACATGGAGACCAAGTCTCTATGTTGATGAAATTTGGCTGGTTACAGAGATTAGTGACATTCACCAACACTCTGATTTGTTTGTGTATCTGTCTCCTTATTCTTAACCACTCATCTTAAGAAGTCATATGACTGATGTAATTGCATTAGATGAGTACACAGAGTAAAACTTATATATGAAATAAGATATAGGATATATCTTTTCATTTGTAGGGTGGTATTTTCAGAGGAAGCCAGGCATTCTCAAGGGTTATACTGAACAGCAAGCCACCAAGGACTCTTTTATTTTAAATTTTATGGGGTGAGATATCTGAATAGAAAAGATAATCATAGTTTAAAAAGGGATGCTTTCATTTGTGTGCTATACTCCACATATTATTTAATATTTACATTTAATATGTATAAAATTTCTGGAGCTATGTATCTGATAACTTTGCTAACATTTTTGGAGGAGATCCAGTAATACTGCACCCATTTGTTAGTAAAGGCCAAAGTGGTTATCATATTTAAGATAATGCTTTAATGACATGTTAAGGTATAATATGCACCATAGTTGGATATTACAATTGTTTCTTTTAAAATTAATTTTGTCCTTTCTTTAAGAATAATTTAAATGAAAATCAGTTATTTTGACAAAAGGATATTAATTAATGTTTGATTAAGATAATTATAAAATATGTCAAAGACTATAATATCAATAACCAAAAAGGGAAATAGAGAAGGGGAGTGTCTTCTATTGAAAAGGCTTCTAGGGGCCTGGAGAGATGGCTTAGTGGTTAAGGCATTTGCCTGCAAAGCCAAAGGATCCCTATTAGATTCTCCAGGACTGACATAAGCCAGATGTACAAGGGTGCACATGCATCTGGAGTTCCTTTGCAGTGGCTGGAGGCCCTGGTGCACCCATTCTCTTTCAAATAAATAAAGTATATATATATATTTATTTAACAAAAAGAAAAAAAAAAGGCTTTTAGAACTCACTATACAGTATCCACCAGAATACAATAATGTGACTCATCCTCAAAACATCCATAGCCACACTTGTCTTATTCTTTCCCTAAGTGAATGTCTCTTAGAGGAAACCACACTCATGCTATAAGGTGTGTACTCACTCTCTTTCTGAGCACCTTTTCTTTTTCCTAATACTCATGCCTAAGTCTGTAATAAAACTTCTTTAGTATAGTCTTCACCTCTGCTTCACAGGCTCTTATTGGAATTCTTTCTTGTGTTAAAGCCACAAATCCTGGGTATAGTCTGTTTTGAAGTCCATAAATATCTGGGGGGAATCTCTTTTTCCTATTGAGAATGACAGTATAGAGCATCTCTAAGTCCTCTTTCTACTGTCAGTTGTTTTTGTAGTCATTAAATATTAGGAAAAAGTTATTGTATTGCTTAAGAAATAATATCAAAGAACACTGTACACTTTGAATAAGATACAATATTTTCCTAAATTTTTGGTTCCATAGATATGAAAGGCAAAGAGAATATGGTAGAGTAAAATAAATAAGGTAGAATTAAAGTTATATCATGAGCATGAGTAGAGCATACTTTGTCAGTTTCAGTCTATTATAATATTACACTGAATATTAAATATGTTATACTTAATATTTTTAAAATAGGAATATGAGAAAAATTAAATTTCCAGGGATTAAAGGTAAAAGGAGAGATTCTACATTGTTAAATTGTGCTTGAGTATTAATGCTACAAGAACTAAGAAGTGGTCTTATGTATAAAAACTGTGGGGACATACTCTGTGGGCTACATGTGGTAGGAGATAAGTTGGATAATGGTGGAGGGTTAGGAATTGCCTACCTAGCCATGTGTACGGTTGATAGAACTTTAGACCTTGTCAGATTCCACATTTAGACTGATTTTTACCATTAAACTATAAACCAAATTAAAATACAAGACACGGAGTGAAATATTGTATAATTATTATAATTGCAACATTTGTTTAAAGATTTTATTTTTATTGATTGAGTGATTGATTTATTAGAGACAGAGAAAGGGAGAGAGAGAGATTGAGAGAATGGGCATTCCAGGGCCTCTAGCCACTGCAAACGAACTCCAGATGCATGCACCACCATGTGCATCTGGCTTACATGGGACCTAGAGAATCGAACCGGGGTTCTTAGGCATTACAGGTATGCGCCATAACCGCTAAGCTATCTCTCCAGCCCTAATTGCAACATTTTAATGATTAAAGCAATAGACTATACATTATATAAATGAAATCTAGAAATCAATGAGAAAAAAAGAAAGGGAAAAAACCTCTATGAAAGAGTAGTTCAGAGATATAAATAAAATATACACAGAAGAAAAATCCAATTGCCTATATATGATAAGTTTGCAAATATCATATTTTTAAATTGGCAAGACAATCTGTTAGTATTAACTAGGATGTCAGAAAATAAACATTTTCATGTTCTGTGAGCAGCAATGTTTGTAGATGACCTTTGCTATAAATGAAAATTCATTAATGGAGTTGCAAAGCTAGATGAAATAAATATATTTTTAAAAAATTAAGAAATATTTATTGATCTCTACAACATACTTGTGGATTAAATATGTTAGGAGAAATTGAAAATAGACATCAAAATACAGCAAGCTTATGAAATTTCAGTCTTTCTTTTTAATCAACTCACCCAGAGTAGAACATGTATTTAATATAGCACATTATATATTCCTAGTTCACTTATCTCCCCAACAGACATGTATAATTATCTTACAATTAGGTAGAGAAACAGAATACAGAAATGGTATTTATAGAGATCCCAAGTCCCTAATATATGATTTCCAAATTAAATCTCTTATTGTATTTTAATAAAATATTATGAACAAATGTATTTTCCTAGTGAGAAAATGATACTTCAATAATATAAGGTTATATTACAAAAATTACTAGGATTACAAATGCTATAAATCAAATATCTGAATAGTTGCAAAAAGTATTTGATATTTAACATTCAATTTGTCTAAAAGCACATAATATGCTCTATAGCTGTTATCTTATCATTGCTGAAAAAAAATCCATCCAGAAACAGCTAATTGGATGAAGGATTTTATCTGGCTTATAAGGAAATTTTCACCATGCTAGGAAAAGCATGGCACAGCAGGAAGCTGCCTCACATCACCCCATGTGAACAAGAAGGAAGTAGTACAAATACTCGGCTTGGAATTGGGTTATGTAACTCCAAAGTCACCCCCAGCAGCACACCTCCTCCATCAAGCCTTCACCTCCCAAAAGTCCCACAACTTTCTCAAATTGCCACAACAGAAGACCAAGTATTCAAAACACAGTGAACATTTTATTCAAACCACCACATGCTCATAAGACAATATTTTCATACACATAATGATATATACATACATAGTTGCAATATTTCCATTTTTCTACTATTAGGCTATATAAAGGTTTAAAGTTAGATAGCATTTACATAAAGGGCCAGATAGAAAATAATTTTAGTTTTGTGATCCACAGTAAACACTCCCACTATTGCAGGATGAAAGTTGCTGTAGATCTTATGTAAATAACAGCCTGCCTGTGTTCCAATAAAACTACAAAACCAGGCCCCTGGCCATGTGGTTGATGGATCATAGTTGGTTGAACCCTGACCCAGAAACATCTACTAGGATGAAAACTTTCTTATGAACAATGAGAAATAACCCCATGAAAATGAGGAACAAGATCTATGTACCATTTGTCTTATTCTAGTTGGCTTGCTATAACAGAATTCCCTAGGTTCTCTCAAAGCCATGGAGGCTGGGAAGCTGAAGATCAGGACACCAGAAAAGGGATGGAAGGCTTCTCTCTAGACACCTATCTTCTTACTCTAGCTTCACTCATCAGGGGATGTCTTTCTTTAGTCTGTTTTACTATCTTTCTACCCATTTTATTTATCTATCTATCTATCTATTTGATGTTTATTCTGTGTTTGTGTGTGTATGATGTGTTTATGTGCATGTCAAAGAATGCTACAACACATTTAGAAGTCAGAGGACTACTTCAGGTGTCAGTTCGCGCTTTCCATCTCCTTTGAGGTAGGTTTTCTCATTTCACAGCTCCATGCACCAGGATAGCTGACCCATGAGATGCTAGTAGATTCTCCTAACTCTATTTTCCTTCTTGCTTGAAAGAGACCTTTATGTGTCCTCGGTGACCTGAACTTAAACTTATGTGCTCACACTTAGGAGGCAAGTGCTATGTCCACCAAACCATGTCAATAGCTCTCAAGCATGAGGGCTTTTTTTTTTTTTTTTTTGTCCTAGTACTTGTCAAAGTCAGTGCTCCTAATACCATCAATATGGGGTGAGGTTTTCAGCATAGGAATTTGAAGAGGAAACACATATTTGTATAATAGCACTCTACCCTACTCCCTGTCTCCTTATACTCTCTCCTGCAAATCTCATCTCCTTATACCCTCTATTTCAGTAAGCTTGTATCTTATTCTAATATTCATTTCCATAATGTAAATCTCATCTGCAATATCAGGTAAATAGGAGTAAAACTCGTGGAAAAATTCATTCTGCCTTTCAGCTTTGAACATGTGAAATTAAAGCAGTTGTTTGCATCAAAGAAATTATGTGCTTCAAAATACAATGATGGGGCATGGATAGCCATAGACAAGCCCATGCTAAATGGAAGAATTAAGGAAGATGAAAGAAGACACAGGTCTGAGAAAAACCAAAACTTTAAGACTTGAGAATATTTTTCTTTGGTTGTTTCCTCCTCTAGGCTGACTAGGGAAGTAGGCAGCCCCTCCCTATCACCAAGAAAAAAAATAGTTTTTAGTTTCTTTTTTAAATTGAGGATTTTAGTATATGAATATACTTTAATGTGACCATAATTCCCTGCCATTACCCTCTTTTGCATCCCCTACTTTCCTCCATTGCTCTGAACTCCCACTTCTTTCCAAGTAGTTCCACCTCTATGTTGCAGTCTCATTGTTTCTGCCCTTTTTCATCACCTATGTTGAATTGTGAACAGACTCAATACTGTGCAGATCTTGAGAAGACAACAGCATCCACTATGAGGTCACGAATGCACCAGTCATGTCATCCCTAGAGGATAGTGCCACAAAGTGCTCCTCTTCATCCTTTGGCTCTTAACATCATTTATGCCCCCTCTTCAGTGATATTCCCTGAGACTTGGAGGGCATGATGGAGATGTCTCATTTAGCACTGAGCTCTCAACAGCATCTTATTTACAGTATTTTGATGAGTTTGAGTCGTAGAAGCTTCTCTAGTCAGTGGTGATAGCAGCGCTGACTTTCTTTCTGCCGCCTTGCTCATGTGGATGGAGTAGAGGTGCTTCACCCATGGCTGAGCACTCAACTGCCACTTCTCATACCTTGAGGAGTCCTGGATTATCTAAATAGTCATGACCATCTGCAAAATGAAGCTTCTCTAATCAAAATTAAGTAGAGTATTAATATTTGAGCACAAATATAAACATGTGGAGAGCAATTTGAAAAGCACAACATATCTATTTAGCCAAAGAACAGTGGTAGGTTTCCCCATAAGGCTTTAACTTTCCAAGTCATAAGATTTTTATTCAATTTTCAGTTCCAGGCATAAATTACCTCCCCTGGAACAGGCTTCAAATCCAATCTGAGAGCAATTGGTTATCTGCATAATTTATGTGCTGCTATTATAGCAGTAAACATATTTTGCCTGGTTGTACATTTTCACACTATCATGTCCTTTGTCTCATGATCAGAAAAAAAAAAAAAAAACCAGGAACATTTATGAGAAAGCATGAACAAGACAAAAAGAAAAAAAAGGTGTTTTTTTTTAGTAATAATTTAGAAAGCAGACAGTATCCTCAAACATGTGTGAACAACTGCACTGAGGGATGGACTTCTGGCACTTTAAGTAAATTATCTTGTTAAGGGGATAACTGTTCTTCCTACCTCATTAGCATTTCTGTAGGTGCAGAGTGGTCTCTTAACCAGGCTAGTTAGTGAATGATGGGCTCCATCCTGGACCAACCAGAGGACATTGTTCCTCTGATCAGGGAGAGGTGACTTTTTCCTTTCTGTTATCAGAAAAATGGGATTATGGGCCATCCACAATGATCTCTAAGGCTAATGGCTATCTATGTACAACCTAAGGATAATTATTTTGTTGATCTGAATTTAACAAAGGCAGTAAAGTGAGACAGACCTCTGTTTTTATATCATTTTCATCATGACAGAGCAGTGTTGAAAATCTATCCAGAAAGAACAGTGGTAGCTTCCAGTTCTGTAGCATGGGAGAGAGAGACAAAAAGAGGGAGAGAGAGAGAGAGATCATCATAACTGGAAATAACTCTGTAACCTCTTTTCTGAGCCAGTGCTTCTAATCATGGCTTGTAGTCATGGAGACAGTAGCAGCTCGGTTGACATTTCTCTCGTAATGCCTCCTATGCTCTTTGAACTCTATAGTTGTTGATAAAAACTTTTCTTGTTGTTTGTACCTAAGATTCCTAATAACAAATAATTATGATCACAGGAACATAGTATCCAGTACCAATGAGATCCATCATATTCCAAAAAAGTGGTGCTTTTTATCAATCGAGTGATCTATGCCTGATTAAATTCACTGAAAACTTTATAGTTTTTGGTGTTTAGTGATGAAATTAAGCTGTAGTTTAATTTTCATTACAAATCTCAGTGCCGGGTCCTCTGGCAGGTAGGGCTGAAGAAGGAGCCGGTCCAGCTGGTCCCTCCTTGGGGCTGAGCGGGATGGTGAGTGTCCACGACCCACATCCCCCACTCCAAGGCACTGGAGAGAAAAACACATTGGGTCAGGAGTCTTGTCGAAGCAGGATCTCGTTTTATTGTAGTAGGCAGGTGTTTATATAGCATTGAGAAAGAAGGTGGGGATCTCAGGATGGGATAAAGGTGTAGGGGCCAATAGTATTTCACCACGTTAGCAGTAGCTGGGCGGAGGCAGTTTTGGCTTAGGTCTTGCTGAGTCACTCCTAAACCAGAGTAATAGGCCAAAGACAGGTCGCCAAACTCTAGCCAGGCTCAGGAAGTTCCACTGGGGCTCACGCCTGGGCCTCTTAGGGCCCAACATCTCAGCATGAACAAGCATTCTGACAGGACTAAAGGGGCTGGCACTAGACCCAGTATTCTGTTTTTTGCTGGCTGTTTGTAAACCTGTTTTTTTTTTTTTTCATCATATATGTTTTCAATTCTTTCTCACTTGATTGGATTCTTCCTAACAAGAGATAAATTAGGTAAAAAATATTCTAGGGCTGGAGGGATGGCTTAGCAGTTAAGACATTTGCCTGCAAAGCCAAAGGACCTGGGTTCGATTCCCCAAGACCCACATTAGCCAGATGCACAAGGGGGTGCACCCTCTGGAGTTTGTTTGCAGTGGCTGAGGCCATGGTGTGCCCATTCTCTCTCTCATCTCTCTCTCTCTCTCTCTCTCTCTCTCTCCTCTCTCTCTCTCCCCCATCAAATAAATAAAAATAACACATTTAAAAAATATTCTAAATAAATCACCTTTATTCCCAGTTTTAACCTATATGTCATCACTTTTTCATTTAAATTCTCCCATGTATAATATTACTATAGGCAATATTTAGCATGGTTGCACAGAGCTTCAAATCAAGCTTATATTGTTTCTCATTTGAATAGATGCTCAGCACATGGAGGTCTTATGTGCTGTAGGGAGATGTCTTTCCACTGTTAATTGTTCATTTGGTCTTTCATCTTACAAGAGTGGACCCCCAACTGTATAACCAAGACACATACATGACACAATCCTCATCACATTTTGCTAATTTATTCAGAGCAATAAAATGAATCAATTAACTTCAACTTATTCAGAGGAAAACAGTGAAACAAATAACTTCAATATGATATATTGTGATCCTGCAGTTTGCATCAGTTTTGTATTTGTTAGCTTTAGGCTATGTGATTTTTTTTTTTTTTTTTTTTTGCAAAAGAATGATATGACACTTTATTTTTTTCCAGAGAAACCTAAGTATAGTGGTGTTCACTTTATTATTAATTTTTAAATTAGAATATAAAGCGATGGATTTCATTATGGCATTTTCACACATGTATGTCATTGTACCCTTTTGTTATTCATCCCCTTCCCTTACCTAGTGCACTTCTGCTGGTCCCCTTACTCTTCTTGTCTGCTTTCATGTGATATGACATTTTAAAATGAAAAATATATTATTGCTGTAAAAAAGAGGACAAGTTCTCAAATTCATCTTAGAGTATTTATATGAGAAAGAATGAAGAACTTGACTGTAGTGTCTAGAACATTCAATCATATTTTCATAAAAATGCTATTTTCTCAAAACCACAGAGGGGAAAATAACTTAAGGGTGAGAGTACTTATATTACTAAAGGATGAACAAAAATAACCTCACTCTAAAGCTAAGCAAAGTCAAGCTGATAAATAGATCCACTGTCTTCCTGATCATTCTACTTTTCACTCACTTGCTTATCCATTTTAATAAAAATGAATGAAATAAAAGGAAAGAATGTATTTGTTTTGAATCAGAGACTGAAAATCTCACATGTTTCTGATTAGGAATATTTGGATTCTTGATCAGAGTAAACTATGCAAAATCTTTTCATTTGTATTTTAAAATCCCTCTATAATTTAGGCTTCAGGCAAGATACATTCCAAGTCCTAGTCAGAGATAATTACTCATAAAATGTTCAACACCATGTAAATACTGAATGAAAATGACAAGAATATAAAAAACATTTCCAGATAACTTTCACTATCTTTTCAAGTCTTTATATTTGCATTATGTCCCCAAATCAGAAATCAGTAAGTCTCTTTTTTTGTACAAAATAAATAAATGATAAATATTTTAGGCTTTGGTCCCTGTCATAACTATTCAGCCATTGTAACACAAGCCCAGTTGTAGGTAGTAATGAATTCAATTTATGTTACTGTGTTTACAACACCTATTTTATAAAACATTAAAAAAAAATTGACATAGGATGCAACTTGGAGTATGGGCTGTTTTTTGAATACTGCCCCCAAAATATCAAACACAGACCTTATAAGAATATCAACTCTCCAAGTGTAATGTTTGAAAAGCTCTTTTGAGAGTGACATAGTAGATTTTCTATGTATCATAATAAACCTGCAATCCTCCCTCTTGGCATTGTCTTGGCAACATAAGAAAGTCTAATTTCTTACCAAAAATGATGTATGCATATCTAACAAGTACATTTTGACCATCAAGGTAGAACTTTTGGTGTCTCTGTAAAATATAATTATTTTAGACTTAAAATGGTTAAATTTCTCAAGAATACGTATTTTCTTTAGGAGAATTATCAGAATGAAACAGAGTCTTATATTCAATGATATTATAAATTCATTATGATTATTTCTATTTATTCTTTCTTCTCTCTATTGTTTCAGCAGCTTTATTTCCATGAGTTTATACTAGACATCAAAAATTTCATTAATGCACTACTAAGAGTTTTGGAGATTATCCCACAAAGTACATAAAAGTATTCTAGGGATTATGTCAAAATTTATTCTGTATATAAAATAAAGACATGAATATTATGAACTTGAAAACTTTGTGTGCTTTTAAACTTTTATAAAAATTCATGAAACCATACGAGTATATGTTAGTTACACTTTTCGTGATTGTGTCAAGTATATGAAAGAAGCAATTTAAAGGAAGAAATATTTATTTAAATTCAGTTTCAGAAGCTACAGTCAAAGTTTGGCTCAACCCATCACATTGGCCCTGAGGCATGGTAGATTATCAAAGTGGTAGGACATGTAGTAGAGGAAGATGTTTACCTCATATGAGCCAAGAAAAAGAGGGGGAAACAGGAAGGGACCAGTGGAAAATGTATCTTTTCAGGGTACACAGACTGTGACCAAATTACTCCAGTCAGGCCCCACCTCTGAATTTCCATTACTTCACATTATTGCCATGAAATCATGGACCCACCAGTAGATTGACCCATTGATCATTAACCGTTATGAATGCATCCATTTCCCTAAATTTCACCTGTGAATATTGCTGAGTTGAAACCTAGCTTTAAATGTGTAAGCTATGAGATATGTCAGGTAATAATACATGTAATTTATAACATGCATGTCTATTCAGTTATTATATTTAATATAAAGATTGACATTAATACTCTCACTTAGTTTCTATGAAAGATCTCTTTGTCTCACATCTTAGAGGATAACCAAAATATGCTAAGGGATATGTGAGCATTGCATATGTACAATGAACACTGGGTGAAAGTTTCATCACATATCCATAAACACACACAGGCACACACACATACACATCTGTGGAGTAGTGTCTCACTATGGTGTCAAACTTTCAGTCCTGCTGCCTTAGACCTTTGGATACTGAGATTGCAGGTGTGTGGCACAAAATGTTATTTAAATTTATTTTATTTCTAATGAATGATTTTACTTTCCAACTGTATACTAATCACAAGCTACAATAGATAACAACATTTTTCTAGGCTACTGTAGAAATTTCAGAGCAGAAATAAGGGAATAGCAGAGAAGAAAGATCTTTATCTGTTGTTTCTTTAGAAAATACTATGACTTGGAGAGTCTGTTTGACTACAGCTGGAGAAATTGACTTGACTAGAATAAATAATAAATATAATTCAACCAATAACAAGAAACTCCATGTAAATTTCATTGCTCCTTTGCTTTCCTTTTCACGCTTTCCTTCCCCATTTACAAACTGTGACAATTTCTTGAAGCTCTTCTCCCTTCATGCTAGTACCATATTACTGAAATTAAACATGCTCTTCAAAAGAGCACAGGCCTCACTGATTTGTGACAGTATTTTTCTATTCTTAAATGTCCATCTCTTTATACATAATATATTTTCCCTAATGAGACTACATGGATATTATGTATGTTCCTTATCTTGAAAAACAAACTTTAATCTTCCTCTTTTTATATCTCAAATCTCTACATTACCCCAGATAGTTTCAAATAATGTTGTCTTCACAAATTCTTTTCTATCCTCCCAACCAAGGTTCGTGTCCTCTTCTGTCATATCTCTATTTTTCATAGTTGTGGACTTATCAGCTTTAAAATTATAAGAACTTAATATCTGTTCTGAATTCATACAGTCTTAAGTATTTTGTTATAGCAGCACTAACATGCTAACATGGAGAGTGAACGAACACCCAGATGAGACTCAGCCTATTATGTAACATAGTTTCTGTTTGTTTTTTTTTTTAACCATATTCTGAACCAAAGACTATATGAGTACCCTGAAGCATTTATTCTTAAGTTTGGGGAGGCTTTGTGTACAACACTATTATTTGAAGTAAATGTGTTTTTAATTTTTGGAAAATATTTAAATGCATACAAATGTTTCAGGAAATATGTTCTATGATTTTATATATATAGCTATCTCAAATAAATATACATGGACACATAGCTTCATATATCTAAAACTTTGAAGACCTTGCCATCATCATATTGGCTTCCAAATATAATTTCAAATATTCTACTACAATAATTTATAGGGAAAACAAGGTGTGATTACAGAATAAATTTTGAATAGCTAACAAAGGTAATGACATTTTAATATACCTATACAATCATAATTGATGATTTTACATCTTGACAATTGTGCTTTGGGAAGCCAATCAACTTTAATTACATAGAAATGTTTTGCATTTGAAAGATGAATATGTTTTTACTAAAATTTTCTCTTGTTCATTAAACACAGAGTTATAAAATTTTTTTTCCTCACAAAGTTTTCCAAAAGTATAAATGGATTATTGGATGGAGTTATAGCTCAATGGTACAAAGCTTTTGTCTAACATGCAATTGTTAGCCATGGGTTCAAACATAAGCACACACACATACATATAGACATATATATGTGTACATATATACATATATAGGTATATATTATATCATATATACATATCCATTTTTATGCATATATATATATATATATATATATATATATGTAAAATCTGGCTTCGTAGTCTTTGATTTAAGCAATTTGGTAGCACCATTAATATTCATTAAAGTTACTTCATACTTGTCATTATTCTGATATAACAAGTTGAGGTTTCAATTACAGTTTATTCTGAGTCTTTGTCTATAGTTTTTTTCAGTTAGGACTTTTACATACAGCCTCACATGGTGTTATATTATTGATCTGTTTTAAGAATATATACCAAGACCTTGTTACTTAACACATTTTGACTCCCTCTCAGTTTCTTAGGGTCAGAAATCTGGAGGCAGCTTAGCTAGGTGATTATGGCTTAAGTCCTCAACTCAAGCTGTGTGGGCTTCTCCACAGGTATGCTCTCACACAGTTTTATTCCCCTAAAATGATTTCTGTTATGACAAGTCATCTTTCTGCTTTTGATATTTGCTAAGATTTGAGAGTGATTGGCTTAATGGGCTCTTTTTTAGCTATTTGCCCATTAAAAATAAATCTCAAATAATTTCCTAGTAGTAAAAAAACTCCTTCCCTTTGTTATCACCTTACTTCTTGACATATGTATTTTCCTTCGTTGTACAGGAGCAGGAAACTTTTGAGTATCACACAAGTCTAAGAGAATGTAAGATTTCTGGAAGCATGTGTCTAGGACTTTACAGATAGGTCTAGTTTCTTAATCCCGTCATCCCGGTTGTGTATCTTTATTGGCATGAGGAGGTCATTGACATGTAAAACTGAGAGAAGTCTACTAAGCTCTGTACTTTTGTTGGTTGTTTTCTGATTGCTTGGGCTATTGTTTGCTCTTTACTTCCTCTCCTATTACTGTTAGGGGTTGTCTGGTTTACTGTGCTGGACATGCTGCTTTCCTTCCTAGATGTCCTTCATTCATCTTTTCACCATATGTACTTTAGGAGGTACACACTTTCTCACTGAATGTCTTATATCATTTATTTCCAAATGCCTTCTTTATACATCCATTGGAGGACGATATTGATATTTTTTAGAAATACCTGAACTCTCTTATCTCTCACTTTACTTCCATGGATTTATTATATGTCATACCCTTCTAAAGAGCAGGTGAGACTGGACTGAAATACTTTTAAGATTTCCCAAGTGTAGGCAGGTTACACTATAATTAAAGTGCTGCAAAAAAAAAAAAAAAAAAAAAAAAAAAAAAGTATGGGCATTGCATTACCCAGCTATTACCAAAAGATGGAAGTGGGGAATTTTAGCACATGACTATGCTATCCTATTAAAGGGGTAGATTCTTAAATATTTTCTGCTTTGAATACATACCTCTATGCTTAAGATCTGAGGCTCTATTACTCCAGCAAACAAAATGCTTTCAAGTTGAAACCATCCACAGTTCAATGTTCCTCCCAAGGACAAATGAGCATGCTTCTGGCTGGGAGGCTAAAATGTGGAGAAGGGCTAAACTGAGGCTATCCTCACAGGAGAGTGTTTGGCTAAATGAAAACTGGCACTGCTTCATGTTAAGAAGGTGAAATATTTCACATTTTTTGTGAAGCATCACAGCCACCATGTGCTCACTTTTACTGATTACACACGTGGCTTCATAAGTGGAGAACATGGCAAAGCATCAGCCACCTTTATACTGGGAAACTATTCTTAAGTTTGTCTTCGTTCCAGAAAACACATCTTCTGCCTAGGGAATCTCTTATATAGACGTACTTGGAAGAATATTCAAAGAAAAAATAGAATATTGACAAGTCACTCTTTTATATTTTAAGATTTGCAAAAGAAAAATAAAAGGACAAAGATTAACTAAATTACCAATTTCTTTCCAAATTCTTTCACTTTTCAGGAATGTGTTATCAAACATGTATACAACCACCTCTTTATATCTTGATTAAACACATTATGTCTATAAGAAAGAAAATTACTACATAATTTGTTGATTTCATTTTTATGCCCAGAAAACAATTAAGAAATAGAAAACAAATGACTTTATTTTACTGGAAGGAAAAGCACATCAAAAGAGAGAGCATGTGTCAGTATTTGGAAATATATTCAGATATATATTCAGAATATATTCGGGTGTCATGAGGTCTACTCTCATTAATGGATCATATTCAAAAGTTTCTTATATAAGAAATATTTTTCCAGTTTCTTCAAACAAACTATCTAAATGCTATCTCTACTGACATATTATTGATATTATTAGAGAGTGAATAAAACATATAGCCAGCTGAAAAGAGAAGCGTCTCTAATCCAAAAGTGAGAGTAGCGTCAATATATTAGTATGAACATTGAGAAGTGCTTATTGGGCAGTTTGGTGAGCATAGTATATGCATTTAGCCAGACACCAACAGACATTACACTCCTAGGGCTCATGACCAGTAGTATTACAGGAAATGTTACTGAAGAAACAGTATGATTTTACTACTTATAAATTATAATGTAATTTTGAAATTCTACAGATAATAAGAATTAAAGAACTAGATATATATAGCATATATAGGACTTCCTTTAAGAAGAACATATATTGATTCTGGAGGTGCTTGGGTGTTTAGGGTTTGTACACTCCAGGCTGGTGAGGGGCACAGCATATTTGGGACCTATGCATTCCCGTCAGGTGAGGGGGCAGTATGCTTGGGGCCTGTGTTCTCTAGGAGGGGGAGGAGCATGGTATTTTTGGGACCTTTGCATTCTGGGCTGGTGAGGTGCTCCCATATTTGTGGCCAGCATCTTTGGGGCCTGTGAGCTCTGGGAAGGTGAAGAGTGGGGCATGTTTGGGACCTTTGCATTCAGAGTGCCATTGTGTTTGGGACTTGTACATGCTGGGCTGGTGAAGGGCACAGCATGTTTGGGGTCTGTGTGCTGCAGGTGGAGGGAGAGGTGGCTCAGGGCCAGTGAGCGGTGTGTTTGGGGCCTATGCACCCAATCCGTGCCACCAATGCCTTGGTGGGTCCCCCTCCCACCACACACTTCCTGTCTCAGCATCTCATTTGGACCTTGGCTGCCTCCAGACTCCAGACAGGTCTTTGGAACTCAGTGCTGCACACAACCTTCCTGCCCCTACCTCCTCCTCCACACTGCTGGCATCCACTTACTGGGGACCTCTTGTGATATCAGTCCTGCCTCAGACTGGGAGCACAGGAATATCTGGCAACCACCCATCAAGAGGTACAAGTGATTCCTCAACTACCTGCTTAGCTGGGTATAGTACGGGAGAAAGTGCAAGTGCTACAGCCCATAAACCCCACAGTGGAGGCTATGGTTGGCTAAAGAGATTCCAGACCTTCAAACTTAGTTGGACTATCAGCCCCAAGCCCACAGCTGCAGGTATACTTTCAACCTTCACAACCCTCACATCTGTGGATATAATGCCATCCTTCTCCAATCTGGTTCAAGACCAAAACTGAACACTCACTGAAGATTCTAGAAGGAAAACAATAACTTGCTTCCTCCTTCATAAAACAGACTTTTGCCCCAATATGAATAGACCCCATGAAAAAGCAAAACAAAGCAAAGACAGGGAGATCTTCACCAAGGTTGTCTAGTTGCACAATGGAAGTCTCCAATGAAAACATAGAGGAGACAACAGAAATTGAATCCCAAAATGAAAGCACAATAGGCTTATTTACCTGACCAAGTGAATGGCTGAACTGGAAGGAAATCATCAAAACACTAACAATGGCATAAATGAAATTGAGCAGAATCATCTCTTATAGGGGACAGCTGTCATCACTAGGATTAACTTAATTGAAGCAAACTGGAGAGACCTCAATAGATTCTCAGCCAAATTCTATCAAATCTTCATAAAAGAACTGAAACTACTTTTTCTCAAGCTTTTTCACATAATGGGAAAACAGGGAATGCTCTTCAGCTCCTTATATAAAGGTAGCATCATCCTAATACCAAAAGTAGACATATATAAAACTGTAGGCCTATATCCCTGATGAACTTAGATTCAAAAATCCTGAACAAAATCCTCATGAACTGAACTGAACAATACATCAAAAGCATTATCCACATTAATCAAGTAGGCTTCATTACAGGGATGCTGGTATGAACTAAAGTTTCTAGTAAACAGCTCTATCTGCTGCACCTACTTCCAGCAAGGCTAAATGGACCAATAAAGCTGTGATCCCAGAGAGATGGAATGCTTCCAGTCAGAGCCAAATTACCTTGGGCTACCTTTAGCCCTTTAATAGCCATTTATTGCCCACCTCTGTGTCTGAACTAACATCCTGGTGATGATCACTTGATCAGGTGTAATCCTTTTTGAAATTCAAGAACAGACCTCACCTTCTACCAACCCAAGGGCTAAGAATGTCATCAGATAGCATCTGAGGCCTATGGTGGAGATGTCCCAGCTTCACTGTAACCTGTTCACCTGATGGTCAGCCAATGTATTTGAAAAGTTCCTTGATTTATGACTTTCTTTTGTTCTGTGACTATAAAACCTTCATGAAATTGTTAAGACATTGGAACATGGAACTTGGGGTAACATAAATCTGTGTTCCCAGGCCATGGTCACTCATATTTGGCTCCAGAATTAACTCTTATCCTCTTTGAGGTGAGAGCTGTGTCTTTTGCATTGAAGCTGGGTTGGTTCAACATATGGAAGTCAATTACCATAGTATACCACATATATAATCTTAAATACAAGAACCATATGCTCATGTCAATTGATGCAGAGAAGGACTTCAACAAAATACAACACACCTTTGTGATCAAAACACTGGAGAGACTAGACATGGAGGGATTATATCACAACATTTAAAAAGCTATATACCAAGCACCTAAAGCCTAAATCATACAAAGGACTCTGTTTTGTCTTCATAAGAAGACAAGGGAGAGGACCGGCACTGGGGATCTATGCTGTCTCTTCCTTCACACCAAGTTGCACTGCATTGTACTTCTGTGTATTCTCTCATATCCCCTTCTCCTCATCAAACAAACCTATTTCTAAGTCAACCTCAATTCATCACTTTATCTTGATCATGACAACTCCCCTGTCAGTTAAGTTAATCACTTTTTTTTTTCCTAGTAAGTCATTCTGGATCATTCACTTTACAACAATTGATCAATAATGCTTAAATTCTCTGTAATCTACCCAAATTTAGATTAAGATTCATTTTTAACACATTATATTTCAGATGTATCCACAAGATCATCTGTCCTCAGTCAACACTAAGTTTAAACTTACTCATAGATGATAAATTCCGTTCAGTGAGAGTGAGAACATCAAAGAGGAAAAGGTTATAACTTCAATATATATCTTCACTGGAGAATTGTAAACCTCAGTGAATCAGATATGGAATGTGCTAGAATTCTAATTGACTTAATTTTTGTATATGGTTAACTGTATATCTGAACAAATGAGTCTTGGGTAAAAACTACTGTGCATTCTCTAGTGTCCCTACACATATTGTGGTGACTATGTTATTTCTAGGTCAGGATGGGATACTAAGATGAAGTCACCAAAAACAGCAGCATGGTAACAGAGGCATAAGGAAGTGGATTATCCACATTCCTCAAGAAACCACCCAGCCATTAATCTCTTCCTGGCCTAACGATGCCCCAGGTCATGGTTTCCTGCCCCCTTATCTCCTAAGTCACCTGGTCACTCTTCTTTTGCTGGCTATCTTAGATCTCCCCTAAAGGAACCTTTTTTATTCAGTTTAACAAGTTGTTTTCCCTTCCTCACATTCCCCCAAATGCAAAAGCCCTATAAAGCCCACTACCTAAAAACTCAGGTTGGCTGTGCTCCTCTCTTGTGAGCCAGCCCTGGCAACCCATGCTTTTCCAGAATAAAAACTTTCCTCTTTGCCTCAGAGTGGTTTCCATGGTCTTGGTTACTCCCAAACCTTACAGTTATCCCACATGACTCTTGAAATTGGGATTCTATTTTGATTAATTACATTTAACTGGCTCTGTCCAAATACAAGCCCAAGCAGCTCATTATGGAACACATTTTCTTCCCCTGAAGCAGCAAACTTAGCAAACAAACTGTATTTAATTATTCCCTCTAATGCCACTTAGTAGAAAATCAAGTTTTTTTTATTAGGTTTGTTTGGCTCTTTTGCCGTACTGTTGGGGTCTGCGCTTTATTTAGAAGTCAACATTCAGGTGATATGAAAGAGAAAACAAAGAGCTTTTCTTTCTGGAATAATATGTTACCATAAACCCAATGGAGGATATACAGCTTTGGAGGCTATTGTTTGGAAGCTTCTGAGGGTCCCACTGATACAGGAGTTTGGGGTTAATGAAGGCTCTCCCAAGTTTATGAGGACCAATTTTTTTGTCCTTATCTTATTTTTAACAAAGAATTGATAAAAATGGACTTAAGAATAATAAATTGTGAAATATTGAGTTTATTTAGGAAGAAATCATAAAATGTGTGGTCTATTTAAAGGAAATTGGGATCTAGGAAAATGCTGCAGAAGAGTCACAAGCATATGGAAGACAGGCTCTAGTAGCTTGTGTAGAGAGATTTAGAAGAAACCCACACTCATATGGGAGGCACAGCATTTCCCCTGTGCCTCCATATGGAAGAAAGTTAAGAGATTCAGTGCCTTAAGCAAAAGTAGCAGAGGAAAATGACTAAAGCAGAGACCAGGAAATTCAGATGAGAAATAGGTACTAAAGAAAGTTACACCCATGGTGTTGCAGCTCCACAATGCTGGGACAACTTATAAACTGACCCAGTTCATGGGAAGAAGGGATTTATTTCAAGCTTGAAGATCCAGGGGAAGTCCCATCAATAGCAGAAGAAAGTGTTTCCATACATTCAAGCAGAGAGAAAAAGTTGAGCAAGCAAACACCAGAAAGCAGCATGCAGGGTCACTGCCAGAGATCAAAAACTCTGTGCATACCAACATGTCCCCTGTAGCAGGAGTCTGTCTACTAGGAGCTGAAGCTGCAAATTCAATTTTAACAAAACACCTGAATCTCTGGGGTCATATATTCAAACTACACATTTTGCCCCTGGTCTCCATCATCTCATAATCATCTCACATTGCAAATTGCATTCAATTCAGCTTCAAGTTCCTATAAGCTTTGCCAACTTTAAGACCGTTCCTAAGTCCCAAGTCTCACCTGAGTTTTAAGACTGTCTCTTAACTGTGAGTCCTATGAAATCAAAACAAGTTGCATATTTCCAACACATAATGTCACAGAGTAAACATTTCTATTGAAATAAGGCATAACAAGGAGAGATTAGACTAATGTAAGATTAATAACCATTAGATACCATCAAACACCTGAAGTTCAAGTTCAATATTCATAGTCAGAGATGACAGTCTCTGGATTTTCAATTTCTATTCCTCCAGCTGGAATAAGTAGCTGGGAGAAAACTTCCATCCTAAGCCAGTAGCACTCCATGCTAGCCTTTTCATAGGGCTGGTATATCCAACACATCTTTGGATCTCTTTTGCAAACCATGGTCCATCTGCTCCATAACGGACCTTTTCATTTTTTACAAACAGGAATATCATCCTGCTTCCCATGCAACATCTCAGCAATGACTCCTGGAACTGTACACTTCATGATCTATTTCCATGCATTTTCATGCTTCTAATACCAACAGCAGGTGTACAGTGGCAAAGCCATTTTGTTAATTCAGGGAAGAAATAAATCATGACATTGAAGATCAAGTTTCTTCCTCTCAGTCATCTCATTGTATAAGAGTTTGATGTTCTACCATTCGGTCTTACTTGGAAGTACATCACCTCAGGCATCTTTTCATTGTTTCCATGATAAGCAGTTGGCCTACACTTAATGGAGGTAATCTGCTTGACAATAGCAGCATCAATAACCTTAAACCAGCCTCTGTGCCAAACTTGCTTACACTTTTTTCTGTGATAAACCCTACATCTTTCAGTTCTATATTTTCCATCTAGCACAGCAGTCTATGACTTTCAAATTCAACCTTGATCAAATTCTCTGGGCATGAGCAGCAGCCAGCCTTTATGTCAGTGGCCCAGTTCAAACTAAGTTCTATGCAGTCTCTCCTTCCCCTTTAAAAGTTCACAATCCAGCACAATTCTCTCTGCATTTAGCATTTTCAAACTCTCACCAAAATAGCCCATATAATTGGCTTACCACTATGGAAGACATCTTCAGTCACAACTATAAACTATATTAACATTCCTTGAGGACATCAATTTCAACACACAAAAATCCACATGGTTCGATTCCTCTCCACAAGACACCAACTCTCTGGTAATAAATTATGTTGCAGTCAGCTCCATAATGCTGGGGTAAACTTCCAAACAGACAAAGTTTATAGGAGGAAGGGATTTATTTCAAGCTTACAGATCCAGGAGACTTTCCATCAATGGTGGAAGAAGCTGTTTACTTCTATACATCCAAGCAGAGAGAAAAACTATAGCAAGCAAACACCAAAAGCAGCAAGCTCAAAACTCTCTGTATATTTTGGACTGGAATTCAGATCCACCCCCAGTGACAAGTACCCTGTAGCAAGAGTCTGCCTGCTAGGGGCTGAAGCTGCAAACTCAATTTTGATAAAATACCCGAGTCCATATGTCCATACATTCTAACTACTACATATGGTTACCCTAAGTTTAGAGAAATTATACATGTAACAGGCCCAGAGTTTAAAGGAAATATGCATGCGTTAGATCTAGAGTTTAGAGGAAATATACACATGGTAGGCTCAGAGGTTGAACAAAATTTATTCATACATTTAATCAAAGATAGAAGGTACCCCAAAGCACAATGCATATAGAAGGCAAGCAAAATGCTACCCAGGCCAAGAAGAAGTGCTCTGCTATTCCCCAGCAAGCCAAACTGGGTGGGACACAGCGAAACACACATGTATCCAGCAATCACAGGGCAGAGAGAGGACAGAGATTAGTATGGAAAACCCTTTATAATCAATTAACAATGGATTATTTTGTCAGATTTTTTTTCAGACTTTGTCAGATAGATTTGCTGATTCAAGGGGCTAAACCAATGGTTAGCCTACCTAGGTAGTGTGCTAGACTTTGGAGGCAGCAGAGTAGCCTTTGTGAGTAAAACTGGATCAGGCACGAGTTCCATCCCTGCCAAGGCAGGTTGGAATTTTCTGGTCCTCTCTTGGGGCTCCTGTCCCTAACTCATACTGCCTATATGAAGCTAGCTTTCTCCTGAGTCTCCTGTCTCCATACAAAAACATCTCTTGGGGCTGGAGAGATGGCTTAGCGGTTAAGTCGCCTGCCTCCTAAGCCTAAGAATGCTGATTCCAATCTCCAGGTTCCACATTTAGCCATATGCAAAGTGACGCAAGGGTGCAATGCCGCACTCGACCACCAGGGGGCGCACACATCTGTATTTCGTTCGCAGCAGCTGAGAAGCTGCTGGCGCGCCCGTCTGTATATACTACTTGTTTCCCATCTGTATCACGACATTTAACATTTTAATATCTGCAAGTTTTCTTTTTTTCAGAATGAGGGGTTTGAAAGAAATAAAGAGATACTAGTTGAATAGAATTGTTATACACCATGTGACACAAGTACCTGATTCTGTATACATAGTTATTTGTTTCCTTTCAAAATATGAAGCCCATATGGCAATGCCATTTTATTTTATTATATATTTGTTATGTTCTCATGGTATTTTACATATGATTTTAAAAATGATCTCTAATTTATATACTCAAAGTTTTCCTACTCATTGGCAGACAAATTATGCATTTTTCTGGACAGTGTCAAATATGATGACAGAGGAAAGAAACTATTTCAAATGTGAATATGTTGAAAAAGAAAAAGTAGCTGAGTTGGAAAGACAGAAAGCTACTGTCAATTTTCTGTACCTTTAGGGTATGTTTTTTACCTAAAGAATCACTTAAAGTTCTACATTAAAGCTATAAATAGCCCCACCCATAGAACTTCCCAGTGTCAGCAGGGGATGCTCACAAGCTCACTTGCAATACTGATGACTATACTAGGGACTCCAGTTCTTTGAGGACCAATGTCAGAAGCATGTGGCTTGCATTTTTTCCCTTGTTTCATCAAAAAAAAATGATTTTCAGCATTAACCATTTGGAAGATTTTACACAAAGTTCTCTCTCATGGATATAATAAAAATAATAAAATGAAATTGGTTACTAAATAAACTGGGATGGCACATTCACAAAAGAAGTGAATCTTCCAGAGGAATAGCAACTTGTTTGTATGAAGAACTGTCATCTTCAGCCATTCTGGCTTACTTGTCTTTGTGGTTTAATGTTCAAAGTCCCTAACATTTTGATATCTAGATTTTGGATTGCCACATATTTTATACTTCTGAATTTCTACATTGAAGGGCTAATAGCCTTCTGTGAAAGCTAAAAGGGATGTAAAAGAGTTCATGACTATCCCTAAAGCTAAGGGCAACAGAAACAACAGAGGCATTCAGCCTCATTAAGTTTGTCACCTTTCTGGATTGATGTACTCCCCTAGCCTGGGTGGCCTTGAAGGACCAGACACCGTCTGAGTACCCTCTGTTAGAAATTCCTGGCTGAAGAAGCCTATTCTGAGCAAGGACACAAACAACTATAATTTTCTTATCAACTGCAACTGGTCCAGCCTGCTTTTTCCTTAGGATCCTCCTTATAAACTTGCACCCTAGCCTGGCTCAGTGCTTCAACCTTCATCCCACGGGAAAGATGAGGCCCCGTACTTTTCTGTCAATAAACAGTCTTGTCTGTAGAGATCAAATCTGGTGGTTTCTTTTGCTTTCCTCTTACACTTTCTTTACATTCTGGTGCTTTGTCTCAGATACCCCTCCAGGGCTCTCGGGCTGCATGCCAACCCCCTTCCTCTCTCCTTCCCTCTACCTCCCTGCCGATGTTTCACTCTCTCAGGAATAGAAAACCTCGCTGTGCTCACTAGTCTGAACTAAGCACCCGCCTGTGCCCTGAAACTTTCAGTCTTTCCAGCTTGATACCTGGGGGCTTCTCCTTTTCTTCTTTTACCTTCTCCAACCAGACTTTTGAACTTCAGACTAGAGGCCTCTTGCCATGTAATCTGCTGCATCCACATCCTCATCAAATGACAATTTCAGAACAAGGTATTTGTTCTTGGTCTGCGGCATAGGTGCCCTGTCCCAGACCTTAGAAACTTTGGGGGTTTCTCACTTTTTGGTCCATGCATGATTGGAGACTCTGGGAGCCTCTCACATGTCATTCCACGGGACACACAAAGTCTTATGAGTGTGAGGACACTCCCTCTGAATCCTTGGGTTTCGTTTGTCGTCCCTAAGCCTGGGAGACATCCCTGGTGGCAGGATTGGCCACCGTAGTTCTTGTCCTCCAAAATGGGCTCTAAATTATCTGTTTCAAAAGACACTCCATTGGCATGTCTCAAGGCTAATTTAAAGGAGCTCGAACTTCCTGAGCTCCTGCCTGTTCTCTGTTCAAATTTGGCCACAATATTCCTTAGATAATGGCCACCACTGACCTGAATTTGGTACTTTTGATTTTAATATTCTTACTGATCTTGATAGCTTCCTCAGAAGATAAGGCAAGGGGTCTGAGGTTCCTTAACTTCAGGGCTACTTTGTCCTCCACTCCTTCCCTTCCCTTTGGACTTCTTGTTCTACCTACCACATTATCCTTTGTCACCAGAAACCCTCTAACATCCTGTCCCTTCTAAAACTCTACCTCTCACACACAGTTCTGCCATCTGGCTATGACTTTCCAGGGTCTTTCCCTCACCAAATTCAAGCCATCTCTCTAAATCAAATACAAACTCTACCCTCTTAAAGAAACTCCTGTCTTTACTAGGCCTCTTTAATTATTCTACATATGGATATCTAATTTTTCTCTTTGCTAAAAGATAAAATCACTAAACAGCTTCAAAGGTTTTTCCTTTCTTTTCCCATTCCCCCTTCTTTTCATTACAAACCACCAAAAAAAAAAAAAAATGCCAACTTAAACTTCAAACCACTGGCTGTTTCCCTGTTAAGATTAACTCCTCACCAATTTAAAATATAACTAAAATCTTAAAAGGATGTCTCTCCATGTTTCATGTTGTTATGTCTAATGTTGGCCGACCATGTCATGTCATGTGTTCTGTTTCATGTAGTCTGTCCTTATGTATAACTAAATTTATGATTATTAATTGTTCTAATGCTTATGGTCATTAAATGTTCTGATGCACATATATTTTAAGATGATGTTAAATTAGTAAAACCAGGTTTATAGTATATTTCAAATAATTAACTTCTATGTTTCTGACAATGTGCTTGTTCATTCTTAATACTATAATAGACATATCTGTATACCAAATTCTAATCTTGCTTCTACAGCAAGAGATGTGTTTTTTGATCTAAAAAGACTTTATAAGGTGAAAGATTGTTGTAAGGTATGCTATTAAAAGTATACAAAAATGATATAAAATGGTTATGAGACTTAAACTGAAAAAGGTTTGTGTTGCCTATGATAAAATGGGTTAACTTAAATGTTTTCATTCTTCACCTTAATTGTTCATATAGTTCAGACTTTACTCTTTGTAATAAGTTTATAAATTTATTTATACTGTCACATCTCAAAGCAAAGTTAAATTGAACTATACCTATATTTCCTACTGTTAAAACCCTGACTACTGAAAAAAATATTCTAAGTGTTTAACAAATCAAGATTCATTTTTAATGAGTTTTTGTTTGTTTATTTAAACTTTATCTATATGTAAAAATAGGGGCTGGAGAGTGGCTTAGCGGTTAAGGCACTTGCCTGCAAAGCCAAAGGACCACAGTTCAATTCTTCAGGACCCATGTAAGCCAGATGCACAAGGGGGCTCATGCATCTGGAGTTAATTTGCAGTGGCTGGATGCCCAGTCATGCCTATTCTCTCCCTCTCTGCCTCTTTCTGTATCTCGAATATGTTATAGAATTTGGTATTGAAAATTTAAGTATGATTTTGGTAACCAGATATTTGGTGCAGAGAAAATATATATTTTAGAAGGGTTAGCATAAAAATGTACTTGCAGAAAAACTTTATAATATATTCAATGTATAAGAATCTCCAAATTGTATATGATACGTAAGGTGAAAGGGTTATATAAGGGTTAGAATTAGTTTTAAAAAATCAATGTGTGAGATTGGAAGAAAACATTTCCTTCAATGTGCCTGAAATGGGGAACATATGAAAAATAGTAATGGTAAATAAAATTTTATCATAGATAGAGATTATTTCTTTATTGAGATTAACCTGAAATTCTCATAAGTCATTCTGATTTGTAATGTTGAAACCTAGTATTTAATGGTTAATTTATTTTCCTTTTAAAGGCAGAAACAGTGACTCACCTTGTACTGGTCCCTTAGGTAGGCTAAGAATTCATCAGAGGTGTGTTAAGTAAATATCGATTAGTATAAATGATGTGATGGTGATTTCAGTCCAAAGGAAGATTAAATTGAGCAAACCTGGCAAGTCAGGGTGATCCATGTTGCAATTAACTGGCAAGCTTAACAAAGAAGCAATAATAAGGAAAGAAGAACTGTTTACTGGCCAAGCAAAAATGTATGTTCATAGTCATGAATTGTTTTAGTCAGATAATGGTGTGCTGAAGGGCAACCTAGTGACAATCTAATAATACCAGGTGCTTTTTATAGACATTGTAATGCATTTTTATATTGGAAGAATGATTGAGTTGTAATTATTACTGCCCTGTTTGGTAATTATTTAATCTATTCCAGCTAGCCTTAATTCAAACTGTAGCATGCAAAACAACTCAGAGTCACATGGGTGAAAATCCTGACTGAAATATCTCTGATTAAAAATTGGGTCACAGTCTTTCTTGTCATACTAATGGACACCAAAATAATTTGCTTAACTAAGTAACAGTAAAATATGCAATTTATATTATTGAAAGTTAGAATTAGGAAAGTTTTAAACAGTTATAGCACACCTACAATTCTCAGTATCTGTTGTTTTCAATAAATAGTTTTGAAATCATCTCCCTCATTTCTGTATGTCGACTAAGTTGACTTGGGAGGTTCTCTCTTAGAAACTCTCAGGCAGTTGTAATCAAGTGCTCAGTGTAATTTTCTGAATGCTCAACTAACGTAGACATCCAAGCAGGCTCATGTTTGTGATTGGGAATTCATATGCTGGTAGAAGAGGGCCTGACAGGTCAGTTTTTTTTTTTTTTTTCTTTTCTCTCTTTTAGTAGACAATTTCTCACTACATTTCTAGGAATTCTCAAACTTATATGCTCCAAAATTTCTCCAGCCTCATCCTCCCATGCATCTGAGAGTACAGATATACACCACTGCCCCTGCTTCTCCATTTGACTTGGATCACACAGATACACAGAGACAATGGGTAGACTCAACAGTGTAAGTATGTGAGTCACTTCTTGGTGGGGAGGGTCTTCAGAAAGACTGAGACTTTTTAGAGTATCAAAATAGAGTAGGTTTATGATTTAGGCAACTGTTTGGAGAAGGGCAATTGAAAAAGGGGAAATAAATATAAATATAAATAAATATAAATATAAAAAGATATGCTTTCTAAGCAAGAACTCAGAATGCTTGCAGGCTTAGAAATTCTGCAGGTTATTATGTGGGTAAGGATTTTGTGATATATGTCAATTTATCTCATCTAGGAGATAGCTATTTCTCCCATTTTCTTATCATGTCTTCCTGTGTATCATATTTTTTCCTTCCTTTGAGGTGCAAGTTAGTTCTCTTTAGATTCTAAAACAGGACTTTGGCCTTGTTTGGTGACATGCTATCTACATTGAATGGGTGTTGTCCACCCCTGACTTAGCCATTTGCAAAGGGGGTTGTTGGCCATCAGTCACACTATTTGTATTAGAGAATATTAGCATGTTGGTATTTCTATGTCCCAAAGGGGTCTGAGCTCCAGAAACTTTGCTATATGCATCAGAAAAAAAATGTTGTCATGCTGTTTGCACCAGATAAGGCTGACATAGATATCCATATGTTCCAAATGGTGTGTGGGAAGTGACTCGCTGCAAATTGCCCTTTGTATTCATTTGTTTCCACTCTGCCTAACATTCATTTTCATTAGAAAAATCACAAACAAAAATTCTTGCGGGATAAGATAAGTACACAATTCAACAGAAATGATACTATGTCACAGATATAGATAACAGATTATTATATGTTAGCAAACTATTTTTCTGAGCACATTTACAAATAACTTATTCTAACTAAAGTTTCTTTTAGAAACATGAGACTGGATCAAAATCTAAAATTTTATTAATGCAACTGATTTTATATACATATTAGAAATAAACTCTTTTCAAAACTCAGGAATAGTAAAGTTTGGGTGGTAATATTGAGGTGTACAATGGTTAAGAAAAATTTGCAAAATAGTTGAGACCATATATGTCACATCCGAGATTTTATCACAGATACATATTACTTGGTATTACATAATATTTAGTTATTGCTGGGTCTTAGTCTTGAGTGAAGTACAAGTTGGCTTAGGAAAATATTTCATTTTATCATTATAATCATTTCACCTCATTAAGCTTGTGAAAAAACCTGGGGAAGGCAAAACATTTCTCAAAAAACTCAAAACAAGCATCCTTTTATGTCTCATTGGCCATAACTTACTTCCTTGGACCTCTGTGGCTATGGAGAAGGAATATGGCTTTTTTTATTGACAACTTCTATACTTACAGACAATAAACCATGATATTTCCCTCCCCTCCCCCATTCCCCTTCAGAACTCCACTCTCCATCATACCCCCTCCCTCTCTCCATGAGTCTTTCTTTTCCTTTGATGTCATCATAAAGGTTTTCTTGTGGATGACTGTTACAGACAAGAAGTTGTTAGATTGGTATTTGCGGTGTTTTTCACAGCTGCATTGCTTTTTGATGGCTGTCAAATAACTATTTCAGATTATCCTTCCACCCCTTTAGACAAGTAAAGCACTGCACACTAAGTGTGGGAGGGAATACTTGCATCTTAGGTAATGTGCAGACTCACCTTCAGTCACTTCTCTATCCTGAATTATTTCCATGATCCATCAGTGCCTATGATGCAGTCATGGGTGTTCATATGAAGTACAAGTTTGGCAACTGTGTAAGAACAATTCATTTTACAATGTAATCCTTCATCAGGGAACTGATGACAGTTTTACTGAATTAGATACATAAAATAGTTGATAGTCTGAGGACGTTAGAGGGCAAATCTCTAATATTGGCAATTATTCTTGTGTGATGTGCCTCACACATCAGGAAATAAAATAATGTGAATATGGGAACAGTTAAAGCTATAAATGAGTGTTACAAAGTCATTGCAGGTAACTTTTCTTTGCTTCATTCTAGAATGTCACACACTTAAAATTATGTATTGTGCATATGTGACATGTAAGAACTAATGTATGTCTCTTGAAAAGCTGATCAATTTGGGAAATGCTATCAATCAAGTCTGCACAATCTACTATCTTTCCCCTGAGTGGCCTTCAGATAAACAGGGTCCACAAAGCCATCTGTCACGGGTGCTTCAGCCATATGTCAGGTTGATATGCTTTGCATTGAAAACAGCTTTGGTTCAGTTTCAATTCTAACAATGATCAGTAAGCGATAAAATATTAGGAATCAATATTTCTAAGTATACCTTGAAGATTTTATCCTCACGTCACTTTTCTTTAAGCAATTGTGGGAAGAAGTGTTATAACCAGCGGGACAGAGATGGCTAATGATCAGAAGTTAGAAGGGTCTGCCAGTAGTTTCTTGCTTAAGGGATGTATAGGTCAAGTTTTTCTCCCAGGGACAATTTGAAATGACCAGTTTTGTTTGTGTTGCTCAGCAGAACAGGCTGGTATGATGGCAAAAAGTCCCAGAGAGAAAGTGCAGAATATCTGAAGCTCTTATCATTTTGTTACTGTTTTCTTCTACTCTCTGCTCTTCCCCTGGAGGTCATCCGCTTCTGGCTCTCTCTCATTCCTATCGTGAGGCAATATTCTACTATGCTTTGGTAAATGTTTTGGCAGCCAAGTTGTCAGCCCTAGGGGCATGGTTGATGCATTTTCTTAAGGGATGTTAATTAGGACAAATCCATTTGTTTAAAACTTCTCTTTTTTGCATAATTATTTTCATCTGTTGGTTTATTTCTATCAGCATGTCAAAACTCTCTAGCTGTCTCTTCTTATATGTTCAACAGAAACAAAACTGGTTAATCACTCACAACTCAGGCCATCTATCATGTCACCTCCCTCATCACACCTTGATGCAAGTTCTATTATCCATTACTGGACTTACTATTTTATCCCCAGAGTCCTTCTTGCTCTAGACTAAAGCATCCTTGCAATCCATTTTATACTCAACATTCATAGATTTTTTTTTTTTTTTTTTTTTTTGGTTTTTCGAGGTAGGGTCTCACTCTGGCCCAGGCTGACCTGGAATTAACTATGTCGTCTCAGGGTGGCCTCGAACTCATGGCGATCCTCCTACCTCCGCCTCCCGAGTGCTGGGATTAAAGGCATGCGCCACCACGCCCGGCTCATAGATTTTTTTTTACAACTCATGAAAATTCGATGACTCTCCCTTTACCCCAGAATGAAGCCAGATCTCCTTTCATAGTCAATGAAATCTTAGACTTTATTGTTTCGTTCTGCAATGTTGTCTCAAACCACAGGGCCTGCACCTTCCTTCTCTCTCAAGGTATGCATCTAATTGCCATGTTAGCTGCTTTCATTTTTCTTCTGTCCCTTGAATAGTGCAGGGTATATCTCACCTTCTTTTTCTATTCAGCCTTATTGGATCTCTTCTTTTTGATCTTTGAATGACTGGTAGCTTCCTTCCTCCTGTAAAATCACAGCTACAATTCACAAGCTTCCTATCTGTCTGAAGTCACTTTCACAAAGCCTTTAATATGTGAAAGTATGTTCCCCATCAGTTTCTTATATTTATTGGTTGACATTACAATCACCAAACCCATATCATAAGTATGGACCCACTAGGAGCAGACATCATACTCATTTACTTTTGGATTCTTTAAAATAAAATTGTTAGCATATATGAGATGGGTAAAAAGTGTGTTTTTAGTGATGAGTCTTTGAAATATGCAACTGGATAAAAGGAGGAAAGGTAATGTTGGAGAGTACATAGGTTAACAATATACACACATTCAATGACTTATAATTAGGATTGAGGTAGTATTCAAAATATTTTATGCATAGAACAACCCGTGGTATGGATCCACTGTCACCTATATTTTTCAACAGGTTAATCAAAAGATAAGCAGGGCTATCTGTGTCCTGAACCTTAAATTACACCAAATGTTGCCATTATAATGGCTTTATAGTAATGTTTTCAAGGAGCAGGAGGAGGCTGGTCACATTACTTCATTGTCAGGAAACACAGAAGAATAAATACTCATGCTGAGCTAGCCATCTCCTTTTATGTTGTTGAGTCTGGAACTCCAGCCCAGGAGATGCTGCCTGCCACGATTAGGGTGGATCTTCCCACCTCAACTAATGTAACTTAGAAACTCTTTCAGTAATTTGTCCAGAGTTTGTTCTTGATGATTCTAGATCCAACCAAGTTGACAATTGAGATTAACCATTACATATAGAATTTCTGTCAATTCTTCACTTTTCTTTCATTTTTTTAGAGAGAGAGTGAGAGAGAGATAGAGAGAGAAAGAGAGAAAGAGAGAGAGAGAGAGAAATTGGCTGCCTGGGCCTCAGCCACTGCAATTGAAGTCCAGACACTTGTGCCACCTAGTGGGCATGTGCAACCTTGTGCTTGCCTCACCTTTGTCCTTCTGGTGTAGGCGGGATCTGAAGAGTCAAACAAGGGTCCTTAGGCTTCACAGGCAAGCACCTTAGCTGCAAAACCATCTCTCCAGCTCTTTACATTATTTTGTTCCTTCCTTCATTCATAAATATCTGTTTGGGTCCTCTATATCCAATTTTTCTAAAATCCAAATTCTTATTTGGACATACTAAGTGTAATGAGGTAAATAGTGCAACATGGTGTAACAGTTTTCATAGTCAATGAAATCTTAGACTTTATTGTTTCGTTCTGCAATGTTGTCTCAAACCACAGGGCCTGCACCTTCCTTCTCTCTCAAGGTATGCATCTAATTGCCATGTTAGCTGCTTTCATTTTTCTTCTGTCCCTTGAATAGTGCAGGGTATATCTCACCTTCTTTTTCTATTCAGCCTTATTGGATCTCTTCTTTTGATCTTTGAATGACTGGTAGCTTCCTTCCTCCTGTAAAATCACAGCTACAATTCACAAGCTTCCTATCTGTCTGAAGTCACTTTCACAAAGCCTTTAATATGTGAAAGTATGTTCCCATCAGTTTCTTATATTTATTGGTTGACATTACAATCACTAAACCCATATCATAAGTATGGACCCACTAGGAGCAGACATCATACTCATTTACTTTTGGATTCTTTAAAATAAAATTGTTAGCATATATGAGATGGGTAAAAAGTGTGTTTTTAGTGATGAGTCTTTGAAATATGCAACTGGATAAAAGGAGGAAAGGTAATGTTGGAGAGTACATAGGTTAACAATATACACACATTCAATGACTTATAATTAGGATTGAGGTAGTATTCAAAATATTTTATGCATAGAACAACCCGTGGTATGGATCCACTGTCACCTATATTTTTCAACAGGTTAATCAAAAGATAAGCAGGGCTATCTGTGTCCTGAACCTTAAATTACACCAAATGTTGCCATTATAATGGCTTTATAGTAATGTTTTCAAGGAGCAGGAGGAGGCTGGTCACATTACTTCATTGTCAGGAAACACAGAAGAATAAATACTCATGCTGAGCTAGCCATCTCCTTTTATGTTGTTGAGTCTGGAACTCCAGCCCAGGAGATGCTGCCTGCCACGATTAGGGTGGATCTTCCCACCTCAACTAATGTAACTTAGAAACTCTTTCAGTAATTTGTCCAGAGTTTGTTCTTGATGATTCTAGATCCAACCAAGTTGACAATTGAGATTAACCATTACATATAGAATTTCTGTCAATTCTTCACTTTTCTTTCATTTTTTTAGAGAGAGAGTGAGAGAGAGATAGAGAGAGAAAGAGAGAAAGAGAGAGAGAGAGAAGAATTGGCTGCCTGGGCCTCAGCCACTGCAATTGAAGTCCAGACACTTGTGCCACCTAGTGGGCATGTGCAACCTTGTGCTTGCCTCACCTTTGTCCTTCTGGTGTAGGCGGGATCTGAAGAGTCAAACAAGGGTCCTTAGGCTTCACAGGCAAGCACCTTAGCTGCAAAACCATCTCTCCAGCTCTTTACATTATTTTGTTCCTTCCTTCATTCATAAATATCTGTTTGGGTCCTCTATATCCAATTTTTCTAAAATCCAAATTCTTATTTGGACATACTAAGTGTAATGAGGTAAATAGTGCAACATGGTGTAACAGTTTCTTTAATAAACTAACCAAACACCTAAACACACACCCACACTTCCTACATATACATTCACAAACATCTTTCAAAAGAATTTTTGAAGAATTGTTTATGTTTTAAAGCCAAATTTATCAGCTTTAAAATCAATATCAATTCACAAATAACCAAATAGAATTATATGAATACAATATTTTAAAATAGAAAAAAGAATATAGATGTTTTACTGCATAACTCCTTTTAGGTCTACTCATATAATAATGGGAAACTGGAAGGAACAAACCAATTGTCTATAGATTCACTACTAAGAAGCACTCTTAAAATTCATTAATTTTTTATGTAAATTATGTGTATGATTTGAGAAACGTTACTGATAGTATGGCAATAAAATTTCAACAATCTTATATATATTCTTAATATTCAAGTGCTTGAATTTTCCATTTATATTTAGCCATGTCTTTAATAACAACTGGTCAATATATATATATATTTTTTTTTTTTTTGGTTTTTCGAGGTAGGGTCTCACTCTGGTCCAGGCTGACCTGGAATTAACTATGTAGTCTCACGGCGATCCTCGTACCTCTGCCTCCCCAGTGCTGGGATGGTCAATATTTTTACCTACAATTTTCTGTTTTCCCTACAATCACTGGAAATCATCCAATAGAAATATAACTTCACACTGACATCCTATATATAGATTGTATGATACAGAGATGCCAAAAAGAATAAAAAGGGAGAAATTGCATATACTGTGATGAGTGAGGTCTTTTGGCCTTTTTCATGAGCTGAGTCTTTCTCATGAGTTTTTCACATATGCAGTAGATGTTTATTAGCCTCTAGTTACATACTCTAATATGGACCATTGAACTACAACATCCCTGTCACATTTAGTTGCTTTCCATATTTTTGTTCTCAAAATCTTCTTTTAGACTCCTTAAATTTAGGGGGTAGGACTAGAGAGATGGCTCAGGGGGTAAAATAACTTGTATGCAAAGCTTGCCAGCTTGGGTTTTAATTCACCAGTACCTATGTGCAGATAGGCACAGAAAATGGCGTGCATCTGGAGATCATTTGCAGCAGCTAGTGGCCCTGGAGTGCCCATTCTCTGTCTCTAAAAAAGAAAAAAAATTAATTTAGGCTAATTCTCTAGTTCCTCCCTACCACAGAAAAGCTTTACTTTATTTTCACCAAAATCCTTATAGGGATGTTGATCAAATTTCATTATGTTGAAAGCCTCTTGGCTTGAGCCTTTAATTATTCTTTCATTTATTAATTTTCTCATGCACAAATATGTTCACACATTTATTCATTTGCATATAAATTGATGCATCTGCTCATAATTCTTCCTGAGACCATCTCATTTTTTTCATGTATCTGTCAACGTGCTACCTTCCAGGACTGTATAGGTTAATGAAACATCTTTTTGCCCACGGTAGAGTCTTCATGCTGCAAGGAAGACTGATGTTTAATGGATTTTTCATTACGGACTTCTGTCTTTTTATGCTAACAACTCTGAGTAGAGGTACTTCATTGTGTTCTCACTTGTTAGCTGAACACAGTATTTATTTTGGTTAATTTGAGGTGTGATCTTTACTGCATTAAGTGATACCCTAAGAATAGGTAGAACACTTCTAGGTGCCTGTATGTGAGTGTTGCCAGAGGAGATTGGCATGAGTTGCTAAACAGAGTAAGAAAGAATTCCTCTCCGTGTGGAGCCCAGATGGGATCAGAGGGCAGAGGGAAGTCTGACACATTTCCATGTCTCTGTCCTGGTGAGAACAAACTTCTGCTCTTGAACATCAATCTCCAGAATCTCCATTCAGAAAATTGTATGACTTATGCCAACAGACAAATCCAGGTCCTCAAGGTGCTATAGTCAGCTCCACGTTTGCTGGGAAATGAACTTCCAAACAGACACAGTTTATAGAAGGAAGTTTTTTTTGTTTGTTTTGTTTTGTTTTGTTTTTGTTTTGTTTAGGCTTACAGATCCAGGGGTAGATTCCATCGGTGGTGGAAAAATCTGGCTCCCATTCATAAATTCAATAAGAGAGAAACCACCAAACAACCAGCACCACAAGCAAGCACAGCACAGCAGCAAGCAAGCATGAATCTACAGAAGCAGAACCCACCAGAGCTCACACTTATCTGCATACCTTGTGCTGAAAATCAAATCCATGCCCAGTTTCACCTCCTCCAGCCAAGTAGATAGAGACAAGATTTTTTTAAAACAGCTGAGTCTATTGGAGGACATATATTAAAACTACCACATTCCACCCCTGGATCCCAATAAACTAATAACCATCTCACATAGTAAATTGTATTCAGTTCCATTTCAAACTTCTCCTTAGTCCTTACCAACTTTAAAACTGTTCCAAAGTTCCAAGTCTCATCTAAGATGTAAGACTGTCTCTTAACTGTGAGTCCTGTAAAATCAAAACAAGTTATATACTTTCAACATTAATGTCACAGAGTAAATAGTTCATTTCTATGAAGCATAACAAGGAAAGACTGGACCAATGCAAAATAAATAACCATCAAATATACATAAAACAGCTGTAGTTCAAATCCAATATTCATAACCAATGATTCATAACCAATGTTCCAATTCTGCCCCTCCAGCTGTGCTGAGTAGCCAGGAAAAACTTCCTTCTCAAGTCAACAGTGCTCCATGGTAGTCCTTGTACAGTCCTGGTAATATCCTAAACATATTTTGGTCTCCATTGCAAATGACAGTCCATCTTTCTATGGTCTCTTCAGCCTCTGTATCAGGGACACACACCTCTTCCATATACCAATTCTCAGTGGTGTTTCTGGAACTGTGTATACTTCATGGCCCACTTCCACATAGCATTTTTCATACTTTCAAAATCAATAGCAGGCATGCAGAACAAGGCCATGTTAATCCAAGGGCAAAATTAATTGTGTTCCTTCGTTCAAGTCACGTCCTTTCAAAAGAGTTTGCATCTTTGCCATTTAGAATTTCCTGGGTGGAATTACCTTCTGCATTGTTTTCGTTGTTTAAATGTGAAGAAGTTGGAGCATTTTTAACTATGGTAATATTTCTTTTAACTATAGAAAATTTAGCAATCAGTCTCATTGCCAGTGATTTTAAACTTGTTGATTTTTAAAATTTTAAATCTCAAATTTCTCAGGTCTATATCTTCCACCAAGGACATCATTACTTTCATATTTAACCTTGATCAAATTCTCTGGGCACTGGCATCAGAATGCAGGCAGCTCATTTGCCAGTAGCACAACTCTAACAAAATCTCTGCAGTCTTTTCTTCTTCCCCTTTGGAAGTTCATAAGCAAAGACTCCAAATACAATCCTCTCTTCCCTTACCATTTTCAAACTCTCATCAGAATAGTCCATAAAAGTTGGCTTTCTGCTCTGGAAGCCTTATTTAGTTGCGAGTACTACAATTCCTCCAGCACAAAAATTCCAAAAGACCAAAATCCATATGGTCAGAGTTATCATGATCATGAACCCACTTCTTGTTACTAATGTCTGTTATAGTCAGCTCCATATTGCCGGCATGAACTTCCAACGAGACACGGTTTATAGAAGGAAGGTGTTATTTTAGGCTTAAAGATCCAGGGGTAAGTTCCATCAATGGTTGAAAAAGCTGACTCTCATTCATAAATCCAAGAACAGAGAGGAACCACCAAAGAGTCAGCACCACAACAAGCATAGACCAGCAGCAAGCAAGCATGAGCCTACAGCAGCAAAACCTCCCGGAGCTCACACTACTCTGTATACCTTGTGCTGAAAATCAGATCTGCTCCCAGTGACACCTCCTCCAGCCAGGTAGCTGGAGACAAGCTTTTGTAAAACACCTGAGTCTATTGGAAGACATACATTCAAACTACTACACCAGGCTTTCTCTCAGACTGAGAGCCATGCCAGTGCCATTTCTAGTTCTGCAGCTTCTAGACTTGGAAGAAGTCATGCTCCTATCATGCTAAGGCTTCCAGCAAGCAAGAGGCTTAATGTAGAACTTCTTGTGTTCTGTACTTATATATGTGCCAGCTACTCATAAATTAATTACTCAATTTTTCAACAAATAATTGATCAGTCTATTATCGGTTTATCTTTCTCCTTTTTATAGGTGTCATCCATTTTCTATTTGTTCTGTTTCTCTGAAGAATCCTTACAAATAAATATTCCAAGAAGGCTAGGAATTAATCCTACCCCTTAGGAGGTAGTGGCAGGAGGACAAGGCATTTAAAGCAATTTTGGCATTTTTGCTACATAGTGATTTCAAGGACAGCCTAGGGCACACAAGACTCTTCCTCAAACAAAAAGGCTTTTTGATGTGTCAGAACACTATTCTTTCCCATGATTTTTTTAAAGCCCAAAAATCTCTCCCAGAAAACCACTAAATGTAAGATCTGTATTATACCAAGTTATCACCTGTTACATGACAGGAACTTACATTAGGAATACCCTAACATTGTCCCACACTCTAAGTTCAATGAATCCAGTCTTATCTTCCAATTGTAGTAAAAAAAAAAAAGTCACACTTCTTAACAGCTACAAAGAGACTACATTTTAGGATATTATTATCTTTTCTTTTTCACTTAAAAGCAGAAAATGAATTCTCAAGGTTAAATGGGAAGAAAGAAACAGTTCAATGAGCTTTTCTTAAGTTTCACATAAGGTGCTTATCGTGAATATCCTCAAATGTTCAGTAGCAAGAATGCCTTGGAAAAATGTTGAATGTTAGTTTTCTATCAGCCAGAATAGAAGAGATTTCTGTTAGGGGATGGACAGAGATATAACTCTGTAATCCATTTCTGGAAATGAGAATTATGCTTACAAGAGCTGCTATCTGCCTGGATATCTAGAGGTATACAGTTCTCTCTTTGACACAGTATGCATTTTGTGGTGGTTTGATTCAGATTTGTCCCTTTAAACTTAGGTGTTCTGAATGCTAGGTTTCCAGCTGATGGAGATTTGGGAAATAATGCCTCCTGGAGACAGTGTATTGTTGGGGGTGGGCTTATGGTATTATAGCCAGTTTCCCCTTGCCAGTGTTTGCCACACTCTCCTGTCTCTGTTGTCCACCTGATGGCGAGGAGATGATGTCCACCCTCTGCTCATTTCATCATTTTCCCCTGCCATCATGGACTGTCCCCTTGAGTCTGTAAGCCATTATCCCATAAGCCTTTATCCCATAAGTTGCTATTGGTCGGGTGATTTCTGCCAGCAATATGAACCTGACTGCAACACATTTCAAAATGCATTTCTTAATATCTGTTATATCCATTGTTACTTACACTCTTAAAATTTATGAAAGTTATATATACCCAGAGAAACGGTATTTCAAATTTTTGATCTTTTCATATGTTACTGATATGCCATATGATACTGTCTAGGGATGCTAATATATGTGTTCCTTTATTTAATTATAAAAGGCAGACAGATAGATGATAGATTGATAGCTAGCTAGATAGATAGATACATACATACACATATACATACATACATACATACATACATACATACATACATACATAGTGAGAGGGAGAGAGAAAGAAAGAGTAAATGGGTGTACCAGGGCATCCAGACACTGCAAACAAACTCCTGATGCATGCACCACCTTGTGCATCTGGCTTATGTGGGTACTTGGGAATTGAACCTGGGACCTTACAATTCACAGGCAAACACCTTAACCACAGAGCCATCTCTCCAACTGTAATGTAAGTATTTCACATAAGCTAGACTAAACTGTGATGCGTGGTTAGGAATATTAAACCTATTGTGTTTTATGAACATTAAGATCATTTTAGGTCAAGGAGAATCTACAATTTATTTGTTATACTTTAAACTTAGATCCATCCAGATAAAAGCCGGAACTATTACAAATGTGTAAGGGTGGGGAGAGAAAGTGAGTCTGAGAGAAAGAAACTCAAATTTTCTGTGTTTCTTATGGATAGGACCACATGGCAGGTAATTGCAAGAAACTTTTAGAGGCCTTCAGCTTCTCATATCTGTCATCACACATAAACACAGATTAACACCTGAGATTTTAAAAATTTTATTTATTTGTTTGCAAGCAGAGAGAGATAGAGAAATAGAGAGGAGATAGAGAATGGGCGTGCCAAGGCCTCTAGTCACTGCAAAGGAATTCCAGATGCATGTGCATCTTGCTTATGTGGGTCTGGGGAATTGAACCTGATACCCTACATGCCTCATTGAAAGACTTTGTTGTAATAAAACCCTCATTTAGTTGGTGAACCTCATCAGACAGTCTGGAAATAATATGCAAATTATTTTTATAAATATGGGTTAACTATTTTGATCTAAACCCAATATGTGTTATAAATAGAAAAGGGGAACTCAGAATTTTTTTCTTGATGAAGTGAGAGACTCAGAGAAAGCATGTAGTGTGTTTTGAATCTTTTATTAAGCCTCCATCCAACCAGATTAGACTCATGTCTCATGGAAATCTGATTGATAAATTGGACCTTTGTTGGACTTATGGGTGAATTTCTGTGTCTAGCTACTGACCTGGGCTACACTCTTCTCTCTTCTCTTTTTCTTTGATTTTATGTTCCATTCATTCAGCTATCTATCTATCTATCTATCTATCTATCTATCTATCTATCTGATTTATCTATCTATCTATCAATCATTTATCTATTATTTTTCTATTTATTTATCTATCCATCCATCATCTATCTATCATCTATCTACCTATCTATCATCTGTCTAGCAATTATCTATCATATATCCAGCAAAAATTTTCTCTGAGCTTTCAGGTTGCAACATGCACCTGTGGATACATTTACTCCCCAATGGTATGTAGATCAGTGCTAATTGGCTGATGAAAGTAAGCAGTTTCATAGTGGATCAGTAGGCACTTTCCACTTTCTATACTCTTCCATTTTCCGTGTGGTGTAAACAGAAGTATGGAGATCAAGGAGTGATATGGAAAGGAATTTACACAATTTCAGTGAGTAAGTGTGCATATGTGTGTGTGTGTGTGTGTGTGTGTGTGTGTGTGCATGTATGTGTGCATGTGCATGCATGCATATTTGTAAAGTGCTCCAGCCTGGATTGGTTTAGACCTTCAACCAAGATGTCTTCAGAATATTTTTAAAAATCAGTTTTCCAACAGAGAACCCATTCTGCCTAGCACCTATGGGGATGTGAATTGTCATTTTTTAATGGAAAGAACAATCTGGATGAACAAATATTAATATATTTTATTTACCACCATGGAGTCTTTAAGTCTCTAAAAAATATCACAGGAAAAGTCATGTCATTTATTTTTCTGGTGAAGCTTCAAGGAAACCTGCCAATTTAATATATTAGTTTATTCTTCAAGCCCTCATGACACTTTTGCTGCACTTAAAAATTGTAACAATTGAAATTCCAGTGCTACAAGAACTTGTGAAAGCAATGGATTTAAATTTAACTTACTATTGGATTTTCAATTCTCCCAAGCCTTACAGAAAAAAAGAAAGCCACACTTTTCTTCTAGACTCCATAATACTAGATTCTAAAAACAACTGAATATTTAATTATCTCCTTATACATTTATCAAGATTCTGTCTGTGTGAAATCCTGTCATTGGTGCAGATTATGCAATGTTTGGTTGAAATGCCTGCCAAACTTGACACGAAATGCATTTCTAAGTTTCTCAACTGCACAAAAATATGCCATATTCCGAGTATAGCAGGATTTTATAAACAGGTTCAAACTTAATGAAAATGCATTCTATAAATTCATTAAACAACATATTATTCTCTCCACCAACTTGGAGAACCTTTAAAATTCATATTATGAGATGTTATGCTCATTGTGCTATCAGTATGAGAGACAATAAAATTGAGATATCAAAAGATATCAAAATACTACCAGCATGCAAAGTGTTTCAGGGATATGGCATCTTAGAATAGGGTTTGTAATAGAAACACTGGATCTTTATTGATGGCAAATGTGCCTGGGCTCCAGCAGGACCCTGATGCTCTGGGCAGGAGACTGGGGCATCAATGTGCTCAAGTACCATGGGCTAATCTGGCAGGAGCTACTGGAAATAAAACGATAAACAATGTCTAATAGCAAATACCCCCAGAAATGAGAATATTCTTACAGGTAGCTGAATGTTTTTGGCTCTTACAATGTATTTGGGAGGGCTTCTTCAAATTATATGTTAATTGAAATATTAGAATTCAAAAATATGAAAATATAAAAAGTGGTGCTCATTCCTCACAAAAGGCATTTTTCTCACAAGTCTAGCAGGCACATAAAAACCACTCACTTATTTTAAGAGGACATCTTTCTAGGATAGTCTCAAAATAGCTATGGCATTAGGACTATCTCAATAGTTATTTACAAGCTGTGTCCTCGTTCGTATGTGACTTTCCATTTGAGAATATTGAAAGTCATGTGTGTGAACCCATAACCAACACTCTCTCCACAGATCTCCAGAGAAGATGGTTTGAAAATTAGTTTTTAGGGTGAAGATAAGAGGCCTGGGATGCAAGGGTGATTTTGTATAGTTTATCAAATTCTCAAATTCTTTATTAAGCAACTGCTTGATCAAAAGTCCACTGAGAATATTTTCATTAAATTGCATTAAATGGTTTAAAAATTACAAACATATGGAATGTTAACATTTAACAGCAAGGTGAAAAATGTCACCTTTGTTAACCTCATAAATTTTGATTGATCTACATTACTTCAATTATTTCCAGCACAACATTGTTTTATCAAGATGAAACGCTCAGAAAATCCTCAGTAAGTGATAAGGTCAAAAAAATGAAACTTGACACATCCTTAGATTAGTATGGATTTTCAAGTGGAATTATTGATTTTTATTCATATTTTATAGCATAACTCAATATTAATTTGAAATAATACTTATTGGAATATTACTATATGGAGAAGTAAAATCACTTAGAATTTAAACCTAAAATGTGATTTTTGGACACATTAAAGTTTGATGCATATACTGAGTGGAAATATTTAATTAGCATGTAGAGACTCAAGAAGTTTAACTTGTCAAGAAATCTAGAAAATCACTGTAAAATATAGACAACTATATGCCATGTCTTCCTTGATTACAGTAATGTATCACTTTCTACTTCAATGTTTCTATGCCCTGTGCTTTCTCATGTATTGACATCATAGGAGAAAAACATCAGGAACAAATGTGAGGGAAAATTCTTATATAACTTGATTCTTATATTTCAAACCAAGATCATGACCTATATGAAGGAATATTGATGAATTCAACCTCAACTAATAAAAATGTTCTATGAAGAAAAAAATGCAAACTATACATTGGTAAAAAATACTATTTGCAAATAACATTATTTATTTTTATTTATTTATTTGACAGAAAAAGGAGGGAGGGAGAGAAAGAAAGAAAAAGAGAGAGAGGGAGGCAATGGGCATGCCAGGGCCTCCAGCCACTGCAAATGAACTCCAGATGTGTGCACCCCCTTGTGTATCTGGCTAACACGGGTCCTGGGTAATTGACCCTGGGTCCTTTGGCTTTGCAGGCAAACGTCTTAACTGCTGAGCCATCCCTCCAGCCCTGTAAATCACATTATTAACAAAATAATAATGTCTTGAAAACTTAAAAAAGTCTGAAGACATAGTAAGAGAACAGAAAATTCAATCAGAAATTGATTAGACATTTCACCAAATAGAATGTGTGAGAGGAAATTATGTCTGACATTATTTTCCTTTGGCACTTGCAAATTAAAAGTGAATATGTGTGAATCACTAATTCATTGCTATTGAAATGTACTCTTGTATATCTGATACCTTGGAAAATGTTTTGGCTGTTTCTTATAAAGTTTGTTTATATATCTATCATCAACAAAACATCCAATAAGTATACAATTTTATATTCATTTCAGCATTCACTGTAATGTTTTATGTGAAAAGAAAACCATTTCTGAACAGTTTCCACAGCACTGCATCTATAAATTCATAAATGTATAGAAATACTGTTCATAATAATGACTTCTGGAGATGGGGTAACATTCAGAGACTTTTTCATTCTCTATCATATTTTAAATTTTTCTTTTTCTTATCTCTTTCTTTTCTCTTTCTTTCTTTCTTTCTTTCTTTCTTTCTTTCTTTCTTTCTTTCTTTCTTTCTTTCTTTCTTTCTTTCTAGAGAGAATGGGCACACTAGCACCAGGGCCTCTAGCCACTGCAAATGAAGTCCAGATGCATGCACCACTTTGTGCATCTGGCTTTATATGGGTGCTGGGAGTCGAACCTGGGTCCTTTGGCTTTGCAGACAAACACCTTAACCACAAAGCCATCTTTCCAGTCCATATTTTCATTTTATAATAAGAAAATGCTAGTGTGTATTATTGTATGCTTAGTAATCATACACATTAATGAAAAAAAAAATTAACCTCCTTTATCTGAAGTATCCTTCTGAGGGATGATAAAAAGTGATCATGAAATTGGAAAAAAAATGGAAAACTTAGTTCACAAGAACAATTAAACTTGACTGTTCATAGCTGCTCTAATTATCATAAATTTAAATTGCAAACTACTTATCCACTGACACATATACACTGCATTCTTATTTGATGTGTGTGTGTGTATATATGCATGTTCATACATTTGTGGCACTCATCTGTGTATGTGTTGGTGCATATGCACATGTGTGCAAATGCATATGGAGGCCTGAGGTGTATGTCTGTTGTCTTCCTTGGTTGTTTTCCACCTTAATTTTTTGACATGAGGTCTTTTACTAAACCTAGAGCTCACCAATTTGGCTAAACTGGCAGGCCAGTAAAACCTAAGGGCCCTCCTGTCTTTGTCTCTGCAGCACTGGGGTGATAGGCTGTTGGGCACTGCCACAAAGGGGCTGGGACTGTGAGGAAGCTGGCCTGAACTGTAGGACATGGCAGGGGACCTTGGGCTGTGGGGGTTGCAGCTGGCCTTATAGTGGGGAACCCACACTGCAATGGTGACTGGCCCTCCCTGCCCTCGGGCAAGGTTGTAGTGTGCCCTGTCATTGCTCACAGTGGACAGAACTTGAGAGGCCCTCCCCCCTTTTTATCCCAAAAGCATCTAACCATTCCATAAGTCAGTTCCTGACCTTGTGGCTAGCTGCCCAAGAGACCTTTATATGGCTGAAGTCACGTAGCTTCTCCCACCATTTCTTTTATCTCTCTTGCAGCTCCTCCCTCTCAACTCTGAAGTCATGTAGCTTTTCCCCCCTCATAACTTCTGCCTTCCAATACCAGCCAATTAGATAGCAACCCATAAACTATGTATCCAATCTCCATATAGTCTCTATGTGCCTTCTCAACTTTTCTCAAGTGTTTATAAACCCACTCCCCTGTTGAATAAACAAAAGCTTGCTATCCATCAGACTGCCTCCGGGGTGTTCATTGCCCATTGTCACACTCACCCACTGCTCCAGGACCCTGCTTCCCCCCAACTCCTCCTGTGCCCCAGACGTCAGTGGTCAATGACCCCCGGGAACAGCGAGGACCCACAATAGGCATATACTATCCTGCTCCATGTTTGTGTGGGTGCTAGGGATCTGAACTCAGGACATCATGCTTACAATGACAAGCACCTACCCACTGAGCCTCATGAATTCTATACTTCCTGGTCATTTTCATTGGAATTTCTTCTGGCTACTAAACATAATTTAGTTATGACTTTTAAAAATTAAAATATATATATATTTATTTGAGAGAGAGAGGGAGAGAGAGAAAATGAGCATGCAGGGCCTCCAGCCATTGTAAATAAACTCCAGACACATGTGCCACCTTGTGCATCTGGCTTACATGGGTCCTGGGGAATCAAACCTTGGTCCTTTAGCTTTGCAGGGAAGTGCCTTAACCACTAAGCCATTTCTCCAGCCCTAGTTATGACTTTTAAAAGGTTTTAAAATCTTTTATTTATTTATTTGGTAGAGAGAAAGAGGAAGAGGAAGATAATGAGAAAGAATGGATACTCCAGGGCCTCCAGCCACTGCAAACAAACTCCAGATGCATGCGCCCCTTGTGCATCTGGCTTATGTGGGTCCTGGGGAATTGAACCAATTCTCTCTCTGTCGCTCATAAAAATAAATTAAAAAAATAAAAAAAGAGCTAAGGATTTATTTTGGCTCACAGTTTGAGATTATAGTCCATCATAGTAGAGAAGGCATGGTGGCAGGAGAATGAAGCAACTGGTCACATCAGTTCTACAGACAGGAAGTGAAGAGAGGTGAATGCTGCTCTTTTTATTCGTCCTAGGACCCCAGCTCATGGAATAGCACTGCCCATGAAGAATGGACCTTCCATGACATTAAACAAATTCTAAGGAGGGAAAGATGGCTTAGTGTTTAAGGAAATTTCTTGTAAAGCAAAGGACCCAGGTTTAATTCTCCAGGACCCATGTAAGGCAGATACATAAGATGGCACATGAACCTGGGGTTTGTTGCTTTGACTGAAGGCTCTAACTTGCCCATTCTTTCTACATATCTGCCTTTCCCTCTCTTTCTACCCCCCTCAAATAAATAAATTTTAAAAATTCTAGAAATTTCCTTACTTACATGCCCAAAGGCTTGTTTTCCATAGTGATTCTAAATCCCATCAAGACGAAAACCAAGATTAATGAGAACCTGTGATAACTATTTAAACTAGTTAATGGTGGAGAAGCAAAGACTGGGAAACAAGCACAAGGGAAAAGAAAACCACGAAAACATCAGAAGCATGACATTAAGGAAGAGAAATCTCATTCATGGACATGGTATTTTACATAGGACAATGGATTGGGGTTGTCAGGAGCCCACTATCATCTTTCCATTTACTATGAACTATAAATTATGAATTCATGGAAAGATTTTGGTAAAATAATGAATGTTAATTAGTTGATATGCTATATAAATATGTTAATGGAGGTATGGTTCATTATATATCCATCAGGCTTCCTAAGGATGCCACATGCTTCAGTTTAGATGACCAGATAATAATTGTGGTGGTGTGAATCAGATGTCTTCCATACACTCATGTGTTCTGAATGCTCTAGGTTGTGGCAGTTTTGAAAGTGGGGCCTTGCTGGAGAAAGACTGTTACTAGAGGCAGGCTTAGTGATATTATAGCCAGCTCCCCCTGGCCAGAGTTTGGCTTATTCCCCTGCTGCTATTTTATACCTGTTGTGGCAGAGGTGATGACCAGCCTCTGCTCATGCCATGCAATGTTTTCTCCTGTCATCAGGAAGCTTCCCAATGAGACTCCAAACCAACATAAAAACTTTCCTCCCATCTCCTGCTTTTGGTTAGGTGATTTTCCCAGCAATAAGAAGAAAATATAACTATAACAATAACTGTTTTATTCACCCATATCTATGTTAAGAGATAAGGTCTTATGGAGTCCAAACTGCCTCTAGATTCACTATGTAGCCTAGGCCTTGAAATCCTGATCCTCCTGCCTCCACCCACCCATGCTGGTACTAGAGTCATGTGCCACCAAGGCAGGGTCCCAAGACATCTCTTAATTATAAATATGGTTGATATTGACAATAAAAATATTAACAGCATGGAAAAATCATCAAAATATCATTTTAAGTGGTACTGATCAGAAATTTTAACCATTATGATTATTGAATAATGTTCCTCATTCTTCTTGGGTGACCAAAAACTGTTGTCTACTTTGCTTCTGGTTATAGTAAAGAGAGGTGTGGCACAAGATTGCAGGGATATGCTGGTAATAAAAGAGAGCAAAAAAAAAAAGGCAGAGAGAGAGAGAGAGAGAGAGAGAGAGAGAGGGAGAGAGAGAGAAAGAAGGAGGATAAGATATGAGTAAGTGACCCATCATATGAATCATTTTACTTGTATTTTTCTACTGAGAAAAAAGTGATATGTCATACTCTTACATTGAGTCTTTTTAGTGATTAAAAATGAAGAAAACCAGTTTCCAGACAGCCCGTATATTGATGGAAAGTGCTACATGAGCTACTGGAGGAAAGTTGCCAACCATGGTCTGAACAACCAGTCTAAGCTACTCAGAAGCAAACACTCTTGACAGGTTGTACACACCTGTGCAACAGTGGCACATAGTTTTGGTGGGTAATCAATAGCTTTTTGATTGGCTAACGGATCTGCTCAGTATAAAGAAATCCATATCTGAAATTGGGAACCATATCAGAATGCTATGGAGACAAAGATTATGCTCTCCAGTGTTAAGCTCTCACTAGTCTTTGGCTAAAAGAGGAGTTGCATGCATCAAAATCTATCTAAATTAATAATGCTTATCCCATTTAAACTATATTGACTTCACTCTTCATTTGGAGAATATATTCTTCTTTTTCAGAAGGTAGTGAGACCCTAGGAGATAAGCTACCCCTCACACTTCAGCAAGGTCACAGCTGAAACCACAGAGGAATTAGGGAGATGAGCAAAAGTGCTGCTTCCATGCTGAACCTGAGAATCAGGACTAGGGTAAAGGAGATAAATCCAGAGTATACTTAACACTCACCAAAGCAGAGATACTGAAGCTCCTAAGAGCTTATCACTGAAATAGATTTAATCTCAGTCTGTAACACAGGTAGGAGCTGAATCATAAAGCAGCTGAAACAACAAGTTAAGGATTTGCAACTTGGTCTTCCAACCATCTTGAAGCTAGCCCACCTTTCATGTTGCCACCAAAAAATGGGAACAGCCATTATGTCTTCATCACATTCTATTGTAATACTTATCTGTCTGCACTACCCATTTCATTGGGATTTCTCAGAAAACAAGAGGAATGTTGTCATCTTCATTTTCCACCATGACCCAGGGGAGTTTGCAGAAGAGGGGATGGAAAGATTGTAAGGGCCACAGGTTGAGACATCATACCCAGCGGCATTTCCTGCCCGCACCAATAACTGACGACGTCTCCCACAAGACATAAACCAAAATCTCATAGGAAATACCTGCAATCCCACTGAAGAGGGTCCTCAGTGGAAAGGGGGAAGATACAAGGGAAAAGAGGTTACCAACACATTATACATCCTACAAAATATGTTTAATAATAATAATAATAAAAGGAATTCACAAAGAAATGCATAATATTAAAAGTTTTGTTTATTTTACCAACAAAAATGAAATAGTGCTTTAAAACTACATAATTTTCAAAAAATAAAATACTAGCTTATGGTTACAAATTCAAAAAGTAGGATTAAAAACAAAACTATGTGGAATTCAAGATCTTATAAATAAGATATTCTGCATTTACTTTTCTCATTTTTCATGTATTTGAAGATAATAGCATTTGAAAAAAATTGTAAAACTAAATAGAAGATTAATATATTTAGTTGAAAAGTGAGATAGTAATGAAAACCTGTTATTTTCTGCAGAAATTTGATTAAATGTTTTAGAGACAGATGTAGAATGATTGTAAACACAATAATAACTCTCATGTTAGTAAGAATGACAGGAGGATCTCATGGCTAGCTCTTTCATCATCACAAACATACGTAATCTCTCATAATTGTTATTGAGTCATTCTTCCAGGTTAATTATTCATTGAGTTGCTTTTCTAATTAAGAGATCTAAACATTTGAAAATCTCAGTTCAGTCTTTTTTTCTTCCTTTTCTTGACTTGCCAAAAGATGTCAAAATTGAGATGGCTTAAATTTGATGTGTTTAGATAGATTGGGGCTGAGGAGGTGGCTCAGTGTGTTAAAGGCATTTGTTTGAAAATCTTGTCAGCCCAGGTTTAGTTCTCCAGTAGACATGTAAAGCCAGATATGCAAGGTGGCCCGTGCATCTGAAGTTTGTTTGCAGTGGCAAGAGGTCCTGGTGAACCCATATTCTTCTCCCACCCTCTTTCATATAATTAATAAAAATACCTAAACAACTAGACAGATGATAGGTAGAGAATACTAGATAGATAATGGTAGATAAATACATAGATGGTAGATGATAATAAGTTCAATAGATAGATGATAATTTGATGGCAAAGATTTTCTTATTCCTGTGTTCATTACCTAAATAAGCACATGTTTACTTATTTGCAAGCAAAGAGAAAGAGAGAGAGAGAGAGAGATAGAAAGAGAGAGAGAGAGACAGAAAGAGAATGAACATGACAGGGCCTCTTACTGCTACAAACAAACTCCAGATGCATGGGCCATTTGATGTATCTGGCTTTTCTGGATACTTGGGCATTGAACCCAGATCTTAGGCTTTGCAGACAAGTGCTATAACCATTAATCTATCTCTCTAGCCCAGTTGATAGAAATTTTAAAGTAAGGTAGAAACAATAATGAAAACTCTAATATTTATTTAACAAGACATAGTTCTGTACAAATTATCAAATGAGTACTATTAGAACTTTAACTATTGATAAGAGAAAACTGATAACAGAAATGGAGATCAATTCTAAAGAGAATGAGAGAAAAAAACATAAAACTCTATTTCATAGAATGAAAAGATAATTTGTTAAACAGGATATATGTCATATCTGAGCATGTATAGTTTTTATTAAACATATTTATATTGTTTGATTAAACCTTTTCTGGAATATGTAATGAACATATTTTAAGTGTATAGTAAGATTAAATATGACAACAGTGAATTGCACAGGAAAAGAACACTAAAATACTTGTTTTCTTTGTCCACAATATTTACTCACATATATTGATTATAAATTATGGTTTCTTCAATTGTGTATGATCTGATTCTGATAAAGAAAATCTCCTTAAGTTAAATTACATATGTTTTATTGGTTTGCAGAAAAATACATTCTTTTAAGCTTTGATAAATTTAATTTTAGCATAGAAAACTAATGTGGAAGATTATAGTGGGATTCAACTTGAAACTATTAAAATACTGCCAATTGATACCTTGGCTAACTTTGCTTGATATCTTAGAGACTTTAACTAGTAGATACTTTAAAAAAATTATTTATTAGAGACAGATAAAGGGAAAGAGAGAGGGATAGTGAGAATGGGTGCTCCAGGGCCTCTAGCCACTGCAAATGAACTGTAGATGCATGTGCCCCCTTGTGCATCTGGCTTATGTGGGACTTGGAGAATTGAACCAGGGTCCTTAGGCTTTGCAGGCATGTGCCTTAACCACTACGCAATCTCTCCAGCACAATACTTGGGGTTTAAAGCTAGAATGTCCTTGAAAAGACTAGATCTCCAAGTAATAGCAATTATGTGGGTCTTGCCTCTGGAATCTTGCCATGAGTGCCTCTGTCCTCAAACAGGTATGCTGTAGCAGAGGGTGCCTTGCAAGCACATTGGAGACCCACAGTGTGCTTCAGCCTTACAGATCTCTAGAATGTCTCTGATTTAGATTAGGACTTCTATCCTACCCCTACTACAAGGTGATATATAAGAACTATTCTCTGTATTCACATGTGCATACTTTAAAAAACATCATGCATTGATTTAAGTATTTTCATTATCTTTGAGTATCTTTCAAATGAAAGCAAATAATTTGAGATGGTAAGTCAGAAGAGAGCAAATAAGAAGAGGAAGAAAGAAAGGAGTAATATAAAAAGAAAGAAAAAATAAAGGTGGGATATATAAGCTAATAAAGAAATTAATAGAGGATGTATTGATACCATAAATAATTCCAGAAAGAAGGAAAATAAGTGAGATACTTTATGTGGAAGACAGAGAGTGTAAAAATAACAAAATCTAACATCAGTTGACTGCTTGGGGTATGCTAGTCACTATAGTATGTAATTTTACTTATTGTTGAATATGAAATTAAATCTTTATAACTTCCATGTGTATAAGGACTTTCTTTTCCTATAGTATTACTGAAATTCTCCATTTGGTCTGTCTGAATCTTGACCACAATGTCTTTCTGGTCAACAATATATCCCAAAAGTCCTCATTATCAAAATGACACGATGAGTCTTTTTATTTTTAGTTAAACTTTTATACCATATTATCTACATTATATGTGCCCATATGCTTAGCAATTACTAAGCTTAATGCTTTCCTCTCTATTTTTTATAGCCCTATGCCATTTATAGGTTATAACTTCTATAATATCAGGCCACAAATGTGAAGAATCTATATAGGGTTTAAAATGTACAATTTCATATGTCTAATAAATATTCCTACAATGTCAATAATTGAGAGTGAGACAGTGAAGACAACAATATTATAAACACACTTCTTCCCAGGACAAACTTTCTGCCTAAACTGCATGCACAAGAATGCTGAGGAAGGGGGTATTTGTACATTGTGTGGTTGTAAGAACCACAGAGAATCTAATCCCTTTGAATAGTCAGCTCCAACCCATGCCAAATCATGCCTTTGAGAACAGAGTGCCCTCAGATATTCAGGACAGAGTTCTAATAAGAGAATTCTGAAGAAAAGGAAAATGGTTAATTTTTTTTTTTCTTTTTAAAAATGTCTGAAGGGTAAGACTACACAAAATTTTCCTTTTGACTATTAACACATCAATTTGACTCAAGATAAAGATTAGCAATAGAACACACACTGAGACACAGAAAAAATTAGTAAATTTGTAATGTTTGCAAATGTTAAGAGAAAGAAATCAATGTATATCAGTAGTAAAAGTGATCCCAACAGTGTATAGAGATATTGTTTACATGTAACCTTGGTTGTGAGTGGACTCTATAAAAGGTAAGAGGAACCACACATAAGTATGGGGTACTAGTTGATAAAGTTATTTTCCATAAGAATGTGGGTTAACAGCTCACATATTGCTATATATGGGCATGGAGATACAATATCTCAGCAAATGACACCAGAGTTCTCACTGTGATGACACAGATAACAGAGGCTAGCAGGCAGTGAATCAGCTTTGGGAATTGTTAGTATTAACTTATGTTTCATTTAATATAGGCACATCCTGTATTAGCTTCTCTAGAGGAACAGAGATAGATTCTCTATCTATCTATCTATCTATCTATCTATCTATCTATCTATCTATCTATCTATCATCTATCTATCCATCCATCTATATATTTATATATCATCTATCTATCATCTATCTATCCATCTGTCTCTTTATATTCACATAGGGGGATTATTAGATTGTTTATATCATGCAAGCAGGCTGGGCAGTCCAAGCATGGCTGTCTCCATAATGGGGAGGCTGAGAACCCAGTAGAGGCTCAGACCATAAGGCTTGATGCCTTAGTAGTCCTGTGGTAGTTTGGATATATGGCCCCCAATATATTCAGTGTTTTATTAGTTTATAGTTTGCATCCTCTGGCCCCCAATATATTCAGTGTTTTATTAGTGTATAGTTTGCATCCTCAGCCACCTTGCTAGAGGCAATGTCACTGGGCATTAAGGTGTGATGGTGGGTTTGAGATTCCATTGTAAAGATATGCAAAGTGTGCCTAATAGGAGTTCCTGAAGTGTGCTGTGTGACTCTTTTGGCTGTAGTTTTGCTCTGTGTGCTGTGTGGCTGGTTGGTTTTTCTCTCTTGCTTGGCCCTGTGAAGGCAGGCCAGCTTCTTCTGCCATTATGGAACTTCCCCTGGATCTTTAAGCTCCAATAAATAATATCCCTTCCTCCATAACTGTGCCTGATCTGGAAGTTCATCTCAGCGAACATGAAGCTATCTGCTACAAGTCCCAATCTGTTGCTTAAGGGTTGGAGGATCCTGAAGAGCTCCTGGTCTTCAGACCACATTGAAGGGACAAAGAACTTAGTTCTTTGATGTCAGCAAAGGATGTTAGCAAGAGGGTAATCTTATTAGCAAGAAGTGAAAGAAGGCAAGGAAAAGCACCAGTTTTATTTCTTGGAACCTCATTGCATATGGGCTGCAACCAAAAGGGCCACCCCCTCTGGGAGAATGTATTTGCCCTTCAGTTAATCATAATTGAAAATACCCCCTCCAGACCTGCCCAAGAGGCATGCTCTTACTTGATTCTTGATCAAATAAGGTTGGAAATAGAGATTAACTGCCACATGGCTATTCACATTTAGACACATGATTATTTATATACCTGAGGATATATACATATATGTATTTCTTGGCTGTGTCAACTGAAGGCACAAAATTGATAATCATTAAGAAATACATTCACCTCTGTTTCTAATATCATTTCCAATCAAAACAATCAATGATATTTATTAATAAGCACAGTAAATTTTAAGGATGTAAAGGAAATATACATGATTGTCTTAGAACATATTGCACAAGAGAATAGGACAGACCTCAAAACATGAGAATGTGTAAAACAAAACTTCAGGAGACACACTGATGGAAGGCTAAGGAATAGAGGAGCCAAATGGAGAAACTCCCAATGGCCAAAGTATTGAAGCCAGGCATGGTGGCACACACCTCTAATCCCAGCACTCCAGAGGCAGAGGTAGAAGGAGTATCACAAGTTTGAGGCCACCCTCAGACTACATAGTGAATTCCAGGTCAGCCTGCAATAGAGTGATATCCCACCTTGAAAAACCAAAGAATAAGAATAAAAATAAAAAACTGAGCAACATAAATTAATAAGCACTGTATTAAAACTTAAAGAATAAAATTACATATCTCATAGTCCATTCTCATGAATAAAAATGTGTTTATACCCAAGAAAATTAATAAATTATAGAGACATATCATATATATATATATAATATTAAATATGTTCTAAATACTGTAATTTTTATTTATGTATGGGCATATGTGTGTTTATGTTTATGCAGCTACACAGGTATGTGCCCAGGTACATATGCATGCATGTACATATTGGTGGAGGACAAAGGACAACCTTGGATATTGTTTCTCAGGTGCTATGGAAGTTTTGTTGCTTTTTTTTTTGAACAGCTGCTCTCATTGGCCTAGGACTAACAGATTAAGCTAGACTGGCGAGCCTGTCTTTCCTTCCCAGGACTGGAATCACAAATATGTGCTACCACACATGGATCATTTTATATAGGATCGAAGGAACAAACTCAGTTCCTCATGCTTGCAACATAAGTAATGTAATTACCGATATATATCTCCTCTTTTCCTATATGTTCTGTCTTTAAGGAGTCGGAGCATAAATATCTACCCTTTAAAATTGGAAGGTTTTGGCTCATTTTTATTTCAGGGGATATGGTCCATTACAGCAGGAAAGACTGGGTTGTTGGTGCTTCATGGAGGTGGAGGCTTGTGGCATCATTTGGTTCAAACCTTTGGGAAGCAGAAAGCCAAGACAAAGCAGGAAGTAGCTCTGGGCTATAAACCTTATGCCCGGAGACCCATTTTACCTATCTAGGCCACATCTCCCAATGGTTCTGCCAGTTCCATCAATAGTGCTACAAGGACTAAGTTTTCAAACACATAAGCCTTTAAGGCCCACCTGTATATCCAAACCATAATAAATAGGTAGTAAAAGATTATTAGGGCTTGTCAAATTCCCCAATGTTCTGAAATGAAAATACCATTGTGAATCACATTACATAACACAGTGAATTTGGCTACATTAAAAAAAAAAAAAACCCACTGGGATTTAAAAGATTGAAGAAGCAAAGGTATCCTGGATTCCTTGCACAGAGAGGGAAAATAACTGATTTTTTTTCCATGAATTAATTCTGTACCAGATTTCTGCTATGACAGGAATCAGTTTCCATTATCTGGCAAGCATTGCCTATGAAAAGAAGATAATACAGGTTCTGAAGAGATGGCTTATTGGAGGAGTGCTTACTATGTAAGAATGAGGACCTGACTCTGATCTTCAGCACCCATTTAAAAAACTAGGTGTGGGTGCACATGCCTGTTACTTCAGTGCTGATGGGGATGGAGGCAGGAAGGTTGTAGTTCATGGGTCAGTCAATCAAGCAAAACAAAAAAAAGTGAACTAAATTTCCAGTGAGACAGTTTGCCTTTAGGAAATGAGGTGGAAAATCAGTCCAGGAGTAGACCTGGTCATCTCTCCTGTCCTCTTTATGTGTTCACATAGCGTATATATATCTGCACACACATGCATAAACCACTCATGCCACAATACTATACTCACCAAAAGAAAGTGAGCAAAGATAATGTACCTCCTGTTACACCTGACAAGAAACTTAATGATTCAAAGAAATTTTGCACAAAATAGGCATTGATATTGTATATGAACTATGCAAATTAATAGTAATCATAACAATCTTCCATCTTTAATGTGCATTTGCTATTCTAACACTATTTCAGCACCTATTCAAAACTACTAGAATTGATATCCATTGGTTCAACAGCTTTTGCAGTATTTTTCTTGTTAAATTCAATAATATGCCCCATTTTTTTCACTTAGTGGTCAAGGTCCCATCTTCCTCTTGTGTCATCTAGCTTGTACGTTGGACATAACAGATCACCTCGTCCTCCCTGGACATGTTTCCATTGGATCCTGACTCTTTTCTTGCTTAACTGGCTGCTCTTTTCAACCTCTTATGCTAATCACTCTTAGTCCTCTGCACTCTGAACATTGGTGTGCTACAAAGTTGAAGTGCATTGTCCTGGTGGAAATTTTCTCTATTTTATACTTGGTGGTTCTCTAAGTTCACCCACCTCCACACCATTAACAACTATCCTTCAGATAATCATTTTTAAGCTTATATTTCAGACTTTTGTCTTCAGCTTTATTGGCATCCATTCAGATGTAGATAAATGAAACTAACACCAGAAGTTTCATTTGTCTAAATCTGAGTCACAGATATCTCTACCACACCAAATCAACCTTCTCACTTCAGTACTACTCTCTATCTTCTATCAATCTATGTATCTATCTATGTATCTATGTATCTATCTATCTATCTATCTATCTATCTATCTATCTATCTATCATCTATCTATCATCTATCTATCTATCTATCTATCTATCTATCTATCTATCTATCTATCATCACCTATCTATCTTCCTTACCTCAGTACTACTCCATCCTTCCATCTGCTCAATCCAGAAACTTAGAAGTCACCTTTGACAGCTTTCATTTTTTAATTTAATCTCCAAAGCTAAGCAATTAGTAAATCATGCTGGTGTCACCATGGAAATATATTTTTAATCAATTGACTTTAATTTTTATCTTTAACACTTCATACATTTCTATAACTGCAGTTTGATCTTATTTTCTCTAATTGTCTTCTCTGGTTCCCCTCTTTCCTAAATTCCTTCTTTTTCCCAATTAATCCTTATTCTACATACAAGCTTTTTTCTTACCCACTGAGTTAAATTAGGGTTGGTTGCATGAACATGAGTAGCGGGATATTTACTGGACTATGGGCAAATTACCAGTGGTATGTGTGTGTGGTGTACATGCATGCATGAATATGTGTCTTTATGTGTTTCAGTATATACATTCACATGTGCACATAAGGATGCCACAGGTCAGTATCTGGTGTTTTCCTCACCTCTCCACCTTATTTTCCTTTCTTGTGTCAGGTCCTCTCACTGAATGTGAAGCTTAACAATTCAACTAAATTAGTCAGCCAGCAAAGTTCCAAGACCCTCTTCTCTGCTTTCCCAGAACTAGGATCCTTGAAACAGCTCAGAGAAGGGTTTTTTCCCATGACTATACAAGTTGTTCAGAGTGAAGTTGCAGAAAGTGTCATTTACAATACTCAGTGTTAAGTTTACATTTATCACAACAATATCATGGCATGTATCTAGAATATTTTGTGGAGAAATTAATGAATGTTTAATTGGCATATAGCAATTGTAAATATTTGTAGGTTCTGTATGATATTTTTACGTGTGTATACAATGATCATTGATCATGTCAGAGTAATTGGCATGTCCATTCCCTCAATATTTTATTATTTCTTTGTGTTGGAAATGTAGTGCATCATTTCTTCTAGTTATTTTAAATTAATATATTATGTCTTCTAGCCACTCCACTATGCTATATAGAACACTAAAACAATACTTCTGACTCTATTTTTCTGTTAACCAATAGTTCTCTATCACTCTGCTTCTCTGTACTCCTCAGCTTTTTTGTTTGTTTTCTTTCTTTTTTTTTTTTTTTCAAGGTAGAATCTCACTCCTGTCCAGACTGGAACTGGAACTCAGCCTGTAGTTCCAGGCTGGCTTTAAACTCACAACAATCCTCCTACCTCTACCTCTTGGGTGCTGGGATTACAAGGCGTACACCACTACACCCAGCTTTTGATAGCTCCTATTTTACTCCTGTTTTTTTTTTTGTTTGTTTGTTTGTTTGTTTTTTTTAGAGCAACAGATAGAGAGAGGGAGATGAAGACAGATAGAGATGGGCGTGCCAGCAGCCTCTCAGCTGCTGCGAATGCAAATGCATTCTCCTCCTTGTGGTCAAGTGCAGCAGTGCACCCTTTGCATCTGGCTAAACATGGGACCTGGAGATTGGAACCGCTGGAGATTGGAACATGCGTTCTTAGGCTTAGGAGGCAGGTGCCCTAACCACTAAGCCATCTCTCTAGCCCTTACTCTTATTTTGTTATGAGACAAACATTTTGAAGTCCATATGAATGTAGACATGTAGCATTTACAATCTATTACATTTATTATTTTGCTTTATATAATGTCTAGCAGGCTCTGACAATTTGCCAGGGCTTTAATCTTTTTGACTTTTTATTAGTGAAATCTACATTTTATTTAAAGACAACTTTTTGTTAAGATATCTACCTTGTAGTGAACCTCTAAATGGATTCCATGTATTAGCTATTGTAGTAGTGGTATTGTAAACATGAGAAAGCAGATATTTTTAGACTACTGATTTAATTTCCTTTGGATAATATATGCCAGGGTAGGATAATTCCTGGATTAGATAGTGGTTCTAGCTTTACATTTCCTTTTTTAATCCATACCATACTGTCTGTTTTACATGATTGTTATGATAGTTAACATGATTAACTTGATTTGTATCTGAAATCACATAAGAGATATCCCTCTGGGCAGGTCTATGAAGGTAGAGAAGGAAAGACTCTCCACCCAGAATGGCCTGGAGCCTCTGAGGTCCAAGGAAAAAGCAGTGCTGTTTGATTTTCTGCTTCCAAGTGAGAGCGTACATCTTGCTGCTGCCATCACCATCTTTTCCTGCCTTGAGAACCCACTATCTTCAGCCTTTCAGCATGGAATGAAGACTCGTGGCTCTCCAGCAATCCTCCATACCCTGAGGTTTCAGATTAGGACTGCTGAAGCATCCAGCCTCATGGACTGAGTGGCTATTGGGCTCTCTGTCTCTTCTGTCTTCAGATAGCCATTATTGGATTACCCAGCTCAAACTGTGTTAGCATTTGCACTTCCACCTACAGACACAAGAGATCACTCATTTCACACAATGGCTTTCCCATCATTCAGTGTGAATGACAAAGTTCCTTTTCCAGTCCAAATGGCACGAAGTAGCCCAGGGTCTGACTCCCTCTCCCTACCCAACTCATATTTGTCCTTAGCTGAGTGCATCTGGACATTTTATTCCGGAAGGAATGACCTGGGTGTCTTGTCAAGGTGTGGAATTGATGCAGGCAGTCTAGATAGGTCTTTGGTCTCTGCACATTAACGAGCTCCCAGGTTATGCACATGGATGGTTCTGTCCAATGTCACTCTTTCAGATCTCATTGATCACACTGTGCTTTCTTTTGCCTAAAGCCATTTATACTTCTCATTCCTTTCTTTGGAATTTTCTTCTTGCAACATACTAATACTCACACTTTCATGTTTTTTAATATGCAATGACACTTCCTGCCCATTTTACCTATTGTAACACTCCCCCTCTCTCCTATAGCTCTTTAATCTTGTTATCTGTGTATGTAACATTCACCAGCCTACTATACTGCATTTGCCATTTTTTAAAATATGTAACCATAGGTAGAATATGAACTCAATGTTATCAAGATTATTGCTTTCTTTATTTTCACAATCTTTTATTCCTAGAATCAAGTTATTGGCATATGGTAGATACTAAAATAAATATTTCAAAATGAATTCCATTCTCCAATCCTTTCCTCACTTGAGGCTTCATGAAAGAAGCAATTCACATTCTATACTGAGTTTCCCTGCTGGCACTTTCCCTCATCTATCCAATTAATGCTACAATCATCTTTGCCTGCTTCTAGTCACAAGTACACTGTGTCACATGTACACAGAGGGTTTAAGTGAATTATTGAACTCTATATAAATTCATCTCAGAGCACTTCAGTACAAATATTGTTACAGCAACAATAGATCTATTGTTTCCAAGTAATTCATATGACAATAATAACTTTCCAGAGAGCAGTGAGAGAAGCTGTTAGCAATTACACTAAAAAAGTCTTACAACATTACAGGAAGAATTTTATGTGTTTTTTATTAATCTTTTATTTTGGAATAAGGGGTTAGCTATATATATATAGTTTATACTACACATAATTTTAGGCATAGTAATATTAACCCTTCTATGCTTCATGGTATCTCATATAAGAACATATCTCCATACCTACACCCATAATTTAAATTCATTCTTATGTGGATTATGATTACTTCATTGTTACTATTGTGACTTGAGGGCATTAAATGCTGGACTATTTCCTTTATCCTTGTGCAGATTATTTTCCATACATTTTTTGCTTCCATTTTTTCTGTAGAGAAATCACTTATAAAAGTAATTTTATTTTGTAATTTTTTCTTCTCTGCTTTGCTAAATTCTTTTTTGGTGGTATAATTTAATAGGTATTCATTTCCATAACATTATCTGTCTCATAATTTATTGGGTGATCTTTAAGAATTAGCTGTATAAACTCTAGAAAACTATTTGGTGTTGCTTTTTAAATATTATGAACTAAGTGAAATATGTATTTATTCAGACTTTCATTTTCTCATGTAATTTTACAGCCACTGCCACATCTCTCAGGCTCTCTTTCACACTTTAATTGGTTACTCTGTGGTGTTTTTGTTACTTTTATTTATTTTATTTTTTTATGAGAGAGAATTGGTGTGTCAAGACCTCCAGCCATTACAATCTAACTCTAGATGTATGTGCCACTTTGTGCACATATACAACCTTGAGAATGTGTCACCTTGTGTATCTGGCTTATGTGGGATCTGGGGTGTTGACAATGGTGTCCTTAGGCTTCACAGGCAAGTGCCTTAGGCTTCTCTCCAGCTCTGTGGTGTTTTCTAAACAATTCATTCACAGCTTTCCCCCCTCTTCACAATCTTGGGTTGTCATAATCTTATATAAAGCTAATAATGATGCCTCTCTCTCCCCTCTCCCTCCACCACCTTTCTCTGTATCTCTCTGTCTCTCTGTCTCTCTCTCTCTCTCTCTCTCTCTGTGTGTGTGTGTGTGTGTGTGTGTGTGTTGTATGCATGTGTATATGTTTAGTTCAGTTTGCCCATTAAAGAAATTTACTGATGGGTGGAAGATGGAGATTAATGGAATTAGGCTGTTTTCTAAGCTCAAGGCTCTGGGTTTAAGTTCCAGAGCCACCAAAATATGATCATTAATATGGCATGTATTTATGTTGTCATTGTCTTTCAGGGGTTTTTGTATCTGCAAATTCTGTACAGTTTGTCTTTAAGGCAGCTCTACCTCACTCATGGAAGTTTGTTTCATAGTTCTCATTTTTATTTTCTGTTGTTTTAAAATGTGAGGTTTATTTCATTAAAATCCACTTGTGAAGATTTTTTCTACCCTTTAGGTTAGCAGTTTATGAAGATTCCACATCTAATACCCTAACTTTTGCTTTGGAATTGATGATGATAATGGTGATATTCAAACATAGAAATGATATAAAATCTTGACTCAAACATTTTAAAATAAATATGCCAAATGTCAGTATTAAATTTTTATTTTGGACATAAGGGCACAGATAACAATGGTAAAAATCCTTCATCTCTGTTTAGTTGTAAAATCTTCATCTCATGTTAATGTTTATAATCCATTAGATGTGAATGACAGAGTTGTTCAGTAGACTCTGAGACATTTTATCTCCACAAAATAAGCTGATAAAAACAGAAGAGAAATGCAAACTGTCACTCAAGGACTTAGACATACCCTCAATTTTCTAAATAAAAATTTAATTTATATAATAGTACATTAAATTAGATAATTAAAATTAGTACAAATAACCCATAGTTATATCATAACAGATTGGTTTTATCTAAAATTTAAAAATAAGTGTTTGATTGAAATTAAGCATTGAGAATGTCAGAATTAAAATTCACATTCTCACAACTCTATCTCCATCTCTGTTTTTCATTGATTATTCCAGTTATTTTATAGTAGAATGTTTAAGATTAAAAGGTGAGTATAAAAATGCCACTTCATAAATTCACATTTGTTTACTCATCACAGGCAAATTTAAATTTCTAACTATAATCAAATGTATGATTAAACTCAATGAACAAAAATTTAGATGCATTTTATTTATTTTTTCTTTTAAATAATTTTTTATTAGTTATGTACATAGTGTATATACAGTCATGATGATGCCATCATTAGCCTTCTCCCTGTCATCCCCCATGGGTATTATGGGTCTTGCCTTATGGGGGTAGCCATCAGTTATGCGGGAGAGGCAATGACTCTGTGCATAATGACCCAACACATGGCTCTAACAATATTTCTGACCTCTCTTCATGAATTTCCCTTAACCATGTGGGGTTCATTTTAGGCCTATTTCAGTGATGAGGTTTTGGGAGTCTGTGACTCTGGATATCTGATTTGGTAGGGGCTGAGTGTTCTTTGTGTGTATTTCCTTCGCCCTTGTGCTGGTACAAGGTTCGCCGAGAAAGCAGCACTCTTGCTCATTTCCCCAATAACTCTATGGCTTCAGATTCAGCAATAGGGTTTTGCTATTAACCTTTAATGGGTCATCAAGTACTCTGACAGAAATCTGTCTTCTTTTGGGAAACCTTGTAGGTCTCACTGATCAACAGCTCATTGTGGATATTAACCACATGCTGGTACTGGGAATTACAGGTCATTGGAAAGGGAAAAGAAGGAAGAAAAAAACATAGGTAATATGAAAGAGAAAGAGAGAGAAGAGGGAGTGATAGAGAGAGAAACAGGACAAGATTGAGGTTAGTCTTCATCATACCCTCTCCAGCCCCTGTTATTCAGGTTTTCTCTCTAAGCACCTGATGCAGGTTTGACCTTTTAGTGTGTCTTTCAAGATATAGGATTTTATGGTATCATTTCAATTTCGGTCCAGTTTTTTGCTCCCCCCATTGACCTGCCCTCCCACCTCACCATCCCTATTCTCCAGTCCTTGAGATGTTTATTAGGTGTGCTATCATCTCGGGCAAATACAGATTAGGGGCCACAGATGAGTGAGAACATGTGACACTTATCTTTCTGTGATTGGGTGAGTTCACTGAGAATGATCTGTTCCAGGTTTGACCATTTTCCTTCAAATTGCTTTGTGTCATTTTTCCTTACTGCTGTGTAGAATTCCATTGTGTAGATATACCACATCTTAGTTATCCATTCATCTAATGATGGACATATTGGTTGATTCCAGTTCTTAGCTATTATGAATTAGGCAGCTATAAATATGGTTGAGCAAATGTCTTTGAACCAAGGCTTGGATCTTTTAGGGTAAATGCCCAATAAGGGGATAATTGGGTCTGTTGGTACCTCTATAGTCATCCTTTTTAAGAGTCTCCATATTGCTTTTCATAGTGGTTTTTCCATCTTACATTCCCACCAACAGTCAATGAGGGTTCTTATTTCTCTACAACTCCACAAGCATTTGTTATCATTAGATTCTTTAATGTTTGCTATCCTTATTGGGGTAAGGTGGAATCTTATAGTTGTTTTAATTTGCATTTCACTGATGATTAGGGATGTTGAACATTTGCCATTTGTATTTTTTCCTCTGAGAACTTCCTGTGCAGTTCTTTGCCCTATTTTTTGACTGGGTTGCTTGACTTTTTATTATTTAGGTTTTTGAGTTCTTTGTAGATTTGAAAAATTAGGCCTCTGTCTGATATGTATCTTGTAAAATTTTTCTCCCATTCTGTGGGGAATCTATTGGCTCTGCTTATTGTATGTTTGTCAGTGAAAAAGCTTTTCAATTTTATGAGGTCCCAATGGTTGAGTGATTGTTTAATTTCCTGAGCTACTGGGATTTTAGTTCAGGAAGTCTTTTCACACTCCTATCATGTAAAGTTCTTCCTACTTTTTCTTCCAGTAGTAGAGTCTTTTTGGGTCTTATATTGAGGTCTTTGATCCATTTGGACTTGATTTGTGTGCATGGGGAAATGTGTGGATCAAGTTTAATTTTCCTTAATATGGTTATCCCATGTGTCCAGCACAATTTGTTGAAAATTCTGTCTTTTTTCCAGTTTACATTGTTAGGGTCTTTGTCAAATAGCAAGTAGCTGTAGTTACTTGACCCAAAGTCTGGGTCCTCAATTCTGTTCCACTGGTCTATAATCCTGTTTTTATGCCAATGTCATTCTGATTTTATTACTATGGCTTTTTAGTATAGCTTAAGTTCAGGTATGGTGATGCCTCCAGAGGTTTTCCTTTTGCTGAGGATATGCTTGGATATCCAAGGCCTTCTGCCTTTCCATATGAATTTTGACATCATTTTTTATATCTCTGTGAAGAAAGATGTTGGGATTTTTATTGGCATTGCATTAAATCTGTTTATTGCTTTTGGTAAGATTGCCATTTTCAAAATGTTAATTCTGCCTATCCAGAGCATGGGAGGTCTTTCTGTTTTCTCAAGTCTTCCTCAATTTCTTTCTTGAGTGTTTTTATGTTTGCATTGTAAAGGTCTTTCACCTCCTTGGTTAATGTTATTCCACAGTATTTTATTTTATTTCTTATGCTATTGAAAATGGGACAACGTTGCTTATTTCGTTCTCTGTATGTTTGTCTTTAGATGCATTTTATTAAGGCATGTGTAGACCCCACAACACCAGACAATGAGTTCAGAATCACAGGTCTCTTTTTAAGACCTTGTATATAATAACTTTAAGAATGAAGTAGTGAGGAGTTTTTACTGAAACAAATAATGGTATGATCAGCTAGGTTGGGGATAGTGTTCTAGGAAATCAGAGAGGAAGAATTCAGAAAATTTGCTATCTATCTTGCAAGATTTGGGTTTCAAGGATGCCAGAGATCATATGATTATATTGCAAGGGCTTTCTTGGTTGTATGGAGAAGGGAATGTGGACAACTAAGTTCATAGTTAAAGTTGATGTACTTTATTGGATCATACAAGTTGAATTGTATTTTTAGGTTTGTCCACCAGCTATTCAATGTGGAAATTTGTTTTAATCTTCATAAATAGAACTCTGAGGTCCTTATTGCATAATATAATATACTAAGATAATTACCTGTATTACAATTAGCCTTCACATTGAACCTATGAAGTAAATAGGTATCCCTATCTCTTTCATGTTTAAATAAATAACTGGGAGAAATGCAGATTGATTTCAATGATGCATTCCCTGACAATGATAATTACCCTAGAGAAATGCTGTAAGAACACATACTTAGCATAATCATGCATCACTTAACAGCAGGGGATACATTTGGATAAATGCATGGTTAGGTTATTTTCTGATTATGACAAGTATACTTATATAAACTAAAATGTCTACATGCCACTACATGATATAATCTGAGGGTTCAATTGTCATATAGATGATTCATTATTGCTTCAAAAGTCATTCTATCTCACATGACTCTGTCTAGGAAAGCAAGTACCCCTGTCATTGCTATTGGTAGTTGGTGAACATAACCATTTTTTTCTGAGCTTTATTTTACTATGGCATTTAGAAATAGAGATGGGAATCCAAGCTAAGGTGACAAACAATAATAGAACACTTGATTCAGAATCAACCTGCCCCATCAGGTAGAGGTTATTCTTGGCATCTGGTCTGCCTTCTTTGGAAATATAGGATGGTTTCTCAGCTTTCATTTCCAATTGGAATCTTCACTATATTGAACAGAGAGTAAATATGCAATATATCTTTGCTTTAGAGCTTGTCTTTCATCTCTAGCAGGGTAGATATCACTTGACTTCTGCAGTCATTGGCCTGATATAGCTACAGTATATATATAAAATTGCTAACAGAGTTCCAGTTCTTTTAAATTGTTGGAGAGTTACTAGATGTCCATACACACATATCATATACACGTGCACACACACACATATAACAAAACAAAGCAAAACAAAACAAAATTAATAACCTTGAAAAGTCCCAGCAAAATTAATACTTGGAACCTAACTGAATTACCAAATACCAAAATATTCTATCCATATTAGGCTTACTTGAAATTTAAAAGTAAGTTCAATAAGAGTATCCGGCAGTGGCTTGTGGAATTATATATATGAATAATCAGCTGGAAACATGAACCAATACAAAAAATACAAACTAATTACTCATTAAAGGTAGACCTTAGAGGCTCTCTACTCAGTTACACTTATATCACTTCTGTTTCTCTTTATTTTCATACATAAAGGAGCTAGAAGTAAAGTTTTAACACTTGTTCTGAGATCTACGGTATGGATTCAAATTAGCTCAAAGGAAGCTCCACTCACAGCTGCATTTTCCAGGTAATTTGGCCTCTATTCAGGTCCTATAAATGAAGTTAGCTTGTTAAGTGCCGCAAATGAACACGCCAACTACTATTCTCTATCTTTAAAAATAAAGAGGCAGTTTACTAAAATTAACAAAAAAGACAAAATAGAACAGAAATGCCCTGAGTCTCAACTGTAACAACATAATGATGCTGAGCTTCTAACATACGTACTCCCTCTTAAAGTTGCTTCATTAAATTGCCAGCCAGAGCACAAGTATAGTAAGACCAAGAGATGGGCTATTCAGCAGCCAATTGTGCAAGTCCAATTTCTTTCTTCTGTTTAGAAGAGCCTAACAGGCATTTAGGCTTGATCACACATTGGAAGAAGTGGGCAAAAGCTAGTATCATCCACAGTTATATCTTCGTTGCACCAACACCAGAAGGAAAAGTAAAATAAAAGACATAGTGAGGGCTGGAGAGATGGCTTAGCGGTTAAGGCAACTGCCTGCTAAGCCTAAGAACCTGGTTCCAATCTCCAGGTCCCATGTTTAGCCAGATGTAAAGTGACACAAGGCACAATGCCGTACTTGCCCAAAAGGGGGCGCACACATCTGGATTTCATTCACAGCAGCTGAGAGACTGCTGGAGCACCCATTCTCTATCTGTCTCCCTCTGTCTGTCTCTCTCTATGTCTCTCTACAAAAATAAATAAAAATTTTTAAAAAATTAAAAAAAAAGACATAGTGAGTGAGTTGCAATAGTGGCTTTGTTGGTGGCCATACTGTCCTTAAGCATAGAGAAATGAGACCATGAATCTACTAAATTTAAGTTTGTATATCAAGAGATATGGGTTTATAGATTTCTGTAAAATGTATCACCAAAACTGGGACATTTCTTTGAATGCAAAGGGATTGGTATGCTTATGGTTATAGTTCAGTGGTAGAATGCTTGCTTAGTAGGTACCAGGTCCTAATTTCAATCCCCAGAATCACAAAAAGAAAGAACAGAAAAATAGAATGAATGTTATTTATAGTAATAGGAAACAAAGATATGAGAAACCCAGTTTTGTGTCCACTAAGGATATTAACTCACCTATAAAGGCAATTATTCAGTGCTAGGGTGAGACTACTACATAAGGATGAGGCAAAAATATTTCTTTTACAGTTAGACTAAGATAATTTTTATAAATATATTTATGTAGACTAATGTTTAAATGGGAAAATATAACTTTATATATGTATGAATTTATTCATGCTTACTTTGAGATTAGAATGAGTTTCTTTTGGCTCAGACTGATCATGACCAAATCTATGACTTTTATTTGGTCTAAGTATTGGAAAGTTGAAACATTTTCATTAATTAATTCCAGCATTTCAGATGGAAGAGAGACGAGCATGTTTTGTAACATGTACAAAGAAAACAGTACTATAAAAGAAACGTGTACTATTTGAGAAACACTCTTACCCATGACTGAAAGCTTTAAATGAATCTTTCCCACTTATTCCCCTTGTGGCATAACTCCCATCCTATTTTTATCTTAAATATCAACATTTAAATTTTATTCATAACCCCAACATACACATTTTTTCCTTTTAATCTATATGATGGGTTAGTTTCCTAGTGTCTTGATAAATGGTATCAGAGTGTGGTATGGCACATAAAAATCCTATATAGGAAGTATATTACAAATGTTGGAGCATGATTGCATTAACCATCAACTTCGGATTTCCTTTTAAATGTTGACAGAAGTATACATGCTTTAAATATAAATGAGAGTAAGATACGGATATAACTATGTATAGGAAACAGTATAAGAGGATGTTTCTGTGTAGATTTTTTTTTAGGTTGGAGGGAGGGATAGTCTAACATATGTGTGTTACAGCACTAAAAGAGAGGCATGTTTTGCATATTGGAATTTCACCACCACCATGACCTTACCTTATCACCAACCTCATATCCTGTCCATTTATTAATAAACATAGTATAATTATTGTTGAGCATATCTGTATCCTGCGCTGTGTAAGAAATGAAAGATGCAGAGAAAAAAGGGATAGTTCGAAACCTTCTCAGATGATGGCAAGCAAGCAGTGAGATTACAATGAGACAGATGGATTTAGTCTGCTCCTTGTTGCTCAAGTAGATGTGAGGAAAGGGTTTTTGGTTTGCATTTTCTTTCTCAGATTGTTGCTCATCATGTCTGAAGTTATGTACCTTATATGTAATCCTCACCATGAATAATATACTGATATATCAGTGAATTCCATTTATTCCCAGTTTGTTGTGCTTCTACAACATTAGATGATGGATGTTTAGAAAGTTCTATCTACAGTGTATTGACTGTTTAGATTTATTACTCAGAAATGTACCAAGTAAAGGGAATAAAGTAGTTTGCAAGTCACCCAAGAGAACTAAAACCAAGGTTTTCATGACCTGTGTCCTATCCACGTGCAAATTCCTCCTATTCCAGAGACTGTGAGCTAAAATGACAAGTTAATAAACCCACTAAAATCTTGCTAGATTGTTTTGTAAGACAATAAGATCCATTATTTAAGAAGTAAATGGACAGTTGGACCAGCTAAAGGACAGGATAATGTCATAAGCGTTCTCCATCTGTGAATCCAGGCGTCAGTCTGATGGAACCATCTCTACCATTTTTTGACTTGTCATCTTCTTTCAGAGGGAAGTATGTTAAGAAAGGAAAGTGTTGGTGTTGTGTTGTGCACATTTCAGGCTCTCAACAATTAATATTGCAAGATGTACAAGAGTCATTTTGTGTCTCCAGGAAGCAAGTGAGCAGGGGAGCAATACACATGTTTTCTCAACTGAAGGTCCATCTGGTCAGTTTAAGAATGAAATCCAGTCTTCTTGCAAAGACCGGTCTCATCCAGCATGTGACCCATGTGTTGGGGAGTTCCTAACACTAGGAAGGAAGAAAGAGGAGTGATATCGATCATCTATGCCCTGATAATAATTAGAAATTCAGAATGACAACCATGTTTCTACTTCCTCCTCTTTCTCCCCACAAATATTTGAATAAAGGAAAACTGAAGAAGTATCCACAGATAACATATGTCCAAGTTCAAAAGACGAAAAATATTGATTAAAAACATGATTATCAATTTTCTACTGCAATGTTATAACCTACACACATTAAGAATATTAAAAAGTTGTATGTATTAAAATAAAACTATTTTACACAGTGATATAACAAAATTACAAAATAGATCTTCCTATAGAACAATTTAGATGCATTATAAACATGTATAAACACAGATATATAGATTATAACTCTACTAATTTTAACCCTAAAATTTGGGTTTTGCCACATAGTTAGTTTTCTGTTCTATGTCATATCAAAAAAATTCTTAATAAATTCTATCTGACCATATTTTGATGTGTTTCGTTTGCTTGAGATCTAACCAAGGGCCTGGCATGTTCTAGGAAACTGTCTTCCTTCGTCCTATATAATGTGCTTTCAGCCCTTTAATAATTTTTGTTTATTAAACAATTACATTTGCTTCTATATAATATAATACATTTGCTTCTATATAGTGATTATAAAATCATTATTCTTATCTGAATGAAAGGAGCCTAACAATTTCCAGATGGAAACTTATGCTTTAGAGTCTAGTTATTGATGATAAAACCTAGGAAATATCAGAGTAAAATCTAATGGTTAGTTTTGTAGAGAAGACTACATGTGTGTATAATCTATAAAAGTACATTGTTTGAATATAGTAAAAAAGTAAATAACATTAATGAATAAACAGTCTTCTATTTAAAACATATCTTAAATTTCTGGGCTGGAGAGATGGCTTAGCGGTTAAGGCGCCTGTCTCCTAAGCCTAAGAACGCTGGTTCCAATCTCCAGTGGTTCCAATCTCCAGGTCACACTTTTAGCCACATGCAAAGTGACGCAAGGGTGCAATGCCACACTTGACCACAAGGGGACACACACATCTGTATTTCATTTGCAGCAGCTGAGAGGCTGCTGGCGCATCCATCTCTATCTGTCTTCCTCTCCCTCTCTCTCTCTGTGTCTCTCTCCAAAAAAAAAAAAAAATTCTGCTCTAGAAATTGTAGGGCATATATATAACAGTCATATATTATATAGTGAGATAAGTATTATTCATAGTCTATCAAGATCATTTTCATGGGAAGTTTTGATATTTAAAACATTTTGCCAAATTATCCTGTCACTAAAAGTATAATATAAATATTAAATAAACCTTAATTTTTATTTTTTAGGATAGATTTATCAGAATTTGAAATAACTCCCTTTTAGGCCTGTGTTTTGAGCCTTCTGCCCTAGTTTGTGGCATTATCTTTTTAAAGCTTTATAAAATTATATTTATTTGTTGAAGAGAGAGAGAAACAGGGGTAGATAGACAAAGAGAGAGAGAAAGAGAGAGAAAGAGAATGGGTGCACCAGGGCCTCCAGCCACTGCAAATGAACTCCAGATGCATGTGGCTTTTCGTGGATACTGGGGAAATAAACCGGGGTCCTTTCTCTTTTGACAGTAAGCACCTTAAACACTAAGCAATCTCTCCAGTCCTGTAGCATTATTTTGAAGGCTTTGGAATTATCAGGAAATTGTCCATGACTGACACAAATAAATCTTTTGAGGTTTTACCTACCCCTGGTGCCAGCATGCTTTCTCTGCTTCCTTATCTCCAGTGATGTGAGCAACAGCTGCCTCACACTTGTTGCCAAGTTCTCCCCACCATGATGGAGAGAGACTTCTGAATCTATGAAATGACATATACATTTCTTCGTTTAAGTTGTTTTGGTCAACCATTATGGTCACACTGCCACAAAAATAACCACTAGAGTGGCAAAGGAATAAACCATGATGCCTAACATTAACCAATTTCACAATGTTTGGAGAAATCTTAGTAATATCAATATAGAAATTAGATCAAATAGAAAAGCCAGTAGGAAGCTGTCAACCATTACAGTGAAACAACAACTCAGTGGTCATTGGAATGGGCTCAGCTAATCTGAAAGTGTTTATTTGTGTTTGGTTCATTTACTTCTACTTAAATGGCCTCTACTCAGACAAATGCTCAAATGAGTCCCAATGTTACAGAGGTGACTGTGTAGTATAGGAAGTAATAAAATTAGCATGGGGCCTGTATCCACATCAGTTTTAGGAAATCACAGCGTCATTGAGGAGAGTAATATAGAAACATGATAATAATACAAAGATATATGTAATTAACTGACAAAAGTAAATAATATAACATAATAATAGTCTTTTAGATATCAAGAAGCAAAATTGTACTAGACAACGTGATATTAGAGTGAAACTGAGAACCCACCAGGCTTGGTGGAACATGTCTTTTATCGCAGCACTTGAAAGGATCAATGTGAGTTGGAAGTCAACCTGGGACAACACAATGAATTCCAGATCAGCCTGGTCCCAACCTCAAAAAATAAAGAGTGGAAATGAGAAGAATAAAAATTGTGTGCACAGAAAATGTATAAGATGAGGGTTTCTTTTCTTCCTTTCCCTAAACGTATTATAGGAAATATTAAGTCTCCAGGACCATTTGTAGGTTATATGTATTGACTTGTGTGCTAAAATTAGGATCAATAACTTGATGGAAGTCTTGTAGGATGTGTGTGTTGTATTTTTAAAAATGATTTCTTTTGTTTTTAATCATATTTCCATGTCTTTTGCAAGCACTGGTTCATGATCTGAACGCTCAATACTTGAGGTAAAAAGAGATGATGTATTGGCCTTTAACACATTCTGTTTGAGTTTGTTCACCTTTATCAACAGTATCTGGAAAGGCCATCATCAAACAATAAATAATTGTTATCATCTGTGCTGTTTGCTGCTGTTCTTTCTGTCAGCAACTCCTTTAGTATTCTTCAGGGAAAGAATGTCAAGGGCAAAGGTAACTTCAGTTCATCTTCACCCCTTGTCAAACAGCACAAAAATATGTGAGTGTCTATAACACTGATTCTCTGTTCACATTTATTGTTAGTTTGCTAGGCAGCTGTGGTCCAGTATTCAGAGAGAAAATAAGAGTTTTAGTTTTTTTTTGCTCCCTATTTTCTGGTGGCACAGACTAGTTGATACAACATTGATGCAGTAAAGTTATCATCCTCAGTATCATGCTGATGAATCAGACAGTGCTGGGAGGCAGAAGGTTTTAGTTCTGAGAGGTACTAGATTAAATCAGCAGTAACAGTAGAGTAAAATGTCTATGATTCATTAGAATACCTATAGAACATGACAACTTTGAGAAAACAATGAAAATTCATTCTATACTTAAAAGATAACATGTTTATGCTTGGGTGATGAAGTTGAGGGGAATTGAGATGTGAGAAAGATACATATTTAAGATGACCATCCTTTGATTAGAGCACTATACTGCATAATATTATTAGTAAAAAATACTGAGGTAGTCACTGCCGTTAGCAAGGATGATCTGTTTGTGTAGGAAAGTGCAAGTTTCCTGGAATATTACAGAAAGCTGTGCTCAATTTATTCTTTAGAAGTGTGAAGGCAATGTGAAAGGAATAGTGAGTGAATATGTGGGGTTAAGGGAGTGATTCCTGAAAATAATTAATTTTATTGAATAATGCAGATGAGTTTTGGAGAAAAAATATAAAGGTATTTTTAGAGAGAGTCAGTTTCCTTTAAAAAGGCAGATGGAGAGTGGTGGGCAGGAAGAAATGATACTCAAGGAATTGCAAACAGCTAGCCTGAGGGATACGGGTTTTATGCCAGGGTGCTGAGAGTAAAGTCAATTTTAACAGCTAGCTTGGTGCTGCTCAAACTCTTTATAAAATTACATTGTGTGAGCTTGTCTGTAACTCACTGAAGCAGAACTTTTCCTGGTGATGCCTAGGAAGAAATAGACATAGTTATAATCACAGAGATTGATACTTCAGCAATCTGTAGATGGCACTGACAAATGGTAGTATCCAGAGGTTTGAGGCCAGGACAGATTTCCTCAGGACACTGAGCTTATAACAGAAAATCATGGAAATATTTTTTTGTAAATGTAATTATGCAACTAGAAAATGTTATGTGGGAAGAGAGAAATAGGATTAGTCCTGAATCTGAAAAGTAAGACAGAAAGTTCAAATAGTCTGTTATTCTTTGAACTAAACACATAGGTTCAACTGTTGTCTATTTCTCAGGAGGAAATAAAGGGAAGAAGTTGCTGAACCATGGAAAAAAGATTAAAATTGACAATTGAGTTTCCATTTTCAAAACTAGTTTTCATTTCCAAGTTTAGAGTAAGAGTAAAAAAGTTTCATCACAAGCCCAAATGTCATTGTCAACTACAACAACAAGTAGGGAGATGATTCCATGAGCCTTTTTTTTTTAAAAGATTGATTGTCTAAGCTACTTCAGTATGTATGGACTTTGCTCAGAAGTGACACAGTAAATCCAAGTAAAGCATTAGATTAACTTAAAATATTTCATTAGTAATAACAAATACTTCAATTAAAATGTCCTATTTTTAAAAATCCCTATTTAGGGATATTTAATGCACATATTTTTATTTCTCTATATTCATATAAGATAATGTTTCCTATTATAAATCATGTAAAAATGTACAACTCAATGGAACTGAATATATTAATAATGTTGTACACCTGTTCACTGTTGTCTCATTCCAAAATATTTTCGTCGCACAAAGAAACTTGTTCACTTGAGAAGTTACAGGCATGCTATCTTCTCTACTGCCATTGGCAAATACTAATGAGCTTACTGTGTCTATAGACTTATTAATCTTAGCATTTCATATTTGTTACCTATAGTCTGACTTTCACTTAGCATGACATGTTATAGATTGTTGCAGTCTATAACATGTTATAGATTGTTTCACTTAGAATAACATGTTATAGATTGCTAGGACAAACATCCAACCCTGCACAGTTGAGGGGAGGAATGGGTTTATTTCAGACTTATAGATCCAGGGGAAGTTCCATCAATGGTGGAAAAAGCTGCTTTCTTCCATACATCCAAACAGAGAAAAACCCCAACATCAACAGATATGCAAACTCTGAGCTCAAACAATTCTTTCCACATCTTTGAACTGGATTCAAATTGTTCCTCAGTGACATGCCCCCTCCAGCAGCCAGCTTAAGCAAAAAGCTTGGTTTTAATCAAAAAATAATCAAGGTGAGGGGGAGACATACATTCACATTCAATCCACGACATAGGTCTATCCTCACTGTAGCATGGACCAGCAAACTTCATTTGTCTTTATGACTGAATGATATTTGGCTGTATCTCATCAGAACCTTTCATGCAACCATTTATCAGTGGATTAACATTGAGTGTCTTTGTAAATATTGCTGCCATGAATATTCATGGGTTTGTGTGAGCTTCACATCTCAACATTTTTGTTTGAAATAGAGTTTTTACTGTAGCCCAAGCTTAATGGAATTCATTATGTAGTCTCATATTGGCCCCAAACTCACAGCAATCCTCTTACCTTGGCCTCCTGAGTAGAGTGGTGGGATTAAAAGTGTGTGTCACCACACCAAGCCCACATCTCAATTCTTTTGTGTATATTTATAACTAATATTACATCATATGATGACTAAATAGTTCACTGCTGTTATATTTTAAAATGACTGCATCATTTGAAATTACTACTAAGCACATATGGGTCTTTAATTTCTTCCCATTTGGACCTATAGTCAAGTATTTTCTATTTTTGGTTTTTAAATTATAGCATCATAGTAGTGGTCAAATGGTTTCTTATGTCGTTTGAGGCCAGCCTGTGATACATGAGACTCTGTCACAAAAAATTATTTTTAGGGTAGAATGGTGGCTCAGTAGTTAAAGGCACTTGCTTGCAAAACCTACCAGCCCATGTTCAATTCCCCAGTACCCACATAAAGCCAGATGCATATAAAGGTGCATGGTTTTTTATTTTGTTTGCTGCAGCAAGAAGTCCTGGTGTGCCCATTCTCATTCTCTCTTGCTCACTTTCTCTTCTTCCCTTTCTTTCATAAATAAAATATTATAGAATTATTTTAGGAATAATGATAAATTCCTAATTATTTCATTATTTCATATGTTTACAAGTCACTGCTATAGAAACACAACTGACAAATGCTGCACTTGTACCTTGAAATTGTGTTCAATTCTTTTAATAATTACTGGGCTTGAGTGTGTGTGTGTGTGTGTGTGTGTGTGTGTGTGTGTGTGTGTGTGTATGTGCATGTGCTCATGCATACATATGATGATTTTTTTGTGACTCTGTATGTATAAAACCATGCCATTACAAATGGATTTATTTTTTAGTGTATTTGTCTTTTTTTCCCTCTTTTTGTCTTGTGCATCTTTCTGGAACTTCTAATACAATAATGAATGGCAGTGGCAAAAAGTGGGCAACACTGACTTGCATAATTAGGAGCAAAAGGGAAACCTTCATAATTATTTAGTTGATATATGACTTAAGAAAAGAAAAGGTAGCTTGTACACAGAGGATTGCCTTGAGTTTAGTCTACATTGTGAATTCCAGGTCAGTGTGGGCTGCACCGTAAGACCCATGTCTCAAAAAAGAAAAGAATCTGGGATATTTTTTTAAATATATATATTTTATTTACATTATTCTGATTTTACATTGATAGTATTGGTTCCATTGTCCTCCTCCCTGCCTCCCTGTCCTCCCACTTTCAAAGGGACCCTCATCAATGGGGAATGTGGGTCGTGCATTGTGAAGTTAGTCAAGAGTTCTGGGGGGTAGGCCCCAGTCTCTTGTCCAACTTGTGACTCTAACAATCTTTCCGCCCCCTCTTCCACAAGTTTCCCTGAGCCACATTGGGGTCATTTTAGTTCTGTTTCAGTGATGAGGTTTTGGGAGCCTCTGTGTCTCTGGATATCTGGCTTAGTTGGAGGTGGATGTTCTCTGTGTTTATCTCCTTCAGCCTTTTTCTGGTGTCGTGATCGCCATGAATGCTGAACTCTTGCCCTTCCCCTGCGTTGTTCTATGGTTTCAGCTGGGGCCCTGGTGAGGTGTGGTTAGCTGATCCTCCCTTCAGGTTCAATGTCCACCTGAAAAAAAGATAGGCAAATTCTCCAACGGAGAGAGAAGTTAGTGCTAGATAGAAGGGATGATCATATATGTCTTGGAGGGAATTTTATATGTGTTGGCTCTCTTCTAGCCCACATTTGGTGGTATCTTGCTCTTGGAGACTGAGCTCATTTTTTGTACCTGGTTTTGACTTATTTCCCAGTTCCAGCAATGAGTTCCATTCCACTGAGTGGATCTGTTAGCCAAATCAAGAGCAGTGGGTATTTTTTAAGGAACACCTGCAATACCAAGCAAATGTTTACTCTATGAATCCATGAAAAATATCTGAGTAGATAAGTCATCTGAGTCATTTATCCCTGAGTGTCCCTGGTGTACCTTTAGTTCAAGATTTCATTAACAGGTTTTGGTTATTAAATCTGTGTCTTCTTTCTTGTATTGCCCACTATGACATACATATTTATTACCTTAGTTCTCACAATTATTCTAAATCATTTCTGCATCTTCACCTTTCATATTCTCACTGTCACCCATTAGTTTCATTTGGTAACTTAAGAAACACAAAATGTTCTTTAAGCATTTCATTCTGCATTGCATCAACATAGGCTCTCACCATGTTTCTAAAAGGAGGCACTGAGATAAAGTCATTTCCTAAATACCATAGTATACCTTTCCTTCCTTAATTTACCTATAGTCCAAGGTGTGTGAAGATAAAGGAAAATTGCTATTTTTATAACTTTATTTTTATAACTTTAAATGCATGCTCTGAAAGCTTTTCACAGATAAGAATATTTTAAAAATTGACCTTGATATCCATGACCTTGCAGTGCCTAGCAATACCTTCACAAGACCCTCAAAATAGAAGAAAAAGATGATGACATCAAATTAAAAGAGAGACTAATGGAGAGAGGGAGGGGATATGATGGAGATTGGAGTTCTAAAGGGGAATGTGGGGAAGGGAGGGAAATATCATTCATTTTTTGTATGTAAGTATAGAAGTTGTCAATAAAAAAATTTAAAAAAATAAAAAAATAAAAAAGAATATTTTAAAAGCTCACAGAGAAAAATAATTCTATACATTCAAGCATTAATACTAAACCACATATTAAAATTATCATACTGTCATTGTTAGAACTTATCTTAACATGTTACAAAACTGCAGGGCTACTCTAAGCATGTGTATATTTACCAAGACCTGCTGTTAACTGTGTTCATGGTTAGAAGAGGAATTGATTCATTTTTCTGGATCAAGGGAGAAGTATACATATATATACTTTTTGCTTCAGTAAAAGCCACACACTTCAGGTTTCAAGTTTCCACTATAGGTGTCCTGGTATAAACCCAATAGTGTGATGCTGGAGAAGTTACACTGAAGGACCAGGTATATATATTTTAGGGCAGCATACAATTTCTGAACCTTGAGTAGCTACATGGATCCCCCCCAAAAAAATGATTTATTTAGTTCAATAATTTGTACACATTGAAAAATAATCAGTACCTTTTAACATTTGTTTAATATTTTGATTAACTTAACCATTTAATCAATTATGAAGCATCATTATCTTCTGTTATAAAGTCAACTGGTAATATGGGCAAAAACAGGGACAGGAGTTATCTCTTCTTTATTCTTTGCTATGAGGGAAGTTCAGGGACAACTAACAAACAGGGCAGCAAAGTCATGCTTCTCTTGGAGAATAGGCAGGTGAGATACACAGAATCTCATTTCTTCTTTATGCCTCTTCTGGTTCTAACTATTTCTCCCAAAACTCATCGATAGAACTTAGAGTAAAAAATGAATGAAATGACTATGAGAAGGCTGGTTTACTACTCAAAATGAGTATAGACAGAGATCATGAATAGGGGAGCCATACAGGGAGCAGAGACCATGGACTGTAACTGTTATGATACTATATTCCAATATTAGAACTGCACTAATGGGCATCCTGTTAGTAATCACACATAATAATTAATAAAGTAAGTTTTCTTTCTTTCTTTCTTTCTTTCTTTCTTTCTTTCTTTCTTTCTTTCTTTCTTTTTTTTTTTTTTTGAGAGAGACACAGAGAGAGACAGAGAGAGGGGAGAGGCAGACAGATAGAGATGGGTGCATCTCAGCTGCTGTGAACGAAATCCAGATATGTGTGCCCCCTTGTGGTCAAGTGCGGCATTGTGCTCTTGCCTCACTTTGCATCTGGCTAAACGTGGGACCTGGAGATTGGAACTGCTGGAGATTGGAACCAGCATTCTTAGGCTTAGGAGGCAGGTGCCTTAACTGCTAAGCCTTCTCTCCAGCCCAATAAAGTAAGCTTTCTAAAGGCAAGTGTACTCAGTGTTGATGAGACTATGATACACCAGTCCTTTCAGTCCATTCATACATACAATACCTAAAATACAAGAGATTGAACATTTTTATCTTAAAAGCCCATGGACAAATGTATATAGGAATTTAATTTTTCCCAGTTGTTAAAAGTCAAAGCATTATGTATCCTTATGAAAGAAAAGCAACCTTATCCATTCAGAAGCTAGCCCACTACTTATAGCTTTGCTTTTATATTTCTAATTTTCCATGTGAATAACATCATAGAATACCAGACTCAGACAAGGATATTCTGATAGTCAATATTAAATACACATACCTTCTATAGAATAAAAACAAGGTCTCTTGTTTTTATCTGAACACAAACAAAAAACAAGTGAAGTATTCATTCTTTCCTATAAGAGTGATTGCTATGTCTTTGTCAATTATTTATTAACAAAATTTTACTTATACTCTATACTTTCTATATATTTATTAAGATATAAAATCAGCATTTTCCCTGCTTTCTGACATCATCCAATCTAGAGGTAATCCCAGTTTTTCCTTAGTCCCCTCCTAAACCATCCAAGGAAAGCCCAAGTAGTCTAGTACTTGATGTTTTCAGCTGTGTGGGTTCTTTATTACTGCAATAATCAAGTCACTTCATTCATCTGCAGGTATGTCCCTAGTCACTGTGGCTTGAAGGCTCTGAAATTTTGTGCCACACCAGTTCGTTTCAAGTTTCCATACTTAGTATGTCAACAAATGTGTTATAAAAGACTTTTAGGTACTGAATAACAAATAATATTGAATACTATATAATATTTTTGGAAAATCATCTTCCAGTGCTTACTAAGAGCTATCTTAAAAGGAAATACTTGCCTGGAAGGATGACTCAGCAGTTAACACACTTGTGTGCAAAGCCTAATGACTCAGTTCGATTTCCCTGTATCCACATAAAGTCAGATGCACAAAGTTGTGCATGCATCTTAAGTTCATTTGCAGTGGCTAGAGGCCCTGGTGTGCCCAAGAAATAAATACAATTTTAAAAGGAAATATCTACATAGTTAATTCCAGGTCAGCCTGGACCAGAGTGAGACCCTACCTTGCAAAACCAAAAAAAAAAAAAAAAAAAAGAAATATCAAATTAAGATAACTTCCTATGATAATATTTATGAGAGCAGAAATTCACAAATAAAGGTAGATATCTGAAACTATGCTGCAATAATTAGAGAAAACACAAAACTTTTAAATATGTAAAAAAGAAATTTTGATGATGAGAAAGTAGTTATGATACTTAATGCAAAACATAAAATTATATGCAAAGTACAATCTATAAAAAACTGTCAACTGAAGAAAACAACCAATTTTAATGATTTTAATTTTTTCTTTATTCCTTCAATTTTCTCTTCTACATATTTTTCTGCATTCATTATGAACAAGAATTAGTAGGCATGTGAAGATATAGACATTGTGGGTCTATTTTTAGTAACCATTACTTTGGATGCAATCCTCACGAAGCCCAAATGTGAAAGTGAATTTAACCATATAAGAAGCTTATAGGATTGGCGGTATCGTGAGGAATGCATACATGAAATAATTAGAAATCAAGCATCCATTTAGCATTGCAGAAACAGATATAGTACATTGGAATAAATACCATTTGACATGAAAGAAGGGTGGAAGAGTTGCTTTGGCATGCTTTTAAACTTAAGGTACCTAGCTTGTTTTCCATGCAGGAAAAAGGGATAAACTGTAGGTATAATATTAATTTGGTTTTGCTTGCATTAGGCACATTTCTAGATTAGTCAATCAAATGAAGTACGTAATTTCCCACTCATTGTCTTTAGTTGAAAGCAAATTATTTTTACCCAAGGAAAGCAGTTGTTTCAAAGAGAAGCTGTATTTTCAGGGGCTGAATAATTCAGCTTGTCAACACACTTTTTCCAAAATATATTTGAAGTAGAGAAATCCTCAGGCGATTTACACTTTGAGGTGAGCATCTTTCTTGAGCATTTTATCCTCTGTAGTAATTCCATTAAAAGAGCACAATTTATTGTGCATCTGTCTTTGCAGATTTTATCAATGCTGAAACCTTTTAAACTGAGAATGGGATTAAATAAGCCCCATTTACCAATGTGGTAAAATATAATAGACACCTACCCCATTAAATGGCCAGCTGAATCAATATATCCACTTGGCAGCAATTTCCAGAAGATAAGGTGAAACCCTCCTTCTCTGTTTGATAGATGAGTAAACTTAAAGGCAAGAATTTACAGTAGACTCAGTGTGTACCTTGAAGGAGTGTTCATTATTCTCAAATTACCTTCTCAGGGCAGCAGATTTGTAGTTAGTAAACAGAGAGGCCATTCATACTCCCTCGTGTGTGGCTGTAGAGGCAGCTGTGAAGCCAGTTACGGATGTGGCTGGCAGAACACTATGTGATCTAGCCAGCAAAGATTTCAGCTGCACTGAAAAGGGATAAATAATAAACTTAAATTGTGAAAGGTATACTGCTCAAAATTATCCCAAACACTGTGACTATCTACATGAAACTTAACAGAGGGGAAAGTAAAAGAATTTTTTAAAATAGCTAAATAGCTTTATTATAGGTCAGGTATAGCCCTATTTGTTTTATATTATTGTGTATATGTTCATTTACTGATTAATTTAATAGCATTCAAAAATTAATGTTTATGGACTTCTAGATATTATCAGCACATTGACATAAACTATTACTTGTTTAATTTTCACAAAATTTCTTTGAGGTAGATATTCTTATTTGGACATAGAGAAACCCAGTTTAATGCACCAAATTCACAATTAAAATGTTTTCTGTCACATCCTGTGCAACAAAATCTAAACAATAGAATTATCATCATTTTCATTTTATAGTACAAGTTAATGCCACTTTAAATAGGAATTCATTCTAGGTGATAGCCCAGAGGACAGAAGTTGATGAGGAAAGTTAGGTTTATTTATTTCAGTCAGGTGAGGAAGAGAGCCAGGGTCAACACCCCAGAAAATACTCAGTCACAAGCAGCAGCAGCTATAGCACTGTCACAGATGCCAGATTCTAGGGATTTCTGCAGACATGTTTAAATGTACAAGTTAAAGCCAGCTGTTAGTGATGTTCATTGGTTAATTTTACCAGGACTTGGGAATGGGGGTGGGAGGATCAGGAATTCAGGGCTGGTCTCACTTAGTGAGTAAGGCTAGCCTGAGCTACATGAGACACTAAAAATGAAAGAACAAAAAGCAAACAAATAAACAAAAATTCATGAGTGAGACATAAGCTTAAATCAAACAGTGATGTAACTGCTCCTGACTTTGCATTGGGCATCTTTTAGCTTAAATAAATTCCTATAGATCCTAGAGATTGGGCTGTGTGCAGGTTAGCATTCATACTGAGTCAGACTTGATTTCAAGTCTCACGTCTTACTTATTTTTCAGCTACTGGGCTTCTAATTGTGCTCTGAGATGACAACCTCTCCAAGGCTATCCTAGAATACAAGCTAGAAATTAACTCGTGATTTTTACATGAGGATCTTATATAATGCATTTAAAGTAGCTGGCCTACTGCATGACAATAAGTAGCCAATACATATTATATACACAATATATACTATCTACATGTACAGTATGTGTATTTACAAATATACCCAAATACATATGTGCATATGTTAGCATGTTTAATGTATATATACTTTTAATATATTTAATTTTGTATATGTATACATATCAAAATGTATATTATATACAGTATATATTTTACATTATTACCTTAACAATCTGTGAATACTATTTTGTTTTGATTTTAATGTAGTTTATAAACATGTTTAATTTTATTTATTTTTATTTATTTTATTTATTTGACAGAGAAAGAGGGAGAAAGAGAATGGTGTGCCAGGGCCTCCAGCCACTGCAAAGGAACTCCAGATGCATGTACCCCCTTGGGCATCTGGCTAACATGGGTCCTGGGGAATTGAACCTGGGTCCTTTCTTTGGCTTTGCAGGAAAATACCTTAATTGCTAAGCCATTCCTCCAACCCTGATTTTAACATTTTAATAACATTTCCTGACATAGGGACTTTTCAGTGGATATATAACTATCAACTCTGTAAGCCAGACTACTTCAGTATTCACTAGGTATTTAGAAAATTTCAGATTCCCTCCATACATAATATGTAATAAATAAATATCTTTCATGATTTTATTACTTTTATTTATATAAGATATTTTCTAAGACTATAAAAAGCATAATAAATCAGTTTGATATAAATGTTTATACTGTTCATTTTTTTCCATAAAAATAATATAATAAAACAATAATTTGGGGGGCAAGAGTTATATTACCTGGTTAATTTGTAATATATGAGTTGTATACTTTCTTCTTGGAAAGAATGGGTTGGAAATAGTTTATAGGACTGTTGAGGAGATTTTACTAATTAAGCTTTGGAAGTTAAAGATATGGCCATTCACTGAGTACAGCCATTTACCTATGGGAAGATTACCTGATAAAGTGCTATGATGAGCAACTGCTACTTAAGCAAAACTGCAGACATTAGGGAGATGGAAGTCCTTTCATCTTCTTTTTATTAGTCATGTATATAGTATATATAAAGCCATGATGGTACCATCGTTAGCCTTCTCCCTGTCCTCCCCCATGGGTAATGTGGGTCTTGCCTTATGGCAGTAGCCATCAGTTATGTGGGAGAGGTAATGACTCTGTGCATAAGGACCCAACTCATGGCTCTAACGATCTTTCCATCCCCTCTTCTATGAATTTCCCTGAGCCATGTTGGGTTCATTTTAGGTCTATTTCAGTGATGAAGTCTTGGGAATCTCTGTGTCTCTGGATATCTGATTTGGTAGGAGTTGAGTGTTCTCTGTGTCTATCTCCTTTGCCCTTGTGCTGGTACCAAAAACTGAAGCCCAGAGAAAATATACAAATTGTCCAAAGTCATCAACTTACAGTGAAGCAGAAAGTAGGCTGGTACCCAAATCTCAACCTCTATTTTCCAGCAGTGAAGCATGGTACAGAAAATGCACACACATTTTCACAGCAGTAAGCATAACACTGCAGGATATACTCATGCTGACATTTCTTCTCTGCATTGCTTGGCATTATGGCTCAGTTAAAAGACTGTGCACTATGGGAAATTTCAACAACATTGACACTGATAAAAACTATGGGGACATTGAAAATTGGGGCCAGGTGTGAATGTGGTTTGATTCAGGTGTCTCCCACAAACTAATGTGTTTGGAATGCTAGGTCCAAGCTGGTAGCAGTTTGGAAATTGGATCCTTCTGAAGGCATTGTATTGTTAGGTTTTGGCTTATGGGTGTTATAGCCAGCTTCTCCTTGCCAGTGTTTGTCACATTCTCCTGCTGCTCTTGTCCACCTATGTTGGCCAGGAGGTGATAGCCAGCCTCTGCTCATGCCATCATTTTCCCCTGCCATCCATGGAGTTTTCCCTCAAGTCTGTAAGCCAAAATAAATCCTTTCCTCCTATAAGGTGTTCTTGGTTGGGTGTTTTCTGCCAGCAATGTGAAGCTGACTGCCACAGTAAATTGGTTCTGAGAAGTGGGGTGTTGATGCTAGAAACTTGACTGTGTGGCTTTGGATATTTGGAACTGATTTGAAGGAAAAATTTGAAACCTTATCCTAAGATATGTCTTGCAGTGCTGTAAGGACAGCTTGGAGGACTACTATGGTAAGAGTGGAAAGACCTGGATGCAGTAAGAATTAAGGACTGTGAGGATTGGCTTATAGAGGGGAAAAAAAGAGTTTTGCTTGGACTGAGCTAGAAACAGCTTATTGAAAAGCTTACTGCTATGCCTGTGCTATGAGAACTTGTGCAGTGTTGCATTGTATAGAAATGGACTGCTATGAACAGAGATATATAGCACAGAAAGAAATGAAATCTTTGGGCTGAAATTACTGCCCTTTCAGCTACACTTGTTTGAGAGATTACAACCATGAGATTGGGCCAGCTGATATGCACTGAGACAACTGGAAGAATGAAGACTCTTATGAAGCAGCCTAAATGTTCATGGAGTGTCCTCCTCTTCAAAGCCATATTTACGTCCCTCCTGAATTAACAAATTGGTAGCCCACCTGGTACTATGGAATATAACAAATGCAGGAAAGAGAAGGTCATTGAATTTGCAGCATGGTTTTGGTTTTTGGAGATGGTCATGAGCACTGTAAGGCAGGCTTGTTGAATTATCTGTGTTGGAGGTCCATTGGAGCCATGAGAATGAACTGTGAGTTGCTGTACAGGTCCAATGGACAGGCAAGGACTATGGAATGGCTGCCAAGGAGAGCTGCTGGCACCAGATGAAGTTCTCTGGGTCTGTGAGTAGCCTCACTGGAGGAGAAAAATTTGAACTCCAGAGAATCATCATTGGTTAGGATTTTCAGACATTTAAACTTGTCACTGGGTAGAGTTGTTGGACTTGGAGCTACAGTGTTTGATATTTGCCCTGTTTGTTTTAAATCTTGTATTGGCTGAATATTTCTTTGCTATGCCCAATGCCACCTTTTGTAGTGTGAATGTTTATGTTCAAGTTGCTTGTGGTAGTTTGAATAGATGGCCCCCGATATACTCAGTATTTTATTAGTTTGTAGTTTGCATCTGTAGCCACCTGGCTGGAGGCAGTAACACTGGTTGAATCTTAGGGTCCAGCCCAAGGTGTGGTGATGGATTTGAGATTCCATTCTAAAGATATGCAAACTGTGCCTTGCTGGAGTTCCTGAAATGTGCTGTGCTGTGTGGCTTTTGGCTTTTGGTTTTTCAGCTTGTGCTTTTCTTGCTCTCTCTCTCTCTCTCTCTCTCTCTCTCTCTCTCTCTCTCTGCTTGGACTTGTGAAGCAGGCCAGCTTCTTCTGCCACTATGGAACTTACCCTGGATCTGTAAGCTTCAATAGATATTCTTTCTTCCATAACTGTGCCTGGTCTGGGAGCTCATCTCAGCGAACCTGAAGCTGTCTGCTACATTCTTCTTAACACCCTGGTGAGCACTCTTCAATAGTACAGGCAGGGGAAATGAGCATGTGTTTTGGACTGCTTCATCCAGGGATACAAGGCATATGTGAGATTCTAAATTTGAATGAATACCAAGATTCCAGTCTGAAAATTTCTTAAAATATTCTAGAGTTAGACAAGGTGTTAGACATCATAGGGGAAGTACAAGAAGGGTGGACATAAAAAAAGAAAAGAAGGTTTTTCAGTAAAAGTAATTTTTAAGAAGGGTCATTGTAAAACAATAGAAGTTATATATTTGAATGATAAGACCCTCAAAATGTTCATCTGAGTAGTTTATTGTACACACATAAACCATTGGCAGTGAACATGAACACAGTTTATATGTGAATCATGCTTTAATGACTGTTTTGAATATGAAAGCCTTTTATTTTTTTGTTGCTATTGGGCATATAATGCTATAAACCTGGGTTTTCATATACACCAGGTATTAGGAAAGGAAAAATTGACTTTTATGGCAAAATAGGCTTTTGAGTCAATTTTACTGTGTACAAATATATTAAGCATGGTCTTTTTAAATATTTTATTTATTTATTTATTTATTTATTTATTTATTTATTTGATTTGAGGGGGGGCAGGAAAGAGGCAGAGAGAAAGAGAATGAGCATGTCAGGGCCTCCAGCCACTGCAAACGAACTCCAGACGCATGCCTCCCTTGTGCATCTGACTTACGTGGGTCCTGGGGAATCAAACCAGGGTCCTTAGGATTTGCAGGCAAATGCCTAAACCACTAAGCCATTTCCCCAGCCTAAGCATGGTCTTTTTGAAATCAGTAGTACTAGGTCCCTGAGATAATGGATTTATACCTGGCCTGCATGGTTATTTTTGAGCTTTTGAGATCAGCTTCTCTACAGCTGACTCCAAGTTATACAAGTATAAATATTACTTCAAACAAAGTCTGTGAATAGCTTTTGTAGCTCTTGCTCATAGCATCTTGGGCTGGTAAGGCGCCTCTGCAAGGGAAGACAGCCTAATGAATTATGTCTTGTTGCCAAGCCCAGCACAGCGTGGATGTTCTCCCTCTCTGTCTCCTAGCCAGTGCATCTTCGATGCTTAGTGGTTATGAAAACATCTGTGCTTCTTGGTGTTGGCCTTTTTCAGTGTACTTTGTAGCTGTGTCAATTTTCAGTTTTACCTTAGTGCATTTGGGAAAAGAAAGATGCTTGGTTTTAGGACCGTTTTGCTGTATACTGCCAGGCTCCAGTTCAATTTTATACTTGCTGATAGCTAGCTACTCCTTTAAGTTATTTGACACTCTCCCTTTGAATGTGTGTGTATGTGTGTGTTTCTCTGCATACACAAGAAATAGAGACTGATCAGAAATACATCTCATTTCTATTAACTACACTGAGGTGGAATGTTTTAGGGACTATTTTATAAATTTTCAATTGGCTGTTTTCTACTTTAAAATACTATCACACAATTTTAAGTATAATATGAGGATTTCTTGGAGCAATAAGACCAATGCCTCCTCTTGTTTGTGTACATATTACATTTTTTCCAAGTTATTTTAACATCTTTTACAGTACAAATGTATTGCCAAAAAATTCTCTCAGTGTTAGTTTGAAAAAATCATGCTCTTTTGTTTTTGAGGAGGGATTTCCACTGAACAGGAGATTCTGAGTTGGAAGATTTTCCTTTGAGCAAGTAAAGACATTACACCATCACATATAACTTGTATATAATTTTGGATGAAACGTCTGACCTTAGTATCTCTGTTTGCAATATGTTTTATTTTATGGATTACTTAAATTTGTATTGTGTTAATTTTAACAATTTGAAATGGGTATGTCTGGAGGTATTTTCCTATATACTTACTAATTTGACATTTATGGCCTTATTTATTTATTTATTTATTTATTTATTTATTTATTATAAAAAATACTGCTTGGTATTTATTCACTTTCTTGGGTCAAGGACCTGTGTTATGCTCTGGTCAAACTGGTCTAGATACCTTCATCTTTCCTCCCCATATAGTGTTAAGAGGTGGGTTATGGGAGAGATGCTTAAATGATGAAACCATATCCATTTTGAATGCAATTCCTGGGTGTGTAACAGAAGTGTGTAACTTATTCTAACCACAATATAAGGAAACAGGAGGAAGACACTGTCTATGAATCAAGGAATCTGGTCCCTGACCAGACTCTGAGCCTCTGGCTATTAGATTTTTGGAATTTTCTGTCTCAGAACTATAACAAGTACATTTGTGTTGTTTCTTCCCTTCCCAGTTGATGGCAATTTCATTAATCTTGGAAATCCTCAGCCACTGTATCTTCAAATATTTATTTTGATTTGTTCGCTCTCTCTTCTACTTCTGTCTTTTGGGAAGAATTAGAATTTGTTCATGTATAATGTCTAATTTGTCCAAGAGAATCTTTAACATATTAACTAGTTTGAAATTCCTCTGCAGATGATCCCACATCTGAGCACATCTCCATCTGGTTTGGGGGATGAGTCTCTTTCTTTCATGTTGTTGCTCTTGTTTCCCTGTGCATCTTGTCAGCTTTGATTGAAGACCAGTGATCTTCTATGAGAGCAGCAGAAAGTAAAAGCACACACTTTTTTGTTATGCTTTTATTCAGGAGCAGAATTAAGTTAATCATGCCAGGTGTTGTGCTAATCTTCAGTTTTGTTTTCACTATTGTCACCGTTGGTGGTACTCTAGACTTCAAAATCCTTCTGCACTGCATTCTGCTTAAAATGAGAATGAAGCTTGTCAGAGGGTTTCTACTGTGCCTGCTTCACACTCTCCTTCATTATTTCCGTGGACACATTGAGCTCAGTTGCCCTCTTGCCAAACTCTTTTCTCACCATCAGCAATGGACTGCTCTTTTCTATTGCTCAGACGCTTGCCAGGGGCAATTCAGTATTCTAGATTACTATGGATTTTTTCCTCTTTGTTTTCTTTTCTCTTTCCTTATTTTTCCTTTGTCTCTTTATTCCTTCTTTCCTTCTCTCTTTCTCTCTCTCTCTTTTTTTTAAGATAGGGTCTCCTGAATATCAGGCTGTGCTCAAACTAGGTATGTTGCTGAGGATGACTTTGAAGATCTTATCCTTGACACCTAAATGCTGGGATTACAGATGTGTACTGTCATATTTAATGCTTGAGACTAAAAGTGGGAATTAGTGCATGGCTTGACAAGCATTTATTTAACTGAGCTGCATCGCCAGCCTCAGTCCCAATCTTTGTCAATTGCTGTGTTCCCAGATTAGAGGATTAAGGCTTTCTGAGAGATCTGCCCCAAGCTAAATGCTAAACCATCTCCAATGGCCTGGACTCAAAGCTTCCTGTATAATACCCAGAATTAGTCTTTTCATAACCTTCAGAATAACAAGGCTTTCTGTCCTTCCTCAGCTTTTGTTATGGATGGAAGATGGGTTGGCAGATCACATACAGGGTTTCCTGCCATGATTTCTAATTCCCTCATGTATGCCTATACCATGAGTGAGGCAGGGCCCTCTCTCTACCTCCTGCAGACTTTCTCCTAATCAAGTTTTCTATTCAAGAAAAGTTGTGATTTTTTTCATTATTTTATTGCTGTAAAACTCAGGTACATTTTGATGTCAATTTATTCATTTTGGGTAAAAACGGGCACATGTTTTGCCCGCACATGATTTATTCAGATATTTTTACTTTTACCCAATGTCCTTTTTCTGTTGGAAGGTTCCAGTACCACATTGAATTTCGTTATCTTGCTTCCCTAGCCTCCTCTTATATTCTTACATGTGACAGGTTCTCAGATTTTCCTTGTTTTTTAAAAAAATATTTTATTTATTTATAAGAGAGAGAAAGAGGCAGATAGAAAGAGAATGAGAAAGAGGCAGATAGGGAGAGAGAGAGAAAGAGAGAGAGAGAGAGAGAGAGAGAGAGAGAATGGGTATATAATTTTCATAGTGGTCACATTGGTAATATTGAATGCCAGAAACAAATGGGCAAAATGACTGCAAAGAAACAAGACAATGATTTTTGACTTCTACTAGACAACTGTAGTAACAGTCAAACTTCCACTTATTTCTTCAGATATCCTACAAATATTGAATGAGAAAGTAGGGATTTCTTTTCTTTTCCAGTAATCACTGTTTCTGCTATATATATGTTAGATATTCATTGAACATTATCAAATTATTCAATGTAAGTATGGAGATGAATGTTCTTTGTGAAAAAAATAATACCATTGTGTTTAGCGCAAAAAGAAAAGTGAAATAATGAGCTCCATTATGCAGGTGAAAATGCAGTTATTGAAGTGTTGATGTTCACTGACTACTGATTAAGTAGGTGAAAATAATATGTAAGAGCAAGGAACATTTTAGACTTCATTAATGGATGTGAGTTTTCATGATTAATCTTTACCTATTCCTAAAGGAACTGGAAAGTATTAATTCCATTAATAATGTAATAAAATCTGGAAGTATTTGAATGTGTCATATTTGAATGGTCTTGGCTGAATACCAGTTTGTTCCTCATGGTCCCTCACCCTGGGACAAATTCCTAATTAACCACATGTAGCTATGTGAATCTAAAATTTTCTTTTATCTCTGTCATTTCATTTTATAAATTGCTGAAATCTAGGTTAAAAAAAGATAATTTCCCAAAGTAATACTAGGATATGCAATCCTGTCTTTCATAAGTAATCTTTTCCCCTGAAACATTGCACAGAAAATGTCTTGAACTATAAAACACACTATTCCTGCATTTGATGTAAATAGAGTAGTCATGAATTTTAAATATTCTCAATATGCCACTCAGTAGTACTTTAAAGAAATACAGTGCTTCTCAAGTAATGCATATGAAGTCCTAGAAAAGGAGGGAAAGAGACACTATTTCCTCTATCTTTGTGCATAGCATTCAAATATCATGTTGTAGCATTTGAAATGCACTGGCTGACTGCAAACTTTGGAACATCTCTCAAAAGTGCTCCTTGAAGATGTGTGCATTTAACAGAGATAAGAATTTATTTTTCACATATAGTGATATTTAAGTAGGAAATCATTCATAATACAATTATATTTAAAAAATCCATTGTCTTGCTTCATTGAGCTGTCAAAGATGGTCCCTAAGTTAGATTTAGTCCATGGGCTGATGGTCCTTACTATTCATTGTGAAGAATTTCAGAGATATAGTGACACCACCTTTTTAAGATGGGACATTAAAACAAAATAGTCAATCACATTTAAAATACATTTAATGTCCCAGACCACATAGCTACTTTAGCAACACTTAAATGATTTATTTTGCTCCAAAGACATCACATTTAATATGTAAGCCTTAAAAATATGTCTGTTAGAGTCAATACCCAAAAGATACCACTTACTGCCATTATTGATCTTTGATGTTCTTATCCAGAATGATTAGGAAAATAAAAATTTGAAAATTTATATAGTACTGGTAGCAAATAAAAATACTGTTCTAAAAACATTTCAAAATTCCAGGTCAGCCTGGACTAGAGTGAGACCCTACCTTGAAAAACCGAAAAAAAAAAAAAAAGTCAACAGGATTTCATATTAATTGTGAAAATACTGTGTAGGATTCAGTAGCATATGTAAATATCCTTAACTGAAATGGAAGAAACACTCCATTTTTTAAAACTACAAGAAAAACAACTAACTTTTCACTTAATTTTGTGCTATTATAACAGAATACCTGACCTTGAATACAGCATAAGCAATAGAAATGCATGTTCACAATTCTAAAGGCCAGAACTTCCAAGGATAAAGAACCAGTGTTTGGTGTCTGGTCAGGGCCTCCAGATGAATCTCCACCTGGCAGAGAGAAGAACAGCAAGAGAAGTTAACAAGACATCTCTTTCCCTAGCTAGAAGCCTCTTTCATAAGGGTTTTAATTCTGTAACTAGAAAGGCCCCTTCATGGCCTGATTACTTGTTACAGGTCCCACCTTGGAGTAATTGCTATTATAAACACTTGAATTCTAGAACAAATGCATTCAAACCATAGTGCAGTGACAAAATTAAACTCAACAAAATTTTCAACTTATTTATGAAGAAAATTTCAAATACTAATAATATATATTGAATAAATACTGACAAAATGAAAATATGTTGTTAAACATGAAAAAGTCCATGTATAAGAGAAGTAATATCTCTTAGAGTATTCATTGCGATTACCCTTTTAATCCTGTTTAGTTACAATATCAACATCTTTTACACTAGAAAATATAAACTTCGCATTTCTAGAAGAAATCCAAAAATGGTCAAAAATAAATAAAGCTGCAGGGAATAATGCCACCCTTAAAATATTTAGTATTTTAAACCTCCATTAATTAAAACTGCATGAACTGACATAGTAGATCATAAAAGAGTATTGAATAAATTCCTAAATTCAATTCTGATGTAAATGTAGTAAAAGACAGAGGGATAATTCTGCTACTATTACTAGAAAAAAATACCCCAAATTTGGTGTTTTAAATTCACAACAATTTAGTATCACTCCTGGTTTCTGTGAGTTGGAACTTGGAAGTATCATTGCTCAGTCATTCTGACTCTAGACTTGGATTCACAGCAGAGGCTTCTTCATTCACACAAGTATATCTGCTGCTTTATCTCCTCTTTTCTTCTGTCTTTCCCTGCCTTCCACTCACCAAAATTTCCCCACAAGAGGTGTTTTGGAGACTCTGAACTTTCCAGGTGGTTCAACACTCCAAAGCACATTTCCTGAGAAAGGAAGCCATATGGAAATCACATTGTCTTTCCTTATCCACCTGTGTAAGGTGAGAACAATGCTTCCATCTTATTCTATAAAACAGCACAGTTAACTGAGGTCTTCCCAGCCACAGGAGAGAGAAAAGGACCCATCTTGCCAGTGGACTATTACTAAGGTCTCATTTTAAGAAAATTATGCAGCTAATTTCAGAAAATTCAACAAGAAGTTATTTCAAATCAAAGACAATGTATTCAATAAATGCCTTGCAAAACATATTGAAAATTGCAGATCAATGTAATAATAATACCCAGGAATTTCTCAGCACATGCAATATATAAATGTAACCATATAACTTCATATTATTACAGAAGGATGTTGAAAATTACTTTTTTCACAGTCAACTCTTACATAAATTCAAAAGTACTTTAAAAACATGAATATAGGGCTGGAAAATGGCTTAGTGGTTAAAGCACTTGCCTGCAAAGCCAAAGAACCCAATTTTAGCTCCCCAGGACCCATGTAAATCAGATGCACAAGGTGGTATGTGTGTTTGGAGTTCATTTGCTGTGGCTGACAGCCCTGGAGTGCCCATTGTCTATGTGCCTCTCTCTCAAACAAATAAATAAATCATAAAATTTTAAAAAAATGTGAATATGGGCTGGAGAGATGGCTGAATGGTTAAGGCTTTTGCCTTCATAGCCTAAGGACGCAAGTTCAATTCCGCAGTCCTGTAAAACCTAAGAACCCAGGTTCAATTCCCCAGTACCCACATAAACAATATGAACAAGGAGGCACATGTGCCTGGAATTTGTTTGCAGTGGCTAAGAGCACTGGCAACCCATTCTCTCTATCTGCCTCCCTTTCTCTCTTTCTCATAAGCAAATAAATAAATTTTAAAAATGAATATAATGATAAAAATAAGAACTCTTCATAGTTTAAAGTAAAAATGCCTGCCCAAAGAAAAAATGGTTATCTTGTAAGAAATGTTTGCAACTCCTATTAGGCAAGGTCTAATGTAACTAGTTTTCTCAAACCAATAAAATGAAAACTAGCATCTCAATGGAAGAAAGTGAGAATAGGAGTACTGGTAAAAATAGTACTTATGTGGGCTGGAGAGATGGCTTAGCGGTTAAGGTGCCTGCCTCCTAAGCCTAAGAACACTGATTCCAATCTCCAGCGGTTCCAAAATCCAGGTCCCACGTTTAGCCAGATGCAAAGTGATGCAAGGGCGCAATGCGCACTTGGCCACAAGGGGGCACACACATCTGGATTTTGTTTGCAGCAGCTGTGAGGCTGCTGGTGCACCCATCTCTATCTGTCTCCCTCTCCCTCTCTCTCTCTCTCTCTCTCTGTCTCTCTCTGTGTCTCTCTCCCAAAAAAATAGTACTTATGCATATAGAAGGCTATTCAATTTCATATATAATTTAAAAAAAAAACGAAAATTAAACTATACTAGAGTCCCAATTGGCCTATAAAACTAACAGCATTTTACAATTCACTAGCACACAGGACTGGTGAGACCTTATGAGAATAAGAACAAGGATGTATTGTGTTTGAACAAGAACTTTTTAGGGAAAGGTTTTGAGATTACATTTTGAAAATGGATTTGACTACACTAGTTTTCTCTTGGAAATATGTTTGTATTAAGCAAGATTTTTAAAGGTCTCCAATGACCCCTTATCTAGGCTACTTGTGCATAGGTAGAACTTAAAACTTTCTGTCAATAGGTTACAGCCAAAGTAATAGGCTATCACTTTGGTGATTATATTAAGCTAAGCATATAGGTAAAGGAATTTTGAAATTATAGATAGAACCTTTAGTAATTCAAATTTAATTTATGGAATGTGAGATAATCCTGGTGGAGGAATAACTTAATTAAGGCAACTCTTTTGCCATGTCTGTGTATGATGGTGTATGTGTACATGTGTATAAATTATATGTGTATGTATAAAGACAACTTTATATGTATATAAAGACAACTCAGATATCATAAAAAACCTCATCCATATATTTTTTGAGACACAGTCTCTTATTGGCCTGGAGTTTTTCAAGTAGGATAGATTGGCTGGCTAGTAAACTCCAGGTATTGATAACTTTGCTCCTCCAGCACTGAGATTACAAACACGAACATTTAATCCAAACCCAACTCTTTTACATGAGTTCTGGGGTTTGAATTTAGACAAGGTTTTATAGATTGATCTATCTTTCCAGCTCTCAAGTCAGACCTATCAAAGAGAAACTGGTACAGTTGAGTGCTTAGAGCTGGATGAGACATCTCTATCACATCCATCACGGCTCAGGGAACATTGCTAAGGAAACAGCAGAATGATTATTACTGTTGGGCTGGAGAGATGACTTAGCTGTTAAGGTGCATGCCTGCAAAGCCTAAGGACAGCAGTTTGGTTCTCCAGGTCCCATGTAAGCCAGATGCACATGGTGGTGCATGTGTCTGGAGTTTGTTTGCAGTGGCTAGAAGCCCTGGCACACCCATTCTCACTCTCTCTCTCTCTTTCTCTGTCTCTAATAAATAAATAAAAATTACAAAATTAAAAAAATTTAATAAAATGTTAAAAAGATTAATTAGTGTCGCTCTTACTTCTGGTCAGAGAAGTTTATTTTTGGAGATGGCTATGGAAATATCACACCTTTAAGGCTCAGATAACAAATACAAGAAGGAGCAGGAAGAATGTAAGAGTCAGGATGGAGAGGAGTGCTTTGGGACACTGTAATGTGACATTAAGTGACTGGTACATTCATGACCTCACAGTGGATATTGTTACCTCTACAAGACCTTCATAGTAGTGAGTGCATCAACATTTTAACACAGATGATGGAGGGGGCCAAAAACAAATGACACATCAAAACCGAAGAGAGAATATTTGGAAAGAAGTGGGATTCTGTGGAATGGCAGTGAAGGAGGGGAAAAAGAGAATAATTGGAGGGGATATGATTATATTACAGTACATACATGTATTGAAATTGTCAAATAGAAAAGAGGATCTGGGGCTGGAGAGATGGCTTAGTGGTTAAGAGGAATTGCCTGGGAAGCCTAAGAACCCATGTTGCTCTCTCTCCAGACCTCACGCAAGCCAGAGGCAAGAAGGTGATAAAAGCACATTGCTCATGCACACCAGATGGCTCAAGCATCTGGAGTTCCATTGAAGTGGCTGAGGTCCTGGTGCATGAGTTCTCCCCACCCCCACACTCTTACTCTCACTATCTCTGAATAATAATAATAATAATAATAATAATAAAAATGAATAAAAATAAAAATAAGAAGATCTTGTGCCACAGGAGGCTAGATATGGGTAAAGAGAAACAGTGGACCATAATAATGTTGTGTGATATACAGTTTGGTGGAACCAGTTATCCAATTGAAGCCTGGTTCTTACCTATTTTGACATTTCCTACCCATCTTACCTATATGGACATTGCTTCATGTCCAGACAACTACTCCAAGTTGCATAACTTTTGCATGGCATTGACATAAATATTGCCAAACTTATATGACAAGTGTGTTAATAAATTAGTGGATTCCCAAAGTCTTTCTTGAAATCTCATAGCTGTGCATATATTTAGCATATCTAACCTTTAGTTTCCTGGCATGGGTATGATTACCAGAGTAAATATGCAATATTTAATATTTATTTGTAATACTTAACAGATTTTGGAATCACCTAGGAAACAGATATGTATGCATGCTTATGAAGGTGTTTCCAGATTATATTAATTGAGGTGGGGAGACCCACACTAACCATGGGTGGTAGCATTTCAGCAGTTTGGTTCCTGAATGGGATATATTGGAAAAAGCAAGCTGAGCATAAGCATTCATCTCTTTCTACTCTCTGAGTATGGCTACTGTGTGGCAAGCTGCTTCAAGCTCTTACTCCCATGACTTCCCCACCATGATAAATTGTACCTGAACCTATGAGCCAAAATAAACAATTTCCTTTAGGTTGCTTTTGTTCAGCTACCAGAGATAAAATGAACTAATACAAAACTCCTTCAGATATAATATATAAATGATCTATCTCACTGTTTGCTAAGTGAGATTCATGTTTTTAAAGAATGAAACGATAACGACATCTCAAAGGTGGCTTCAGTTTATCCAAAGACAGTACCAGAGGAATATCTGCGAATCAGGTACAAAGTGTGTTGGTTAAAGAAGTTGTTTGGCTTACTTAGTCTGCTTCTAGGTCTGTTTAAGTGTTGTGAAGCTGGGGTTCTGTGGCTGCTGCTGCTTTTAACACCTATACAAGTCTTCTGAGGACAGAGAGTCAGGGACAATACAAAGACCAGTATTAGGCCATGGAGTTAAGCAACACAGACATAAGCATGAGCTCATGGCCATGTCCTCTTCTGACATTCTACTAGGAGACACATCAATACACTTACGGCTGGGGATGAGAGAAACAATCAGGGCTGTGGGCCAACTGATGTAACAAAGAAAGGATGTTAATAAAGGGGAGGAGAGAACCTTAGATGCTTGATTAAAAAAAAAAAGCCTGTGCTCACTTCAGCAGTACATATGCTAAAATTGGTATGATACAGAGAAGATTAGCATGGCCCCTGCAAAAGGATGACATGCAAATACATAAAGTGTTCCATATTTTTGGAAGAAAAATAAATAAGCCTGAGTGCACTCTGGATTCCCAACTCTGGGCCCCTCCCATCCTGACAGGAGCTTTTGCTTTTCTCTTAAAGTTTCCTTAGCTCTATCAATTTTTCTGAACTCTAAATTTTATTGTGCTGAAAAGAAGAACCTTATATCCCCTCCCTCTCCTAGCTGCTATACTCCAACCACACATATCAGAAAAGGAAGGAAAGAAAGAAAGAAAGAAAGAAAGAAAGAAAGAAAGAAAGAAAGAAAGAAAGAAAGAAGAAAGAAAGAAAGAAAGAAGAAAGAAAGAAAGAAAGAAAGAAAGAAAGAAAGAAAGAAAGAAAGAAAGAAAATGGTAGAGGAAAGAAGAAAATTTTAAAAAGTAAGCAAAGGATCCAGGGGCCTTTTCATTCCTCATAGTTCACTCATTGTACTTTCCTAATGTTTAAGCTGCCTTCTGGGAGCCATTATACACTGTGGGGAAGTGTGATCACAACAGCAGGCCACTGGGGAACTGTAGAGTACAAAGGCTGTAATTTACAAAATACCCTCTAGAGAAAGGAGCAAGGAAACTGGGCTTGGGCATTTTCTTTTATTAAAGGTGGTATATATGCTACAGGAATTAAATCCAACCAACTCAGCACGTTACTAGAACTTCATTAATGCAAGGGAGTGTTCCTGTAGTATATTCACTCTCCCCACTCAACTCTCAACCCAAACTCCAAAGCAGGAGAATAAACTAATGTCATGAAGGATGGCTGATTAACTAAAACAGTTACAGCATTATTTTATTATTATCATTATATATATTTGTGTGGCGCATATTCTGGTGTGGGTGTTGGCATACATGTGTCAAGGTGTGGATGTGGAGGTCAGGGGACCTTTCAGGTCAGTGTTCTGCAGTTCCACCACATCTGAGGCAGGCCTTCTCACTCTGGATTCTCGCTATGGTTGCTGAGCTCTCCACAAGGTTCTGGGAAATTCTCTTGTTTCTGCTTCCCATCTCATGGCAAGTAACAGCTTCAGTGTGCTGGGATTACAGTGGTTCCCAAATACATAGGCTTTGACTTTTTATATGACGTCTGGAAATTGAGTAGGTACTCCAGCCTGGCAGCTATATCCACTATGCTGTCTTCCCAGCACCACCAATGGTAATGTAAATAATATTGACGTCTCTAAACAATGACTTAAAATAATATGTCTTAAATAAGATCACAGAAGTGACTAATTCTCATATACCAGGAAAATAAATAATATAACCTAAACCTGCACTTATATGGATCATGAGGAGGTAACTTTAAAAGGACCAATTAGAAATACTAAAAAAAACCATAATCTCTGAGGTAATCTCAATAGCAAAATATGCTTAAGTAAAAAAGAAGAAAGTACAGGCTATTTCTTGGTTTTAAATGTTGATTTATTTATTTGTAAGCAGAGAGAGATAGAAGAGAGATAGAGCAGGCATACCAGGGCCTCCAGCTTCTGCAAATAAAACTCTATACACATGCACCAGTTTGGGTGTCTGGGTTTACATGGATACTGGGGAATTGAACCTGGATTGTTAATCTTTGCTGCCAACCACATTAACCACTGAGCCATCTCCCCAGCCCTAGACTGAGCACCTCTTATCTAAAATGTCCATAAACAAAAGTATTTCAAAAGACGGATTTTAGACTAGCATGAATTTTTATCAGTTATACATACTCTGAAATTCCGAAAACTGAAGTGTGCCTAAATGGTACTCAGAAAGTTTTAGAATTGGGGATATTTTGATTTTAGATTATAAAACAAGGGAGTTGTAAGGCTATTTTATTCTCTGTAAACTAATGTTGATTCAGAATTGAAAGCTCCATGGGATTAGAACTCTCACACCAGCAGCTCTCAAGTTGGGTCTTATCTACATTGACAGTGAAAACTCATGGGAAGGGTAAATTCCGAAATTTATTTTAGGGTGAGTTAGGATTTAGAAGGAAGACAAGCAGCAAATCCTAAACCAACCGAAATTCTCCCTCTTCCCATGTGGGAAGGAAGAAGAAAAGATCTGTCTGTGGGAAAGAAGCCTCTGGGAAGGGCTCACACTGGTAAAAAGCACATTGGGAAAACATTCCATCAAAAAGAAATTCTTCCATTTCCAGACCCTGAAGATCATGTTTGTATAGGGCAGGAGAGAAGCTGAGAAGGGTAAGAGAGTTGAGTTGACACACAATGGGCTCAGGTTCAGTTGTCTGAAGTAGGGTCAAATTACAATGAGCCTCATCACCAGATTGGGAGTTACCTGATTGGTTTGTGGGCTCAAGAGTATGACTCAGGAAGGGCCAGCCCACAGGTGTTAAGAACCCTGGCAGATCTCAAACCTGCTCTCTCTATAACTTTACACTGAAATCAGATCCTCCCTAGTAACATGCCCCCTCCACAGGCTGCTATAGACTCAAGCGGGAAGCTTACATACCCGAAGCTATGGGTGACATACATTCATATTCAAAGTGCCACATTACTGATAGTGTTACTCAGGTCATGGATGCCTGAGCTGAGTGTCTGCTTATTTGATTGCTATAGGATGTCATAAAGCTTCAATACAGCCTTTCCCCCAGGAGAGTTGGCACTTGGTATAAAGAGTGCACAGGACATATTTTAGAATCATTACTTTACTCTTCTCCCTCCAGTGACATGAAAGGAGATACATTCTCTTGACATGTTCACCATGATAACCTGGTACATTTCCAAGAGATAAAGCCTAGAGATATGTGGGGCCATACCTGTAAGCTTGGGCCTCTATGCATTTCTCTCCGTCATGGTTAGCTAGCAACATTTCATCCAAATTTCTATCTAGATGTTTCTCACAGTTTACAGTTCCAGTGAACTGTGATCATGTTAAGGATTTCCACCCCAAATCAAAGCTGGATTAATCTTAGTATTTGCTATTTCATCCAGATTTCGGTGTGCCAATTTTCCACACAATATCCAATATCTCATTAGATTTATTGATCTATAAGTTTGTCCTGTAATTTTGGAATCGTTAGTGCCAGAGCCTGTGATCTCACAGCCTTAATTAGCTAGGCTCTGTTACCTGTCCTGAATAGACCAATTATACTGATAGGTAACCATGCAAAACATTAAAAGGAAGAGAAACAAATAAAGAGATCCCGTGATGCCCACACAGTTCATCATTGTGGTCTAGACATGAGGTTTAGGTTTAAATATAGGGCAAGAGGTGAGCATGACTATGTACTCCTAGTCAAAATATGGTCTTGCCCCTCAAACTGTCAGAACTGCTCAAATTTCTTCCTTAGAGACAAATTCTTCTTCTGGATAGTACCAGCCTTTTTCTTTTTCCAGCATAATATTCCTGGGAAAGTTCTAGTTTCCAGTATTCATGGCTTAAATAGTGTGATAGCCAAAGGGAGGGCCACAAATGGCTCTTTAGAATATCTTAACTCCTATCAGGATGGTGACATTTTTTGCTGTAAATATACAAGTGATATTTTCTAAGCTCTTCATATGTCATAGATAAACATGGAAGAGACAGGTTATTATACTGAAACGGAAAAGACAATTGATAGCTTTCTGTAACAACTATCTTTGTATTTAATCTCCACCTCCTCTGCTATAACATACCGTTTTATGAAAATGATTCTTACGCTCATATTATATAAATGGTCCAAGTTATCTTGAGAAAAGTAGCATGCCCTGGTGAGCCCAGCTCAAAAACATAGTTATTATACCTTGAAAGCCAAAACTTAGCATTTAGACATGCCCTGAATTTGATTTCAGAAAGCAGAAACAAGGAGAACAAAATATACGTTAAAACTTTAAAAGGCTGGGAGATGCGACTCAGCATTTACCAAGTATGCACAAAGCTCTGGGTTGATCCCCAGAATCTCCTAAGCTTGGTATGGTGCCATACCTCTGTAATCCTACCACTGAGCAAGTGGAATAAGAAGGATCAAAAGTTCAATATTGAGCTGGTTAAGGTGCCTGCAAAACCCAAACAACCCAAATTCAATTTCCCAGTACTCACATAAAGCCAGATGCACAAAGTGGCATATGAATCTAGAGTTCCTTTACAGTGGATAGAAGCCTTGGCACACCTATTCTCTCTCTCTCTCTCTCCCTCTTTCTCTTTCTCGCTTAAAAATAAATGATAAAAATATTTTTAAAAGTTCAAGGTCATTCTCTAGGACTTAGTGATTTGAAAGCTTGCCTGGTCTACATAAAACCATGTCTCAAAAATAAAACAAGGGCTGCCTCTTTCCCTCTCTCACTCTCAAATAAATAAACATTTTAAAAAAATAAAACAAGACTAATCAAATCAAAACAAATAATACTGGAAAATTTTTAAAAATACATATGCTTGCGATGTCTATGATTTCTGTACAAAGAATTGGAACATAAATGAATTGGCAACATGTTCCCACAGCAACACAACTTTATGTGGCCAAATACACCTTAGGAAAGTTAATCTAAAATTGTTGCCATATTTTATACTACCTCTTGAAAGCAGCTCAATGTAGGCGCAAGAAGAATAACAGAAATATAGGAAAACAATCACAGATGAAAATGACCAGAAAGAAGTCAAACGTTCATTAGCTTTAATTAGTAAATTCTACTTAAAATTTGTCCTATAATGCTTATATAAGATAAAAAAGCCACTATTTATGAAAAGAAGCAGGTTCCCTATAAAGTAAACAGAGACTGAGGAAATGTCTCAGCAGTTAAAACTTCTTGCCTGGGATTGAATTATCCAGCTACACATATAAAACAGGAGAGGCATTAGTTTGCAGCAGAAGAGACCCTGGCTTATGTGCATGCATGCACGGATTCATGCACACACCCAAATAAAATAATAAAAAAAAAGAACAGGTACAATTTTAATATAGGTAGATATAGCTACAAAATATTAAAAATTATTACATATAATTTGAGGTAAACATTAAAATATGTGTGCAAAGAAACAATAAGAAAAAATTACCATTTACTATTTTCACATATAAATGAAAATGCATTCATAACAGTCTAAAATATGTATAGGAAAATGAAATATGCAGTCATCAAAGGCGATTATTTCTGGAACAGGCAATAGCTTCTACTCTTTTTTTTTGTAGTTTCTTTTATGAAACACTGAAGATCTATAATCATAAAAATTATCATCATTTCTAATTCTTTGTTTTTCTTCAAAATATTTATTAATATCAGATATTTTCTATAATGCTTTTAATGTCATAATCACACATCAGTGCAGTAAAATTTGCAAAGTCCCTGATGGAAAAATCATGCAGCTTAGTGTCAAGGGGATAAGAGTCAGCAGTTCCAAGCAGCAAACAAACAGAGATTATAGTAATTTCTTACTTATGCACTGGGGAAAAAAAAAAGATGTGTGAGGTCCCAGAATTCAGTGGTTTTCTTCATGAGGGAATTATGTGTGCCTTTTGTTTCCTGTGTGATGGTTTGGATCAGATGCCCCCTATAAACTCATGGTTTTTGTATATTTGGTCCTCAGCTGGTGGAGATTTATGAGGTGGAGGCTTGCTGGCAGAGGTTTGTTGTTAGAAGCAGATTAGGGGTGTTGTAGTCACCTCCTCCTTGTCAGAGCTCACTCTCCTGCTTCTGTTTGCTATCTGCTTTGGCAGAGGTGATATCCAGCCTTTGATAATACCATGTGTTTCCCTGGCATCATGGAGGTTTCCCTAGAGACGTCAAATAAAAAGCAAAACAAGCAAATAAGCAAGCAAACAAACAAACAAAAATATCTTCCCTCCTATAGTAGAGGGCCAGACTTTGCTCGTATGAACCTCCTAACCAGGCACAATTGTGGAGGAAGGAATATTTATTGAAGTGTACAGATCCAGGGGAAGTTCCATGACAGAAGAAATTGGTCTGCTCTTACAGGTATAAGCGAAGACAAAAAAAAAAAAAAAAAAAAAAAAAAAAGCCACTGTAAGCACCATAAGCAAGCACACTTTAGGAACTCCAGGCAAAACTCAATCATTTGCATATCTTTAGACTGGAATTCCAAATCCATCTCCACAATTTATGGCTAGAACCTAGGCTCCACCCACAGTGACACCTCCTCCAGGCAGGTGGCTGCAGATCTAACTTACAAACTTTAATAAAATCCTGAATATATTGGGGGCCATCTATTCAAACTACCACACCTCCCTTCATCTGCCTTTGGTCAGGTCTTTCATCCAGGCAACATGAAGCTAACTGCAATACTCCTTGGTGCTGGGAGAAATCAGTGGCTCATGTTCAGCACTAATCAGACTATTTAGCTTCTGAGCACTCTCCTGTGCCCATTCAATCACACAGGTAGACCCCTGTCCACACACTCCCAGGCTGGGTATCAGGCCCACATGGTGCTGTGCCCACTCCCCAACCAGCCCACCAGTGCTGCCCTGAGTAGGGACAAGTAGACTAGACCCTTTCTGAACAGATGCTTTTCCAGAGCTGGTCACACCCTAGGGTACCAGGCACAGTGTGGAGACTGCTAGATCCTAGACTTGCCTAGGCCTTAATTGAAGATCTGAAACATTTGGTGGTGCCACCTTTCCAAGGTCTGCACACCCTAGCTGCCGTGAATGGGAACAACTAGATTAGGCCATTCCAGAGCTGCTTGTATTCCCCAGAGCACCCAGCCCAGATTCATGTGGAGACAGCTCTGTGAAGACAACCCAAGCAAGGAGTCGGCTGTCCTGCTTACAGGGTGCCCACCTAGACCTGCTGATAGATCCCCCAGTCCAGGTCAACCCAGATCAATGCAACCAGGACTTTCAACCCAGGCCCCACTAGAAAAGTTATTGCTGAATTCTCAGAAAAAATGAAGGGGTTATTGTCAGATGTGAAAACGACTATGCAAAGCAAATAACATAAAAAAATCAAGGCAAGATGTCACCACTAAGAATGCCTAGAATCAACAAAAAGAACTCAATAGAAAGTAGAATAAAATCAAAGAGGACATGATCAAATGCCTGAATGAATTCCATGGCAGCACAAAGAACTAAATCCAAGAAGTGAAAATGGAACTCAATAAATAGGTAGAGAGGCTGAAGAAAAATCTTAATCAAAAATGAAATATCTGAATTAAAAGCCTGCTAATAAAGCCTCACCACATAATAGATCATGTGGAGAACAGACTATAAGGGCTTCAGGACAAAGTAGAAGAAATAGAATAGTAGGCTCAAATCAATGACAAATCTAAAAGATATGAATTGAACATAAGGAAAATGCAGGACACCTTAAAAAGACCAAGCATTTGAATCATGGGCATACACGAAGGGGAGGAACTACTATAGGCCCAGGGCAAGGAGGATATCTTCAATTAAATCGTAGAATAAAAACTTCCAGATCTTACAAAAAAGAGGTCCTTCAATGGTTCATGTGATCTTATGCAAAAGGCCGGAAGCAATATCTAAGACTAAATGATTCTAAGAAAGCGCACATACCAATTACCACTTGATATTTTTATATTTTGTCTATATCTACCAGGTACATAAAATAGCCAAATGAAGTCATTTCCCTTCTCTGAAATTTAAAGTAACTTCCTACCAACAAGTCTAAATAGTTAAAATAAGATGGTCTTACACACACACACACACACACACACACACACACACACACACACACATATATATATATATATAAAATTTCTTTTGTATCTAATGTTCTAAAAATAGTAAATATTTGAGTCAGTTATGGTGATGCACACCTTTAATCCCAGCACTTGGGAGGCAGAGTACGAGGATCACTGTGAGCTTGAGGCCAACCTGAGACTAGATAGTGAATTCCAGGTCATCCTGAGCTAGAGCAAGACACTACCTCAAAAACAAAACAAAACTAAATAAAAAATAGTAAACATTTATATGTCTAGTAAAGCATAACAAAATTCCCTCCAAATCTCAAAGATGATAATCAGTTAAAAACAAGCTAGTACAAAAAGGAGAAAAGGCTATTTTTTGGAGAAGAAGAAATAAGAGACAATGAATGTATGGGATCTTTATTCATTTTATTTATCATTTTATCAATTATTTAGGTTATATGATATAATGATCATATGAAATAATTTCTACATTATGGTGTCTTCATGCATGTGTCATTATAATTTCCTCTCAAATCATTCCTCTTAAATATCTTTCAAGCCATTTTCTCAAGTTAATGTCATGTGCCCAGGAAACTATACTATACAAAATATGTTAATAATTTAACTTTTAAAAAGCTTATGACTTAAAAATTTATTAAGTTTCAAGTAATTCAACACAGAGCACTGTCACATATATGAGTGTCTGAACTGAGATATCTCTGTTGTTAACCATATTTTTAAACTTATGCAACAAAAATGGAATATGGATGGTATATACACATACATGCACATGTGTATATGGTATGTGCATATGAGTGCAGGTGCATGTAAAATGCTGAAAGGTCTGTTTGGGTAGCTCAGGGAAGTATGAGGATCCCTGGCCACAGTCATGCCACTGACCCCTGTGGTGAGAACAGTGTCATTGTCACTACTAAACACTACACGCTACAGGCTACATCACTGTCATCCCAGCAGTCACTCTGCATGCAGCCATTGCCAATACCTATGGTAAGCTGTTGTATGATGAGTTACCTCATAACATTCACTCAAAGGCAAATGGCTATATTCTAACTGCAAAAGGATGGCAACATTGTTTTCTACTTTTTTAATTTTAATTTTTGACAATTTGCATAATTATAGACAGTAAACCATAATTCCTCCCCCCCACTTTCCTCTTCACAACTCCACTCTTCATCATATTCCCTCCCCGTCTCAAGCAGTATCTCTTTTATTTTGATATCATCATCTTTTCCTCCTATCATGAGGATCCTGTGTAGGTGGTGCCAGGTACAGCGAGGTCATGGATATCCAGGCCATTTTGTATCCGGAAGAGTGCATTGTAAGGAGTCCTACCTTTCCTTTGGTTCTTACATTCTTTTCACCATCTCTTCTGCAAAGAACTCTGAGCCTTGGAAGGTGTGCTAGAGATTTTTCAGTGCTGAGCACTCCTCTGTCACTTCTTCTCAGCACTATGGTGCCTTTTGAGTCATCCTAGAGGTCACCGCCAACTGAAAAGAGAAGCTTCTCTAATCAAAAGTGAGAGTAGCATTAATATATGGGTATGAACATTAAGAGAAGTGCTTACCTGGCACTTTGGTGAGCATAATATATTCATTTAGCCAGATGCTAGCAGGTGATTCACCCTAGGACTCATAACTTCTCCCATCCTAGGTTTTCAGGATCAGGCATATATTCTATCCCATTGACTGGGCCTCTAGTCCATTTAGAGAATGGTAGGTTACCATATGACTTATTTATGTGCTCTAAGATTTTGATTTACCCTCCCCACACTCTTCCTTTACTCAGTCTCTTCCCCTGACCTTCCTTAGGCCTTTTCACCCACAGAAATCTGTTCTTATATGTATATATATACATATATATATCTATATCCATACCCTTAAGTCCTCCCCTCTTGTCCCTCCTTTAGAGCTCCTTTCTAGCTTACTGGCCTCTGCTACCAAGTTTTATTCCAACTCCCATACAAGTCCAAAAATTTGTAGCTAGGATCCATACATAAGAGAGAACATGCAACACATGGTTTTCTGGGCACTATTGCCTAGAACAATTAAAATACTGAGAAAGATGTTTTATTTTAAGTATCTGAAGGCACTGCAAAGTTGCTGACAAAATCTAGACAAGTAATAATGCTTTGAGGCTCTGGGCTTTATGGTTTTTTTTTTTTTTTCCTGCCCCCTCAAGACATGAATAAAGAGATGCTGGTCTATGACTTTTCACCTAAAAACAAGACCCAGTTGCTTGCCTTAAGCTGGCTAAATCCAAGAAAAAGGAAGGTCCATTCCTTCTGCTTAAGGAATTAGAGGAGAGTGTTAAGGCAACACAACAGCTGGAAGAGACAAAAGCACTGGCCGGAAATCAGAAGACCTATGCATTTCCCCCTGTAGGGTACCTTAGTGGACACCCAGCTTAGTTTAAAAAAACTGAATATAGACTTTGGATTCTGTCAACTGCAAACAAGAAAGGATTAGAGCTTAAGCTCAGTTCTGCAGTAGCCAATATAATTTTCTATCATTATCTATATTATCATCATGGATATTCATATATCATTATCTATGAAACCATGCATACAGTAGAAAATACCACTGACTTATTGACATTGGGGACAAAGAAAATAGAATGGTAAGATTAATATGGTGAGATTGCCGGGGAGATGACTCAGTGGGTAAATTGCTTGCTTCACTCACAATCAGGAACATCTGAATTCAGATCCCCACCATCCATGTAAATGCCAGGTGCGGTGGCTTGTATTTATAATGCCATCACTTAGCAGAGATAGGAAATTCCTAGGTCTCACTACCTAGCTAGGCTAGCTCAACTGATGATCTCTAGATTCAGAGTGAGACCTTGGCTCAAAGAATAAAGTGGACATAGATTGAGAGAGACATTAACATTGATTTCTGGTCTCATGCATACACATATCCATATATATTACACATACATATGTGTACCAAAAGAAAGAATTGTATGGTAAAACCATTACTGAATAATATTTACTACTACCACACACGCAGACACACACACATGTATGAACCATATATATGTATGAATGACACAGTAAACTCAAAAGAAGCATAATGTTCCCTATCAAAACACTATACAAGGCTGGAGAGATGGCTTAGCGGTTTAAGGCACCTGCCTCCTAAGCCTAAGTAGGCTGGTTCCAGTCCAGGTCCCATGTTTAGCCAGATGCAAAGTGATGCAAGGGTGCAATGCTGCACTTGACCACAAGAGGGCACACATATCTGGATTTCGTTAGCAGCAGTGAGAGACTGCTGGCTCGCCCATCTCTATCTGTCTCCCTCCCGCCCCCCTCTCTCTCTGTCTCTCTCAAAAAAAAAAAAAAAAATTAGCACTATACAAATCAAGCTAAGGTCACCACTGGACTCTTGAGCCTTAACTATTAATTGAAGGTAAGTGATATTTTCATCTTCTTTATAGGTTCTACTTATAGTTCTAATTCATCCAGATTTGTAGGCTAAGTGGTATAATACATATAGAACAATGGACGCCAAAGAAACAAGTTCTGAGGTAAGTATTGCCTCACTCTCAAGGGCAGAGCAACATGGCTCTGTGTTCAGCAGTGATGGATTTATCTGCTTCAGGGATAATAGTATATTCTTCATTTCTGAGCTTGTGCCTTCCTTTTGCCTGCCATTTCTCATGTCATGTTTTATTTTCCTCAATTAAAGTTGCACAGACCAATCTAACAAAGAATAAATTTAGTAGCCATTAGTAATCCTTCCAATATAATGCAGAAGTTACGTCAATTTTCCTGCTCAACCATGTTTATAGCTGCTCAATTCATAATAGCTAAGAACTGAAATCAGCCCAGGTGCCCACTATTTCACAAATGGATAATGAAGATGTGGTACATTTATATAATGGAATTTTACCCAGCAGTAAGAAAACTCATATAATGAAATTTGTCAGAAAATGGACGGACTTGGAAAAGATCATACTCAGTGAATTCACACAAACTCAGAAAGACAAACTGCACATGTTCTCCTTCATCTGTGGTTCCTGACCTGGAACAGCCTGAGTTTCTGGCATACCTGAAAGGCAAATTGAAGGGCAGACAATAGGGCTGGAAGGGTTTGGGGAAGGGGAAATGATTTGTTGTAGGGAGATGCACACAAAACTAAATCCAAAATGAACTGGTACTATAGAAAACTTTCTCCTGGATAGTAGATTAAAGATATAGCCCCTTGTGGAGGATGGCTTAGGGTTAAGGCCTGCCTCCTAACCTAAGAACACTGGTTCCATAGTTAATCTCCAGGTCCCATGTTTAGCCACATGCAAAGAGTGAATGCCGCACCTTGGCCTCAAAACCAAAAAATCTGGAAAAACAGCAGCTGAGACATGCTTGCGCGTCCATCTCTGTCTTCCTCTCTCTCTCTCTCTCTCTCTCTCTCTCTCTGTCTCTCTCCAAAAATAAATAAGATAAAATAAAAATTTTTTTTTTTTTTTTTTTTAAAGATATAACCCTCAATGGAATATGGGGGGATCATCTGGTAAGAAAGGCTCTGGAGAGGATGGGATGAAGCATAACCTTAAAATATTTAGCTCTGGTCTGTAATTCCCAGTACCAAAAATCAGATGCTACCCACATTGTGTTGTTGATTGGAGAGACTTACGAGGCTCCCCAAATAACATAGGCTTTTTTTTTTTTTTTTTTTTTTTTTTTTTTTTTTTTTGGAGACAGACACAGAGAGGGAGAGGAAGACAGATAGAGAATGGGTGGGTTAGCAGCCTCTCAGCAGCTGTGAACGAATTCCAGATGTGTGCACCCCTTTGTGGGCAAATGTGGCATTGATCCCTTGCATCACTTTGTATCTGGCTAAATGTGGGACCTGGAGATTGGAACTGACATTCTTAGGCTTAGCGGACAGGCACCTTAACCGCTAAGCCATTTCTCCAGCCCAATAACATAGGCTTTTGCCAAAGCCTGAAGTAAAAGATAAGATCCTACTGTTGAAGATACCACATCTGCTGACACAGAACACTGAGAGCTGTGACTGCAATCTGGAAGGAAGCCAATTCTCAGCAGGTTAGCCCATATAATGCTGGGAAGTACTACATGAGCTGCCAGGGGAATGTGGCCAACAACGTTGTGAGCAAACAGCTGGCACTGCTATATAAAAGCAACCAGTCTGATAAGACATATGCACCTGTGCAATGGTGGCACCCAGCTTTGGTAGGTAGCCAATGGCTTTCTGATTGGCTAAGAGATCTGCTCAGTGGAAAGGAACTCATACCTGGAACTGGGAACCTGGTCAGAATGCTATAGACACCAGGATTATGGTATCCAATGACTAATTCCCACTAGTCTTTGACCAAAAGAGGTGCTACAACCATCAAAATTTCTCTAAATTCATAATGCTTATCCCATTTATCCTATGCTGACCTCATTCTCTGTTGGAGAATCTATTTTTCTTTTGAAGAAGGTAGTGAGGACCAAGGAGCTAAACACATCGGCCAGGTCCCAGGTGAAACTACAAAGGAATTGGTGAGATGAGCAAGAGTTCTGCTTCCATGGCGAGCCTGAAAACCTGTACCAGGGTGATGGAGACAGACACTGAGGACACGCAACACATAGCAAAGCAGAAATCCAGAAGCTCGTGAGAACTCAAAATTGATGTATACTTAAAACACACCCACCAAGGCTCAAGGCATTTTGCAGAAGAGGGAACAGACAGATTGTAAAATCCACACATTGGGATGGCATATCCAGAGGCATTGTCCCCCCACAATGACTGCTGCTCTCACAACTCATAACCCACAACCCCAGGGGGAATAGCAATCCCACAGACAAGGGACCTAAGCAGAATGGGGGCAGGGAGGAGGGAAAGGATGGTACCAACACATGATGTGTCCATACAAAGACTATACTTAATAAAAAAAGGAGAAATTCTTCCAATATTCAAGTTTGCCTTTTAAAGCCTTTAACCTCATGTGTCTTCCATGAGAGCCACTACTCAGCCTACACTGGGGATAGAATCCACGACTTTTCATTTTCATTCTCTCTGGTTTACTTTTTTTTTTTTTTTTTTTTTTTTTTTTTTTTACTTTTTATTTACTTATTTGCAAGCAGAGAGATTGAGAGAGAGATAGAAGAGAGGCAGACACAGAGAGAGAATGGGCACGCCAGGGCTTCTAGCCACTGCAAATGAACTCCAGATCCATGTGCCCCTTGTGCAGCTGGCTTACGTGGGTCCTGGAGAATCAAACCAGGATCCTTTGGCTTCACAGGCAAACACCTTAACCGCTAAGCCATTTCTCCAGCCCTGCTTTACTTTTTTATAGGTCGTGTCTTAACCTTATGAATGCAAGTCTTTTCCTTTCTGTATATTTTCAATATGTTCAAAATTAATTTTCTAGAGAAAGGAAGAATATATATCATGCTGAAAGACACACAAGTTGTTTAAATGGAAAATTCTTTAAAAAATAAAGCCCTTATGACTTACTCAAGGAATTTTAGACTTAAATTTAAAAACATAAAGTTATTTGAACGTACCAATTTAAAAACAAAATTATTAAAAAATAAAATCTAAAGTTAAAAAAACCTGGATCTTTTACAATTGAGAACAGATCATATGTCATCAGCAAAACTGAATTCTAAGATTTTTAGTCTAGACAATAATGGAATGTAAATATGAGTTTACTGTTATTGTTTTACATTGACACTATTGATAAAACAAGAGGTTGTACTCTGTAACTTAATATAAAAGCAATATGATCTAGGGAGCTTTAGAAGTTGGTATGAGTACCTAAATCCTTGATATTAAATGCATGCTCAAATTATTATAATACAGTTAAAAATATCATATATGGATATATGTATAACCAACAAGGGAATGGATAATATTGTCAGCAAAATATTTTGTAATAAATCAATAGATATTTTAGTGGATTCAATAGAGTCAAGTCAATTATATTATTAAGCAAGAGAAAAGATAAGACAAGAAAAGGATGAGGACTTTCATCTCTTCAGTGAGGCAGAGAGGGTGTCTGTGAAACCTAATGTTTTCCTGTTCATTTAATATCTTTATGTACTATTTAGAGGAGTTATATTTTTATCATGTAAGATATAATATAAACAAATACACATGTAAATTGGTAAGTCTCTGTTTGAATGTATAAGGTAATAAGTAAATGAATGTATTTAATATTTTCTCCTCCAGTCTTAAATATTTGAACTTTTAGAAATAGAGATTAGTTTGATTACAGAATTTCTGTCCCACTCTTGTCATAGATGTCACTCAGAACTGGTGTAGATTTGAAATATATTTGCACCTGTAACTGGATATTTGACCCTTGAAACTTTTATGACCTCAGATATCAGTCATCACTTTGTGAAATGGACATTACAATGACCTCCTTGAGTTTTATCAGGATATATATGACAATGTATGTAAAACACTTAATACAATGCTAGACACATAGTAACAAATATCTTTAAACCATTATGACGATAAAAAGTACAATGAAATTCCACAACTATTAGGATTGTGCCAGTTCAATAATAAACAACAACAAACAGCGATTTGAACAGACATATATCTATGTTCATGGCAATATTATTCTCAATAGACAAAAGGTAGAAACAACCCATATGTCCACCAGCAGTTAAATGGATAGACACGAGTCAGCATATTCATGTGATGGAAAATTTCCCATGAAAGCAGGATAAGGCTGACATTAATTAATGAAGAACTTGAGGTTCTGTTACCAAGCCAGCCACTTGTTAAGACCCAATAGTTAGAAAATGCCTACACCATCTACAAAGTGATTATCTAGAATTGGCTTTCAGGTGGAGTACATGGGGGGGGGGGAAATCAATAGATGGTGGCCAAGGTCCATTCCATTTCACCAGTGAAACACCAATCCTTATAATTTCCATGGGGAGGCTTAGAGAGCAGCCCACCCTGGGAGACAGAAGGCACAAGTGTGAGACATGCAGAAGGGACATCAGGAAATGCTCCACTGATTTGTCCTGAGGGCAGGAAGTTTGGCAATGTTGTCCAGAGGTGGTACTTACTGTACAAGAAAAATAATACTGAAAACCTTCAATATACTGTATCGACTGACCTAATTTATTGAGATTTTATCACTATTCTATCTTTTTCTTAATTTATAAATAAGTGTTTTATATAAGTTGTATGTTTGGGTGGCTTCAAATTGCTTGATTATTTATCTATAGAGGATAGAAAATATTTCTCATTTTCCCACAGGTCAGAAAAGAATACAAAGCAATTTTGGCTGGTTATGTGATGATGAACTATATCCTACCAGAATCTGTAGCATCACTTTCTTCCATTTGTGTTCTGCAGTGTGCTCAATTGCCACTTTAGTGGCCCTGAATCTGTTTGGTACCTTTCTTGGTATTTTCTCTCTTTCTCAGGTGATTGCACAAATGGAAGCAGCCATTATTTCCAATTCCAACCACTGCTGTTGGTGGCACTAACCTCAGGTTTGGATTACAGATTTGTCACAGGTTGCTATTTCCTTCTCAGAAATGGCCTGCAACTTCTGCTGCACTTTTAAACTCTTGAAAGCTCACTTTTATTTTCTTATTACTATGTGAAAGTGGTCCAAGAAAAAAATAATTGAAGTTAACATGAGTGACATTTATCTTATTGTGTTTGCAAAATGTTCTTAATCAAGTTAATTTCTTTCTGCAAACATCTAATATGATATATTAAAGAAGCCTAAGAATTATGGTGTCTATATAATTCTGTAAGTTATTTTCAGGAAGTTTGATCACTATTCGGAAAATAGAAAACCACTTTTAAATTTACTGTATTATGTTAAGAGTTATAGCAAATTAAGTACAGAACTTTTGTGGAGAACTTTCTACTATGAGACACTGTGTTAAGAAATCATAAATGCTTCATTTCTTTATCACCTCACCCATCCTTATCTGTGATGTGCCATTGAAAGTATCTTATGGAGAACAGATGTATACCCATAGATACCCATAGATTTAGTAATACAATGAGAGTACAGAAATGGGCTGGGGAGATGGCTCAATGGGTATAGGTATTTGCTTCCTTCTGGGTTCAATTCCCAGTATTAACAAAAAGCTAGATACACCAAGTGTTGCATATATCTAGAGTTTATTTGCAGTGTCAAGAGGACATGACATGCCAATTTTCTTTCATCTCTCCTGTCTCCTTCTCTCAAGTAAATTTAAAAAAAATTTAAAGGAATACAGACTTCCAGACAAGATGGCAGATTTGTAATCACACTAGAGATCCTGGAGTGATATCTGGCAAGAATTATGGGGCTCCAATATGAGTAGGTCTTAGCAGACCTCCACTAGGGCGTGGCAGAGTTTGCCATAAATCCCAGTACCCTGGTATGGCATTGCTAGCCACTGATCCCAGCATTCAGGTGTGATGGAGCTCACCATTAATCCCAACATTCAGGTGTGGTGGTGCTCACCTTTAGTGCCAGCATCCAGACATAGTGGCAACACATACCTCTAATCCCAAAATGATTTGTTTTCAACCCAACAAGTAACATGACCTTCAAATATCAGCTAGCAAACCATTATAAATCAAGTCTGGTGGTCATTTTTCCTAGATTCCATTTAAAGTATAAAGACTTTTGGTAACATGAGTAATAAGGATATTTTAAGGTTTTTTTTTTAATAAGGATGGTAATTTCATGCTACATTACACCAATGGGCTTACATCTGTGAATTGGTAATAAGAGAAGTCTAGAAAAATCAGAACTCACCTGGAACAAATTCCATTAGACAGAGCTAAGATTTTTAGGCTAAACTCAGATTTTCTCAAAATTTAACATAGAACCCAGATAAGTCTATGCCCAGCTGTTAAAACCCAAGTGTTCTTTTAGGTGCTGGCCATATGTGCAAGGTCTATAGTCATGACAAAAGCATAGTATTGGATACTCTTTGGTGAATAGCTGCCACAACTGTGCCAGGCCTGTTCTGTTTCCATGCTTTATTTCTCCGTAGGAGCATAGGTTAGGCCCACTGGCAAACAATCTATTCAGCTTCTTTTAGACAGGCCTAAGTGAGTTAGACTTATTACCTTGGTAATTTCCACATACAAGTTTTGCATTTCCTAGATAAGAGTACAAAGGAGATCTCAACAAGGATAGAAAGGTGGCAGACAGTAATGAGGCCGAATAGTCCAGTTCAGTTTTTTCTTCCCTCAGTCACTGACAGAGGCCAGTGTCTGTCAGGCCACCAGACCCTGGGGAATGCCTTGGTGAAGACAGAGGACAAGAATTGTTGAAAACCATTCATCATCCTCTCCTCCACTCATAAATGCCAGCCACAAGTGCAGGGTCTATGCTCATGTCAAAAGCATAGTAGCGGATGCTGTTTGGTGCACAGATGTCTTGCATGTGTCAGGCCCATTTCATAGAAAGATTTCTTTGATATTTAAGCCTAAAACAGCTCCTAATCTTGCTTAAACAACTTATTAATTATAAGACTTAACAATTTCTCTACCCCTCCTAGTCAAATGCTTTCAGGTTCAGCATGCTAAGATGCTCAGTTCTCTGTTCTGTTCCCTCCTCTTGTTTTGATTTCAATTGTTAAATTGTCATGTGCTGCTTAATGATATAGCAAACTGGCTATGAGTTCAGGGAAAAGCTCCCTTGTCTCAGACCCAAGCAAATTTTAAATCAATACATGCTTCTCAATGATTCTTCATGGACCAGACTGACCTCTGGTAAATGACAAGAACAAGGGAAAACAGAACAGCACAATGGAAATACTAATCTGTATTTTCTCTCTTGCCCTTAGTCACCTGAAGTTACTTCTATCAGATTGGAATTTCACTAGTCAAAAAAAAAAAAATAATAATAATAAGATTGTTAAGCTAGATCTCAAAGTGCTTAATCAGGTTACAAACTCCTTAAAATACATATGACAATCATCATGCTTGCTTAGCGCCTATACCAGACTAACAACAGGGCCTATCATAAAGCCCTTCCTAAAAATAGATCAGGTGACTAAGCTTATAAAACACCTTGGAGGGCTGGAGATATGCTTAGTGGTTAAGGCACTTGCCTGAGAAGCCTAAAGAACCAGGTTTGATTACCTAGTACCCACATAAGACAGATGCACATGTGTCCAGAGTTTGCTTGCAATGGCTGGAGGCCTTGGCATGCCCATTCACTCTCTCTCTCCTATCTATCTATCTATCTATCTATCTATCTATCTATCTATCTATCTCTCTCTATCCACTTATTCCTCTCTCTTTCGCCTCTCTTTCAAATAAATGTATCAAATATTTTTTAAAAAAACAGTATCTGGGATACTGAAGACTTAAAAGTTCCACCAGATTTTAAACCCATCTTAAAACCCTGACAAATAGGCAACAGGAAACCCTGGTCCCAGTCTCCTCCAGGTGAAGAAATAGAAGAAAACCCTGACAAAAACCCCTCACTCTATTTTATTTAAGATGGGACAATCTGGCTCCAAGAAACCTCCAAAGTCTCTACTAGACATCCTTAAAACTGGGCTCAATTAGAACAAATGAGCCTCACAAAAAGGCTTTAGCTTTTTTTTTTTTTTTTCTGTCAAGAAGTCTGGCTGCAGCACCCCATAGAAAATGGAGCAAACTGTTCACCACAGTACAGTTTTTAGCACAGTACAATTCTACAACTTGACCTTCGTAGAAGAGAAGGGAAAACAAACAAGTACCTATGTACAGCTATTTTTTTGACCCCTTGAATTGACAACCAACTGCTAGCTGGACATGAAGCTTCATTCATTTCAACTGTCATGGGTAAGACATAACATTGCTTCAATTCAGATGGCTCTAATTTACATCAGATTGATTGTTATATATTTCCCTTTCAAGACTATGTTCTTCTCTTTCCAAATACATTTGTAAAGGGTTAAATCAAACCAAACTATTTTAGTTCAACCAGGTTCTGCACTATTCTTAACCTATGCAAAATCATACAATCTTAACAAAGAGTTTACTACTCATTTTCACAGTTCTGATTTCTCAAGTTCATTGATTATAAATAACTTAATTCTTTTATTTCTTTTGATATGGTCATTTTATTTTGTCAAATAAATGTTCATCAGTGCCCATAAGCAAAGTCTTATTTGCTGCAGTGAACCAATGGAAAGAGGAATGGGAAGCTTCATTACTGGAATACAGCAAACCAACATGAATCTTTTTTTTTTTTTTTTAGAATGTTTCTTTTTTATTAATTTTTTTACTGACACCTTCTATATTTACATACAGAAAATGCATAATATTTCCCTCCCTTCCCCCATCCCCCTTTAGACCTCCAATCCCCTCCCTCTCTTCATTAGTCTCTCTTTTAATTTGATTCTTAAGTCATATTCCCCTGCTCCAGGATGCAGCCTTGTGCTTGAACAGTGGCCTCATCTACGAGAAATGTCCTCAAGCTCCACAAGTTCTTCCAGCCATGACTGGGTAAATAAAAAGAAGTCTGATTGATCACTAATATCATTTCTCATTGCCCTTCCTTTTTTTCAATATTAGGCAACAAACCTTCAGCCACATATACACCATTAGAGGGTGTTCTGAAAAACTGGGATTTTTTTGACCCAGGGAGACTAAAGAAAAAAAGGACTGATATTCTTTTGTCATACTGTTTGAGTGACCTACAAACCAGAAGATGGAAATAATGGTTTTCTGAGGGGATGTACTACCAACCTTTCTCCTGATTCTCTAACCAGAGAACTAGTAAATAAAAGCTGATTTTTAACTCAATCAGCCCCAGATATTAAAATTAAAAAAACTGCCATCAATGACTGTAAAACCTGAAAGGACTCTATATAGTTTGATTGAAGCAGCCACCAGTCTTTTATAATAGGAATCTAGAGGATCATCCGAGAACCAGAAAGGGTCCTGACTGTAATCACTGCTTTACAAGAAAGCCAACTCAGAAGGAAAGGTTCCTGGGGCCTGCTACCAATGCATGTAGCCAGGACATTGTATAAGAATCTGTCCTGGAGGGGACCTCTGTCTGGGCCCTGAACTCTATGCCACAGAGACAACTGGAAAGCCAACTGTCCCCAAAGCAGAGACCCCTGAGGCCAGAAATCACCCCATAAGTTGTTTAAATGGACTGCAGGTGACTAAGGTTTCTCCTCTGGCTCCAAAAACTCAAGCCTTCATCACCTTCCCAGGCCCTGAGTAATTTCAAAGGTGAAGGGGATCCCAATACCTCCTTCTAGCCAGTAATATATTAATCTCTAACTCTGGCCAGATCTCTTCCCAAACAATGACTATGGCAGGCATTTATGGCAAAGCCCATAACCAGACACTTCTTCATGTCTATCAGGTGTAACTAGGGAGAATTACTCAGTCCCATCCTTTTATAATTAGGTCAAAACCTTCCCACTATTAGGGTGAGGTCTCCTAGTCAATTCAAGTACTTTCATTTTCTTGCCCCAATCCCCATCCCCCCAGGCCAATGTTATTCTTCCTTCTAGTGGAAGCAAATATTCATTCTAAAGTCTGGGCCACTGCAGGAAAAATCAATCAAGTATGACCCAATTACTGAAGATACCATATGTTGCTGACACAGAGCATGGAGAGAGCTGGCTGGAATTCAGAAGAAAGCTAGTCCCCAGTTAACCTGTCTAGTGCTGGAAGGTGCTACATGAGCTACTGGGGGAAATGGCCAACAGTGGTCAGAGCAACCAGAGGCCTAAGCTACTCAGAAGCAAACACCCTAACAGGAAGTACATGCCAGTGCAATAGTGACACACAGCATCAGTGGGTAAGCAATAGTTTTCTGATTGGCTAAGAGATCTGCTCAGTGTAAAGGAACCCATATCTGTAATTGGGAACCAGATCAGAATCCTATGGAGACAAAGATTATGTTCTCCAGTGTCAAGCTCTCACTAGTCCTTGGCTAAAAGAAAGGTTACATATGTCAAAATCTCCCTAAATTAATAATCCTTATCCCATTTAAAGTATGCTGACTTCACTTTCCTTTGTAGAATCTTATCTTCTTTTTCAGAAGGTAGTGAGACTAGAGGAGATAAACTACCCCTCATACTTCAGCCAAGCTATAGCCGAATCCACAGAGGAATTGGGAGATGACCAAGACTGCTGCTTCCATGCTGAACCTGAGAATCAGCACCAGAGTGAAGGACACAGACCCTGAAGATACTCAGCACCTACCAAAGGAGAGATCTAGATGCTCCTAAGAGCTCATAACTGAAGTAGACTTAAAACTCTTCCCCCACAGAAGGGGAGGCAGAAAGACTATAAGAGCCACAGGTTGAGACATCATGCCCAGAGACATTCCCTCAACCCCTAAAACATAACTGACTATTGCTCCCACAACATGTAAACTACAACCCCATGGGGAATACCTGCAACTCTAATGAGGAGTGTCCCCAATAGAATGGTGCAGGAACGATGGAAAAGAGGGCGCCAATACATGATGTATCCATATGAGACATCTTGTTAAAAATAATAACAATAAAATAAAAATACTGAATACAAAATTGTTAATGCTTTTATTCAAATTGGCTCCAAATATAAAAAAGAAGTTATCAATTATGGTAAATGGCACAGGCAGATAATTTATCACAATATTTGTTGAGACAATAAATAACTCATAAATTTTGTTATTCATGTAGATATTGTGCTATCAGTATGATGTTTAAAGAAAAATAAGATAAGTAATTATTTGAAAAAAATAGGACAGGGATGAAGAAAAGTTATGGCAGGCTATATTTTTTGATTGATGAAAACAAGAAAAAAGTTTGACATTTATTGTGATTTTTAATGGAATTTGAAAAAAATGCTTATGAAAATGTAGCAATAGTTCATAAAATGTAAATCTTCTAGAATGACCCAGAGACAAAACATCATAGCTTGCTGAAGTAAACTATATTAGGCCTGTGAAACTAAAGAAAATATGTGTATAAACATAAAAGGTGATGATAATAATGACTTAATTCTCTGGAGTAACACTGTTTTTGTGGAACTTCAGTCCCAAGGTCAACCAGAAGAAAGGTACACATTATATAGCAAATTTCAAGGCCACCCTTATGGCTGCTAGCAGACTGATTTCTCTTTATGGCAACAATATGTATTTATTTATATTTCTTTATGTTTATGAGGAGAGAGAGAACATGAATGATCTAGAACCTCTGGCCACTGCCAATGAACTCCAGATACACATGCCACTTTGTGCATCTGGTTTTATGTGGGTACTGACAATTTGAAGCTATGTCCACATTCTTTGGAAACAACTGCCTTTAACCACTGAGCCATTACCCCAACCCCTACACTTTTTTATTTTTTTTTTTTTTATTTTTTTTTTGGAGAGAGACACAGAGAGAGACAGAGAGAGAGGGAGAGGAGGACAGATAGAGATGGGTGCTCCAGCAGCCTCTCAGTTACTGCGAACAAAATCCAGATGTGTGCTCCCCCTTATGGTCAAGTGCGGCATTGAGCCCTTGCATCACTTTGCATCTGGCTAAACGTGAGACCTGGAGATTGGGACGGCTGGAGATTGGAACCAGCATTCTTGGGTTTAGGAGCCAGGTGCCTTAACTGCTAAGCCATCTCTCCAGCCCTACACTTTTGATTTTTAAAGAACTCTTTTTGTGATTAATCAAATTGTTGTTCCAAAGTTAATAACCTATTGTTTACTGTATTTGCCTATAAATTATAGTTTTAGAAAATTGAGTCATTTTAAATATTAACAGTAGCAAAAGGGAAAATAATGTAATTCCTTGAAGAAAGTAAACAAAAGAATGTGGGTGAAAGATTTCCCATAAATTCAGAGGCACTACTCATTCTTTTCAAGTACCGAATTTCCCCTTAGTATCCTCAAGGATATAAGGTTTACATTTTTTTTTTTTACAAGTTATGGTATGGTTGACAAACTAATACAGTCTTAGGGGTGTGCTGCTATAACCTGAAGCTATTATAACTGTAGAGTAGGAGATTCTGTTGCTCCAAGTCTGTTGTGATATTGAATATATAATTTTTGCAGACTGAAACTATTTTCAATATTGCATAGAAACATTTTGTTGAATCAGAAATTTGCATGTGTGTAAAGTATACATCAACTTCAAAAAAAATCCATCTTTTTTAGATATGTGAGGACTTTACTTTTTGTGTACCCTCTCTCAGTTTGAGGATCTTAATTTCCCTGGAGGATCACCATGACAATATAGCTTCTTGACAATTAGCATCGTTTCAGAGCAGGGTCTCGAATTCATCTAATTTACCTGTCTACCATAATGAGAAATGGCTACATGACCTTTGAGGAAGTGTTGAAGAAACTGTTATCATTCAGTGGATTCTTTTTAATGAAGGGGTTCCAGTCAACACGATGGATTAAGTCAGAAAATAGAGGAAGAAGCCATGTGACACATCATGTTGGATCTATAGACAGCCTCACTTGGAATTGTGTGAAGTATTATTTAAAAAGTGGTGTAAATTATTCTCTCAAGTTCAACCTAAGATTCAATGATTCACTGAAAGGATTCATAAGACTTGGAATGCTGTTTATTTATGATTAGGTTTTAGTGTGTTGAGAAGGTAGAGACCAAAATCTCCTCTGAGAAGCATGGCAATGTCCTGAGATTGACCTCTATTATTACTCTAAAAGCAGAAAAGAACTTTCAACCTGACTTTCATTTGTCCTGTTACTATAGCTAAAATTATGATAGGATTACCATATAAAATTTCAATGCCTCTGGCTATGACTTGAACCAAGATTTTAAACTCTGAAACTAACATGTCTTTCTTTTGCCTCCTATATACTTAAAATATTTTATTTATTTATTTAAGAGAGAGAGAGAGAGAATGGGTATGCCAAGGCCTCTAGCCATTGCAAACAAACTCCAGATGCATGCGCCACCTTGTGTGCATCTGTTTTACATGGGTACTGGGGAATTGAACCTAGGTCCTTGGGCTTCACAGGTAAGTGCCTTAACTGCTAAGCCATCTCTCCAACCCTGCATCCTAGTATATTTAAAAAGAAGAATCCCACGCCTAAGTCCATGCAGTCCTGATTACTACCTTAGAATAAAGTTCATGATCCATTTGCTATCCCTAGGTAATTGCTTTTATAATGGGGTTTAATTTCAATAAACATTTATTGATGATTTTCTATCTAGTTATGATACCTGTGGTAGTTGAATGAATGGTCCCCAATATATTCAAGATTTTATTGAAGTTTGTAATTTATATCTGCAGCCACCTAGCTGGAGGAGGGGTAACTGGGCTGATCTTGGGGTTCAGCCCTAAGTTGTGATGGCAGATTTGGAATTCCAATCTAAAGATATGCAAAGTGCCTAAGTTCTGCCTGGAATTTCTGAAGTTGGTTTGTTTGCGGTATGGCTTTTGGATTTTGGCTTGTGGCATTTTTTTCTCTCTGTTTGGCCTGTGAAAGCAGGCTAGCTTCTTCTGCCATTATGGAACTTCCCCTCTATCTTCAATAAATCCCTTCCTCCATAAATGTGCCTGGTTTGGAAAATCGTCTCAGCAATATATACCACTGCTTGTCTGTTTCCACTTCCAGTCAAAATTAAGACAAGCTAAATTAATTATACAAGTCCATCTTTTGCAACTGATTCTTAAAACTATTTGTAATGTACAAACATATGAAGACTATATTGCAAATACTGCTTATACCTTATGCACAGCTTTCCAGGCCTTACCATAGTATGAATGGTTGGTCCAGCTATTACTCCCTAGCAGGCTTTCTCTACAGGCAGAAGTCTATCTCCTAGCACAGCTGATTAGAAGGGTTAGAAATTCAATGTTTTCTAACAACAACTGGCAACCAGTTACTTGTTTCTTATTTAGGATAATGCTGTAGTATGTGTTCTACACATAATCAGAGTATCCCAGGCAAATTTACCTCTCCTGCTAGAAAGTGGTGTGTATGTCATCATTATTTTCTTCCTTTCTGATAATCTCACTATGAGATTAGTGTTTTCTGGCATTACCTTTAGTATTCCTATTGGCATAATCTATCAGATTGGTTATCTTGCTTTATTGCTGGTAAAAATTCGTAAGTTGGAGGACAATGTTTGGTCACAAGTATAAGCATAGAGATTGTGTTTTTGATTCATTACAGCAGTAAAAAATAGAAAATAATGTATACTCAGAGGTTTTTTTCATGATATAGGAATGCCTTGAGAAAGTTAAAAATCACTGTTTGGGAACAAACCAAGATTGCAAACCTATCTTCAACATCATTAGCATGTGGTTTCCATTTGACATATTAAAATTCTAAAACATTTCCTCTGTTACCAAGATAAACAGCTATTAGGCTACAGAGTACAATTTTAAATTTTAAATTTGTGTTTTAGCTGATATACAATGTAATAAAACTATACATATGTATGGGGACATCTTAAGATATTTGACACAAGTAAACCTTGTATAATTTTTAATCCATGTTAAGCATTTTTATAACTGCTTATGCACTTATCACTTGTTTAAGATGAAAACATTCAAGCTCCTTTATTTTACCTGCTGGAATTCCAAAGTACCTTATTATTATTATTAAATATAGTATAATTTCTCTTATTTATAGGTCTTGATTCCATTTTGAGTTTATTTTTATCAATGGTGAGAGATAAAGATCTAGTTAAATGCTTCTGAATGTATAAAACTAATTTACTAAGCACCATTTTCTGAAAAGATTATCATTCTACAATGGGTACTCAGCACTATTATTGAAAATTAATTGGTTATATAGGTGACTATACATATAAGGATTCTATGGTGCTCTAATGGTCTAGATTTCTGTTTAGGCCAAACCACAATATTTAATGATATAAATTGATAGTATATGTTGGAGTAAGGAAGTATAATGTTTAGTACTATTATCTTTTTCACAAGATGGTATTCACTTTCATTCCTCTGTGGGGTGTGTGTGTGTGTGTGTGTGTGTGTGTGTTTCCATACAAATTGTAGGACAGTTTTATTAATTTGAAGAACATTTTTGTTTCAATAAAAATTGCATTGAACCAGCACAAGGGTAAAAGATATAGACACAGAACACTCAACTCCTAGCAAACTAGAGATCCACAGACACAGAGGCTCCCAAGATCTCATCATTGAAGTAGACCTAAAATGAACCCAACATGACTCAGGGAAAATCACAGAAGAGGGGGTGGAAAGATTGTTAGAGCCACAAGTTGGGACGTTATGTACAGAGACATTCCCTCTTCCCCATCACTGATGACTATCTCCACAATCTCCAAGGAGGAGCTTCCCTTCAGAGGGGGGAGGACAGGGAGGAGGCTAACGATGGTACCAACATGGCTGTTTACACACTATGTACATAATTAATAGAGAAAAAAAGAAACCAAAGAAAAAAAATTCTTACGTTTTGATATTTTTTTTTACTTCTGTATTGTCTATATTAATATAAGAAGGTAGGCATCACTACTCATACTGCCTTTTGCTTTTTAGCTTTCATATTGCAAATATGAATGATTTATCCCCATGTTGATAGTATTAAAACATTGTGAAGTTATATTACATGGATTTTATATCTTCTAATACTTTCATTTTGTCTACTAATGTCATTTTCTTTCAGTTTAATGAGTTACTTGTAATATTTCTAATAGAATATATAGGGTGGAGCTATTTTCTTTTGCTTACTGGGAATCTGGGAATGTGTTTACCTCTCCTTTTTTAATACTTCATAAAGTAATTTTTATTGCATGCTTATTTTATACAAGACACTTATTTAAATTTTTATTTTATTTTATATGTAATAGATTATATTCTTTTCCCCCTGCCCCAGCTCCTATTACCATTGAGGGTCCTCCTTATTGTGGCTATGGTATTTACTGTCGGGCATGAAGACCTCAGTCAGTCCCTGTGGAGTAGCAAAGGGAGGTGACTAGATCTTAGAGTATTTATCTATCCACTCTGTGGTTCTTACAATCTTTCTGCCCCCTCTTCTGCAAAGTTCCCTGAGCCATGGCAGCCCAGTTGGCAGTATGATTTAGTGTGGAGTTCTCTGTAGCCACTGGACAGATCACCAGGTCTGTCACCATCACCCTACAGCTGGTTGTCAGATTATCAGGAAGAGCAGTATTCATGTCACCTCATTTTCTGCAATTTCTCCTGGGCTGTGGCTGATATGATAGAGGGAAAAGTCTCATGGTGGGCAGTTGGCAATCTTCTCTGATTGATGGATTTTGACTGTCCTCCATTATCTCTGACATCTGTAAAAGAAAACAGATTCGCCAACCAAGAATGAGAGCAGCTTGGATCAAAGGAGGTATGCAAGTTTATTTGAGAGATTTCTTTTCTTTCTTTCTTTCCTTTATTTATTTATTTATTTTTTTTTTGGTGTGCAAGCTCACTCTTCTTCGCCAGAGAGCAGTGGGGGTTTCTTTCTGAAGTCTGAGTTTCTTGACCATGGGATTCTGACTTAATTTCCAGATACCTCCCCTTTTATATGTAGACATTTTCTCAGTATCATTTATTGAAAATATTGGCTTTTATCCAATTAATTATCATAATATTCTTGACAAAATTAATTGCCCACATATGTCAGACATTTTAGATTTCATTTGGCTAATTTTACACCCCCCCACACACATTTGTGTGTGTGTAAGTCTAAGGACAGCCCCAGGATGTTGGTCCACTCCTGCCACCTTACCTGGGATAGGGTCTCCCTTGTGTTTGCCTCTCCAGCTGTATGTATACCAGTCTAGTGGACTACTGAGCTTTATGGTTCAGCCTCCCATTGACATAGACATGTTGAGATCACAGACATATGCACCACTTTGCGTGTGGCTTTGCATGGATGCTGGGGAACTGAACCTGGGCCAGCAGGTTTGTAGGCAAGGGCCTTTAACTGTTGAGCCATCACCAAGACTCTGGCTTGCTTTTTTAAAATCAAAGTACTATACAATTTTGATTACTGTAGCTTTGTTCTTGCACTTTGTTCTCCTTCTGAAGTCTGAGTTTCTTGACCATGGATTCTGACTTAATTTTTTTGATACCTCCCTTTATATGTAGACATTTTCTCAGTATCATTTATTGAAAATATTGGCTTTTATCCAATTAATTATCATAATATTCTTGACAAAATTAATTGCCCACATATGTCAGACATTTTAGATTTCATTTGGCTAATTTTACACCCCCCCACACACATTTGTGTGTGTGTAAGTCTAAGGACAGCCCCAGGATGTTGGTCCACTCCTGCCACCTTACCTGGGATAGGGTCTCCCTTGTGTTTGCCTCTCCAGCTGTATGTATACCAGTCTAGTGGACTACTGAGCTTTATGGTTCAGCCTCCCATTGACATAGACATGTTGAGATCACAGACATATGCACCACTTTGCGTGTGGCTTTGCATGGATGCTGGGGAACTGAACCTGGGCCAGCAGGTTTGTAGGCAAGGGCCTTTAACTGTTGAGCCATCACCAAGACTCTGGCTTGCTTTTTTAAAATCAAAGTACTATACAATTTTGATTACTGTAGCTTTGTTCTCCTTCATTTTCTTTCTTTCTTTTTTGATTTATTTTTTAAATTAAATTAAATTAAATTAAATTAAATTAAATTAAATTAAATTTTGGAGAGAGAGAGACAGAGAGAGAGGGAGAGGGAGACAGATAGAGATGAGCGTGCCAGCAGTCTCTCAGCTGCTGTGAACAAAATCCAGATGTGTGCACCCCCTTGTGGTCAAGTGTGGCATTGCACCCTTGTGTCACTTTGCATCAGGCTAAACGTGGGACCTGGAGATTGGAACCAGCGTTCTTAGGCTTAGCAGGCAGGCGCCTTAACCACTTAGCCATCTCTCCAGCCCTGGTTTTTTATTTTATTTTACTTTATTTGAGAGGGACAGAGAAAGAGGCAGAGAAGAGAGAGAGAGAGAGAGAGAGAGAGAGAGTGGGTACAACATGGCCTCCAGCCACTGCAAACAAACTCCAGATGCATGTGCCATCTTGTGCATCTGGCTTACGTGGGTCCTGGGGAATCGAGCCTCAAATCAGGGTCCTTAGGCTTCACAGGCAAGCACGTAAGCACTAAGCCATCTCTCCAGCCCCTCCTTCATTTTTTAAAAGTAGCTTTTCTATGTTTTACATTCTTTATTGCAGATTTTGCCTTTACTATGAAAGTCAGGTTCCATCGTCTCTGAGTCAATAACATTTCTACTGAAAGGGCCTGTCAGGTGAATTTACATGTGTTCTTTCTTTTCTCTTTATTTCTTGAGATTTCATTTTAATTTCAGAGTCTTATTATAACATAGTAGAATTTATATTTGGGTTGTTTGCATGTATCTCTTTTTTTTTCTGCATGATGTTGTCTTAAGAAAAATAATGCTTTATGTAGTCAAGTATCTTTATAAAATTTCACAAAATATTTTCCTAAGAAATATCCTCATTGAGCTTCATTACTTATAGTATTAATTGTGATTATCCACACAATACCTGTATTTAAACATATAGATAACTTACTTGACAAATGACTTGACAATTAATAAATACTCTTATTAATTATTATACAGGTAATTGGCCAGGGATTTATGGTGTTTATTCTGCAATGCGTAGCATAACTCATTGCCAAAATACTTTCCAAATTATTTTCTCTAAAAGCCAGGATATACTGAACAAGATTACCTTGAATTAAATATTTATGCATCTTTAAAGTTAGGAATACAATGTGGACATACTTTCTCTAATGATATCAACTGGAAGTTCAGGAACTTACCAAATTGACTCAGGTTTAAAAATTTGCAGTTTGACTTGCAGAAGTCCGTAAAAGTAGGCACACTTATAATTGTTTTTATTAGAGGGAAATGGTGCAGATTAAAATCAGTCAGCAGGAGTGACAGAGATGTACAAGTATAGCAGAGTACCTTCAACCAATGACTCATTAACTATTTACTCTTCATAGACTCATCTATTGTATTAATCATTGCCCATGTCTATTTCTGAGAATATAATAGACTGCTGTGAACTTGGGAAGTTCATATGACACGTTGAATCAGGAACTTTTATTTGTGGGCATGGTTGACTGTATACACAGCTGATCTCAGATTTCATTTCCACAGGTCATGTTGATCCTTTAAGGCTTTAAAGACCTTAAATAGCATTTTAGTGTGCCTTCTAGCCCTACCCTAAATTATATTATTATTATAAGTTAATGTAAGGTATAAAGACAAAGAAAGATATCGACAGACATTTTTAAAAAAAAAAAAAAAAAGACAACTGGAGAATGCACAGCTGAAAGGGGTGCTTTCCTTTTATTAGAGAACGTTCCCCTGCTTACAGTGAAGGTTATAGGTAAAAATTCCAAGTAGCAGGTAACTAATTAAAAATCTTAAAGAGAGTATATCTGGGAATCGTTCATAAAGGTTAGTCATCCAAGGAGTTTACATATTTTTTTAAAATTAAGCTTATCCTATGTAAAGAAATGATGGGGATGATTAAGAGAAGAATCTTTGCTGATATGTCAATTAGGATTTGGTGAAAAATACTCACTGGGTGGGTCACCGGCTGATGTGTTAGCTTATAGAGAAAAGAACACAATATATAGAAAGCAGTGCACAAGATTAATGAAAAAGTATACATTGCTGAGGACCAGTACTGTGCTAGTAGGGTATGTATGAACTATGGTAAAAGTTTAAACTTCAACACCCCCTTTTTGTTTTCTACAATCTCAATTTCTTCTGAGAACCTCATCAGGTGAGGAGTGGAGTTCAATACCGAAGACAAGTTTTGGTGAGTGAGGAGACCAGGAGATGATCATATGTACTAGAAGAAAACATATAATACCAACAATTAAAATAGCAGAAAAGACCCAAGATCTTAGATTGAGGCCAGAGAACCAATTTGAGGGGTTTAGCCAATTAGTCACATCATTTAATGCATCTATGGTTTGTTATTAAGCTTTGTATTTTAATTTTATGAATTATTGTAATTTTTCTTGTATGTCATTTATAAAAGGGCTTAAACAATGATAATGCAGTCAAATAGCAGCTTAAACAGATAATTTAATGGTAATATTTGTCATATATATTTGTAAGTTTGAAGGGAAACAGCAAGAGCAGCTGGAGCAGTACCTTCAGCCACTGCTATGGATGTGACTACAAGGATGATTGCAATTAACATACCAACAAAACATTTATTTGCTTGCTTGTTTCCTTACTAAGGAATTATATAAACAGCTGTATAGGGTCTAGTGCTAAGAGAGGGTCAGAACTATGCCATATCACAGGACTAAATAAAAAAAGGTTTAAAATATTAGCCCAACAAACACTTTTTGTTCTTGTGTGGGATAACATTTAATTCAAAATTAGAGAGGTAAATATTATTGGTAACTTTCGTGAATTAATAGTGATAATGGCAAATGCATGTTTACAGGACTATCCTGTGTTTTAATAATAATTTTACTTCAGTTTACCAAACCATTCATATCATCCATGTGGGGTGTTTGTCAGAGGTTGTTGGCTTTCAGAGCCACAAAAAAACAAACAAACAACAAAAAAAGATGACTGTTAAAAACTATCTTGTCCTTAAGATGCTGTGTCAATTTCAAGATTCACAATAAAAACCTTTGGGACTCCTACTGAGTTCTGCATTTTTCATGTTGAGCATACATGAATTGGTTTAACCTGCTTTCATGTATTTTAAAAGTATTTCCCAAATCAATGCTACAGTAAAGAAAAATGTTATTCCAAATCAGACAGGTGATAAATTCTAAATGTATACATTAGGTAAACATTAAAAGTGAAATCTGATTTTTATTTCTTTATGCTATTATTAAAAAGGAGAATCTTAAATACTATATGTTGAGTATAAAATTGATAAATGTCTGATGAAAAGGTTTTTATTTTACATGGCTAAAGAAAGGTATTTTGAGAGTACTATATAATTTTATACAAAGATAAAATGATTAAATCATGAAAAATATATAAAAGGTCTCTAGGTAAAACTCTAGAGAAAAAAAAAAAAAAGAGATGTGAGAGTAATTCCAAAGTTCCATCTTTTGTTTTTTAGATGGGTAGTCATGTGTCTTCAACATAGGGTTCCCTGGACTGCATTTAAGTACAAGTAAGGAAATTCCTTATGTGCAAGCTTTCTTGTTTCAAGATATAAATATATGCTATGCTATCTTAGCACTCTTTTTTTTTTTTTGTTGTTGTTGTTTGTTTTTTTTGTTTTTTCGAGGTAGGGTCTTGCACTAGCCCAGGCTGATCTGGAATTTATTATGTTGTCTCATGGTGGCCTTGAACTCACTGCGATCCTCCCACCTCTGCCTCCCGAGTGCTGGGATTAAAGGCGTGCGCCACCACACCCGGCTTCTATCTTAGCACTCTTGACTCTCATAGAGCTACTTATGTGGACCTCTGACCAGAAGAATAAATCTGACACCCCACAGACTTGCTTTTCTAACTAAATAAAAGTGCCACAAAAGATTATTGAGACACAATAAAGATTAACATATTGAAATTTTAATGGTTTCTCTCACTTTTTCTACCTCACTATAATATAAATTATATCAATAAATAATCATATGCGGTTTAAAATCATAAGATGGATTCTAGGAAGGATTGGCATTCCCTGATCTCAGACCTCAAGCAAGTTTAAAGTATGTGTCTTCCAGGCCTTGAACCAAGACTGGCTTGGCCATCTGGCATGGTGACAGAAAGAAGAAAGAGTTTTAAGAGTTTGGACTCTCTTTATCATATATACGTGTGTGTGTGCTATGGAAAAATTATATATGTATGGAAAAAATATATATGTATATACATATTTTTTCTCTCTCTTACCATTGGTAGGTCTATGTCAAGTTAATACATTTCCAGGTTTATTTTACTAAACTGCCTTTATTATAAAATAAATATATAAATAAAAATCAGTATAAACTAAATGTAACATGTAGACAGATGATTTTAATGTGTTCTATGATGGTATAAATATAATTTGGGGGATTCTGGACAAGATGACATCCTCCTAACCATTCTTCAGCTCCCAAGGCAAGATCTGTGGGCTTCAGTTTGAGTAGGTCTTAGCAGACCTCCAGTGGGCCGGCATACAGGGTCCTAACAGGGAATCTACTGATTCCTATGCTCTTGGGTAGCCCACTAGACACTTGGGTCCTCCCATCCACCTGCCCCAGCTGCCAGGCCTGACTCCCTGACCAGGTTCTCTGCTGAGCTACCTGCAAGCTCGGCTGAATGGGGGCCTTTGTGTTGTCCCACACTCCCGGAGTCCCCTCACCACTGTGTCTTCTGTGACTATGCACTGACCCTCTCTCCCAGAGAACAGCCCCCACATTGCAGGTGTCAGTAACTGCACCCTTTCCCTCTTCCCCCATGGCTAGGCTGACCGTGGCCCATGCCTTCTGTCTCTCCCAGAAGCCCCCACCAAACGCCAAACAGCCAGCATCTTCCTTTTCTCCTGGAGGCACATGCTGACCAGAAAGTGCCTTCCCTCTCTCCCAGAGGCCCCCACTAACAGAGGCCCACATCTTCCCTCTCTCCCAGAGGCCCCCAGGTAGTGTTTGCTGATGACTCTGCCCTTGTCCAGTCTTTGAGTGTGAACCCCCCACCCCACTGTGTCTGTAGGTGGTGCACACAGCATCTGTCAGGGGCCTGTGCACCTTCCCTGTCTTCTGGAGGGAAGCCCGCCACACTGTGTCTGTTATAGGCAAGCAAAGCCACTGATGGTGACCTATGTGCCTTCCCAGTCTCCTGGAGACCCCACTCACTGCTTCTGGCCCATGTCAGGCTTCCACAGGCTGTTTCGAATGAGCACATAGCCAACCTGTGTTCCTGCCCCTTGTTTTGTACCCTTGGTGGGCTGGCCTGAAGGCTTCCTCCACTCCCCCATCACAGACCTTCAACACCCTGTGCTGCCTACAAGTGCCCTTGTGTGTGTGCCCCTAGGCCAGTGCCCCTCTCTCCCCCACACCAGTCAACTCCCTGATCTGGCCAGTGCTGTGGAACCTAGCAATCCCACCATCTCTCCAATGCCGGGCCCCACTCCCAGTGACTACTTGGGGCATCACATCAGCCCTAGAAGGGAAATGTAGGTCAGCTTGAGCTAGAGTGATAGCCTACCTCAAAAAAACAAATAGAAGTCATGAGTCTGGGCAAAATAAATATCTGGTTTCTCTTAAATGCTTTCTCTAACTCTAGGCCTACTACCTGTAATTTCTCTAAACTTGGAGTAACCATGAGTGTATTTCTCTTTATTACTCATTACTCCTTTAAATATCTTGGTCTCTGCTGTGATATTTTCTCTCTGCTATTCTTCCTTAAGCCAGAACCATTTGTCCCTTAACTTTCTTCCATGGGGTAGCTCAGGGCAGATGCTATGTGTGTTTCTTCAAAATCTCCCTAAATAAGCACCTAGATTCTATCTTCCACATGGTTATTGCTCTGCTCCAGCCATTTCTCTTAAATGAATCTCATGGACAATGTTGTGTTGTCCACATGAACACATATTTCCTACTTTGCATGTGCTTATGACTTCCTGAATCCCTATTTCCTTAAATAAACCCCACGATTTGTGATTATTCCTTAAATAAACTTAATAAATCATAAGTTATTCTCCTATTATATTTTAATACAAATTTATTTGTTTGAGATAAAGACATATATATATATATATATATATATATATATATATATATATATATATATATATAGAGGAGAGAGAGAGAGAGAGAGAGGAGAGAGAGAGAGAATGGGCACATCAGGGCCTTTAGCCACTGCAGATGAACTTGACATGTGATCCACCTTGTGCATATGGCTTTATGTGGGTTTTGGGGAATTGAACCTGGGTCCTTTGGCTTTATTAGCAAGCACCTTCACTGCAAAGCCATCTCGCCAGCCCAAGATATCCTTCTTGATTCCATCATTAACAATTCTTTGTTAGAAAACAGGGCCCAAAATTGAGGTTCATCAACTTGGGAGACCTTTCCTGAACCCCCTGTAATCACAATCCTGCATCAATAAACATATTAACTACATATACCACATATATATATTCCAATACAGGAAATTTTGTGTATAAAAAGTTCTAGAGGTAAAACCTAAATTTTGGATATGTCATTAAAGGACAAATAGTCCTAACTACTCATTGATGTCCTCTTTAACTTATCACTTTTTAAATTTTTTTTAATTTTAATTTTACATTCATGTTGGTGCCTCCAATAGCCTCCTCCCTGACCTTCCCCTTCCAAAGGGACCCTCTTCAGTGGGGAATGTAGATAGTATATTATGTAGCCAACAGTTGTGGGTGAGAGGCAAAGTCTCTGTGCATAATGACCCAACTTGTGGCTCTAACACTCTTTCCACCCCCTCTTCTGCAAATTTCCCTGAGCCACGTTGGGTTCATTTTAGTTCTACTTCAGTGATGAGGTCTTGGGGGTCTCTGTGTCTCTGGAAATCTGGCTTAGTAGGAGTTGAATGTTCTCTGTGTTTATCTCCTTCAGCCTTGATCTGGTGTCAGGTTGGCCAAGAAAGCTGCACTCCTGCCCATTTCCACTGTTACTCTATGGTTTCAGCTGGGGCCCTGATGAAGTGCAATAGGCTGCTCCTCCCTTCAGGTTCATCGTCCATCTGGAAAAGAGAAGCAAATTCTCCAATGGAGAGAGAGGTTAGCACCAGATAGATGGAATGGCCATAGTTATTTTAGAGGGAATTTTATATGCACAGGCCCTCTTCTAGCCCACATTTGGTGGGAGCTTGATATTGGAGAATGGGTTCATTTTTTTGTACATGGTTTTGACTTATTTCCCAGTTCCAGCTGTGAGTTGCATTCCACTGTGGGTCTATTAGTCAAATCAAGAGCTGTTGGTTTCCCACCATGGCAGTATGCCACTATTGCACTTGTTTGAGCATCATGTCAGGTTGTTTACTGCTGAGTAGCTTAGACTGTGAGTTGTTTAGACAGATGTTGGTCATTTTCCCCCAGTCACTCGTGCAGCACCCTCTGGCACTAGACAAGCTGTCTGGGGACTGACCATCTTCCAGATTCTGACCAGGTCATTCCATGTTTAGTATCAACAGCATATGGTGTATTCAGCAGTAGGGTCTTACCATTAACCTTTGGTGGGTCATCAAGAAGTCTGACATAAATCTGTCTTTTTGGGGGAGGGGTGGACCTTGTAGGTCTCTCTGATCAGTTCATTGTGAAAGTTAACCCCATGCTGGTACTGGGAGTTATAAGTCAGTGCCAAGGAAGGTGAAGGAAGAAAAAGATCGGTTATATAAAAGAGAAAGAGGATAGAGAGGAGAGAGAGAGAGAGAGAAATAAACATGAAAGATTAATGTTAGTCTTCGTAATGTCCTCTCTGGGTCCCTGTGGTTCAGGTGTTCCCTCTATGGGCCTGCTGAAGGATCAGTGTTTTAGCCTGTTGTTCAGAGTATAGGATTTTATGGTTCCATTTCCATTTGGGTTCCTATTTGTGTCCCCCCATCCTTACCCTCCCTCCCACCTTTAAGCTTCCTCCCACTCTTACCATCCCATCCTCCCTATTGTCTGGTCCTCAGGGTACTTATTAGGTTTGGCAGCATCTCAGGCAGATTCAGTTTAGGAGCCACAGATGAATGAGACCACGTGACAATTATCTTTTTGTGATTGGGTGAGCTCACTGAGAATGATCCGTTCCATGTTCGACCATTTTTCTTCAAATTTAATTGTTTCATTTTTCCTTACTGCTGCATAGAATTCCATAATGTAGATATACCACATCTTAGTTATCCATTCATCTAATGATGGACATCTGGGTTGATTCCAGCTCCTTGCTATTATGAATTGAGCAGCTATAAACATAGTTGAGCAAATCTCTCTGATCTGAGGCTTGGAGCTTTCAGGGTAAATGCCCAGTAAAGGTGGTAAGTCTATAGTCATCCTTTTCAGGAGTCTCCATATAGCTTTTCATAATGGTTGTACCATTTTACATTCCTACCAACAGTGAAATAGTGTTCCTATTTCTCCACAGCCTCGGCAGCATTTTTTTTTTTTTGAGAAAGAGAGAGAGAGAGAGGGAGAGAATGGGCTCGCCAGGGGCCTCTCAGCAGCTGTGAATGGATTCCAGACACCTGTGCCCCCTTGTGGGCAAGTCCAGCATTACACACTTGCATCACTTTGTGTCTGGCTAAACGTGGGACCTGGAGAATTGAATGGGTGTTCTTAGGCTTGGCAGGCAGGCGCCTTAGCCGCTAAGCCATCTCTCCAGCCCTAGCTTGTCACTTTTTTATACATACTGTGATGGGGTCTTTTTTTTTTTTTTTTTTTTTTTAAATATTGTATTCCTAGCTGTGTGTGGTGGTGCATGCTTTTAATACCAGCACTCAGGCAGAGGTATGAGGATTGCCATGAGTTTGAGGCCACCCTGAGACTACATAGTGAATTCCAGGTTAGCCTGAGCTAGAGTGAAACCCTACCTCAAATAAACAAAAGCAAAACAAAACAAAAATAAAATTGAAATAAACATTGCATCCACTTTATAGACAACATAAAATGTGTAAGTGAAAACAACAAAGCTAAGAGTGACAGCTTTGAATATAACTTGACTTACATTAAGGAGGGTAAAGCTGTATTATTTTATCAGCATGCAAAAAAATATGGTGAAGGACCTATTGTAACTATGTATATCATACATAGTAGGTCCAAAATACTGAGGTTCTTCTGGTAAGATAGAAGGGAAAAGTTAAATATTTTTTTATACTGTATTAGTATTTGCTGTACATTTCTTCAACAAATCCTTATTAAATATGCATTGTCCTAGATCTGATATGAAGTGTTTGAATTGTATCAAGAAAATCTCTGGTGTCCACCATCATGGAATTTATCATGGGAGAATCAGAGTATGTGACTAACTATATAAACTGATTTGACAGGGAAATTTGATGTTATAGAAGAAAAGCCACATATTCCATGAAAGCACGTATGAAGGCTGGGTATTGAGTGTTGAGAAATGCAGGGTCAACTTTGAATTAAGTTATCAGAAAAATGATTTTGTTAAGGGATGACAGTGAATTTGGGACTTGAAGATTTATCAGTTTTGAGGAGCATGGAAGGTAAGCACAAGAAATGGGAACAGATTTGAGAATGATCTGAACTCTAAGGGTGAAATTAACATGGGGCTGTGTGGCTAAAACATGATGAATGAAAAATAGAAGTCATGAGACATGGCAAAACAAATACCTGGTTTCTCTTTTTCATCAGGTATCCTTTTTAAATACATAGATGTTGAGGTATTGATGAAATAATGAAGTTAATGAAATCAGTGATAAAGTTTGCATACTGAAGGAAAGCTTTAGTTTCAAAAGGAAAGACCATATGATGCTATGGACACTGAGAAAATCGTAAGAGCTAAAACTTTGTCTCACCCTAGATAACATTTGAAGGAAAGAGAAAACTAAAAGGAGGAAATGAACAATATACCCTTAGGGATAGTATTTTCCTAGGATGCATGATGTCTGGGGGTGGATCTGCAGTACATGTGTACACACACACACACACACACACACACACACAGAGAGAGAGAGAGAGAGAGAGAGAGAGAGAGAGAGAGAGAGAAATGATAAAGCATAAATAAAGTAGAATCAAGATCTTTAGGGTGCCACATGCAAGGTTGTCCCTGCAGAGATCTCAATGAGAACAATATCCCATATTAGAAGCAGAGCCCAGTGTGGAGAAGAAAGAGCACAATAATTGGTACCCAGGTCTCTAGAAGAAGGCAATCAGCACCTGTATTTCAGACAGGCTTCATTTGAAGAATTGGCAGGTCCTATTGCCACTGCTTTTCTCCTTGTCATACAACAGGGCTCTTCTCCCCATTAGTAAGTCCTGTTCAGTAATTGCTCAGGAACAATGTCTATGCTATGATATTGCTCTATCTGAAGCCTAGTGGTCTTTGCACATAGAATATAACCAATGGGTATTATCCTTTTTCTTCTTAATAGTATGGTGAGATAAAAGAAATATAAACCTAATCATTTCAGCTTGGGTTTTATTTAAAGCACACCTATATTTATTAAACACCAAAATTATTTAATTTTTACAGTAAGTTAGTCAATGAGCCCATGATCCAGAAAGATACACCTTGAGGAATTAAACAAAATTAGTATAGTTGATTTATTTTCTTTGATTGGAGCCTTTTCCCTTTCACCCCTTTGCTGACAACTTCCTAACTCTAATCAACTTCTTTTAAAGCTTCAACACTGATCTTTTATTCTGCCCTTATGTTGGTAGTGATGGCGTTAATACCTCAACTCATACATCATCTGTTGAGTTTGGTCTGGAATCCCTACCTTTTAGGACTGCTGTGCCTATTTCTACAAGGAATGGCAAGGTCAGATTTCTGTGTGAAGAAAGAACCTCATATATCCTTGCTGTTGAGGCTTGTAACATTTTGTGTTATCGTGGACAGAGAATTTTGGCATAACAATCTCTTTAGTTGCTTTTTATTCTTGTCACTATTTTATCAGCATCTGTCAGGCAGGGATACATGCTGTCTCTGTTTTTTATGACATGGCCATCCTGGGTATCTAGCAGTGATGCCGCAATTCCTGCAGGCAAGCACTTAACACTGATTGTGATGCTGGTGCCGAGACCTGCTCATCAACCTTTAAGAATTACAAATACTTCAATTTGGACTCACATTTTATATTTAATATATTTTCAACATGCCTTGAGATCCTTGTGAATGATAAAATCCTATCTGAATTAGTTGCTTTTGTTGCAATTCTGAGCAAGGAAATGCTGGAAGTCACTCTTGAGTGACTGTGGTGAACATTGCATTCTGAAGAAAATGCCTGTGGAGGTCTTTATAACAGCATTTTATCAGCTATTCACATTATAAAAGACAGAGTTTTCAAGAGAAAATTCATGACATCAAACTTATTATAAGTTTCCCCCTTATTTTTAAAATCAAATCTTAACATTTGAAACATAAAATGTACTTGATAGTTTATTTCCTTGCAATTTTAGTTGTCTTCAAATAAGAACACACAATTTTAATTGTGACCAAGCTTACGGAACATTTAAAGATTAACTATATGGTTAACTTAATTGGCCCCAAGGCTTTTCTTCAGAGAATTAATTCATATAAAAATGAACAACACTAGCCAGGCGTGGTGGTGCATACCTTTAATCCCAGCACTCAGGAGGCAGAGGTAGGAGGATCGCCTTGAGTTCGAGGCCACCTGAGAATACATAGTGAATTCCAGGTCAGCCTGAGCTAGAGTGAGACCATACCTTGAATCCCCCCCCAAAAAAAAAATAAATAACAAAACTAGAAAAGGTAGACACACACACACAATGAAAACTTTTTTGTGTGTGTGAATTGAGAAACTCACTTCTCTTTGCTACCCACAGCACTTACTTATGTCTATTTCCTCACCTTTTAAATATAGACAATGATTTCCTTTACCTGCAGTCATTATATTTTTTTCTGAGCAAAATGACAGAATCTGTGTGATAACACATATAAAGCTAACATGTACATGGAACATTAGAGTTGCTCATTGAGAACACATTGCTAAACTCCCTGGACTAGGCATAGAGCCCACCAAGGTGCACATTGAAGTTCTACTTCTTAGTCAAAAAAAATCAAATTGAGAAAATGTATTTTAATCACATTTTCATCTATTGGGTAACATATAAGACAAGGCTTAAATATGGACATCATAACTATTTTTAGAATAGATTTATTATTATTTTAGAGCAATTCACTAACTTATGGGAGTCCTTGCAATCAGAAAAAGATACTTAGTTGGAGTGGTCATGATGTCCCTGGCTCCAAGAATAGACTAGGGTAAGTCCAAATTAATCACGAAGAAAGTAGTTTATATATCCCTGAGACTGTGAAAGGAAAAGCTTTCCTCAGCATTGCTCTAGAGATGTCAGACCAACTCACCTGGGACAATGGTTGTTTAAAAAGTAGACCTGCAAAATGGGTCTGGGGGATATATAGATAACAGATGATCCATAAAGAGATAATATGTAGATAATTGGTAATAGATATTAGATAGATGATAGAAAACAGATAGATGACAGATTAGATTATGATATTTAGATAATATATAAAAATAGGTAATAGTTGATAGATTAAACAAAAGGATACTTGATACGTTTTTTTTTTTATTTACTTGATGTCATTAGTAAAGCAAAAATCAAATCTTAAACTCATAGCAATGGAATAATTTGAAATGTAACAAAACATTACCTGTTAGGTGTTTTGGTCCTGAAGAAGAAATAACTTCATTATTTGATTCTTCTATCTTCTTGAAATATGACTTATTTTGTTGATTGATTGATTAGAGACAGAGAGAGAGAGAGTGAAAATGGGTGCACCAGGGCCTCTAGCCACTGCAAGCCAACTCCAGACACATGTGTTACCATGTCCACCTGGCTTATGTGGGACCTGGAGAATCGAACCAGGGTCCTTAGGCTGCACAGACAAGCACCTTAACTGCTAAAGCATCTCTCTAGCCCCTTCTTGCAATGTGAAACAGAGCATTTTCTAGCTCCTTTGGTGCTACAGATGTTCAGTGGCCACTATGAGACCCCACATGCTCCCTTTTGTCTATGCCACAATGACCACAGCTCCTTTAATGATCACTCCTTCACTAGCCTGGGCCCTGTGACTGATAAACAGTGTATTGTCTTCTACCATGAATTGCATGTTAGTCTTTGCACTACAAACCTCATTTATCTTGGCCTTTGTAGTTGCAGTGTAATCTACTTTAACTTGATTTAATATCTGTGTTATGGTTTGACATGTATTCCCTGAAAAATATATTCTAGAGTTTTAACCCAGCCCCTTCAGTATGTAACCTTATTTGGAGATTAATTAAACGTAATTTATGCAGAAGAAGTCATACTGCAGTTGGATGGGTACCAATGCAATATGACTAGTGTCCTCATAGGAAGAGAAAAATATTGACAGACACAGGGGAGGGCACCATGTAATGACAGGAAGATTGATTTGTGGTGAATGCAAACCAAGAAACACTAACCCCTGCCAAAATCCCCAACAGAAGCTAACAAGGCAAGGGAGGATTATAATGCAGTCACATGAGACAGTACTATTGGTGTTGTTGCTGTTCTTGTTACATATCATTCTCATTCTTTATAATAATGCCAATAACACCCTGTAGAAGAGGAATTACAGCCAGGGCCTTTCACCCTTGTTCAATATTTCAATAGGACTTACTCACAGAGATAATCCTTAAAGGAAGCCAATTTTTATACTGGAGGAGTGCCTGTTTGAGAGTTCACATCACAGTTTTGCATCATCTGAATAGCCTAAAATGATCACCTATTTCGTCCCATACTTCTATGAATTTCCATGTATGTACATTTATAATTGTCATTTCTTTATAGTCAGTCTTTTCTTTACAGTCGTCATCATGTATAGACTAGTTCAAGGAAATAGTTTACATATGGACCTTTCCCTGAGACTGAAATGCACAGCTTTCCTCAGCATCACTACAGAGATGTCAGACCAGGCATCATTTTGCCCAAGATGAATGTCCTGCCTCTCAGAACTATTGCCATTCACACTCTCTACCCCATCTGTATGAGGGCTAGATTTTCTTCATGTTGAACATCCTGATTCATGCTGACTCAGTGAACTCTTCTTTGACTATCATTCTTCAAGCTCACCCCATTTGATGTTCAGTTATGATTGTTTACTTTTCCATAGGTCCATGTGAGGATAAAGTAACCTGCCTATTGTACCATTATCCTGAGGTCCTCTCACAGTAATGACCTATCTTTCTTACATGGAAAAGAAATTACAATACAAAAGAAAAAAAGAAAGAAAAGAAAACAGTACAAGTGATTGTGTGTTTCAAGAAAAAGGTTATTTCCCCTCTAACTCTCAGAGGTTTATCCTAAAAGAGAGGGTCAATAATAATTTAGTATTAGTTGATCTTGTTACCTCAATGACAGCAAGAAATAATAAATACCTAACAAGCTAGAGAATTTTCAGAAGTCTGTGGTCAGATATCAAAGTTTTGGATATTATGTTTTATGGTCATTACTTTAGAGTATTGTGACACATGTCCATACTGTAATTAATCAGTATCCTTACATGACAGTGAGAACAGAGCCAGAACTATAGAATAAATTATTTTATTATTATTTTAAAATTATTTTAAAATGTCTCAAATATTTTCTCAAAATTACTATGACAAAATCATCAAGTGTTACCACACAAGAATTTGATTTTTCAGGCATGAATTCTTCCCTTCCAATAGTGAGGAAAGTAAAACTCCAATTCCTTAAGCTCGATTCAAAAAATCCACCTGGAGACAGAACATGTGGGCTCACACCCTGTAGCCATATGAATGTGAGTGATGCATCTTCTCTAATTGCAGAAAGTGCCCCCCCCATTGAAGACAAAAATGGTCAAAATAGTATTATAAAAAGTGTGATAATTTTTAAAGTAATTCCTGCTTTATACAATACCTACTTTTGAAAATATTGTTCTTATTATGTGGTGGGTTCAGATCCAGATGAAAGTCTTTTTCAGATATATCACAATGTCATTCTTGCAATGTTTGGGTTTTGTTTCTAGAAACAAACTGTTATGGTGATATGCACAATGCTATATTATAATATATATGCTATTCCACATTATATATGTTATATATCAACATATATAGAACCTAAAAATTTTATTATTCTCACAAAAGCCTTCATTAGTTTCTTTAAGTTGGTAAAGTAATCACCATGAGCCACAGGACCTCTGTAAGTGGAAGAGGCCTGAGGTGAAGAGGTGTGGCCTCACGGAAAGAACATGTCTGCCTCTGGGATCAGTTTCTCCTGGTATAGCAATTTCTTCAGAATTGAGAGTAAATGTTTTAACACTGATTAAACCAGTGACACCCACCTTTCAAAGTATACTAGGTGATAACAACAAAATTATACATTAATTAAATTGTGGAACAATAAAATGAGTCATCTTAAATAACCAAATGCCATAATCCAAAGAAAAAGGATTGGGTAGTAGCTTCATGTGCTTATTGGGCCAGAGAACTGTCAGTGGTTCTGTGATAGCCACCAGTTTTGTGATATTTTTTTCTTTTAGGCACAATAAACTCCATTGAAATGGAGAAAAGTGATCTGTTTTGTGTTTTCTTGGTTATTTTTTGACTTTTTTCCATTATTCTTTCTGTTCTTCCAATAACCAATCACCTAGGAATAATGAGAGCAGTCACAGTGATACCAGATAAAACAATGATATCATTGTCTACAAGTCCTCCTTCCAAATGGTTCATAGATGCAAGCTGATAACAATACCCAAAATATCACATCAGTACTAACTTATTACTCTTACTTTATAGCCAGAGGTGAAGGAACCAAAAAAGTGACCGACTACTGACCAGTGCCAAGAAATGCTTAACATATATCCTCTGCCCTTTCTCTTCTCTCTTCCCACCTCACTTTTTTCTTTTTTAAAAATCTAATTCCTCTCTCAATACATTCCTTAAAGATTTTCCTTTGCAGTTGGAAATGATTTCTTCCTGGGCTACGTAAAATTCTTAACATTCAACTTGGCATCTGAAATATAATATGTGACCTTGACTAATGTGTCTCATAAACCTGGCTTCCTAAGGAAGAAGAAATCCTTTTGAATTGTGCTGACATCTTTTTGTCAGGTAGAAAACTGTATAGAATTTATGAACCCTCCAAATGGAATATTAAGTTATTACAGGGATTGGTAAAAGTGTTATAGACATGCTTTGGAATATAATTGACATTAGAGGAAAATAAACAGATGACCCAGGATTCTTTTCTAATCTTTGACTGAAGTAGACTCTCAAAGCAAAATAAAAGAAGGTACATTCTTAGAAAATTATTCTGCTGATTCAATAGAAAAATCCAAAAGAGCTATCATTCCAATTATTGTGGGAATTTTTTGGCAGCAGTATTTTGTTTTGGAATCCTTATATTTGTTCAAGAAAATACATATTTTGAATGTGAACTCTCATCTCTAACTTCCAGGGAGTCAGTAATGTTCATCTGAATCAGATAATATTTGCTTTAAACACCTAGTGTTTGAAAACAAGTAACCTTATGCAGAATTCTAGCACTAAATGTGTAATTTCAAATACATTTAGATATATTGATAAAGGAGCATAGATATTATATTTTCATATATGCATATTGTGATATATCATAATTACATCTATATATTTATATTTATATTCATATGTATATGTGAAACTAAATTGTGATCCTGTGGGCCATCTAAATCTATCAGAACACCTTTGACTAAATATTGAACCTTGTCTTGTTAATTTTCACTTATGTCCAAATTTCTCTTCCATGATCCTTAAGAACTTGCTCCTAACCCAAAGACAGGCAAGAAAACATGAGGCTGAGCAAGATTGAAGAAAAGAAGAGATGTTTTCTTCTGATACAAAATAGAAACTAAGTTGTTTGTTCCATATTTCTTTCCTCTTGGAACCATCTAAATTTTGCCTGGCTTTGTTAGCCTTCAGGCCCTCTCTAAAAGGAGGATGGGATGGAGAGATGGACCAGTGAATAAAGTGTTTGCCATTCAAACATGAGAATCAGTACTTATATTTCTTTTCCAACCAAAAACAAATTGCCTGACATAGTGGTATGCCTGTAATTCCATTGCTTAGGAGACAAAGAAAGGGAATCTCTGGCACTTATTGGTTAGCCATTCTAGCAAATCAGGGAGCACTGGATACAGTTAGAACCTGTTTCAAAGAATAAGGTAGAGAGAGTATGGGAAGACACCCTGCATTGATCTCTCATGCTTCCACAATGCCTCCCAGCACACATACATATACAAAATACACCACACAAATACATAAAAAATATATTAAAATATGGGGCCTTTAGATAATATCTTAGCTAATACCTAGTGGGAAAAACAAGGATTAAGCATTAGAGAATCTAATAGATAAAAGGAAGTATACAATTAGATTGAAAATGCTTTTACATTTATTTTATTTTATTTTATTTTATTTTATTTTATTTTATTTTATTTTATTTTATTTTATTTATTTGAGAGAGAGAGAGGAAGAGTCATAGAGAAAAAGAATGCCAGAGCCTTCAGCCACTGCAAACGAACTCCAGACACATATTCCCCCTTACATCTGGCTTATGTGGGTCCTGGGGAATTGAACCCGGGTGCTTACGCTTCACAGGCAAATGTCTTAACCACTAAGCCATTTCCTCAGCCCGCTTTTACATATTTTTGAAAAGGTCAAGCCTCCACCACTGAGTACTCTTTTTTCTAATGAGGATAGGGAAGAAAACACAATGGCAAGGATTATGTTTTAATTAAAAGTCAACTGAGGGGGACTTCCGGGTAAGATGGTGGCATAGGAGCCACACCAAACCAGCCCAGGGAGGGATTTAAGCAAAACCACAGTGAAATACACTCTTCTTCTGAAAAGTGCAAGAGTATAGGTTTCTCTTAGACACAGCGGAGACACAGGAGAGAGCAAGATCCATTAGAAAGGAGGAAAATGGCCAGAATCCCACTCAGGAGCTTACGGATCTGATCACAGCAGCCACAATTCTCACGCCAGACACCACCCACCAGGTGCACTGAGCAGCAGAGACCAAACAAGGGGACTTTCCAGCCTCATCACCTTCCTTGCAGAGTCAAGAAATCTAAAGGAAAGTCAGGTGAGATCAACTAAGGAGTTACTGAAAGAGATACAGGTAGGACTGTGTGAGCAACTGCAGGCATCCTGAACTCTTCCATCCCCCAACTGTCAGGACCACAAACCTCCAGCATTCAGCCCCATCTAGCACAGCTGAGCTAAGCTCCAGCTCCACAGAACAAGATGGAGGGATTGAGGTGGTCAGTCAGCATTGGTGAGATTCAAGCCACACCAAAAGGTAACAAGGATGAATGACAACAATGACAACAACAACAAAAAAAAAGTACACAAGGTACACAAGGACAGAATTTATTGGCCCTTTGTTGATTTTCTGCAAGTTCTGCTAGTATCTTGGCTAGGGTTGCATTGCTTTTATCTTCATTTTGGAGTTCTGATCCTGTTGTCTCTTCAATGTTTTGATGAGACTTCCATTGTGGGACTGGGTGACCTTGTTGGATTTACTTTTAATTGATTTTTCATGTCATTCCTTTTGTGCTGTGGTCTGCCCATCACAGTGTAGGAATCTTAGTTAATTTAGGAGAAAGTTGTAGGTGACCCTTGAAGTGTCTTCAGTGATTATTGCCTTTTGTGTTTGCCTCAATTAGGCTTCTGATGCCAATGGGGCCTTTCTACTTAGACAGAAAGTGCAGGGGAGGCTCTGGTAGGGGTCCCAGGACCTGATTAAGGGGCTTGTTGGTTGGTGGTTGGGGTACAGGACTGGGTGGTTAGGTGCTTCAAGGGGATAAGGGGGAGTGGGACACAGAAGACTGGTGTTGTGGCAGGTTGGTTGAGTTGGTAAGGATGGGATTGCATGGTCCTATTATGCTGAGGGGTGAGGGGATGAGATACTGAGATTGGGGTCTGTTGGGACCATGTTGCACGGGTGGATAGGGGTGGATGGTGCTGCCAAGTTCTGTGACAGAGTGGGGCATTGAGATTGTACTGCTGTGGGTCAAGTGACACACTGGGGGATGGGCATTGGTCTACGTGGGGGGAAGAGGAGGGAAACAGATGGAGGGAGGAGGGAATGGTACCCTGCTGGCCTGTGTCTAAATTGCCTGCAAGATATGCAGTAGGACCTGGTTGCAGCTGGGATGGCAGCCAGGTGGCACGAAAGTTCAGGAATGAAGAGAGAAATGCTAGCTTGCTGGCCTGAGTCTGAGTTGCCTGCATGGCGGATGCAGCTGGTATGGGGATCAGATGTCAGGAAAGCCCAAGGATGGAGGGGAAGTGCTAGCCTACTTCCCCGGGACTGCTTATCCTGAGGTAGATCAGGAGAGGGTGGCTGGGAAGGTGGCTGAGACATAGGCTGGGAAGGCCCCTGGGACCGCGGCTGGTATGGCTGCTTGAGGGGTTTGGGGGACTAATGTGCTATCCAAGAGTGTGCGAATCAGCTGATTCCCTACTTTGCTCCTCTGGGCCCTCCCACTGGAGGACTACTAGGATCTCCAAACCCCTAAGTACCCCAAAGATCTTGTCTTTCCTTCCCCACAAGACAAAGCATGGTTAGGCGGATGCCACCTTGCTCAAATTTGATTTATCTTCCCCACACGGCCTCTTCTCACTCATATTTCCTTAAGTGTTAGGAACAACAAAAGTCAGAATTTCTTCATCACTAAAAGATAGTTTCAGAGACAATAAAATCATGTTCTCTATACTATGTTTTAAAGTCACTATGTTGATTGGTTAGTTTCCCCATGCTCTTGGCTGTGTTTATGTGGATGAATATATTTCAGGTACATCCAGAGAAATCTTAAAGCAAGAGTGCAGAATGTTTATATTTGTGTCTATTGCTCTTATTTGAAATCTACCTAAGATTACCATTTTTCACTTATTTTGTCACATAATGATACTGTTAGTTCCTTAATTTGTATGTGTGTGTGTGTGTGCACGCTTGTGCAGGTGGATATGTGTGCACCTACGTGTGGAGGCCAGAATACAATCTCTGATGTATTTTCTTCAAGAATTCCATCTCCTTTTTTTTTTTCTTTAAGGCAGGGTGTACATTGTCCTGGAGTTCACCAATTAGACTAAACTAGCAGACTAGTAAGTTGTAGGGATATGCCTGTCTCCACTTCCTCATCATTGAGATTACAAATGCATGGCACCATGTTTAGTATTTTATTGTGGGTTTGGGACTTGAATTCTTGTCTTCATACTTGCATGGAAAGCACTTTATTGGCTGAGCTGTCATCCCCACCCACTATGTATGTTATTTTATGTAGCAAATTCATTAATGTTCTGACAGCAAATCACTGGAATATTATGAACGTGCAAGGTATTATCTGTAGAAGCTTAAGACCTTCATCTGCAAATGTCAAGGAGTCTCTGAACTTTCTTCTTGTGGTACTTGTGATACTACTTCATTGCTTTGGGTTATGGTATCAAAATTTGCATTTAAAATATCTCATAGATTCAAATTTTAACTTAGTAGCTACTTTAGTAGATAATAATTTGAACTTTTAACCTGGAAATCTTAATTAATTATGGTGAGAAAGTGGTAATATTTCCACATATTCTATAGAAACTCCATGCATGATAAAAAAGACTATGTAAATCAAGTAGAGCTAAAGTGCCAACTGGAAACAAGTGTGTGGGAAAATAAATATAAAATCTCTTGTTGTTTCTTTTCTTTTTCTTTTCTTGTAGTAGGAATTGAACACAAATCATCACATATGCCAGACAAAGTTCTTTACACTAAGGTACACCTCCATCTCCCAAATTTCTTCTGTTGAACACCCACATGATTATAAAAATATTGAAGCTGGGGCTGGAGAGATGTCTTAGTGGCTAAGCACTTGCATGTGAAGCCTAAGGATCCTGGTTCAAGGCTCAATTCCCCAGTTCCCACGTAAGCCAGATGCACAAGGTGGTACATGCATCTGGAGTTCGTTTGCAGTGGCTGGAGGCCCTGGTGTACCCATTCTATCTCTCTCTCACCTCTTTTTCTCTATGTCTGTCAGTTGCTAATAAATAAATGAAATTAAAAAAATATTGAAGCTAACAATTAAAATTAAGTGAACTCAAATGCTGATGATTCCTGGGTAATGTTTATTTTATTTTATATTTAAAATATTTTTATTTATTTATTTGACAGAGAAAGAGGGGGAGAGAGAGAGAGAGAGAGAGAGAGCTAATGGGTGTGCCAGGGTCTCCAGCCATTTTTACAAATGAACTCCAGACATGTGTGACCCCTTGTGCATCTGGCTAACATGGGTCCTGAGGAATCAAACCTGGGTCCTTTGGCTTTGCAGGCAAACTGCCTTAACCACTAAGCCATCCTTTCAGCCCCTGGGTTATTTTTAATAATAAAATTGAATAATATAGAAATAATTGACCTAGTTTCTACAGAAAATATCTATATAACAAGTCATTGGTACCACTAGGTGTCCATTTTTATTATTTATCCTTATTCCATAGTGATTTCACCATTTTATATGTATTCAATCTTTAGACCTCTATTACCCTCTCTTGTTCTCCATCACTCCCTCTTCTTCTTCTTATACTAACTAGTAGATACATTATTGATGGAAATAACTCCCCGTCCCTGGCAACCATTTATTACCTGTAGCTCCACAGGGAGGGTTGGAGTCTCAAATGTGCTTTCCCTTTCCATGATAAATGGATGAGTTGTCCTATTTTGTGAAGGTTTTGTGCATGCAATCATATCTAATCTGAGTTCATTAGTGCAATGGCCATGTTATGTCAAGCTAAGACGTAACTCCACCCAACAACTCATACATCCTTTCTCCTCCCATTTCAATAATCCCTAAAGACTCAACCATAAAACAGAACAAATAAAACTTTCAACAAAGTGGCAGGATACAAAATTAACACTCAAAAATCTTTAGCTCTCTTATATAACAATGGCAAACATATTGAGCAAACAATCAGTACACACTTCCATTGGCAATAGTCTCAAAAATTATACCATGGACATCTATGTTTTGATGTCACTATCTACATTTCTACCTCTTTCCTTTCCATAAAAGTATTTTTTCTATTTCCTAGATTAGAGCTTTGACTAAAATTTCGAAGTCAACCCAAAGCAAGTCTAACTGATGCAGGATAACTGAAATTCTACTATTCCATACCCAAGACTATGGCTGTGTTGTCTATCTGCAAACTGTTCAAGCAATGCAGTTTATTGTTTTCCTCTATAATGACAACTTGTTGGAATATTCTGTGATGAATCTGTGAAAAGTTGTGGCATCCGGACTTTTCTAGATTTTAGGTTAAGTTCATGGGTATAAAATATTGACCTCTACCATAAAAAACAACAGGAAAAATGTAGGAAAGAAGACACTCATGGGACCCACATAAGCTCTGTAAGAAAACTGGATCTGCTGGCTGTATTTATGGATTTGTGCTCAGCCATATATCCAATAACACCATACAGAGAAGAGCTAAATCAATCCAATGACTTTAGAAGAGAGAGAGAAGTGGGGAGGGGGAAAGGCTGTACCAGATCCAGATGAAAGCATTCCTGAAAAATTGAACTTTGCTGGGGATGTGGGACACTTGGTAGAGAGCTTGCCTAATATGCACACCGATTCTCAGCACCCTATAAACTAGTGGAGTGCTGATCCCTATGAATCCCAAATTCAAGAAGTAGAAGCTGTAGGATTAGAAGTTCAAGGTAATCATTAAGGCAGGCCTGGGATACATGAGAATCTGTCTCAAATTTAAACCAAAAAAAAAGAAAATACATTATAGTATTGGGAGGGGAAAAAAGACAAAAAGACATAGAAGGCATAGAATATAAATGGAATATAAGCACAACAGGCTCCACAGTATTGAGCAGGAAACAATTAGCTAAAAGAATGTATTTAGAGCCTAAAACTTATTTAGACCTATAGCAAAGTCACTCTTAATATAGTAATTGTTCCCTGGTATTGAATTGTGATTATTTACAGAATTCTCCTGGCAGTACCAAATCTGCATATGCTCAGGTTCCTTGTATGAAATGGCATAGCACTTTACAGATGTGTGCTCATATTCTCCTCTATACATTAAAACATCTCTATATTAGTTGTAATGCCTAATACGATGATTATTGTATGAAAATAGTGACTATTTATCTTATTCAAGAGATAACAAGAAAAGAAGTCTCTCCTAGGGCCAGGCTCAGCTGGACATACTTCATGTGGAAGAGTGAAGACTTGAGTTCAGATCTTCAACACATATGCACAATGCACAAAGCTGTGCATTGTGACATGTCTCTACTTATAGTGCTGAGGAGGCAAAAACAGGGGATACCCAAGGCTTGCTGCCTCATGAATCTAGCCAAATGGTGAGCTCTAGATTCAGTGAGAGGCTGTGTCTCAACAATAAAAGAGAACACATTCTTGGTTAGAGAACCTGTTTTAACATATAGCAGCAAATGCTGGGGAGATCCAAGATCCATCAATACAATAGGAAAAGCAATCTAACTGCCAAACACAAGACAAGTCATCTCTATTATATCTGCCAGGGCTCAGGGAAATTATAGAAGAAGTGGTAAATTAAATATCAGTGCTGCTCTCACTCTTAGCCTGACAACCTCCTCAATGGAGATGGTGGTAGACACTGAGCAGACACAAAACTCATCAAAGCAGAAAATCAGAGGCTGCTGAGAAATCAATACTAAATGAGACTCATAACACACCCTCTAAGGTTCAGAAATCATTGCAGAAGAGGAGGTGAAAAAATATGAGAGCCACAGGGTGGGAAGGTATATTCTGAGGCATTACCCTCTCCACCAGAGACTGATTGGAGCATTCATGGCTCCACAGTGGATAATCAATAATATCAATAATTCCACTGAGGAGGGCCCTCCCTGGGTACCCAATGGGAGTATGACAAGTGTACAATATATTCATGCAGTAAAGTTGTCAATTAAAAACTATAAGAGAAATGGAAGAAGACATTAACCTCTGGTCCACACATGCATGCACTTATGTGCATACACACACACACACACACACACACACACACACACATTCACTCTTTCCTCACACACAAACTGTCCAATGTTTACTATAAATCCAATATTTTTTATAAATATTGTTGATCTGGAGTTGGTTTTATCTTCCAACATGGAGCCTGAAGACATGGAATTCTGATGGGATATAAAATGGCAGTTATCAGTAATGAAGCAGGGAAGGATTGGCCTTTCTCTCTCCCTCTCTCTCTCTCTCTGTCTCTGACACACACACACACACACACACACACACACACACACACACACACACAGAGCGAGAAAGAGAGAGAGAGACAGAGAGAAAGAAAGAGAAGACAGTTGTAACTTCTTAAAGCTCCTGGAGGCAAGGGGACCAGTCCAGGAGCCAAGGCCAACACAAGATGACATATTTATACACACTAACACAAGATACAACTTTAACAATTTCAGATAATGCCATGAGGAGGGCCAGATGGTAAGTGAGCTGTCTGAAACATTTGTTTTCCTCTTGCTTTTGCTTCATGTTGTTAAAGATTTCTCTTTTCCAGCATCATTGCTATTTTTGGCCAGCTAATTCATTATTGGAACAGGTGGCATGCTGTAGACTGTAGAATGGTTAGCCGAATCACTGGCCTCATCCAGCTACAGTCTAGTAGAACCCTTCTCTACTGGCCACTTCACTTGTCATGACAAATGCTGTCAAATATATTGAAAAAACAGTCACCTTCTATGGACAACCAAGGGCATGGAACATAATGTTACAGCACAAGAATTTGTTCAGAAATCCAAGAAAATATGATACATCCTAGGTTTTAGCCAATTTCAAGTTATTTTATATATCACATATAATCATCAAAGGTGGCTTTTCTCTCCCCCACAGAAAATGCAATTTCAGTGTCCTCAGATTCATGTGCTAAATAATAATAAATTAATGATAATATAATAGAAAACAATTTAGTCATTAGAATGTGTCTTTAGAAGAATATTTGACTTTATGAGGAATTTTTTGCAGAATCTTACAATTGGGTATGTATGGTCCTACTCATTGGTTTTGGTGCTTTGGTGCTTACTGACATACATCACAAAGGAAAAGTGTGTACAAATAATGTCCATAGACATATACTTTTCAGAGGACCTGAGTGAACCTCACTCAGACATAGTAACAAAAGGAACATTTTTCTATGTCATACTTTTTCCTTTTGGGCCATTCTGATGAGTGGAAAAAAAGAACTAATATAGATATGCAGCTTTGTAATTTATAATTCCAGTATCTACACTCTGAGCAGAGAAGGTACAAGAAGCAAAATATAGAAATCCAGGAAATTCATTTTTTAAATTATTTATTTATTTATTTGTTTGTTTGTTTGTTTGTTTGTTTGTTTGTTTGTTTGCAAGCAGAGACAGAGAGATAGAAGACAGGCAGACAGAGAGAGAATGGGCATGCCAGGGCCTCTAGCCACTGCAAACAAACTCCAGATGCATGTGTCCCTTGTGCATCTGGCTTACGTGGGTCCTGGACAATTGAACCGGGATCCTTTGGCTTCACAGGCAAATGCCTTAACTGCTAAGCCATTTCTCCAGCCTCTGGAAATTTTTTTTTAATTTGTATTTATTTATTTATTTATTTATTTGTGTGAGAGAGATAAAGAGCGAGATTGTTATAAAGAGAGAATGGGCATGTCAGGATCTTGAGCCACTGAAAATAGACTCCAGACACATGTGGGTTATGTGAGTCCGGGGGAATCAAACTTGGTCCTTAGGATTTTCAGGCAAATGCCTTAACTGCTAAGGGGTCTCTCCAGCCCAAAGTTCTGGAAATTCATAAGCATGTAGGCTGGGGTGTCCTTATTTATATAAACATAATACTTTTTTTCATATCTTACTTCCTTTTCTGGCTGTATGTTGAGTAGTACTCAGTGCTTCCCTCAATGGTTTATATTCTTTTGGGTGAACAAAATTACTGTATATTCCCTTGCTTGTGTCACTGTGCTATTACATATGAGAATGACAGAGTGTTCTTGGGCAATATGACCACCTAGAGCATTTTTGATGTTAATAGTTTAGTATTATTTCATTTGGGCATCTATTTTAAATGAAGCTGTAGATTTCAGTTATATTTATCTTATTTGTACCAACAGCTATATTAAAAAGGGACCACAAATTTTCCTTCTGCTTGTTAACTATGGTCTTGGCTTTTGGGCATTAGTATATGTTCCCTAGATTGTAAATACTCCTTTTTCTGAAATAGTATTCACCCTTGAAAATTCAACTTGTTTAGCTTATCAGTTTGGCTTCTTATTTTTTATCCTAGTAATGTGTCATCTGGAATTGAGAGGGGTGAGTCATATATCTATATATATTTTTGTTTGTTTGTTTGTTTGTTTGAGGTAGCGTCTTGCTCTAGACCAGGCTGTAGTTGACTATTTAGTCTCAGGTTGCCTCAAACAATCACAGTGATCCTTCTTAAGGCTATCACAATTGGTTCTGAAAAGAAAGATTTGGTACACACACACACACACACACACACACACACACACACACATATAAATAACCATTCAATCCAGTTTTTGTTCCCTGAAGCTTTATGGCTGATGGAAAAAATCTATAGAATATATTCACTGTTGTTTTTACACATAAAGAAGGACTTCTTTTGGTATACTTTTTATCAATCTGTATAAAACTATCATGTAGCAAAGAAGCTATTAAGGCCAAGAAAAGCACTTTCTTTTTAACCAGGGTCATATCCATTGTGCCATAATGTGTGGTGTAATTTGTCTTTCAATTTTTAAGTAGATTCTATTCCAAGCACATTTTCAGAACATAGTCTAAGTCTATGTTTAAACAAAGTATGGGTTAAAGGTGGCATTTGTTTCTTAAAACATATAAAGTACATACCACTGGAGAGCTAACATTCATCCAACACAAAGGTCCCCAACAAACCACTGAACAGAGATGTAGATGTAGATGCTGTCTTGCCCATAGAGAGCAGTAGAAATAATTAAGGTAGAGAATGAAGACACAGAATGTTTTATTAACACCTATTTCTAGTGTGAGGCACATGCCACGTGAAACAGGACCAAAAACTGCAATGCAAGGATTCTTAAGCAGGTGGAAGCTAAAATACCAAGGTTCACAGTTGGCCTTAGGCAATATTTTTAACTTTTTAGGGAAAAAGTTTCTGTAAAATGGCTTTTGGTATTTTATTTTTTCAAATGTTTTTCTTTATTTGTGTGGAGAGCGAGAGACGATAGAGGGTGGGAGGGAGTTTGAATGCACTAGGTTCTCTTGCTACTGCCTTCATTGCTCTCAACTTTATTTACTCAGATGAAGTCTCTCACTTGAAGCAAATGCTTGCAGATTTGGCTAGTCTAGCAACCCAGCTTGCCCCAAAGCACTAGGATTACAGAAGGGATACTATGCTTGTCAGGCATTTATGTGGATGCTGGGGATCTAAACTCTGGTCCCAAGGCTGTTTATCCACTGAGCCGTCTTCCTCCCTCCTTGTTCTGTGTTACTAATAATTTCACAGTTATGTATTAGAAATACAATGGCAGAAAAGTCATGGGCCAAATACAGATGCTTCCTCCAATGTGTTTCTTTCTTTTTTTAAAAAAACTACTATACTGAGGTGTACACAACCTTACTAAATATATGTCAGACAAATTGAGGCAGAACATCTATTAGAATCATCATATAGAGACAACACAATTAGAGTTAAAGGAATCAAGAGACTTGCCCAAGTGACATAAATTAAAGTTCCAGAATGAAGGCTCAGCTTAGGTCTGTGATGCATTCCCATTGCTCAGTGTATTTTCGCTACTACATTAGGAAGTAGGGAAGAATATCTTGATCAGTTGACAGGCATAGAAAAACACGATCCTCCACAGATAGAGTACAATAGTAATGAAACAGATTCAGCATCAGTCAAAGATGCTCTTTAGTTCCTTCTTTAATCTAGAACTTGAAAGATGAACAAGCTGTCAAAGGACAGGACATTGAAACCAGCACAAATTTATCCCCATGGCTAAGAGTTTGTGAGATATCAAAGACCATGGACTTAATTAGGAGAGAAGTTATTCACTATGAATTTATCAAGGGATGGATTGAAGGGACCATAACAACAAGAAAATGATCAGAGTATAACACTTCCAGCCATCTCACAAATTTGACAAAGAAGGAATTTGTTTTATGGGTGTAAGTTAAATAGGCTTTAAAAAATAAGTATATGGAGATGGGACAGCTGGTGAGTGTCTTATGACTAGGTAGCTAAACTTGAAAAGATTCACTTTGTGGCCAGCATGTTTTTTGGAGCTGTCTGATTGCTCTGAGAAGGAACGATGCTTAATCAAAATTCGCTTAATGTGATATTTCTTCTAAAGGACAAGCAGGTCAGATAACCATATACAAGAAAAGAAGGGGAAGAGCAAGAAAGGTCTATGTCTAGTATCTTCATAGAAAAACAGGACTTTTCTAGGTGTCTGGTCTAAGTTGAATAGGGCAGGGTGCTTTTGTGCACCTGTGGTATTTTCAGAGAACAAGAGGAACAGGAAGGGCATCTACATCTGCATGGTTTCTAGGTTCATAGAGCTCCCATGAACTTCAACATTGTCAAATATATGATATTCAACTTCCTCTAGATACAGTACAAGCAGTCTTCAAGAGATTATTATCCAACTATAAATAAATGTGTCTAGGTAAATAAGATTTTTCAAAATTTCCTTGCTTAAATGGAAGAAACTGCATCACAGTATTGATGAGACAGTGTGCAAGAAAGCTGAAAATTTATTCATTCAGTATTATTTAAATTCCAAGTTTACCTTCTGTACCCAAATTCAGCTCTTAAATGTAAAATCCATTCACTTTAAGGTATATATATATATATATATATATATATATATATATATATATATACATACATACATACATACATACATACATACATACATATATGGACTCTCTTTTGACTTATCAAATTATTTTATCTTCTTGTTTTCACCATTAATAACAAAAAAATCTTTAAACCTAACAATATTTATATGAATCATAATCATGATTTTGGTCTTTCAGACAAGTAAGAAAATTTTTTTCTTTTAAGCAATCTCAAATTTTAAACAATAGAGCAGGCATGTGAAATTCAGTTTGACTCATTACAAAGCATGTTATCGTCTGTATATTTGCTTCTGCTTTTTCTTTCCAAGAATTGTGATATGGGAAAACAGTTTATGCATTCTCAGTATACAGAAAGGAAACTGAAAGTCAGAAAAAAAATGTCTCCTTTCAGAGATGGATGTTTAAATGGTGTATTCAGCTCTGGATCTCTAGTCTTTGAAGTCCATGTCTGTTAGTCTTTTTCACCAAATAATTGAACTCAGATGATGTTTTCCTGAAGAGGGAAGGCTGAGCAAAACTTTGAAGTGGCACTGGAATGCAAAGGAAGACAGACTCAGAAGGCTTTCAAAGAGACAAAGCAACAGGAGAGAATGAAGCATGATGAACACAGGCTGGGGATTTGAGGGCCTGGATGAAGAGATTTCATTAGCTGGCTCAAGGGAGAAAAATCAATAGGCGAGGTAGGCCATTAGAAATCACAAATTGAGGGAAGCTTGAGATCAATCTGGGGTCAGAATTACTTTTCCTGAGGCTCAGACATACTGTTTTCAGCCAAATGGCTTAGAAAAAAGATTCTTTTCTAGTGTCTCTAATGAACTCATGAATGTCTACCATATACACATTTTTAAATACTTGGAATTGAAATATAAATTAAAGTAAAAATCCTAAATATAAGATTCTAGTATATTTTAGAAAGCTTATTAAACAATTAGGGACAAATTCATATGAAAGATAAAGTGGAGGAGTGGTTAAATAAGAAAATGAAGTTCAAGGATAACTAAGTAAAGTTAAATTATAATAGCTTATTCTGTTACTGAAGACAAAACTAGACCCACTGGCTCTCCAAAATTCTTGCTCACTTATGTTTTTACAATTTGACCATTTGACTATCTTTGACACAATATAATATGGCTCATATGTCATTCTACTAGTGCAACTATCATAATAAAAAGTTAAACCAAATATTACAGATAAACAAGTGATACATGATTGCAGAAACACTGAATACTGAAATTATCCACAAGATAACCTGAATCCTTTTAGGAGAAGAAGGAGCTTAGACATGGAATTACGTTATGCTATTTGGGATAATAAGTATTTGAGTATATATCTGAACAGCAACTTAGATAATTATCACAATGAAATTTGATGTTTGAAAATATTCCTTCCTCCTGCATTTTAAAAGACTGATGTCCACAAATGTTCATAATTCACAAACGTTTTATAAACACCTCTGATAGAGTTGAGATACTAAATATTTGACTTAGTTTGAATTTAGATTTTTCCAAAATACAATATGTCAGTGACAGTAAAAATAAGTAGAAAGGAATTCATTCTCAGTTCTTTCACTTTTTCCATCAACTTCTACTGAAGAATGTACTTCAAAGTAAATTTCATATTCCTTTCTATTTATACTTAGTGGAAAAATCTGTAATATGGATTAAGTAAATATGAATTAATTTGTGAAAGTGTTTTAATAATTTGTTTCCTTGAGCAGTCCTTTGTGCAAGGATTGATCAAGATGACTTTAGTTTGCAGTAAAAAAAGAACAGTAAGAAACTATAGCAAACAAGCTACATTTATGAGGCTCCTGAATTCTTAATTTTAACTCATAAATATCTTCAACAAGGCATGAATTTCCAAGCTTATTCATCAATTTATTCATTTACTTAACAGATGTTTGTTGAGGACACTGTGTATCAGGATATATGTGCTCTGAATTCAGGATGTGGCAGTTATTGAGGCAGGAAACTTGGTAGTTCCCTGTTCATGATAATAGTACTAGGTGTAGAGAGGAAATACTACTGATTTTGTTTCACATTTTCATGCTATACAAGAGAATAAGAGGAATGATATAAAAATGTCACAAGTAAACTCACCTGGTATTGTAACTTAAGGACATGAACTTCATTTAAATACTAAGACTAGATTTGTTTGGCTATTTTCTTATTTTACATTTATTTCAATCTCAGAGTTTAGGATCAGCATCTTCTCTGAGAAACTAAACTAGGACTTTGGAATTAGAGGGGTATGAAAGCATCTAGTATGTCCACTTTTCCTACATTGTCATCTTAAGAAACAATGAAAGTGGGATTTGCAAATATTTCATTGAAGTAAGTTCATTTTAAGCATGATCTTTGGTTCAATGGTAGAATGCATTTTTAGAACACATAAGGTTCAATTGCCTACACAAAGAAAAACAGCTTGGCTGAAAATCTTCTATGAGTGATAATACAACTCCAATGTTTTAAGAGTTTCCAAAGATCCATTTTTGCCACACCTGCAAGAAAGGCAGACAGAAAGACAAAAACAAAACCAAATGTAATTTACAAAGGTTTAGAAATATAAACATGCATAAAACAATTTCACATTATTGTGTTTGGCAGATCATTTACATTTTTAAACCTGGAAAGTGGAAAGTTCTTGAAAAACATGGGGTAATAAATTTTGAAGATGTATTTACTTCATAAGGTCCTCACATAATACAGATCAGTAAAACAGAAAACTGTTTATTAATGTCACTTATGACAAAGTAAAATAATCATTTAATTCAATGTCATCTTATGACATAATGTCTCCGACACTATGAAAATTTAAAGTAGAAAATAGTCTATTGTTAAACAACTTGTTTATGACTTTTTGCCCTTATGATGTGATAAAAATGATTTAACATAACTGTATAAGAATGGCAAAAAAATAACTACCAATTTAGGTGTGGTAGTGCATAGTTTTAATCCCAGCACTTGGGAGGCAGAGGTAGGAGGATCACCATGAGTTCAAGGCCACCTGACACTGCATAGTGAATTCCAGGTCAGCCTGGGCTAGAGTGAAATCTTACCTCAAAAAAAAAAAAAAAATTACAAACTTGACCAGAAGCTATGACATTTCTATTTAACAAAACTCTTAACTTCATGAAAATCAAGTGAAGACAGCATTCCAAAGCATTCTTCATATCCTTTGGCTCCCACATTCTTTCCATCACCTCTTCCACAATGTTTCTTGAGGTTGACAAGGGATGATAGAGATGTCTCATCTAGGGCTGAACACTCCACTGTCACTTTCTCTAAGCACTTTGAGAAGTTTTGAGTCTCCCTAGTAGTCACCACCAACTTAGCAGTTGCATTCTTGACCTCACAGTGTCTGTGATCACTTGCACAATACTTTCATCAACATATTGTCATGGATGATGGAGGAGGGCAAATAAAAAGAGATCAAAATAGTAGGTGAAAAAAATGTAGTTGAAGAGGGGCTTCAGTGAGGTGTGATGGAGAGTATGGACAAAGGAAGGTGGTGCAAAGGGTTTATAATCAGAGTATATTTTGTATATGTATGGAGATTGTCAATGAATTTAGAAGAAAATTCAAGTAAAATATATATCATATTGCATCATATTGCATGTGAGATAATACTTTATATACTTATATTTATTTATATATAAACTATTAATAGTACTCATAAATAAATAAGACAGTATGAAGAAGACAGTGACCAAGAATAAGAGGCATGTAATTTAGCAGTCTGCATACAAATAAGTCTTAAATGAATTTTTGAAATGACTTTTAGCATTCTAGTTAATAAGGTAATTACAACAAAAATGATAACTTCATCTTTCTTCAAATATCGATTAACTGCACTGTGCAGTGACTGTTTTCACTGAAAATATAGATTCCACTACTGCAAGACCCGCAGGGAAAGAACTGATTAAAATAACTGCTTGTGTAAATTGTATATGTGTGTGTCGTGAGCTGAGTGCTAAGGCCTATTAAATACAGATATGCTGAATAAAAATTCATGTCCAATACCATATTTGAAATGAAATCTGAAAGATAAAGACGTATCATATAAAGACCTTAAGGATGAATAAGCCTGGCTCGCAGAAAAACAACTAAATTATGATAACTTAGAATATTTCCAAAAAAAAAAAAAAAAAAAAAAGGAGGCCATTGGCAAGGGTGAATGAATGAAAGGAAGAGGTAAATTTTGGCAGAACCCTGGATTTAGCAGACATACTCTTTGGTTAAGAGAGTGGGGTATTAATTAAAGGGAAAGGTGCTGAATGTCATTCCCCATGTCAGAGACAATCATAGTCTTGTGTGGAGCAAGGCTTCTGCATGCATCCCAAGTGGTTGAGATGGCTGGCTGGGTGGCTGGAGACTGGGTCATGAAAGGCGTGCTCATGGGTGAGGTGTGCTGACAACTTGGAACATGACATCAACATTAATTGCCTTTGTAGATGAGAAATAATAAAGGTTACAAATTGTTGTGTATATAGTTATGAGACCAATAGATAGGGGAATTAGGTGTGTTTAAATACGGAAAATACACAGATCAAGGTTAATGGGATTCTTTTTCCTGAAACTACAGGTAGACAGCTATAAAATTGCTTGAGATGGTTCTGGCCGTACTTCTTTCTTCACCTCACTGAACCCTGGCTCTAGCTATAATAGATCAGCTTCTCCTTAAAATATCTCCCTGCATTGAGGCATCAGGTGGTGAGAGTTGTTTATAAATTAGAATTTGTCTGTATGGGTCCCTGGAGCCTTCTTGTGTTCTAATCATCCTTTATCTTGCCCACAGTGAGCGTCTCTCTTCAAATGGAAACAAGCCAATATCCATGACTCTAAACTCCAAAGTATTCACAAGACAACAGCCCTGCACAGTTGTCATCTCTATCCACTGCCTCATCTTTACTTTAAACTATTTGTTCTTTAATATCCATTTCACTGATTCTCTGACCATATCCTGATGGATACAGATACAGGAAATGAGAAAATTACATGGCTAGAAATGAGGTGGCAGGTGATCATAGTAAAATGGACATGTAATTTCTGTCTGTTTGCTTCTATTCTCCTGCAGACCATGGAACAATATCTTAAGTCTGATAGAAAGATGGGGTTCACCAGAGTGGAGTACACCTTTTCTAAAGAAATACAATATTTGATTTAAAAAATTATTTACTTTCAAGCAAAGAGAGAGAAACAGAGAGTGAGATGGAGGGAGGGGGACACAGAGAGAGAGAATGATTGTGCACCAAGGCATTTTGCCACTGCAAATGAACTCCATATGTATGTGCTACTTTGTGCATACAGCTTTACATAGGTGCTGGGGAAACCTGAGCTGGCAGGCTTTGCAAGCAAGCACCTTTAATCACCGAGCAATCTTCCCAGCCCAGAATAGTTGATCTTTATTGAATGATCACATGATACATGTAGTAATTTAAAATAATATATTGGATTGTATGATTTTCTACTTATGATTTCGTTATAGAAGAGCCAGTGACCCAAAACCGACAGTTGAGTTTTGAGTTGCAGCTCAACATACTAAAGAGATTTATAATAATCACTTTAAAGGAGAGATCAAATATAGTCATTATCATTCCAAATTTGTATTTTTAACATCATTTTTATAAATGAGCTAATAGGGCTGTGAGTAGAAGATGGATCCATGTGTACAGGGTTTTCCATACAAACATGACAACCTTGAGTTTGGGTTCCACAGCATCCACAACCAGCCTGGTAACATGTGCCTGTGGTCCCAGTGCTGGGGTAGTAGAGACAGGACAATCTCTAAAGCCAGCTAGTCTAGCCAACATGGTGAGCTCTAGATTCAGCAAGGGATCCTGTCTCAAAAAATAAGGTGACTTGTAATCATACAAGGCACTGGATGTCAGTCTCTGGCCTCCACATATGAGTGTACATAGGTGGCTCCACATGTCTGAACCTGCACACATACATGCACACACCTCACACTTACAAATATAAAAAAAAACAATAGAGTTTATGTATAGGAATAATAATTTATAATGCATATTGTCCTATTAGTTATCTTGCAGAGAAATAATAAGGTTTGTGTTTTTGGAATTCTGATCTTCAGAACCACATGTACCAGAATAAGAAGAGTCTTTGAAATATCTAATAGTGAAGCAGCATGATGTCACAGGTTATAGGATGTTAGATGATCAGATGAGGATCTGAATTTTCATATGAAAGATTAAAAGGAAATTAATATCTTGAAAAAGCTAAGTATATTCACATATTCCTTATATCCCCACTGTGTTTATGGCTGTGTGGCAAGTGGGGAATTTGCATGCTCATAGGAAAGATTACAATTTAAAAATAAATGGCATTACAATTGTATGCTTAGTGTTTTGATTTCCATTTCTTTTGTGTGAGATATTATAGAGTATTTACATTCTCTTCTCATTGTGTTCACAGACGTTTCCCCTAGAGGACAACAATAAGTGATGCTACCCTTCTACAATTAACTTCAGGTGGATAAATACTTTCAATAACTCCATCTTTCATTTGCAAACAGTATTAATGATACAAATTTATAGGCATGACAAAAGTCATTTAAATCCCAGAGGCTGTATCTATCCCCCAAATAACTGTGGTAATTATATAATTAGGAAAGGCACTTAGAGAGACATGCACAAATGTTCATTAGTTTGAAAGTCAAAGGAAAGAGATAATGATCAATATGTGAACTGGGGCTCATCAGTCAAACTGATCAGACAGCTTTTGATCTATAATTTCAAAGACACATAAAAGTCTCTAAAAATGGAAGAAATTTAAATACTTTACTGGTCAATTTAAGTTTGGTTCATTTTAACAGCAAAATTATTTTCTATTTGAAGCATTTAATTTTCATAAAAATTTTTAATACAATAATATATAAAACTCCTTTTTTGCACAATTTGTTTTTGAATATGATCAATGACAACATTAGAAAAAGCTTGAGAAGAAAAAGGTCAACATTTTCTATGAACAAAACAAATACTTCAAAGGCAAGGGGAAAAGACAAATATTAGTAATTATTTTGAACAATAAGTATGACTGGACTTTCACTATTGATCTTTACTGTTTTTGGTTTTGAAGAACAAATATACTGAAGAACAGAGCAACTAACACTTGTGATTAGAATTTAAAGCTACTTACTTAATTTAGATATTCTGATCATATTGCCATTTGCATGTTTACTTTTGCAATAAGCTACTTTTGTTGTATATAATAGGTTAAATGTGTTTATAATGGAAAAGACGTCAAGTAAAAATTAATTTATATAAACTAAGACACTATTGGGCCAACTGAAAGTGTATGTATAGTTCTTTGCAAAGTGAAAAACTTGGGCCAAAATGAGCTCACAGACAACTGTGGCATATTAGAGAAATCTTATGAAATTGAGTGAATTAAGAGACTAAGCCTGGGTAGTTAAGGGTGAGTGGCTTAGAGAGTAAGATCTGCCAGAGTTATGTTCCAAGAAGCGTGTCCCAGCTAGGATTTTATCTGTAGGCAACAGGAATACAAACAGAGAAGATTAAATTGAACGCTAGTCAAATGAGATAAAAAAAAAAAAAAAAAAGAAAAGAAAAGGTTGATGAAATAGCAGTGTGTGTGGAGCCAAGGCTGTTAGGGAATGGGAAGGGACAGCTGCAGGTTAAAAAGGATATTGCTTTAATGAATCAGTGTCACCTGAGATTTCACTACAAGGTGAAAAGTTGAAAATTCACATTTGATAAAATTTTAATTGCTTTTTTCTCTTACAGTTGTAGGCAGCTAGAACTTCATTCTTTAAAAGTAGTTCTTTGTAAATATTTAAATATTTCCTACTCTCAAAAACATTTTTTTTTTCATTAATGGGGATTGAATCTAGGGCTTCACATGTGCTAGGCAATTGCTCTACTATTTGATTATGTCCCCAAACGGCCTTTGTTTTTGTGTTTAGCTTTTTAAAATTTTTACTTTTCATTTTCAGAACCACTCTCATTAATTTTTATATGTTGGCTTTGAATTTACAATGCTCCTGCCTCAATCTTTCCAGTAACTAGGATTACAGATTTATAGCACCAGATTTGACTTTTTATTCTCTTAATAGTAAACATTTTTATTGTTTTTCAGTTCCTAAATGTCTATCATTTTTAGATATCTGAACTCATGCTATGGACTTTTACAGACTTTATAATTCTCAAAAAAATTCTTAAATGTATTTCATGAACATTTCTGAAGAAGTGTGATATTACCATGCATTATTGATCACTCGCCTTTGTTCTTATGTGAAATAACACTACTATTTTTGCTATGATTTGTTTTCTTTAGGATTTAATATGTATTTTGGGTACAAATCCTTTACCATTACTTGTTTTTTAGTTATTGCAATTAAATACTTAATGGTATCTTATGTCTTTTGATAAAATCAACTTTACTTTTAATGCAATGTACTTCACCACTCATGTAAGCTATTGCCTTTGTATCAGTGTAATAAATCATTCCTCTCCAAAATTTATTAAGATATACATTCCAGTTTTGGTTTCACTGTAGACCTTTCATTAAGATAAGAAGGCAAACAGAAGTAGAAGAGGATAGGGGACAAGAAAAGAAAAATGAGACCGGTGATGCATTTGTAGAGAAATGGAAAAAAAGGAAGCAACACATATTGCAGAAATAAACAACAATAAACATCTGTGTCTTTTGGTACTCTGCTTTAAGCTTCCTGTCTTAACTACTCAGCTGTGAATCTTGACTGCACCCAGATCACTATCTGACAAATCACTAGAGTTCATGTAGTCTGGGCTTCATGCACAAACAAATGTTTGCAGAGTGAGTCTCCTCCTCTGATTCTAGGTCATGAAGAGCTAAGGATATACCACCAGAGAATATACCCCTGTGATACAAATTCTTCTGAGGTGAATGAAAATTACAGGGAATTTTATATAAGCATAAAATAAGTTTCCTAGGTTTCTGACAATCCTTCGGAATACCTAAGTTGAGGAATAAAATATGAATTTTATATAGCAACCCCAAAATTTTTTTTTTACAGTTTTCTTTCTTGTTTTTTTTTTAAATCTAGGATCAGCCTCTTGCTATTACCTCCATAGAGTTTCCTTGTAGCTAAGGAAACTTCATGCTCATGATGCATGAAGAAAATTCCTCTAGTGTTCTAGGTTCAGGTTTTTATCCCTTTTCAGGCATAGTCTCAGAACCCACACCATGCTTCCCTGAAACACGGAAATTGACTGCTTTATAACCCTATGAACTTTTAACATGTGTCATGAACACTGGTAATCATAGATAAGCATGTTTGATAAGTTGGTTCTAATTTTGGAGAAAGAGCAATGAGAATACATGAGCCATACCTTCATAACTTGACACTTCACAATAGAGTACAGGAAGTGATTTGTGTTAGAATCAAGATTTGAAATTATGCTTTATACTCTCAATAGAAAAAAAAGGCTCCATGTTAGGATTTCAGTACAGTGACACATTTATTTATTCACATTCTTTCAGAGAAACAAAGCACAATACAATTTTCCCTCTCCTGTGTTAATTAAAAACCTGATAAAAATTCCACATTATGTAGGTTGACTGATTTTTCTCTAAAATCAGTATATCTAAGGAAAATGTGGCATGAAAGTTTGCTCATCATTTTCTAAGAAAATGTAAGTATTCACTTTTTCTGTAGTGGAGCCACAAGAGGCATTCATGTTAGACACGAGCCACTCCATATTGAAATAAGAGAGGCACCAATGAAAATGCTCAGTAACTATTTCATGTGAGTCAAGAGTAAGAATTTCTAAGTTAACCCTACACATGAAGGAAGAGAGATGCTATCTCAGTATCTCTTCTGCTAGGTCACAAATGCTTACAAAATAATATGGTGAAAAGTGAAGAGATTTGAAAAGGAGGTGAAGCTCCCCTTAACCCTGTGTCTTGCTAGCTTACTGAACTTTTTTTTCAAGTTATTAATTAATTAAATATTTTACAAAGATTGTAGTTTTATTCCCATCTTCCTCTGATTTTGGCCTAGGAGATACTGTGCAAAATCTAAGTCTGTGGTGTTCTCATGACTTAGGTATAATTGCTTGTAATGGAGACTGGTGCTGTTAAATGTCCCTTTCAAACCTGAATGAGTACTGGGTTGTGACATGACAGCTGTGCAGATGTATCCTAGATTAGCTAAGCAATACATGAAAGGGAGAATTTTATCTAATTCAAAGCACCAACAGTGTGTCAGTAGAGGGAAAATACATACCAGTTCCTAGAATAGAGGACTCAGGAAGGTGGATTTTACCACTGGTTCAGCTCAACAGAGAGAAAGAGTATAGTTTTAAGAAACAGTTTTTGCTGCATCTTTCATAAAAACCTCAACACTGACACTGCTCAAAAATCATGCAAAATAAAGCAGAAGGAGGTTCTGTGTTAACCATTGTCATTGTACATTATTATAGTAATTTAATTATGTCAATTATTTGCAATTACAGCAACTCTAACTGCCTGATTTTATAAAGAATGAGCCATAAGAATAATATGTATTAAGGAACTAGACATGTATAAAATGCATGACAACTGGTGACAATTGGACATTTGATTCTATTTTATATTATTTTATTTTTACATGCATATGTGTCAGTGTTATGTGTGCATGTGTTTATGCACATCAGTGTGTGGGCACACATGTATGTGCAGGTGCACAAGCACAGGTTTACACACGCGTAAACACGTGTCAGAGGACAATCTGGAGTATCACCCTCATACATTACATCATCCTAAGACAGGATGTCTCACTGGTCTCAAACTCTTGGGTAGTCTGGCTAGTCAGTGAGCGCCAGGTATTTGCTTTTCTGTACCTCCCCAGCACTGATCACTTACAGGGTCCTAGGAATTAAACCCAGTTGGTCATGCTTGTGAGGAAAGCACTTTCCTGACTTAGCCATCTCTCAGCCCTGATTTTATTTTTATTAACAAAGGTTAGAGGTAAATTGTGTATTTTTGTGTACATGCATGCATATGTAGAGGCATAGTGACTGCATGGGACTATGAAGCATTTGGTAAATTAACTTATTTTTATTACTTTATTCTTATACTTGTAACTTTTCATTGGCATTCTATATACCATCTTTCTATAAGTTAATCACTTTTATCATCATGATTTTAACTACTCACATCTTTCCTATGAATAATGATTAAAATTTCAAAGTTTCAGCATTTGTTATCAGTAAGTCATGACCTCCTTTCCCTATGACCAAATAACTACTTAAGGAAACAGCACTTCAGGAGACACCGGAAAATTACAATTTTTATTTTGTTTGTGACATTATTTTGCATTGTTTGTAAGGTAGAGTTGCTGTCTCTAATATGTGAAACTAGAAATATTTTCCTCACTATGACTGCCAAATAAAGGATTTAAAATATTACCTTGAAAATAAAAAGGAAGTAGAACAAGTTAGAGTCCACAGGTGATACTCCCTGGATAAGTGAAAAACAAACAAACAAACAACAACAACAACAACAAAAAAACAGACCACAAAGAAACAATTAGGGCTAAAATACACTTCAAATACTCATAGAGAAATCAAAAAGGCAAAAAGGGGAATGAATTTCCATTTCCATGTTCAAAGAATGAAGCAAAGTATAAATAGTTGAATTTAAATTATGCTAATAATTTCTAGAGGATTAGGAATGCTTGCCAGACAGAACAATATATGAATCATCAGAACAATATATTTAAAAAGGGCATCACCTGAATGAAAGCTAATACCCTCTAAGCTAATACTCTATTTTCCTTAACACATATGGGTGACAATAACAATGGAATACCACTAAAATTGAAATTATTTTACAAGTAAATACAGGGCTAAAGTCAGTCATAGTTAAGTATTGACGTATAAGCTTTCCAATACCATAACAAATATATGAGATAAGCAACTTATAGACAGAAAAGTTTTCTTTGGCTCAAAGTTTTGGAGGTTATAATCCCTGATTGGTTGGCCAGCATCTTGGATCTCTGGTGAGATGAGACACCATGGAGGGAATGTGTGAGAGAACAAGACTGTTCACTTCATGGCCAGGAAATATAAGAAGTAGACGATGCAATGCCTAAAAATCTCTAAGGCCACATCCTCAGTGACATAAGGACCCAAAGACTAACTTACCAGCTTCTACCACCGCTTCATAACATGACTCTTGGAATGAAGCTGTTTAACACGTGACATTTGGGGGACATTTGCAGGAGTTATATACTAAACTGCACTTTATTACATCGAGATACAACACTATGACTGTAAGTAGATGGCAGTTTTGTTTCTCTTAGGAAACTTTGGAGTTTCCAAGCTGTGATTGCATATCAGAGCATTCTGTACCCTGGGTAGGCACATCAAAAAATTTAACCTGCTCAACTATATTACTTACTCCTTGTTTTTGATAGGTATGGGGAAGAATGGTTTGAGCCAATAGATGCAAGTTGGTGTACCCTAGTGTTATAATTGGCTTCCTCCAAGAAAGAACCCAATGGAATATGGTGTTTAACTAGATAACTAGATTAAACCATCCAGTTATTTTCCTCTGAGATTCCTCATTTTAATTACAGTAACAAGAGGCTTTCATCAGAAAATTAGCACAACTGAAAAGAACCCCATTCAGCAAAGTACATCTCAAAATATAATTCAATGCCACTGAAATCAAAAGAGATCATCAGGAGAAACAAGACATCTTACTTGAAATAATTACAAAGAGGAGGAAAGAAGTCTGAAAGGAATTTACTAGCAATTATTAAGTAAGTGAAATGGAAAGTGGTGGTTTTCAGTCAAATATATCTAATTGGATTGGATTCATATCTTAAACCATATCTGAATCAAGTAAAGTATTTTATGATTAATTATTAAGTTTACAATTTACTAAAGAAAATTTAAAATTCTGTGTTTGGAAGGTTTTATCAGGGATGGGGTCAGGAAGATGGAGAAGGGAAGGGCTTAATCAAATCTAAGTATGTAAGTAAAGAAACTCTAATTTGGCAAGCTATGTTTTTTTTAAAAAGACCCCCCAAACTATAAAGCTTCTAAGTAGTAGCCATAAAAATGTCCATAATGGTATCAAAATAAACAAGATTTACTACCTACTTTTCCAACTGTGGTAACGAAAATGCTATTACTAAAAAAAAAAAAAATCAAAGGAGGTCCTATGAATGGACAAAAATAAATCAATACCAAATACAATGCCCTTTAAAATCTTAGTCTACCCAAAGAAAATGGAAAATCCATCAGTGATGTTGACTTCTTAAATCCAGTCATATTTATTCTAACATCATCATACTATATCACCATATAAATAGAGTACATATTTTGTCAACAATGTTTGTATTATGCAGTAGAAATAGCAGTAACTCTCTGGAGCTAACATTAGATTCCACAAGTTTAAGAGCATGATACCCAACAAGACTACTCCAGTTCACAGGCAAATTGGAAATGGGATACCTATGCCTCCGCATTTCAAATCTTACTACAAATTCAGGGGTTTCCCATAACTGCTGCCAATTTTGGTAATGCTTCAGGATACAAAGAGATTCTTTTTTAACACACCCTTGGACCCAGCATATACTCCATTAAGAATATTTATACTTAATGAGTTTTGATCTTGAGCAGAATTCATTATGCTATGATTTTTATAAGCTTAATTATAAATTTATCTTTCAGGAATTTCATCACAATTGATTTATATTTGTTTCTTAATAGTCACATACTTATGTAAAAAGGTTTATGACAGTTTCCATGCTCCATTTTACAGAGGAGAAACACACAAAGAGAGAGATAGAAACACACACGTGTGTATGACAACACAGACATATAAGTCTCCCTTATGACAAAAATGATGATTGTTTATGTGTACATGGGTATAATACATGATTTCAAAATAGGAGGATTTTCTGAATATAAAGTCAACCTTTTTTTCTGCATTGCCTACTATTTTCTTAATTATTCTTTCTCATACATTTTGAGCATTCAAGAACACAGATAAGAAGCTGTTAATGCCTTGAAATTTTTACAATGCCTTCTGTGTAGCTTCTTAGTGTCCACAACTGGATTTTATTGCCCTAAGGAACAGTATGCAAAGGATACTCTAGATACAACTTGTTCTTACTCCTGACCTGATTCTTCCCTGCGTCCCATTTGGGCCCATTATCTATGTCAAAACTCTAAAGATTCAAAAACAGTTCACTAATGGTTTTAAATCTTTTTTTTTTTAACCCAATGAAATGACTTAATCACAATCCATTCATAATATGTAAAAATAATAAAAGATGTAATAACTAGCATTTCATTTGGCTTAAGTTTGTATTGAATCTTTGACTTATAATTTGTTTCATAAAAATACAAGTAAATGGGTTTAGGGATTTAGCTGATTTGGGAGAGTACCTACTGCCTCTCATGCCTGAAGCTCTGAGTTCAAGATCTCCAGCAGCATGCACACTCAAATAAATCAGCTACACAAGCAATTGGCTTTTCCCTCCACATAACTTTCAATATCCTAAATTGTTTTGAACACTCAAAATATAATCATATAACTTATGTTTAATGAGTGATTAAATAAAGGCCTATCATAATTCTTATGATGATAAAAGTTAAGTTAGGTGAAAGAATATAAAACTATTTTTCTTTTTCATGAAAGCAGAGAGAGACTGAGAAAGAAACATTTTTCACAATTTAAGGTTATTAGAAGAAAGAAGGTCTAGTTTATAGTGTGGCTTGAATCTGCAATGTTCCCTACATGGTTATGCTTGAGCTCTTATTTCCTGCCTGATGTTCTTATTCTGGGAGGCTATGCACCTTTAACAGGTGAGGCTTGGCTGTAAGATGTAGATTATTATGAATGGATATTTGAAGGTTAGAGTCCACTCCCAGTTCCAGCTTCTCTCTGTTCCTTCGTTCAATAGGATGTGAGGAGGATCTAGGTCATTCCCCAACCACTGCTCACACTGGTGCAGGTTTTTTTTTTTTTTTTTTTTTTGTTGTTGTTGTTTTTAGTTTTTCAAGGTAGGGTCTCACTCTGGTCCAGGCTGACCTGGAATTAACTATGTAGTCTCAGGGTGGCCTTGAACTCACGGCGATCCTCCTACCTCTGCCTCCCGAGTGCTGGGATTAAAGGCATGCGCCACCACACCCAGTTTACACTGGTGGATTTTGTTCCCATCTGTATTAGTTTGTGCCCGTTTCTGTGATAAAATACCCACCAAAGAAAATTTAAGAGAACAAAGATTATTTTGTCTTAGTTTGAGTGAATACAATTCAACACGGTGAGGAAGTTATGAAGCACCTGGCAACATCCACCCTGCGGTCGTGAAGCAGAAGACAATGAATTTGAGTGTTCAGCAGGCTTCTTCCTATTTACTCAGTTTATGTACCCCCCACATGGGATGCTGCTGCCCACACCTAAGGTGGGTCTTCCTATCTGAATTAAACTTATCTAGAAACACTTTCACAGTTATACCCAGGGATTTGTCTCTTATGTGATTCTAGGTCCTCTCCCACTGACAGTATTGACCATAACAGCATCTCCATGTCTTCTCCACCAGAATTCACTGGACTGTCTGAAGCCATGAAAGGAAATACACATTAACCTCCTTTTGTTCTATCAGATTTTGGTCACAACCAGATGACTACAATCTTAATGCATTTTCAACTATCCATACTGTGATCCTACTTTCTGACAACTTAAGGGATCATATTAAATTCTAAGTGAGTGTTGAAAATGGGCCAGACAGATGGGGGCCATGATATTTCTAGAATTATTCAACCTTTTTTTCTAGATGCACTGAAGTTGACTTGGAAACAAATGTCAGAAGTTACACTTATTACAGTGAGTTCTAAGCTTCAAATACACTGATGAAAAAGTGACATGGAATAATTTATCTACTGTGCCATTGATTAGGTGCCCATTTTCCTGTGATTTTCATTTTATTAAAGGTCTGTAAGGAATAGAATGAGGGTTATCTCAGATTAAGGTCGTTAAGGCACCAATATACATAAACCACAAAGGAGCCTTCTGTAGTTAGATGAATGATCCTGTCAAGCTTGATAATATATTTGTCAGAAGAATTCTTCTTAATTAACTCATAAAATTTCTTATCATTACAAGATTCTACCAATAAACAAAATTCAGTTTTATGCAACTTTCTTTTTCGGTTTTTTCATTTTTGGTTTTTCAAGGTCGGGTCTCACTCTAGCCCAGGCTGACCTGGAATTCACTATATAATCTCAGGGTGGCCTCAAACTCACGGTGATCCTCCTACCTCTGCCTCCCGAATGCTGGGATTAAAGGCGTGCGCCACCACGCCCGGCTATGAAAGTGTTTTTAAAGACAGCTAAATATGTACATTATATATTATATTCAAGTGAATTGCTCTGTGAAAACTGGCCTTCCTACTAAGTGAAAGTGGGTAATCATGTATGGGAGTAAGTCAAATAAATTCAACTCTCCATCATTTATTATTTACCAGAAAATTATTATATAGAACAAAATCATAAAATATTTTAAGGAATAAGCTCTTTATCTTTTCTATATAATTCTGAAATCACTAGTACAAAAAATGTAAGTTAATTCTTGATTCAATATTAGTCATTTAATTAATTAATCATATAATTAACCCAAGCATCATATGCTTATTTCTTTGTTTCATGTGTAATATGAGTGTGGTGTATGTGCACATGTATTTGTATGTTTGCATATGTGTAGCTGTGCATACACATGTGTGCATGTACATGTGGAAGCCAGATGTGACATTGCGTGTCTTCCTAGATCATGTTCCACCTTATTTATTGGAACACTCTCTAACTTTAACTTAGGATGCACTAATTCAATTATTCTAGCTAGTTTGCCCTGGGGATTACCTGGAATTGACATAGGTGCTTGGAATCTGAACTCAGATCTTCATACTTGCACTGTAAATTATTTATCAATGGAGCCATCTCTCCAGCCTCTATCTGTTATTTCTTAAGTTTCTACTCAAAAGTAATATGAACACACACACACACACTATATATATATATGGATTTCTTCTCCTGCATATGTGCACATGTTTGAAAACAGAAGTGGGACTAACTATTGGGGTATAGGAAGGGGACCAGTGTGTAGAAAGGAGGGTAAGAAAGGCTAATGGGAGTTTATGAGCAATGCAGATACACATGCATGAAGATGTCACAATGATTTCCTTTTTTTTTTTTTTTTTTTTTTTTTTTGGTTTTTCGAGGTAGGGTCTCACTCTGGCCCAAGCTGACCTGGAATTAACTATGTAGTCTCAGGGTGGCCTTGAACTCATGGCGATCCTCCTACCTCTGCCTCCCAAGGGCAGGAGAGATGGCTTAGCCGTTAAGGCGCTTGCCTGCAAAACCTAAGTTTGCCCCTTGGATTTCCCACGGTCAGCCAGACATAAGGTGATGCAAGGGCACAATGCCGCACTTGCCCACGGGGGGCGGGGGGGGACGACACACGCATCTGGAGTTCGTTCACAGCGCACCTATTCTCTCTTTCTCTCTCTGTCTCAAAAAAATAAATAAATAAATAAATAAAGTCTGTCTTTACTCAGTGCCATCCTGAATAAGTCTGTAATTGAAATTTGACCTCACCTTCTATTTTGAATATCAATTTTTCTTTTGTCTTATTTTTCCCTACATTTTTCATGGGCGTCGTCCCTATTGTCCTTGGAGTTTTTTAGATTGTGCATTCCTGCATCTTCCCCCCAGTCAAGGACCTATCATGTTTATTATGAATATCATGGGTCCTGATCTGGGTGCTCGAGAGCCAGGCCTTATTTAATTAGCAGAAGTTGCTCCTTTATTGCGTACACATTCATAAGTGGGGCTTGTGCACTAAAGCAGACAGATTTTATTACAATAGGCCTTTTAGTGGAGAATCAGACTTAAGGTTAAATTTGGGATATTTGGGTGAAGTCTCTAAGACATTGGAATAATGAGTCAAAGCAAAGTCAGAAGTCACTGCAGAACATGACCACCGGACCCACACAAGTCACTGAGCAACAAATGTGAGAATCTCTGCCTCTTTTCCATGTCATCATACATTCTCTGAGTTTTCCCCCGTGTGGTAGCTGAATTATTTTCCTGTCTTTGCTCTGTGAGAATGACCCAGGAAACTTCATTTCAATATATGTTTTAGTAATGGTATTTATGGTTTATTTCACTGTGTCCAAAGTATTCTAACCTATGTGATAATGGAAATACTTCTAAAACCAATAGGTAGATGGAATGTTGGAAAGTGAAATGATATTAAATTTCCCCTTGATGTATCAAATGTAAAATTAGATTACAAGTTTTAATCCCTGATCCAGAGATTCACTTGTCATGGTTGAGCAAATCTATATATATTATTTACTAAGGCTTATTTTATTTATTTATTTTTTATTTGGAGAGAGACACAGAGAGAGACAGAGAGAGAGAGGGAGAGGGAGACAGATAGAGAATGGGCGTGCCAGCAGTCTCAGGGCTGTGAATGATATCCAGATGCTTGCCCCCCTTGTGGGCAAGTACGGCATTGCGCCCTTGCATCACTTTGCATCTGGCTAAACGTGGGATCTGGAGATTGGAACCGGGTTCTTAGGCTTAGCAGGCAGGTGCCTTAACCGCTAAGCCATCTCTCCAGCCCTCTAAGGCTTTTTTTTTTTTTTTTTTAATTTCTGCAATCAGCTTGTGTCAGTAACTTTCTCATTGCTATGAATAAATGCCTGAACAGAAGCAACTTATAGAAGGAACTAGTTGATTTTTGCTTACAATTCCATGAAGCAGAGTTCATCCTGGCAGGGAACGCATAGTAGGCTACAGCAGAAGTGGAGCCGGTCACACAGACAGGAAGTAGAAGGTGAAGGAAAAGTTTTGCCAGGCCACGAAATATTAAGCCTGCCCTCAGTGACCCGCTTCTCAAATAAGACTTCATCTCCTAAAGGTTCTATTACCTGCCTACACAGAGCTGCCAGCTTGGGACCAAGTGTTCAAACACTTGAGCCTATGGTGAGGTGAGGCGAGGGTGTTATATTGGCATCATAACAGAGCTAAGACTTACATTCCTTAGATCTGCATCATCTTGGAAGGCAGCTAGTCTTTTGTGCAATCGTCTTGCTCTTCTGCATTTTAGTCTTCTTGAAAGGACACATCCCTTACTTGTTCTTGTAGTTAATATGTCTGAACTCTTGGTCCACAGCTGGTGACAAAGTTTTGATGGTTCTGGAACTTTAGGAGGTGGAGCCTTAAACTCCTGCCTCTGTGCAGTCCTACTGACATGTCTCCTACGCCCTCCCCATGATGGACTGTGAGCCAAATTATGAATCTTCATGGTAGAAACAAGAAAAGTAACCTGCAGCAGCCAGTTTCCTAGGATCATAGGTTATAAACAATTGATACTATACAAAGGGTTTTGTTTGTGTTAATGAACACAAAGTGATGCCATCCTTTTAACCCATCACTTCATTACAGTATGTATAATTTCATTGCCCTGTGGTCACATATAGTTAGTGCAGAAGCTTTATGCACACACTTCATTTTATATATTATTCTGCTTTTAGCCTTAACAAAATTATTCTTGAGATTTAACCAGGTGTGGTTGTATATTAGTGTGTTCATTTCCGTGATATGAAGTGAATATAAGCATGCTAAGATTTTATGGATTACCAAAGGGCACCTAGTGAACTCATATTCTCTCAGAATCTTCATCTTTGTATGTACAATTATACTGGCACTGACAGTAAGACTTTAATTGTCCTATGAGAATGAGAAAAGAAAAGTAGTGACTCAATAAGACATGACTCTGTGCCAAGAATAAGCCAATTGATTCCCAGCATGTTTTATGACAAATGTTGCCACAGTCCTATGCATAAGAAAATATGGTGGAAATTGAGTCCCCCCAGGACCTGGGAAAGCAGAGAAATGCTGACTCTAAAGAATATGTAACATGGCAGTAGGTAAAATATTCCTGTAGTAAGTAGCAATTTGGTTCAACAAGACTTTAAACTGTTATTTTAAATAAATGATGTCAATTTGGATTTTATTGGTTTTATCATTTTTATTTTATTTAATAGATGCATTTGTTTTAGTTTAGGAGTTTACACTTTATGTTTAAAGATACTAAAGTGACATTATTATTAACATAACTCAACATTGGGAGGCTAGGACATTTTTCTTCCTTTCTATTGAGTGAATTTTATATTAACTTGAATTAGAGATACAATGTCTGAGAGCAACATAATTATTTCAAAAGTCAAATATTTCAAAAGTGTCAAGAAGCAAGGTCCAAAGTCTTGAAAGACCTCATGGGAGTTGTGCTAGAGACTTCTAAATAACAGGGGATAGGAAGTTTCTGTCAACTGTGTTTTGTTTAATTACATTATTGTCATTTTTTAATTTATATTTTATCCTCAGTTAATATTGCAAATAAAATGTGTAACAGTAACACTGCTTTAAATGTTTATGACTTATTTGACATTTTTCATTAATGTTTAATAAATAATTCACTGTTCTGTTTAAGTTTGCAACATTAAACTTTTGATTCCTTCTAAAAATGTAAAAACAAGTACTATAAAACTTGCCTTCTGAAGAAGAAAAATTCCATTTGAATCTCTCCTATCAATGTTTACTACCATCTTTAGCCTACGCTGGCACTTATCGACTTCAGAGCTGATGGTAAGACACAATGACATTCCATGGAGAGTTCTTATACTATACATCCCCAAAGCTTGGCAATTTTATTTCAAGTTCAAAATAATTCTGAATACATCACAAACCTATTATACACATAATCTCTTAGCAATACAATTAAGACATAAATTTAAAAAAGTATATTAGGGCTACAGAAATGGCTCAGCATTTAAAAGTGCTTGCTTGCAAAGCCTTACGGCCCAGATAAGATTCCCCAGTATTCATTTAAGACCAGATGCAGAAAGTGGTACATGGGTTTGAAGTTTGTTTGCAGTGGTAAGAGGACCTGACATGCCCATTCTCTTTTTCTCTCTTCTGTCCAGGACATCTGGGGAAGAGTGGGTTTTGAGGTGGCAGAAGGTAGTTGCATTCTGTGTACATTGTCAACACAGGCAGCATGTCACATGTACTCATGACCACTGGGCATGTTTCACGTGACAGGGCCAATGCCAATGAGAGCTGGAACATCACTAGTGAATGCTGCTGTCACAGTGACATGACACGACACGCTGGCAATGACACGGGGTTTGTTGAGGGTGGCAGTGTTTAGAGTTTGAAGTATTGGCAATGGTGATGTGGTGGCAGCTTCACTAGGCTCTGCAATATCTGTGGCTATCCATATTCATGGCAGGTTTCAGGCATATGCACTTACAGAAAACATTCACAGTTTCAGTGAAATAGTGGAGAAGGATAAATGAAGTTAATATGAATAGCTCTATCATTTTCCCTACCCTGTTCTCTTTGCTCTTTTTGAAATACCAATATAAAGGGATGGGCAAGGTGGAGCACATCTTTAAACCCAGCACTCAGGAGGCCAAGTTACAAGGATCACTGTGAGTTTGAGGCTAGCCTGAGACTACAGAGTGAATTCCAGGTCAGTCTGAGCTTGAGGAAGACCCCACCTTGAAAAAAAAAAAAAAAAAAAAAAAAAAAAAAAAAAAGAAATCCCAATATGTTTCCTTTTTCTGTCCCTTTGGGGTATCATCTTATTTTAAGAGGTTGCAAAACATATATACACACTAATAAAAATAATTATAGAACTGATAATGCATTATTAGCTGTGTTTAAGATAATTTACATGGAGTATGTTTTTGAATTTCCCTTAAGATAAAAGGCAAAAGGAGAGAAGTGTGTGATACAAGTGGTGATGTGCAGGATGCTGGCAGCTTAGCACACAATGCAGCAGGAATCCTGGAACGAAATTTGGCTATATTAAGTGAAAATAAACATGCTAAACCACTTTTCCAAAAGTCCTCCATGCATTCCAGTATATCAAGAAACAGTTATTGGAATGGTGACCATGGAGGTTAGAAGGAAGGGACAACCTATGCTTCCATTATGTGGGGCCAGTGCATATGTCATGAGGGGTGCATTCCTTAGTTGCTCCACAACTTTGCCCCACAGCAGAGCTCCATGGCTCTAAGCCAAGAACTCAACACATTTTGAAATTATGAATCAAATAATATTGTGTGAAATAAGTGAAAAGGTAGTGAAAAATCACCAATCATACTAGGATGAGTGCCTATCAAAAACACGCCATGATTAGGGTGACAATTTTAAGAATTAAAATTAGTAATCTAAGGGGAAATTGTGCATGTACAAATTAACATAAGTGTGAATTAAGGAATATGTCAAGGCAGTTATCTCAGTGGGGAGAGCAAATATTTTTAATAGAAAAAGAAAGATATATACTTTTTTTTTATTTTCTGATACAAACACACACACACACACACACACACACATTAGTTATGTAGATAGTGTGGAGATAGTCATGCTGGTACCCTTGTTAGCCTCCTCCCTATCCTCCCCCTCCTACCCTCCTCATTGGGGAATGTGGGTCGTGCATTGTGGGGGTAGCCATCAGTTATGGGAAAGAGGCACTGTTTCTATGCATAATGTTCCAAGTTGTGGCTCTAAGAATCTTTCTGCCCCCTCTTCTGCAAATTTCCCTAAGCCATGTTGGGATCATTTTAAGTCTACTAGAGTGATGAGGTCTAGGCAGCCTCTGTGTCTCTGGATATATGGTTTGGTAGGAGTTGACTGTTCTCTGTGTCTATCTCCTTCACCCTTGTGTTGGTACAAGGTTCACCAAGAAAGCAGCACTCTTGCTCATTTCCTCCATTACTCTATGGTTACAGTTGGGGTGCTGGTGAGGTGCAATGGGCTGATTCTCTCCTCAGGTTCTGGATCCATCTGAAAAAGAGAAGCAAGTTCTCCAATGGATAAAGAGGTCAGCACCAGATAAATGGGATAACCATTATTATTTTAGAGAGAATTTCATAGGTTTAGGCCCTCTTGTAGCCCATGATTGGTGGGAGCTTGATATTGGAGAGTAGTCTCATTTTTTGGATATGGTTCTGACTTGTTTCACAGTTCCATTCCACTAAGTGGATCTGTTAGCCAAATCAAGAGCAATTGGTTACCCGCCATGGCTGTGTGCCACTATTGCCCTTGTGTGAGCATCACGTCAGGTTGTTTGCTGCTGAGAAGCTTAGATCACACATTGCTTGGACAGTTGTTGGTCATGTTCCCCCAGTTGCTCAGGTAGAAACTTATGGCACTAGACAAGCTAACTGCTTGGGGACTGAGCCTCTTTCAGATTCCAGCCAGGTCACTTGGAGTCCTTGGCACTAGCGTCTCACCATTACCCTTTGGTGGGTCATCAAATACTCTGACAGAAATATGTCTTCTTTTGGGAAACCTTGTAGGTCTCTCTGATCAACAGCTCATTGTGGATGTTAACCGCATGCTGGTACTGGGAGTTACAGGCCAGCACCAAGGGAAAAGAAGGAAGAAAATATAGGTAATATAGAAGAGAATGAGAGAAGAGGTAGAAGAAGGAGAGAGAGAGAAGCAGGAGAAGGTTAAGGTTAGTCTTCCTCATACCTTCTCCAGGGCCCTGTGAATCAGGTGTTCCCTCTAAGGACTTGCTGAAGGTTCAACCTTGTAATCTGTCTTTCAGGATATAGGATGTTATGATGCCATTGACATTTGGGTCCAGTTTTGTGCCCTCCCCCACCTTAACCTTCTAATCCCACTCCACCCTCCCTATTGTCCAGTCCTCAAGATGCTTATTAGGTATGTCAGTATCTCAGGCAGATTCAGGTTAGGAGCCTCAGATGAGTGAGATCATGTGATGATTATCTTTCTGTGATTGGGTAAGTTTGATGAGAATGATCTGTTCTAGGTTTAACCATTTTTCTTCAAATTTCATTGTGTCATTTTTTCCTTACTACTGTGTAGAATTCCATTGTGTAGATATATCACAGAAAGATATATACTTCTGTCTTTATTGTGTGTTTATTAAATTAACAACCTAGAGAAAGTACAGGGTTTAGAAACAAAACCTGCCACAAAAGGAGAACAATTCACTGAATAGCAGGAGTAATTTTTCTTTTAAATACCAATATATATTTAATCACAAGCCCCCCAGCCCCAGGAGTACTTAGCACTCAGAAGAAGATTCTTAACTGACAAGAGAGAAACTTCAACAGGCAAAGTACTGTTTTCAGTGTTATTTTAAATAAGCCTGATGTATATGTATATGTATGTATGTATGTATGTATATATATATATATATATATCAGAAAGTTCTTGTTGATATATACATATATAAATATAGATAAAGTTATTGTTGATCTGAAGTGATATTATCACAAATAACAATTGGTAAGACACATGTAAACAATGAAAGTACTGAGCAGAAAATAAAATGGTAGTTTCAACATTCTCTTAGTATGTAGAGCTTTCTTCTGGATGAGTATGATAGTTGGGTAAGTTTACCCTGCTTCAAAATAAGATACGGTTTTAATATTTTCCTAGGTAGCATCTTGCTATGAAAGGTTCAGAAACTGCTTTCTTTAGTTAATAAAATATATTGTAATATTTGATGAACCATTTGAAATGTGTGTGTGTGTTTATGTGTTTGTACTGTTAAGAGTACAAAATGGTACTTTTTGCACTTTTTGTATTACAGTGGAAATGTGGAGATACATGATAGTAAGACATTTATATCCTTCCTCCATTCCATTTCATTATTATTGCTGCTGTTATTGCTAGAGGCAGTGTGGTTCAGGAATTTGTAACAGCAGTTTTTGCATAATGATTTACTTCTGGTTTAGGGACTAAATAGCAGATACATTATTTGAAAGTGTATCTAGAATATACTAAGTTATTCATTGTATTCACTTCTCCACTTCATTAAAACACAATTAATAAAATAACATCCACCAAGATGTAAAGAGATTTTTTTAAATAATTGTCTTTTTCTTAGGTATAAATCTAGAGAGACTTGTATTCTTTCCTCACACCTCCCCATAAAGAATGTTCACAGATATTGAGGCAGGAGTTATCAATATCCCAAAACAGTGAGGTCATGTGTCTATGAAAAATGTAACTGGTGAACAAAGAGAGCATAGATTGACAAAAAAAAAAAAAAAAAAAGAAAAAAAAAAAGAAAAAGAGCATAGATAAAGAATGTAGGTTAACTAATAGGCATTAAAACAACTCAAAGTCAATATACAGACACACCATCCAAGATGGATGGCAAGCAGAATGAGCCAACGTCAGCCACTAACAGAACAAGTCATGATGGACATGGGGAGGGAGCTTGAATGGACAGCCACCCTCTAAGTAGGCAAGCAGCTGATCATCTCCTTGGTGGGGTCCAGTGGTCATGACAGGAACAGGACTTATAATAAGCCCAGAAAAATAATCCAACATAATAGGATTACCTCAGATATAGCCTGGTCCCAACTGCAGTTTTTACTGAAAAACCTCTAAACCTGGCAGCAGCCCACTTCTGACCCATCCTACTATTGGGAGGCTTTTTTCCCCCTTTTTTTCATTCTTTGTTTCTTTTTTTCATTTATGAGATTATTGCAGCTTCTAGTTTCTTTTAAGATTTTATTTATTTATTTATTTGGGAGAGATAGTGAAAGAATGGACATGTCAGAGTCTCTAGCAATTGCAAATGAACTCCAGACACATATTCCACCTTGTGCATCAGGTTTTACATGGGTACTAGTGAATTAAACACAGGTCCTTAAGATGTGTAGGCAAGCGCCTTAACAACTGAGCTATCTCTCCAGCCACCCTGCTTCTTTCTTTTTTTTTTTTTTTATTATTTTATTTATTTTTGGAGAGAGACACAGAAAGAGATAGACAAAGAGGGAGAGGGAGACAGATAGAGATGGGCGCGCCAGCAGTCTCTCAGCTGCTGTGAATGAAATCCAGATGTGTGCGCCCCCTTGTGGGCAAGTGTGGCATTGTGCCCTTGCGTCACTTTGCATCTGGCTAAACATGGGACCTGGAGATTGGAACCGGGTTCTTAGGCTTAGCAGGCAGGTGCCTTAACCGCTAAGCCATCTCTCCGGCCCCCTGCTTCTTTCTTATATAACTTTCTTTGCCTAGTCACTCCTTTGTCCTCATACCTCATTCTTCAATAATGTGAGGCAAAGAACTTGAGAGCAACTATCTCAGATAGCCCTCCTCCACTTGTGCTTTAATGAAAGTTTTGTTTGTTTGCTTGCTTTTTTAAGATGGGGTCTTACTCTGGCCCAGGCTGACCTGGAATTCACTATGTAGTCTCAAGCTGACCTCCAACTCACAGAGATTCTCCTACTTCAGCCTCCAAAGTGCTGGAAATAAAGGTGTGTGCCTCCATGCCTGGCTTTTAATGCCTTTTTAATCTTGAAATCACTATAGCTGGCTAAAAACAAGATGACGACCACCATGCAAATGTGTCTAGCTATCTATCAAATTTATCTATCTCCTATATATGGATTTTATTTATGTGGATGAAAAGACCATAAAATACATTAACTTCTACATGTGGGCAAAGAAATATATTTTAAAAAATGAACCATAACTGAAGCATTGGTCAAAAGTAAAACGCCACCTCATCCAAGAGGGCTGAGTGAAGATTACATTCACAGAAACACTCTGTCCTCAGTATGTGATAGGTACACATTCCCAATGTTGAATCAAGACAAACTCTCAAGGGAGTGACTTCTAACAGTTGACTGGATTTGTCAAACCTGGAAGTGTGTATTAGAATAGATGAGTCCCCAGTGGTTAAGAAATAACTCCTGGAGTATTTCCAATTATAAAATAATCTTAAGAATGTGATTAATGTTTATATTGTTGAGAGTATTGGATGAGGACAAGAGACAACCTTGGTACTGAGCAATGAATTTCTAAGCATCTCAGACCTACCTTCTTCATCTTTAAAAAAAAATACATAAAAACCTTTCCTTCTGGGTGTGCTATTTTTCTTCTTTCTTTTATTTATTTTTGTGTAAAAATCATTACTGTGAAAAATATCTACCATCTTGACTAAAAAAATGAGGAAACTGAGGCTTTTTAGTTTGATGAGTAAATGTAGAAATCAATTTAGTTCAAAGAAATCAGTGGAAAAGGATGGGGTGCTGGATCCATAGTAAAGGCCACAGAGTTTTCCTGTCTTAAGATGCTTCTGGTATGCAATGAGATTACACGTTAGGCTTTTGATCTGAAGCTTTTCCTTACTGAGAATGAGAATTCCTCCTGAGTTGATTAGACTGAATTGATATTTAGAATGCTATTCATTAAAGAAACCATCACTTCCACAGTTACCACATTCATTCTAAACCTCATGCCCTTGTGGGGAAAATAGAAAAAGTGCTGGGCGTGGTGGTGCACGCCTTTAATCCCAGCTCTTGGGAGACCGAGATAGGAGAATCACTGTGAATTTGAGGCCAACCTGAGACTCCATAGTGAATTCCAGGTCAGCCTGAGCTAAAGTGAGACCCTAAATTAAAAAAAAAAAAAAAATGAAAAAGGAAAGAAAAGAAAAAAAAAGAATAGCAAATATTCACACCACCTTCAGAAGTACTTTAAGAGGCTATTTATAGGCATTGGAAATACAAAGTAACACACAGGACAAAAAATAGTGAGTTACATTGCCTATGATTTTGTAAAAGGCAAGGAAGTTCCACTTCATTTTTAAGAGTGGAGCTATAATCTGTTAATGGAGGAAAACATACCACACTTTTGGGCACAAAGCAAGGTGTAGGAGCACTTTTGTGAGGTAGGGAGATGTGGATTTCTTAAGGAATCAAGGAAGAGTTTCACAAGGCTTAGCAGAAGCCATAGATATGATTTTGTTGTCTCTCAAGTTACATTGTGGAGGGTTGCTAAGAAACATTTTTCTTTTGTTCTCCTTTTGATTAATGAGATCGCGCTTGGCTTTGGAGCTGCCTTGGATAGGACTGCGATATGATAAGGTCAAACACTGTGCCACAAGGTGTGCACAAGGGGGTTCACATGACGTTCCTCGAAAGCTGCAGGTTTACAGCTGGGAAAGGACAAAGTCCATACTCAACACTCATATAAGGTTATGCCTTCAGCATGGTTCTTTGCGGTCTTAAAATTCTTATATGAATTACCTCTTTATGAAAGGAATATGGTCTGTATGTAAGCAACCTTCACAGTAAATGTTATTTGTGTTGGGATTCTCAACTCTCAGCTGACAAGACTTCAACCAGACCCTGGGATAAGGGACTCTTTTCCCTTCTAATGACCTCTTTATTTTCCCTTTCTCTCTATCCTGCCTCATATTGTTGCATATGGCTGGGTGAAGACTCTTTTATTCTGTACACATAGAAATTGTGGCTAGATGAAGGGTCAACTCTCTTAATGTTGACAGCCTTGAGTTCAGAGACTCACAAGACCGAGTTTCCAAAGCCAGAGGCTTTTGCTTCTAGTCACTCAGTACCAGAGGCTTATGCCTCCTAGCTTTCCAAGCTAGAGACTTATTTCCACAATATTCAAGGCAGAACCTTATTTTCCATGGCTTGGGACCAACACCTAGCAAGCAGAAGTCAGCTCTAGCCTTTGGGAGTTCTTACTGGCTCCTGAGCTAGCGAGCAGGGATGCCGTCTTTCCTGTCTTGGCTAATGTTTTTGTCTTTTTGCCTCTCAGTTTATCCGCCGTCTCTCACCACCTTCTCCATACTTGCGGTCTTTCTTTGCTTCTTACTGTTTCTGTTCTCAGTTGTTTGGTCATTTTTTAGATATTTTCTGCTTTCTAGAGCACTACTTAGCGCTTCCCTTCTTAGGACTTTCGGCGCCTTGTGACCCTGGAACTCCTCAGATGTGTCATTTCTCTGCTGTCTGATTCCGTGAAACAAGCTCAGCCTACTTTAGGTGATAAAGAGGGCAAGACCATTCATGAGGACCTTTTACGTTCTTGCAACACTGTGGGTAATGAAGGGATAGAGAAGAGAAGTCCCTTTTTCAAGCGGTCTACTTATGTAGCTAGAAAAAGGTCACAGCCCACTGTGCTTGGATTGTAGTTCGGCTGATCACAGTGTGGCTTCTGGTTCCACTTACCCTCCTGTCAGGACCAACCACACGTTTTGTATACCCTAATCCCCACATCCTTTTTTTTTTTTTTTTTTTTTTTTTTTTTTCTGTCAATCACAATCTTTTGGCTGAATCACTGACAAGGAGCATCTCTTCCTCCCAATCTCCTTGAAGGTTGCTATTATGAGATGCAGAACAGCCATGGGTGAGGTTACCTGAAGGTCACCAAGGCAAGCAAAGGCAAAGTGAAGTTTTCTCTGTGCTGATCAGGTGGAGCAATTGTGACAGGACCAAGGCCTGTAGCAGAAGGCTAGGGCTTCAGCAGCAGCTGTGGTTGCAGTACTCCTTGTGGCTGAGGTGGAGTTGCCTCAGAGGGAGGGGGCCATTCACAAGTTGCTCTATCTGCTTAGCTGACCTCTGTCAATCAAGGCCTCCAGGCACAAGGGAAGGATTTTATTAAAGAGGTCCAATGAGCAGTTTCCACAGTTTCTCCTTCAAATAAAACAAACAAACAACAATTAAAAAAAAAAATAAAAGCATTAAAGGTGTTAAATGAAGACCTAGGAAGTTCACATTTCCAGAAGGTTAACCTCCACTCAGGTGCCCTAGGGAGAGTAAAGTCCTTTTGAACTATCTCTTTCGCTGTAACCCAGCAGTTCCTGATCCCTGACTAAGATTTAAAGCCTTTCAATCCTGCATCAGTTAAGCATCTCTGTGGTATTCCACTCATGTGTTCAACTAATAGTCCACTCATTTTTAACTTCCCTGGGAGAAGGTAGAGACTTACTTGTACTGTACTTTAAGAGTTTATAATGGATATATTTTTAAATTTAAAAATGTTTCCTAGTGTGAAAGATGGTGTCACAGGTTTCACTTACCCCCCACCCCGTAGTGATGGTTAAGTTTGTGTCAACTTGATTTGTTTAGGAATCCACAGGCATTCCTCATAAGTGTGTCCCTGAGGCTGCCTCTAGGAAGGATTAACTAAGGAAGAATCCTTCCCCCAGATTGAGCCCTTCCCTCAGAGTTGGCGGCTCCTCTCAGAGGAGGGTGCTGGTTTATCAAAAGAAGCTCTGGGAAGAGAAGTATTCTCTCTTCCCTCCTGGCTGCCTGCCAGTGCTGCTCTCTGCTTGGCGCTTGGCACTTGCTGCCTTCCAGTGTGGACTGAAGAGCAGCATCTCTCCAGGATGCCTCCAGGCCTTTAGTGCCCAATCAGGACTGCTGAGGCATCCAGCCTCGTGGACTGAGCAGCTACCGGGTTCCTTGACTCTCGAACCTGCAACCTGCTATTGCTGGACTGTTGTAAGCTAATCCCAATAAATGCCCTTTTAATAAAATTCATTCTATCGGTTCTGTTCCTCTAGAGAACCCTGACTAATACACCCATCAACTATTCTCTGTGGGAACATTGTGTGGGCAAACAGACTAGGAGTCACAGATACATCTTTGTTGTTTGTTTTGTTTTCAGCTAGGTTCTTTCTATGTAGCGCTGGTGTCCTGGAGCTTGCTGTATAGACCACATCAACCTGGAAAACTCCAGCAATTATACTGCTTCTTCTTCCCAAGTGCTCCACTATACTCAAAGTGAGGTTTCATACCCTTCATGGCCAATTTCCTTGAAGTTAATGATGGACTTTTAATACTCAGTAAGACCTATGTTTTTGTTTTGATAATGTAACCCTGTATTTTTGCTACTACTGATTATGTTAAGTGAAAATGTTAAAGAAAAAAAGTGTTTATATTATATATAAATTTGGCAGAGAAATAATGATTATAGAATAATAATAAATGAAATATAGCATAACAAAATAAAAGGTGTTAGGTGGCCAGGAGAGGAATAAAGATCATTTCAGATATCAAACAGTGGCTCACCAAGCAGGCATAGGGACATTATGGGTACATCTTCATAAAGTAGATGGTAAGTCCTATGATAAAATGACTCTGCTACCAAACTAGCATGTGGAATGGTATGACATTTGCATCATAATGTTTATCTTCATATAGAAAATGACTTACATACTGATTAAAGAGTTATAAAAGTATATAACAAATCCATTCCTTTTTTGACGTTCTAGAAGACCAATTTTTACAGGCTTCCCACTCTGTATTCCTCTTCCTAATGGACGCCGTTATGGGTTTATTCCTACTTCTATATTTGCATTGAAATTAGAGTACCTTATAAAACTTATATCAACCAGATAGTTTTCCATCCCATGGTGTTGATGGTGACTTAAAAAAATATGTTTATTGATTTATTTGCAACACACAGAGAGAGAAAGAGAGAGAAAGAGAGAGAGATAAGGAAATAGGGAGAGAGAGAGAGAGAGAGAAGAGAGAATGGACACACCAGGACCTCCAGCCACCTCAAATGAACTCCAGATGTATGTGCCTCCTTGTGCATCTGGCTTACATGGGTCCACTAAGCCATCTTTCCAGCCTGATGGTGACTTTTAAAAAGGGAATAAAAATGGAATAGAAATGCTCACTGCTTAACAAAGATTAGAATATGAATGTTAGCTCCAGTTCTGTAGCTTTTTTATCCTTGGTGGCTGAGTAGCCAAACTGTGACTTGTAAATTAGTGGAAAATACCAGTGAGAAGTAGGGCTGATCAGAACTGGAATTTTCATGTTTGTGTACCTCATCCTGTGCCTCACTTTTCTGTCAGCACCTGAGTTTTCTCCCCCTCTGCACTCAGTGTGTGGATGTGTACCTCTGACACATTGATCCATTTCTATTATTTGCAAAGTATTTGGGATACTTTGAGGTATACTATGAGATAGGAATATACTCCTTTTACTTCTAAATTTCCAGTCAGATTTAATCAGATTTTTAATCAGAATAAGGATGTAGCTCACTATTGTAACTCAATAAATCACTTTGTTTGCTTCTATAAGGTTCAACGTGATACTCAGCATGTGCATACATGCACAAGCACGCAGGTGCACATGCACAAACACACACACACACACAGAGGGAGAGAAAGAGAGAGAGAGGAACAGAGAAACATAGAGAAAGGGAGAGAGGGAGAAAGAGAGGGGGCATAATTAGCTTATCCCACACATCTTAGAGAAGTAATTCTCTATAAAGTGTTACTTTTTAAAAAAAATGAAATGAATTTCAACTTAATAAGGTGGTATACCAGAATTCTGAGACACAAATCAATAAGATATATATTTTGAATAATGTGCTCATAAATGTGAAAATAAATATGGAAGATACTGGGAACATTTCAGAGGAATTTATCAAATTGCATTATGTTGGCAATTAATCATATTCAGTTCTTCTCCCAGTACCGTTTCAAATTAAATCACAAGTTTATTATTGTGTGGGAGAATACTTTAAACACATAAGGTTTCTTAATTTCAATATACCCTAAATATACTGGAGCTTATTCATACAATAGTTTGTAAAAAATTAACAAAGCAATTATCAAACAAAAGTTTATGGGGCAAAAATTGGTTCTGGAAATACAGTACTGTTGAGACACACAAGAGACTGAAGTAAGGACAGGTGAACAATACCAAGTAATTGACCTGGCTGAGTCAACTCAAAAACCTTTGCAAATTCAGGATACCAAACATACAAGGTGACATGTGGTGTTATTCTGTTGATAATAAATATCTACAGGATATACTAAGGGATGGAGATTGGTAAACAGGGAACCACTATATAAGAAATATACATTTCTGGGCTGGAGAGATGGCTTAGCGGTTAAGGCGCCTGCCTGCTAAGCCCAAGAACGCCGGTTCCAATCTCCAGTGGTTCCAATCTCCAGGTCCCACGTTTAGCCAGATGCAAAGTGACGCAAGGGTGCAATGCCACAATTGCCCACAAGGGGGCGCACACATCTGTATTTCTTTCACAGCAGCTGAGAGACTGCTGGAGCGCCCATCTCTATCTGTCTCCCTCTCCCTCTCTGTCTGTCTGTCTGTCTCTCTCTGTGTCTCTCTCCAAAAATAAATAAAATAAAATAAATTTAAAAAAAAGAAATATACATTTCTATTGAGGTAATAAAATATTTTAGAATCTTTTAAAGGTCACACAATATTGTAAATATATTAAATGTTACTGAATTTTAAACATTAAAGTGGCTAATCTTATGATATCTGATTTCACATTTATAATAATATTAGATATATCCATATATACATAAACACTCATATACACATATATTACATTTTTCATATATTTGATGCATGACTTTCCTCCACACAACCGGAGCTTCACTTTCTGCATCAACTCTGTTAACTAATGTGTCTCTTCTGTATTAAATTCATAGGAATTAGAGTACTTCTTTCCTAAGGATCACTAAGCTAAGACCCTAGCAAATTCTAATTTGGACCTATGGACTGTCTTTGATTTGTCTGCAACATAAATGCTGATGTTAAACTTTCTTGATTCCATTTTATTATCTCTGTCATTCTCCTGAACCTTTACATTCTGTTAATTACTATACTTTCTTCATTACACCAGTAGATGGTTTAAAAATCATGTGCCTACTTACCAATAGTTGGGTTTCCAGCTAAATCACTACTGTCAACCCAAATGTGAAGTCTTTTCTTACCTGTACACCATATTCATTCAACATTTTTGTTTGGAATTTTGTTTTAAGAAAATTCAGCTGAAAAATACAGTAAAAAAAATGTGTTCCCACTACGCAGAATCATACTGATATATTAAATGTGTATCATTTTCAAAGAAATAAGGCTAGTAAAGTTGAGTTCATTTGGTTCTTCAATTTTAATTACTTTATGAAAAGGAAACCATTATAGAGTTGAAGCTAGCTTTATACTCAGTATATAGCTCAGGCTGGTGTTTAATTCTACGCAGTCCTGTCCCAGCTTCCTGATTTCTGGGATTACAGGCATTCACCACCATGCTATGCTGCATTAGTTTTTATAAACTTCTCCAGTTATTTTCTTATTTTCTTCTTATGTTGAAGACATGTAAGAGTATTTTGTATATAGTTATAATTATAATCCACATGTATATATTTAACACATATTGTAACTGTTATAATCAATAGTGAAATGAACAAACTTGTATATGTGAATTGTAAGATTAACATACAAGTGCATACTTACCTAGATATATAGTACTAAAACATACTTAACTACTTGATGAATCTCCCTAAATAATTTTCATATGTGAATTGGTCTTTGGAGCCATCTTCTGATGCCTGTTACAAAGGATTCTATGTTCTTATGTTCTTAAAGCTTGGTAGTTATTGGCCTATACCAAGGAACTCCTTATACTTCCAAAATATCATTGTATTTTTAATTTAAACCTCACTTTGATATTAATTTCAATGTATATTCCATAGGATGCTTTATATAATAGTGTTAGACTACTATTATTTTTTAATTGAGACAGTGTCTCACTGATGCCTAGCTGGCATTGAACTCACTATGAGGTTGAAGATGACTTTAAACTTCTGATCCTCTCTCCTCTACTTCCCAGACACTGGGATTCCAGACATGCATCACATCCTGTTGGAACTAAGTCTTTACTTACCTTCTCCTTTTCTTCTCTTTTATTAGCTGTTTTCAGTTATATTAGTGTGTGTATGACTTGGGTAGTTTTATTTCTTTTAAGATTTTTATGAGTTTCATAAATTCCTGTTTATCCATTCTTGAATCCATGATCTGTTGAGGTGGTACTGAGTTCCTGGCTTTCTGGACTCCATACTGTTCATTGTTCCAATAACAGTTTAAATTTCATTTTTTATGTAAATAGCACTCCTGTATTTTTAAGTCCTGCAACATATTTGGGGCACATAGTCAACATGTTGTTGACTTTGTCATCTCCGCCATCCTATACTCTATTGTCCCATATGCCCCTTATAAGGTATCATACATGTGTTTTAGAAAACACATAAGGAATATAAGCACTTGAGAACCACATGGAAACTAAGAGTTTGCTGCAGTTGATTTCTAGAGTATTTCCTTTGAGATCCTTGCTTTCTGTCCATTAGCCTTCTCTTTATCACTTCCCTAATCAGGTTTTACATTTGGAGCACATTTCGTTTGCATTTCAAGTTTATTTCTCATCCAATAGATTCAAGGTTATTTTTTTTTTGCATGTGCATTTTTAATAACCCAACTCAGCATTACAAGTCAACCATAGCTGATAGCTGGCACTAATTTATTGTCTTGGATTCAGTCCAAAAAATGGGTAATGATTAGCACTCTATCCAGTGAAAGTCAATACCTCTACCCTGAACTTTTCAGAAGCTGTCAGTAAAAAAGAGAAATGTGCATACCTCAGTTGCAAAGAGAAAAAAATAAAAACTGAAATTTGTCCAACAGACATTTATTATCTGTTTATAAAATATGGGGCAAAGTACAGTTGTTATATTTGCATGTGGAGATGTTATTTTTACTGTATCCTAATATGTAATCAGAGAAATCACCTGTTTCCCACATTTTATAAACACATTTACTTGCACAGGACTTTATCTGAGACCCATGAAACTTCTTCTGCCCATTCCTGGTAATGTGAAGTGGGTCATTTGCCAAAGTCACAGAATGCTGGCACAGTTCTCCTTTCCATGTCTTGGCCTACATATGATGCATTTTGGCTCATGTAGAACTCACTTTTCCCTACATTCTATTTCAGAACAATTTCCAGGCATTGGATGAACTACCTTATGCCAGCAACACTGAGAACCTGAAGCCCACATGGCCAGGACACTGCAGAGCTGGTTGGCTGAAGTTTATTATATAAATTAGACCATTCACAGGAAGCAGAAAGGGAAAGAAAGTGAGATATCTATGACAACAATAACAACAGAATAAATTTGGAGGTTAGCTTTCCTAAAGTCATTTTCTAAGAAATTTATATCCAAGGCCATATTTTCTCACAATTCAACTCTTTAAAGTAGTATTTATAATTCCTGTTTTAATTTGGAGGCAAATTGTCTCACATTAGATAAACAATGTTTCCACTGTTTCATAGACTCTGAGAAATTAAACCCATAAAACAATCTAGAATTATAAAATTTCAAAACTTATCCCTATTATAGGGATAAAACATTGTACACCAAATATTTTGCAGGAATTAAAAATGCAGGAGTGCTGTTTACATAAAAACGTGAAATTTAAACTGTTATTAGAACAATGAGCACTATGGAGTCCAGAAAGCCAGGAACTCAGTACCACCTCAACAGATCATGGATTCAAGAATGTATAAACAGGAATTTATAAAATTTATAGAAGTCTTAAAAGAAGTAAAACTACCCAAGTCATGCAGACACTAAGATTATTTTAGGGCACAAAATAATTTTAAATTTTAAAATGTAAAATTATTTTTGTATTATTTTGGAACAAAAGTTTAAAAAGTTCAAGTTCACTATTTGTGCTCCAAAAGCTAATGAAAGAACATCATTCAGGGGCTGGAAAGATGGCTTAGCAGATAAGGCATTTGCCTGAGAAGCCTAAGGACCCCCCGTTAGATTCTCCAGGTCCCATGTAAGCCAGATGCACAAGGGGGCACATGCATCTGGAGTTCATTTGCAGTAGCTAGAGGCCCTGGCATGCTCATTCTCACTCTCCCTCTCTCTCTTTTCCTCTCTCTGTCTCTAATAGATAGATAGGAAGAAAGAAAGAAAGAAAGAAAGAAAGAAAGAAAGAAAGAAAGAAAGAAAGAAAGAAAGAAAGAAAATCACTGAACAGTAGTGACCCACAATGTCAACATTAAAGATGAGCAAATACTGCTTTAAGCCATTTTTTTCCTCCTCAGTGAGAAAAAAAAAAATCCTAAAATCTAATACCCATCACATTTTAGAGAGGTTTGTTTTTGCATCTAGATTATTCTTATTCTCTTAAATACTATTACTTTTCACTTGACAGTAACTGGTGAGTACATTGCAAACAATGCATTCATTTGGCCTCACTGAAGTATGTTAGGGAGCTAGCTCAGTGAGTAAAGTGCTTGCAAGCAAAATGTCATGAGTTCAATTCCCAGAACCCACATAAAAATTTTAAAAATATATGAAAAGAAGAGGAAAGAAAAGTAAAGTTTGGTGTGTTGGCATGTATTTGTAATTCTATTGCTGACGAAGCAGAGACAGGAGGATCCCAGGGGTCACTGGCCAGTCTGACGTATTTGGTGTGTCCCAGACTTGTGAAAGACCCTGTTTCAGTTAAACAAAAACCAATTGATGGTGCTTGATAAATGACACTTGAGGTCACTCTATGGCCTCCACTTGTATGCATACATCAACACACAGTCATGCACATGCACCTATGCAAACCCAAAAGAGAAAAAATGTAAATAAATGAAAAGAAAGGAAGGACTCCTATATCTTCATCTTTACCTTGAGATCTTTCAGGAAAACTGCAAAAATTATATTTTAGAACTCTAAAACCAAATTTTTCCAGAGTAAATTTTTGATCCTAAGTGTTCAAATATTTGACTGTGTAAGTGACAATAAAATGGGTCAGCTTTAGACACATTTTCCTCACTAACTGCTGTAGAATCCAACAGAGTGATCTGCTTTTCCCTTGTCACTGTCTTACATATGTTTCCATTAGATGAAAATCCCAGGTTGCACATAACCTATTACTCAGGCCCCAGTTGATTTCTTGAATCATAAAGCTGTATAACATTTAGATGCCTTAATTAGATGCTCCTGCTTAATGGAGGAGTGGTTTCAATGTTCAAAAAAGGAAGTCTAAAAGGAAGCAAAACACCTATTCTGAAATGGACAGATTGTGGAGTGTGATATTTATCTATGGTGACATGAAAAGAAGTAAGGGAAAAAAAGTATGCAGTCAAGTATGTACACCAAAAACATGTTAACTATTTTTTGTTTGTATCGGTAGTTTCTACATTTGTAATGACTATTTGCAAATTCATTATGGACAGTAGATTCAAGAAATCCTATTAATTTCAGTTCTTTCTTTTATACATTATAATATCATTACTTAAAAGTATTTAAAAACAATTGTCAAGAGGAACCTATTCTGAATATGATTGCCATTATCCCATATGCTACAGTCCTAAGCTGAATAAAAAGTAATACAGGCATATAGGAGAAAGGTAGCTGAGCACCAGCATTCATCTTTCACTGTTTCCCAATTTGCCCAGCTATGAGTAAGTTCTTGTTGTCACAGTCTCAGACTCCTCCATGCCTTTTCTGCTATGATGGACCATAGCTTTCTAAGTGGGCTGCCAAAATAAAATCTTTCCTCTTTTATTTGCTTTATCCCAAAGATAAGAACAGTAGTGAATACACATTCTTCTCACTATAGATTTGTGTCAAAAAACATATGTGTGAAACTTGCAGACTCTGGAAGCAGCCTGCTTGGATTCCAATCCTAGGGGCAACATTTATTAGCTGTATAATCTTGATTCAGCTACATTATGTGCTTTTGTATTATTTGCAAAATGGGAATAATTATTATATCTACATAGTTAATGTATACATGTATGTGTCACATAAAATGATTCCAGTCATATGAGCACTAAAAGTGTTAATTGTTGTAAAAAAAAAAAAAAGAAGTATCCTAGAATGAATGATATATAAGGAATTAGTCCTGGAATTTCAAGAGTTTATAGTAAGCATTATGTTCCATGTGTTTGAATATGTTGATACAAAATAATGGGACACAAAACAATAAAACCATTACTATGAAGGTCCTCTGGAAATAGAAAATACAGTGAAGACTGTACCAACACTGTTCCATCTGATTGAGGCTCACATCTGAAAAAGAGAACTGATCTGCAGAGTAGGACGGTTTGGTAAGTTGGAAGTCACTGTTATTTCTATCTAGTAAAAAAGATGTGGCGCTAAACAGACACTGAGTACTGAACAGTACTGAGGAGAGCATGCCATATAGACTAGAACTGAGGAGGCTGGTGGTGGGGAACAAGTCCAGTCCCGATATATGCTGAAGTAGCACAAATAAGATTCTTATTGAATCTTTTTTTTTTTTTTTTTAAAGATTGCATACAGCAAATTGCACTCAGAAGTTCAGCAGAAAAGCTTTGCTTGGGATATTGCTTAGATCTTTAGAACAGTCTGGTGCAAACACTAAAATTCTTTGTAACTTTTGTGTGTTGTGATTGACAGTGGAGTTTGAGAACTCATGATGAAGGGAGCATGGGATGAATATTATTCAAGGACTGAGTTCTATGAACACCAAAATTTGTAGGTGAGGAATATGAGGAAGGAACAGTATTTCTTACACTTGACACTTCCTGATTAGGGTAAACACAAAGAAAATAAGAACAATAAAAGAAAAATAATTTTAAAAAACAGAACAATGAACTCTTCCTCTAAATCCCAGTGAAACATGGACCTTCTGGCATGTTCTTTGTTTCTTCATTATATTATTAGAATACATAGTGATTGTAATTGTATGCAGCAGTTGGTAAACAATTTTGAGACTGTGCCTCGGGGAACTGAAAGAGAAGACTAAGCAATAAAATCGAATTAGAGCTGCACATTAACATTCACTGACATGAGCCATTTTCTTTGTAGTTGGAAAAAACAACAAAAAGAAGTCTGATTGTAACTTGTCCTACAGTCCTGAGTGTGGATAACAAGAAGATCCACACTCCAAATGGAAGATTATCAGTTGTGAAATGTGCTGCTAATACAAAGAATACAAATCAGAGTGGGTATTCTAATGGGTAGTGTGATATTTCCAGAAGGAATTGAAGAGACCAGCATTTTATTCAATACAGCCCTGGAAAGGAGGGATTTAAGTACGCAAACCCCCACACTAAAGGGCCCTGAATGTGAGTTATGTTGGAAAATGTTAAGTGTAATGGGTGAATTTATGCTGCCTCTGCTGCAATTCTGACAGTGTTATTAGCCTGAAGTTTCATATTTAGGGAGGCCTGAGTTCTATAAGAAGGCATTCTCAATACCTTACCTGAATTGATTGCTGTACTTAACATTTGAACAGAGAACTCAGAAAGAAAATTTAAGGTAATAATAATAAGAAAATAATATATATTGCTAATTCAGGGGAATGGAATCTGGGAATAAAGTTGAGATCTATTGATTTTACATAATGTAGTGAGAGCTGTGCATCCCACCTAAACTTCAAATAATGAAGTAATCAGACTGCCACTTTTCTGGCTTAGAAAGGACGAAACCAAACTTCTCTCTCTTTTCTCTGGCATGCATGTTCATTTGAAACAACATATCATTGTTTCGGGATGACTTCATTTAAGGTCATAAGTACAACCTTTAAGGAACAGTGTCTATAGAAATGCTTGACTCTCATCATTCATTGTGTGAGGGTTCACAGTGAGCTCTTCCAGTTTTGAAAGGATAATAAACAGATGTCCATATCTTAAGATTATGCAACTTTTTAGTCAACTACATATAAATGTAGATTTTAGATGCACATTTCTATGTAAATACTGTTGTTTTTTAAAAAAATAAAATCTTGTTTCTGTCTTGAATATGGCAGCCTGGTTTCTTATTTTTATTCCTTATACAATGCAGAATAGTGATTAGTGCTATAGCATTTATACTGTATTAATATAAATACAATGTACAATATAAAATATGTGAATTCAACTAAATATGAAAATAAAATTAAAATACATACAATCTAATACAAGCAAGCTAGTAATATTTGAAATTACATGGGAGGCTATAACCAGGATAAATATAATACTAAAGTGTTTTGTAACAGAGCCTTCATCACTTGTGGATTTTAGTGTCCCCAGTGTTCTGAAACCCCTCCTCTGGGGATTCAGGAAATAGGTGCTTGTATACATTTGTTACAGAAGCCCCTATGTAGTAAGTGCTCATGGCATTCCATTTGCCAATAAGAGGTCTGTTCCCAGAGAAAGGAAGTGGCTTTCTAAAATAATTGAAATTATGAGATAAATGGAAGCTCATTCTTCCTTCCCAAAATATTTTGATGTTTCTAAATGATATACTCTGTGTTGTTTGCATTAAGCATAAGGAACAAATTTTCCTTCACTTTAACTCTGACACTCTTAAAGTTTGCATGTAGCTGTTTGAGTATAAAAAGTATCATTTTGGATGAGTTTCTCAAATATATTGCTGTCATACTGAAAGCAGTTTTCGTTTCACTTTTGTTGTGAATATTTCACATGTAAACTCTGTTACTTTATACAAAATCTTAAGGTTCCCTCTCATAAATTGCATTTGTCTTTCTGATTGGCTAAGAGATCACTTGGTTGAAAGAACCCATGGCTAGAACTGGGAACCAGGTGTAAAGCCCATGGAGACCAAGATTATGGTCTCCAATTGGCCAATAGAGAGGCTACATCTATCAAATTGTCTGTAAATTGACCATACTTATTCCATTTACCTATGCTGAGTTCATTCTCCATTGAAGAATTTTTTCTTCTTTTGCAGAAGGTAGTGAGACCCAAGGAGGTAGACAACCCTTCACACTTCATCCAAGACTCAGGTGAAACCACAGAGGAGTTGATGAGTTGAACAATAATGATCTTTCTATGACAAGCCTGACAATTCGCATCAGGGTGACAGAAATAGATGCTGAGGATACTCAACAAATACCAAAGCAGAAACCCAGAACCTCTTAATACTGAAGTAGACTTAAAACAGACACACCTGGAGAGATGGCTTGGAGGTTAAACGCTTGCCTGTGAAGCCTAAGGACCCTGGTTCAAGGCTCAATTCCCCAGTACCCACATAAGCCCAGGCACATGCATCTGGAGTTCATTTGCAGTGGCTAGAGGCCCTGGTGCACCCTTTCTCTCTCTCCCCCTCCCTCTGTCTCTCTCCCTTTCTCTGTCTCTAATAAGTAAATAAATAAAACTTAAAAAAAAAAAAAAAAAAAAACAGACACACCACAACTCAGGGAATTTTGCAGAAGAGGCGATGGAAGATTGTAAGAGCCACAGGTCGAGAAAGCATACACAGAGGCATCCTCCCTGCCCCCAACAACCAATGACTAACGTCTGCTCTCACAAAGCATGACCCACAACCCCATGGGCAATACTGGCAACCCAAGTGAGGTGTGCCTTCAGTGGATTGGGGGCAGGGAGTAGGAAGATGATGGCATCAATACATGATGTGTCCATACAAAGCATGTTCTTAATAAAAAAAGAAAGAAAATATAAAGAGAAGAAAAAATTTAAAAAGAAAAGATTGGATTATAGGAAAACTGAAACCCAGCAAACAGCAAACCTTATAGTTTCTGGGTATCTGAGGATTACAATAGAATCATCTGGGCTCCAAAGGGTTCTGGCATTCTCACAATCCTTTCAAATATAGGACTTCCACAAGATGAATCCTTTGATGGCTGGGGTAGTGCCCTCAGGGGACCTTTCCTCTTTTTCATGTGCAGAGAACTAAGTTTCGTGACGCTAACATCTTTAACAAACATAGAAACATAGTCTCTGTTTTAGCACTTGACTTTTCACAATTTTAAGTTTTCATTTTCTTCCTTTCTTTTCTTTTCTTTTCTTTCTTTCTTTCTTCTTTTTTTTTTTTTCAAAGTAAGCTGACCTGGAATTCACTATGTAGTCTCAGGGTGGCCTCAAACTCATAGTGATCCTCCTACCTCTGCCTCCCAAGTGCTGGGATTAAAGGCATGTGCTACCACACCCAGCTTTAAATTTGCATTTTCTTTGTCAAGATAGAATGTTCATATCTTTTTATCCACTTCCTTGTTTTCCCTTATAGAATTAGATAAGAGCAGTGAGTAGTAACATTAATGACACAGCTTGAATGTTATCCTGTCATGAGTTTCCACAGCCAAACAAATTAGTCCATTACATTTGAATTCAACCACATACAACTTCTGAGGACATGGGTAGAATGAAGCCAGATACTTTGCAGAACATCACTTGAATGGCTTCTAGCCTAGTTCCTGATAAAACCCCTCCTATGAAAACTCACAAAATGTGTGTCCACTATCCACATTCCTTCTGACCTTGCCTTTGAGATTCACATTAGAACAACTCATTAAACTCTACTTAGAACTATTTGAAAGTTTTTCTAGCCAAAAGTTCCAAACTCTTCAATCTTCCTCCCACTAACCAGTTCCAAAAGCTTATCCATCACATGATGAGTTCAGCAATGGCCCCACTCTTCAGTACCAATTTTCTGCCCTAGATACTTCCCTCATTGCTATGAAAAGATGACTGACAAGAAGCACCTGAGGGGAGAGAAGTTTATTTCATGGTGGAAGGAACATGAAGCAGCTCATCACATTGCATATGCAGCCAGGAAGCAGAGAAAGATGAATGCTGATGTTCAGCTGGCTTTTCTTTTATATTTAGTCTAGGACTGTATCTCATGCAATGATCCCACCTATTGTTATGGTAGGTCTTCCTATTTCAATTAACCTAATCTAGAAACACCCTTGAAGACATTGCCAAATATTTGTCTCCTAGGTGATTTTGATTCAATCATGTTGACAATAGAAATTAATCATCACGAAACTATTTTTTTTCTCCTTGCTGGCAATTCAATAATTAACTTTCCGGTTATTTTCCAAGTAATACCAGATTCAGCTACAAACAGCATGAATCAGCAAGTAGATAGTGTTTAGCCTGTGTGTATGGTGATGCAGATAACCTAGTGTATGCCTTTTATAAAGCAGAACCTTCACATGTGACACTTCTTTTGGTTCTACAGGCTCCTCTAGGAGATATGGTTATTTCAGCAAATGTTTTGTTGACATTTTTATAAGCAAGATAGTATAAAATTTACCCTATCCTTCAGAAATTGGGCTATAATTCAAAAATTACTGATCCACAGAAACTTAAATTTAAAGCAGATCCCTATTTGTCTAAGTGAGACCCTACCTTCTATGAAAGAAAATATTAGATGTAACAAAAGTGAAATATCTTTTCAAGACTATAGCCATAATAAATCTGCTTCAGTTACTAAAATGTTGTCCTGGAAATTTATCTTAATAATATACTTATACTGCCTTTGCAAAATATGATTTATGAAATTTTTTTAAATTACCATCATTCAAATATAAAGAAGTCAAATATTTCATTATATATTTTTCTCTAATGAGACCAATAAGATAAAAAGCATAGACTCAAAGAATATTGGGAGTAGTGACAGTTATTGGTAAGTCTTATACAAAATTTGTAAATATCCAACAGAGAATGAAGCCATCATATTTATATTATCATTTTGATGAAAAGACATAATTTGTCTCTCTAGCCAAATATCTACAAGTTAACAGATAACATGAAGTCTAGTATATCTAGTCAACAAATAACTGAGTTATTTGCCTATTAAGTAATACTCTGTGGTATTTAAAAGAGGTTGCTTAATTTTTGCTTTTTCTGCAATTTTTTCTTATATTTTATAAACAGACATTAAGCCAAGAAGTTTAATTGAATATTATATCATTTATAATAGTTATTGTTTCTTACAAAATTGCAGTAGTATAATCCAGGACTTACAAAATTAAGTTTGTTTTCTTGTTTTAATGATTCAAGACCCATGTTTCTGGATTCTATTGTCCTTCAACCTTCTTGATTTTAGGAATTCCTTTCCTCCAGTTATTATTGATCATTCTGATCTTTTCTATTCTGCAACAATGTTTTTTACTTCTAAACCACATGATCTTATCTGGTTTAATTTTAAGTTCAGAGGGAAAAATAACACAATAAGCAAGAGGTCATTGAATGGATAGTTTGAGGAATATCACCTCTGAGCATCTAATCAATGTGTACTTCTCAGACATGACTTTGAGGTCATGGTTTGCCTGGGGCACCAACCTCTGTGAGCTGCAGAGGGAAATCAACTACTCACCAGAGAACCCAGGTTTCTAGATGTGTACACACATACTTTAAATTTTTATAAGTATTTTAAACTTATAGCACTATAACATAAAGGCAAACTAATCCAAAAAAGGGAGTTGTGATTTTTTGAGGCTGCTTTTTTGAGAACTTTATTTTGGAAACATATTACATATTGCTTATATTCCGATTGCATGAGACTCTTATGTTTCCTTCCCCCCCCCAAACCCACCACCTTTCCACTGAGTATTCACTGTGGGGTCATGAATGTATTAGTCAGTCTCTATGGGGGGTGCTATGTAGAGGCTGCTTTTAAGCATTCTGCTTTTAAGCATTTGCAATGTGCTGTCTAACAGGTAGCAATGAGCACCATCTGGCTATTGCACAGTTGAATTAAGGCAAGTATGGATTGAAATTTGATGTAATATGAGATAGCTGTGATTTTGAGGATCTACTAGGAAAATAATATCAAATATCTCATATGTAATTTGAAATGTTTTATTGGTGAAATATTTGTGCTCATATTACATAGAATGTAGTATCAAGAATAATTTCATAAATCTAATATTTTCTTTTAAATATCAGCACTAAACTAAAATAGTGTTGTTTGGACTACATTCCTATAAAAAAAGGATGATCTATAGCATATACAGTAAATATATGACATTGAAAACATAAGATGTGAAATGTGAAGCAGGATGCTAACATGGATGCTGACTCAGAGTTTAAAACTACATTCTTGTAGAAGTTTATAAATGGCAAGTATGATAAAAATATTTGTAGTATAAGCCTTTTCTAATTAACAAATAATAATAGGATATATGTGTGTATGATGCTTTTGTGCCACAACCCATTGTGTGGAGGGCTGAGAACAACCTTGGGATATTTGCCCTCCCCTTCCACTCTGCTTGATACAATCTCTCCTGTGATGGTGGTGGTTGTTTTTATTGTTTTCTTTTGTCACTTCATGTGTGTGAGTCTAGACTGCACTTGAGTTTCTGGATCCACCTACCATTAATGAATCCATGTTAAAATTATAGTCATATACCTCGCTTTGTGTCTGGATTTACATTGGTGATGGGGAATTGAATTCAGACTAGCTGGCTTGCAAATGAGTGTGTTTAATAGCCAAATCATCTCCCAGGTTCCCTTCTATAAAATTGTAATAAAAATATCTTTAAGATTTGTTTATTTTACAAATATTTCTAATGGTTAAAGAGATAGCCAAGTGGCTAAAAGTGCTTTCTCTCAAAGCTTGGATGCCCTAGTTTGAATCCCTAGTATCCACATGAAGTGGATATGCTTTTGGAATTCATTTGCAGTGGCAAGAAGCCCTAATACATCCATTCTTTCTCTCTCTCAATATATCTCTACTTGCAAATTAATAATAAAATATTGAAACACATTTCTATTGCTTATGCATATAGATCTGATTTATATTCTAAGTCTGAATTTGGTAAAATTGACACATTTGATTTTAAAAGCTAATTATGTACACATAGCTACATTTAGCATTAATAAACTGAACTCAGGTTCAGTGGAATGAGATCATTCTTCAATAGGATTATGCTTGTGCTCAGGGATCTGGCCTTTATCAACTAGTGTATAGGTATTAATATTAAATAACTAAAATATAAACATTAATAAAAGCTGTCTTGTTTAATAGTTGTGAAAACAAGATAATTGTGATTTAAAGTGTCTTTAATATTGATATGAAAATAAAATCAAATAATATATGTGGCATGTAACCCATTTTCCTAAATAATACAGACTGTTAAAACTGTAAATTGCACATATAAAACTCCTAAAAAGTCTCAAACTGAAGCTAGGTGTGAAAGTAAGGTATAGAATCTTTGCATCCATTATTTCTTCCAGAGGTGAAGGAAAAGATAAAATATAGCATTTAATATATCATAAATTTAAAAATATAATTTGAATTCAATTGCTTTTGCATCTCCTAAAACAATACCATTGTTGTAAGAAAAAATATGGAAACTATTTTTTTTCAAAAATATCATAATCTAGTAAAATATCAGCACTTTACACTTATGTTTAATTCAGCAAACCAGTAGTCTATGTGAGACAACAATGAATTTGTGGTATACTTAAGGAAGAGAAGCATCTTAATTAGGAGTGTTCGTGAAGTTTCTGACACCATAGACTGTAAGGTTGTTGCAACCAAGTACCACATCAGTGCACCAGTCTTGAACAAGTATGCTAAGTACTGGTGGTGTTATGTCACACACATTTTACTAGACAGCTGAGTTTAAGACACTGGCTATATGAATGAAAAGACAGCAGTGGAAGGTGCCACAGCACTCTGGGGAGATTCTCTTACTTGTATTAATACTGAATGTATCTTTGCTAGTTTCAGTAAGCTCCAGTCATCAGTACTGTGGGACAACTATGATCCTAAGACTGTTTCTAAGGTCACAATTTAAACAAAGCAAGAGTCTGAACATCATCTGAAATGGTACTCAAGTATTATCCAATCTATATCTGCTTTTATTTTTATTTTATTTTTGTCAGTGTTGACAATGCAAGTATTATCAGATGAGGTAAGTTTTCCTAAAGAAATTATTACAATTGATGTTTCTGGCTTATTGAGTCCATTTTACTTTAAAAGAAAATGGAACATTCAAGCAGGGCTTGGCATATAGGCCGATGATGGAGTGCTTGCCTGGGGGCATTTGGTCATGTATACCGGATAATTATAATTGATGGAATTTACACAAAGAGAACATTTTTAGTAGTCACAAAAGTAAGCAATAAGAAACTATTCAGAAGAATCCAGAAACTAGCTTCCTTCATATAAGTATTGATATGTTTATTCCCATACACTTTCATTTGTGTATTCATTCACCTAAGCAGTTAGTCATGTGAGTTTCACTCATTTTGAATAGATGCTAGAGATATAGACTAGGTATTGGAAGGTGACTCACTCTGGTTGAAGAGTATAAACACAGGGATGGGTAACAACCATAATAACAATGGCTACTACTAGTATAAAGATACAGAACAGCTCAAGAGATATATAAAAGGATGTTGGTATAATTTTAAATTTATATTATCTCTTAAGAGATAAATCTCTGGGCATGTTTGTAAGCAGGGGTTCTAGATTAGGTTAACTGAGAGAAGATTACCCCATCATAACTGTGTGTAACAACATCCTGGAAGTTAGGATCCCAGAGTGGAAAAAAGGGAGAAAGCTAGCTGAGTACTAGCATTCATCTCTCTGCTTCCTGACTGGATACAATGAGAATGCTTACTTCATGTTCCTGCTTGATAGCTCCCCTACCATGTATAATAAACACTTCCTCCCTTAAGTTGCTTGTTTTCAGGTATTTTGTCACAGCACTAAGAAAAGTAATAAATACAGGTGGCATCTGAGATGAAGGACTGTGTGTAAACTAGTTAAAAAATGGAGATTTAAGAGTTCAGTGGGGAGGGAGGCCATTGCTGAGAGGATGTGAGATGAGACAATGTCTAATGTTAAGAACCTGGCAACATTTCTGGGAACAGCAGGTGACTCAATCACACACTTATTAAATAAACACTACTGACCACCAGGTTCCAGAAACTGTTTGAGAGGTTGGATTATAGGATTATGTTTGCATTTCCTCAGAAAGTTACCATCTGTACCTTTTATATAATCATCACAATTTGTAGAAATTCCCAGACATTGCATACCTCTGCCAGCCTTCACTTACAATTTACAGGATAGTTTTGGAAGTATGCATCAACTTGCAAGCTCTATGATAGCTGAACTTGGATTTAATCCTACTTTTAAGGGCTTTCAAGTGAAAAATGAAGATACTTGAAAATATTCACACATTTTCAACTGTTCTTTCAGATACTGTGAGGAAAGTCAAGGAAATTTATTGCACCAAAACTATCAACTCCACACTTGTATTTATTATCTGCTGTAAAAGTAACAAGTTATCAACTCAATAACAAAATGATACAAGTTTATAATTTTTTAATTTTATAGGTCATGATTCAAGATAGATATGGCTAAGTTTAAAGTGAGCTTTCAGCAGAGCTATTATCTTTCCAATAGATCTGAACAAAGAGTCAATTTTCTTGCCTTTATGTGCTTTTCTGTTTGTGGTGCTCATTTGAGTTCTTTGGCTTATGAATCCTTCTTTGAATCTTGCCAGTCTTCTACTTCTACCATGTTATGTAATCTTCCCTTTTTATAGAGCTTTTTGGTTACCTTTAGGCCCTTGGATTTAGTTCAGGATAATTGTTTATCTCATAATACTTAGTCACTTCTGCTTGGAATTGGGTTAGGACATTTTCTTTTTTTATTATTTTTTTCTATTGAAAACTTCCTTAATTGTATTTAATTATACTTAATTGTACATGGTACTTCCCTCCCTCCATCAACTTTCCTCTTTGAAACTCCACTCTCTATCATCTCCTCCCATTCTCAATCAGTCTCTCTTTTATTTTGATGTCATCATATTTTCAACCTGTTATGATGGTCTTCTTGTGTAGGTAGTTTCAGGCACTGTGAGGTCATGGATATCCAGGCCATTTTGTGTGTGGAGGAGCATGTTGTAAGGAGTCCTACCCTTCCTTTGGCTCTTACATTCTTTCTGCCACTTCTTCTGTAATGGACCCTGGGCCTTGGAAGCTGTGTTAGAGATGTTCCAGTGATGTGCACTCCTCTGTCCCTTCTTCTCAGCACCCTCAGCACCATAGTACCTTCTGAGTTATCCCAAAGTCACCACTATCTGAAAAGAGAAGTTTCTCTAACCAAAAGTGAGAGTAGCATTAATATATGGGTATGGACATTAAGAGAAGTGCATACTGGATGGTTTGGTGAGCATAGTATATACATTTAGCCAGACACCAGCAGACGTTACACCCCTAGGGCTCATGACTATCCCTGTTGTAGGTTTTCAGTTTCAGGGATGTATTACCTCCCACAGAGTGGGCCTCCAGTCCAATTAAAGAATGGTTGCTTTTCCGCATAACAGACATGTCACGGTTACACTCTTTGGCTCATTTGACATGGCTGGCCAAATTTAAAGCTTGTAGTGTCCATTGTTGAGTATCTTCACTGGTGCTTTCTCTCTCTCCCATTGAACTGCATGCAGCATAGCTTTTGCCAGCTTTTTGACAGCTGGTCCACATGGAGGAGACTTTCAGCCCAGCTCCAGCAGGATTTCTCAGTGACCCTGCAGCCCAAGTATGTGGAGTCTTCAGCAATAGGGTCTTACCATCTATGCCTGGTGAGAAACCAAGGGCCTCGGTAATGGCCTATAATGTTTTAGGGGTATCTGTGACCTCCCTGTCAACAGCTCACTGGAAGGCATCCCATCCCTGGCATTGAAAATTGTCTAGTAACAATCTATTGCTTCTGAGTGTTCCATTGTCCATAAAAGTAGGTTTCCATATGACTTATTTATATCCTCTTAGATTTTGATTAGCCCTCCCTCCACCTTTCCTTTACTCAATATCTTCTCCTGACCTCACTTAGACCTTTTACCCTCATTAATCTGTTCTTCTACTTACATATATACAACACCATCCTATTAAGTACCCCCTCCCTCCCTTTCTATTCCCTTTATATCCCCTTTCTAGCTTACTGGCTTCTGCCAGATCCATCCATTTTCCAGCAAATTTCATAACTTCATTTTTCTTTGTTTTATTTTATTTTTAATTTTTATTTTTATTGACAATGTCCTTAATTATAGACAATATCCCATGATTCTCCCCTCCCTTTCCCCTCTTCCCCCTTTGAAACTCCACTCTCCATCATATCCCCTCCCCCTCTCAATCATTCTCTTTTAATTTTGATGTCATCATAGTTTTCTCCTATTATGATGGTCTTATGTAGGTAGTTTCAGGCACTGTGAGGTCATTTTTCATTGCTGTTCTTCATCCCCTCATGGTGATCGGTTCACAAACATTTCTACCTATATCACATGCAAAAATAAATATAATAAATCCCAAAATATTGAGCCCATTATAATCCCAACTTTTCCAAAAATCTCATCTTAGTATCATAGGTCAAAAAGTCCCAAGTATTACCATTTCAAGAAATAGGTGTCTATGAGGCCTTGGATTACAAATGTATCACAATTCAAAATTCTACTTGTACTTCAGACTGGTTAGACTGGAAAATAATTTAGCATACCCTACGAAAGTGTGGCTAGCATTCCAAAGAGACAAACTGGAAGAGAAAAGTCCCAGGAAACTTTAAATCTGATAGGGAAAATAAAGTTTATAAACATGGAAAATCCCTGTGGTTCAAATCTCTGCCCTCTGTGCCACACAAAGCAAAAGTGTGCTTTGTGTCTATGACCTGCCTCTTGGGAGATTATTTCTCAGGATGCCATGACATGTATGCTAGTGAGTTTTGTAAGCCTGTCTCTGTGCCTATAGAGTTTTGGAGATCATTAGAAATGGATAGTCTTCTTGCACTTTATCCTTTTTATCATTATTTTAGTGCAAGTCATCTGTGTGTCAGCTGTCTCGGCATTACCACGGCATTGCAGATCTTCTTTGTGTTACAGGGATTAATCATGAAGCAATTCCTGAAAGATTTTATAAATATGAAGGGAATTATAGTTTCTTAATTTTTTTCACTTTCTAAACTTTGATTTCTTTACTTGGCTTATGCTTTTCTTTCTTCATCTTCAAAGCTATCAGCAGCTGTTTGAGTATGCCTTAAACTGCTCCACTGTGATGCTCACTCCAGCATCTTGCCTCCTTTTTTGACTCTGATTCTTGACTCTATCTTCCACATTTAAGGTCTCCTCTGAATACATGGAGCCTGGCCACATAGACTGAGTTGGTATCCAGATTTTGATATCAGCTGATTAACAATAAATCATAACCACAGGCTCAATTTTCTCGTCATGCAACATGTCATATTTTTACTTATTTATTTATTTGTGTGGGTATGTGTGCATGGATATGTCAGGGCTTCTTGCCACTGTGGATACTAGACATTTTGTCACTTTTGCTTCTGGCTTATGTGGATGGCTTGGAAATTTGAACCTGGATAAACAGGATTTTCAAGCAAACATTTTTAACCACTGAACCATCTTCTTTGCCTCTCATATCATATTTATATGATCTTAGTATAAGAATGTAGTCATCTTCAGGGGATGATTATTCTATCTGGCACAGTACTTTAGGCAAACCAAGAAATATAATTTTCATTTACATACTGCAGAAGTCTGATTTTGATAATTGGCAAACATTATGAATATATATGCATACTAAGTACATACACTAAGTAATGTATAAGTATGTCAGAACAGCCTAATGAAAAATGTAAATTGAAGTATCACTACACAATGTAGCTGTTCTTCTATAAAAAGCAGCATGGTGTATGTTTCATGTTTATTCTACAAAGTAAATCCTTGTTTTGGGGACTTTAGCACATTGTTTTTGGGAATATATACCAGTGTAGTCACTGCTATGAATAAACTATACTCTGTATGTTCTAGGATAATGAAATTTTTGTACCAAGCTTATGAAACACAGAAGTACTTACTCTGATTGATAAAGACCATATACAAGGATATTTCTTGCAGTGCTATTAATGTGTCTGGAGCTGGGAGGAGCCTGGGTTGTGAGAGTGGATAGATAAAAATGTGATAAGAAATAATGCATCTGTGAATAAGCAGAAAAACAATTATGATTTTACATATCGTACAATAAGGTGAAGCAAAAAACATATGGCCAAGTTAAACATTGATCTCAATTATAAAAACATGATTGTATAATAAAATCATTATTAATTTTTCAAGAATATATTTGAAAGGTACACATCAGATACAACCTCATGATTTTCTATTGGGTAAGTTATATGATTAGCATATACTTTTACATCTTGGGCACATAACTCCTCAAGAAACAACAGGGAAGAAAAAGAAAAGGGGATGAGAAGAGATAATAAAATGATGAGAATAAATAATTCTTGAGCAGAAGCAATTTGAGGAGGCTTCAAAGGAAAGCAATTTCAGGCAAAGTGAAACAGATTGTGAAAGATGAAGATAGGACAAAAGGTAGCATAATTATGTAAAGGGACAGATAAATACTTTAGATTTTGGGAGCCATGTGTTTTCTGTTGCAACTATCACACAGTATAAGAAGTTATACCTAATATATTACTTCATTCCTACAAAAACAATTCAAGTAATAAGCATTTTAATTTCCAATAACATGTAGTGTCGTGTGTGTATATAGTTTACTCTTGAATATGCAGAATAGCTCACTGATTCACAGATTTTGGAGAATGTCATGTGATTTTCTTCTGTCCCTATAACTCAATATGGTTATTCCTTGAGATCAGTCTTTCTCTCAATGCAGAGCTGTATGCCCCAGTAGTTCTCTGGTCTCTACTCCTCACAGGACTGGTGTTACTGATACATGTGGTCACAACCAACTGTTTACTAGAGCACTAGGGAATTGGATTGAGGTTTTCTCAGGCCTTCATCCAGGTGGTAAGTGCTCTTCCCCAATGAACCTTCTCCTCAGGCTAAATTCATATAATTTTAACAAGAGATTACTATTTTTTAAATTTTGTTTTAGGTATTAAAACAACTTAAAAGTCTTATTTCATGGGCCATACCAAAACAGAAGTTGGAGCAAACACATTTTGTTGGCTGTAGCTTGGCAATAACAATCACTAGTACAGAAAGAAGAAAGTACCAGTCACCCATCAGTTTCACTGAATCATGAATTTATTATTAACATTTTACCTAATAATTGTTGATATTTTTCAAGAGATTGGGAATGTTAATAAAAAATAACTCTTATAGTTTTAGAATATCACATTTCCTGTAGCCAAAATTACTTGCTAGTACATGTAAATTAATATTCTGTAATTTCTTTTAGTCTTTTCTAGATTAATTTTAAAAGACCTTCTTTGACAAATAGGTCCCTGATAATGGAAAGCCTTTGTTTATTCCACTGTGTTTGGATATCATAATTCTTGTCTTTATTTCTCTCTAGGATCTTGCTCTGTGGATGTACTATATATAACTTGGCAACAAGACTACAGTTCTACTTTTACGCCTGACAAAACAGAGGGACTCCATGACCATGAATGGACTGGACCTTGGTATCTTACTATGTCCTTGATTAGGACATGTACTTCAGGCCATAGAGTGAAGGTTAGCTATGCATATTAAGGATGTATGATTCACTAATCTTCATGCTAGGGGCTCTTGATTCTTCAAGAGCAGGGCCAACTTGTTAAAGTTCTTTAACACCGTTGTTAATTTTCAATTCCAAAATAGCCAAATGTGTCCACAAATTACAATGTGAAGAGTAGGAACAAGAGGTATAGGAAGAGAAGGAGAGAGAGAGAATAGAGAGAGAGATCTCATTAAATTCTAAAATAGGGACTGTAGAGATGGCTTAGTGGTTAAGACATTTGTCTGCAAAGCCAAAGGATCCCAGTTCGATTCTCAGGATCCACATTAGCCAGTTGTACAAGGGGTGCAAAAATCTGGAGTACGTTTGCAGTGGCTGGAGGCCCTGGCACACCCATTCTCTCTCTCTCTTTCTCTCTCTCTTTCTGCCTCTTTCTCTCTCTCTCTCAAATAAGTAAATATAAATATAAATAAATAAATAATTCTAAAACAAACAGAATCTTGTTCAAGATACCCCATAACCCATAGGTCTTTTTTTCTTATTTATTCCCTCAGAAACATAAATAAAATGAAGGAAAGAAGGAATTAAGCTGCTAGTTGGTATACACATAAAATCCAATCATGAATTAAACTAAATCATCAGAACCCCATAGCACTCACATAATTCTGGCTCCACAAATAATCTAAGCTGCATTGCCCTTGGAATGCTGCCTCTGAGAGCAAGGCTTTAGAAATATTTGTCCATGCTCTCTGAGTCTGATTTCCACTCAGTTATAGTAAGTGTATTGTTATTGGCTTTCTTGTGCAGACTTTTCCTTTGCACTGAATATCAGGCATCATCTATTCATTAATCTTCCTAAGAGTCTGTCTTGTGTATTTTTTAAGAACACCATGAATTTTTTGTTTTAATTTCAACAGCCAGGAAGGAATCTAGAATAGAACAGAGTAATGTTCTTCAATTTCCATGCGTCCTGATTTGAGTGATATTCTTGGATGCTTTCTGGCCAAGGTCTACAGTATTGTTGGAAATAATTTTCTTTCTAAGAGAAAATAAACTTTTTGTTTGTTTTTGCTTAAAATGCTGTTAGCTCCAGAAAGTATCACCATTCAGAGAGTCTTAGTAAACACAGCTGGGCTGTTGTGAAAACAATTAGTGAGAGCGTATCAAGAAGATAAATCTGACCCAGAGAAAAAGTCTCAGCTTTTGCCTCCCAATATTTGAAGTGTACTTTATATCTAATAATCAGAATGCCTTTAGGGGATAGCCTTTAATTTCTTTTTACATATGGGGGAAACAGCTTCGTTGGTTTTATAGGAATTTGCAAATGTGCAGTTTGGAGAGATTTTTAAAAGTCTAAGATTCCTTTCTATGGTAATTGTAACAATGAAGAGTGTTTCTTTGTTCAGCCTTCTCTGAAATAGTTGCAAGGCATTAGCTTTGGTATTTTGCATAATGTAACTTCATTTACTTCTCAGAAGACAGTGAGAGGGACTTTTCTTTCATGATTAAAAGTTGAAAGAATGGGGCTAGAAAGATGGCTTATCAGTTAAGGCGCTTGTGCATGAAGCCTAAGGATCCAGGTTTGACTCCATAGAACCTACGTAATCCAGATGCACAAGGTAAAACATGTACAAAGTGGTGTACGTGTCTGGAGTTTGATTTCAGGGGCTAGAGTCCCTGATGCACCAATTTTCTCATTCTCTCTCTCTCTTATAAAAAATAAAAGAATGGACTTTACTTTTAAAGGAGTTAAGTTTAAAGAAAATTGCACAAAAGGCAGGAATTCTAGCACTCTTGAGGCTAAGGTAGAATGGTTATACATTTGATGTCAGCCTGAGCTATAATTAGACATAGCTTCAAAAAAAAAAGTCACATATTAAATGCAGGCTTTTGGTGTTTGCATATGACTTTTCTCTATCACACCCACACATTTGTTGAGATGAACTAGATACAATTAATACATCTATATTTACTCAGGTCCATAATTTACTTTAGGATTTACACTCTGTGTTATATGGTCCATACTTTTTGACAGGTTTATACTGCTTTCTTTCTATCACTCTGATATTGTAGAGAATGAATCCATTGTACCCCACATCTCCATTCCCCTTGCCCTCCCTACATGTGCTGCAAGACCTGAGCAACCTCTGATCTTTCTGTTTTCTTGATAATTTAATCTTTCAAACAATGTAATATAGGTGGAATTATAATGCATGCATCCCTTTCAAATAGATTCTTTCATTACCAATATTCATTTAAGAATGTTCCATGTTCTACTATAGTTTGGTTAATTCCCTACATAGTATTCCATTGCCTGGATATACCCTGGGATATGTATCTATTCACTGCATGAAACATATCTTAGGCACTTCCAACTTCTGTTTATTGTGAGTAAGTCTGCTATAAATATTCATATGAAGATTTTTTTTTTTTGGAACGTGAATTTTCAAATAATGTGCATATCCTTCAGAGTTTATTTTGGATCTTATGGAATGCCTGTGCTTAGCTTTGGGAAAAATTGGCATGCTTTGTAAGAAATTGGCATTTTTTTTTCTCCAAAGTTATCAGTTTGTGGATGTTAGCCACTCTATTGGGGCTATATATTAGTGCTATCACACTGTTCCCAATTGTCTTAACCACAAGAGGAGCTAGAATGAGGGCTTTTTAACTGGAATCCTGGTTTTAAATATTGGCTCTGATTCTTTGCAACTGTGTGATCTTAGGTGAGTTCTTTAAGAACATTTTGACTCAGTTTCTTTGTTTACAAACAGAGTTGGTGATACTATATACTTTAAGGGTTACTGTAAGAAAGAATAAATTGATTTGTTTAAAGTGTCTTGAAGAGCTATCGTGTCATAACTATTCACAAATGTAAGGTCTTAGCTTTAAGTTTAGAGATGAGAAAAATATGAATTTTGGCCAAATTTACTGATTTAGAAAACAGTGAAACCAAGATTTAATTTTGGGTCTCTCTTGTAAGTGCAGTTCTTTCCAATATTCCATAGAGCTTTGAAGTTGAAAATGACAGTGCTCTCATTTACAAAATACCTCAGAATATCTAGTCAAGTGTGAAGCAATTAAGTTACATCGCTGAATTTATCCAGAACTCAATTGTCTAAAAAAAATGAAGCTGGCAGAGTGCATTTCAAGGCCAACTACTCCTTTTCCCTCCTGTCTTGTGTCCCTCATGCCAGAAGTTCCATTTCACATTGTTCTCAACCTTCACCTCCTGGATAACCAAAAGCTTCTCTTAATGCTATTCCTTTCATACAATATAATGTACTGATTAAATTATCACTGATAATCCTATGTATAACTGTAGTTTGCTGTTATTATTTAACTGCATTCTAAGAGAAGTCATATGGAAAATTATGCCATTCTTTTGCATATGGTACAAGTTTATGAATCTTAGGGTGGTTTTGCTAAGTTAAGGGTAATATAGTGCATTGAATGTGAATGACATACCTAGAAGGCTAGGTCACAATTGATTTCTCTTTTTATCACATGATGCCTGTAACATCCCCCCCCCCCCAGTATACATCAGTCACTTTAACATAATTTGAAAGAATGAATGCTATAATCCAGGTCTCCAACTTAGGAGAAATAAGTGAGAACAACTTCATACAGTAAACATAGATGGCCTGTCTTCACAAAAGAGCCCTGAGCACAGAAGCCACTGGCTTGCCAGAATCCAGTGAAGAACAGCTTCTCTTTTGCCTTCACAACATGGAAAGCAATATGAACTCTGCAACATACTGTCATGACTTCATACACTGTACAGCAGTGTGAACTCTGAAGCTCAGTGGTTACATCATACACTGTGAATCCTCCTCCCCTCTAGGCTGACATGTATGATCTCCAAGTTCACTATTTTTATAGAAAACTGAGAATTGTCCAGTGAACGTTTATATTCCATTTAATTTGAAATGAATTACCCAGTATTTGCCTGTCATATTAGTTTGTTTAGTTATTTTTTTGTTTTTGAGTATTTATTTATTTGAGAGAGAGAGAGAGAAAGAGACAGATAGAGAGAAAATAGACATGCCAGGGCCTCTAGCCACTACAAAGGAACTCCAGACACATGTGCCACCTTGTGAATCTGGCTTACATGGGTACTGTGAAATTGAACCTGGGTCCTTAGGCTTTGCAGGTAAGTGTCTTAACTGCTAAGCCATCTCTCCAGACCCTTGACAGATTTTTTTAAAATTGAAATTTGTTTTATTATTATTATGATTATTATTATTAATGAGACAACTTGTATGGATACAACATGTGTTGGTACCCTCTTTTCCCTCATCTGTGTTCCCATTCCCCTGGGGACACTCCTCAGTGGGGTTGCAAGTATTCCCTATGGGGTTGTGGGTTATACACTGTGGGAGGAGTAGTCTATTATTATTATTATTATTATTATTATTATTATTATTATTATTATTGTGGTGAGGGTAGGAATGCATCTGGGCATGATGTCTCAACCTGTGACTCTTACAATCTTTCTGCCCCCTCTTCTGCAATATTCCCTGAGCTGTGGTGGGTGGGTTTTAAGTCTACTTCAGTGATGAGCTCTTAGGAGCCTCTGGATCTCTGCTTTTGTAAGTGTTGAGTATCCTCAGGGTCTGTCTTCTTCACTCTGGCGCTGATTATCAAGTTCAGCAAGGAAGCAGCAGTCTTGGTCATCTTCCCAATTCCTTTGTGGTTTCAGCTGTGACTTGGCTGAAGCGTGAAGGGTAATTTATCTTCGTGGGTCTCACTACCTTCAGAAAAAGAACAGATTCTCCAATGGAGAGTGAAGTCAGCATAGTATAAGTGGGATAAGAATTATTCATTTAGGGAGAATTTGATGTATGTGACCCCTTTTTAAGCCAAAAACTAGTGAGAGCTTGACACTGGAGAATATAATCTTTGTCTCCATAGGATTCTGATCTGGTTCCTAATTCCAGAATGGGTTCTTTTACACTGAGCAGATCTCTTAGACAATCAGAAAGTCACTATTGCACTGGCATGTGCGTCCTTTCAGGGTGCTTGCTTCTGAGTAGCTCAGACCTCTGGTTGCTCAGACCATTGTTGGTCATTTTCTCCTAGTAGCTCAGCACTAGACAGGCTGTCTGGGGACTGACTCCCTTCTGGAATTCAGACAGGTCTCTCCATGCTCTGTGTTGGCAGTACATGTTGTCTTCAACAGTAGGGTCTTACTGTAGGCCTCAGGCAGGAAATCAAGTGCTTTGACAGAAACCTGTCTTGTTTTGGGGACCTTGTAGGTCTCTTTGATCCTCAGCTCATTGTGGGTAGCAACTGATTTCTGGAACTGGGAGTTACAGCCAGAAACCAAAAAAAAAAAAAAAAAAAAAAAGAAAGAAAAAAAAAAAATAAAGTTTTGGCTTCAGCAGTTCTTTCTTTTCAGGTGTTACCCCTTTACTCCTCTTGAGGGTTATGTCTTTTAGTCTATCCCCAAGGATAAAGGTTTCTATAGTCCCTGTTCATTTTGGATTTAGTTTTGTGTTGGTTTTTCCCTACTCTCCCCTATCCCTCCCCTCAAACCCTTCCATCCCTATTATCTTGGCCTTGAGTTGCCTATCAGGTATGCCAGCAACTCAGACTGGCCCAGGTTATGAACTGCAGATAAGTGAGAACATTTGACATTGGTCTTTCTGTGATTGTGTGAGTTCACTGAGTATGATCTGTTCCGAGTCTGCCCATTTTTCTAAAAAATTTATTGAATCACTTTTCTTATTGCTTAGTAAATCCCATTGTTTAAATGTACTACAACTTCTTTAACTATTCATCCAATGATGGTCACCTGGGTTTATATCCAGTTTTTAGGTATAATGAATTTGCGCATCTATAAATAAGGTTGAGCAGATATCTCTCTAGTGAAGCAATGAGCATTTAGAATAAATGCCCAGTAAGGGAATAACTGGGTCTCTTGGTGGCTCTATGTTCATCCCTTTCAGGATCTCCACATTGATTTCCATAGTGGTTGTACAAGTTTACATTCCCACCAACAGTGGATGATGCTTCCTCTTCCCCCACATCCTCACCAACATTTTTTGTTGTTGGAGTTTTAATGATTTTAATGATTGCCATCTTTACTGGAGTAAGGTAGAATCTGATACTTGTTTTAATTTGCATTTCCCCACTGGTTAGGAATCTTGAACATATCCTTAAGTGTGTGTTAGCCATTTGTAATTCTTCCTCTGAAAACTTCCTATTCACTTCTCTGTCCCATTTTTGGAGTGGGTTGTTTGATTTCTCTCTCTTTCTTCTTTCTTTCTTTCTTTCTTTCTTTCTTTCTTTCTTTCTTTCTTTCTGTCTCTTTCTTTCTTTCTTTCTGTCTCTTTCTTTCTTTCTTTCTTTCTTTCTTTCTTTCTTTCTTTCTTTCTTTCTTTCTTTCTTTCTTTCTTTCTTTCTTTGCTGTTTAATTGTTTGAGTTCTTTGTAGATTCTACTTATTAGGCTTCTGTCAGTGGTATAGCTGGTGAAGATTTTCTCCCATTCACTGGGTAATCTATTGGCTCTATTCATGGTATTTTTGTCTGTGCAAAAGCTTTCTGGCTTCATAAGATTGATTGACTGAGTGATTGTTTCATTTTCTGGGCTACTGAGGTTTTGTTCAGGAATTCTTTCCTCACTCCTATATCATAGAGAGTTCCTCCTATTTTTCCTTTCAGTAGGAGAGGAGAAGACTTTCAGGTCTTACTGAGATTATTAATCCATTTGGACTTTTTTTTTTTATATGGTGAGATAAGTGGGTCTAGTTTCATTTTTCTATATGTGGTTATCCAATTTGTTAAGCATCATATGTTGATGATGCTGTCTTTTCTCCAATCTACTTTATTAGCACTTTTTTCAAAGTTCAAGTAGTGGTAGTTTCTTGACCTAAGGTTTGGGTCTTCAATTGAGTTCCATTGGTCTTTTTTTTTTTTTTTTTTTTTTTTTTTTTTTTTTGCAAGGTAGGGTCTCACTCGGGTCCAGACTGACCTGGAATTAACTATGTAGTTTCAGGGTGGCCTCGAACTCTCGGCGATCCTCCTACCTCTGCCTCCCGAGTGCTGGAATTAAAGGCATGCACCACCACGCCCGGCCCATTGATCTTTATTTCTGTTCTTATGACAGTACCATGCTGTTTTTGTTACTATGACTTTGTAATATAGCTTCAGATCAGATATGGTGATACCTTCAGAGGTGTTTCTTTTGATGAGGATGTATTTGGATATCCGAAGCCTGCTGCCTTCCATATGAATTTTCAGAGCATTTTTTTTCTATCTCTGTGAAGAATGATGCTGAAATTTTTATTGTTATTGCACTAAATCTGTATATTGCTTATGGTAGACTTGACATTTTCACAATATTAAATCTATCTATCAGGAGCAATGGAGGTCTTTTGATCTTCTCAAGACCTCCTCAGTTTTGTCCTTGAGTTTTTATATGTTTGCATTAGATAGGTTTTTCACTTTCTTGGCTAGTATTATTTCAAGGTATTTAATATTTTTGTTGCTATTGAAAACAGGACAGCCTCACTCATTTCTCTCTTTCTGTATATTTTTCCTTTTCATATACAAAGGCTACTGATTTTTGTGTGTTGATATTTTATCTTGCCACTTAACTGAGAGAATTAATTACCTGTAGAAATTTTGAGATGGAGACTTTCAGGTCACTTATATATAGGATCATGTCATTTGCACAAAAGACTAACTTGACTTCTTTTTTATTATTTTTGTTATTTATTTATTTGTTGACAACTTCTTTAATTGTAGACAATATCCCATGGTACTTCCCTCCCTCCCTCCACTTTCCCCTTTGGAATTTCACTCTCTATCATATCCCATCACCCTCTCAATCAATCTCTCTTTTCAGTTTGAAGTCATGATCTTTTCCTCCTGTTATGATGGTCTTATGTAGGTAGTGTCAGGCATTGTGAGGTCATGGATATCCAGGCTAGTTTGTGTCTGTAGAGCACATTGCAAGAAGTCCTACCCTTCCTTTGGCTCTTACATTCTTTCTGCCCCCTCTTCCACAATGGACCTTAAGCCTTGGAAGGTGGGTTTGAGATGTTTCAGTTCTGAGCACTCTTCTATCCCTTCTTCTCAGCACCATGGTGCCTTCTATCTGAAAAGAGAAGCTTCTCTAACCAAAAGTGACAGTAAGATTAATATATATATATATATATATATATATATATATATATATATATATATATATAGAAAAGTGCTTACTGGACAGTTTGGTGAGCATAGTATATACATTAAGTGTGACACCAGCAGACGTTATACCCCTAGGCTCATGACGACCCCTGTTGTAGGTTTTCAATATCAGGGATGTATTCCCTCCCATGGAGCATGCCTCTAGTCTGATTAGAGATTAGTTGGTTTCCCCCATAACAGACATGTCACTATTGCACCCATTGGCTCATTTGGCCTACCTGGCCAAATTTAAAATTTGCAGTGTTCACTGTTGAGAACCTTCACTTGTGTTTTCTCTATCTACCATTGAATTTCATGCAGCGTAGCTTTTTCCAAGTTTCTGTCAGCTGGTCCACATGGAGGAGACTTTCAGGTCAGCTCTAACAGGATTTCTCAGTGACCTTGCCACCCAAGTATGTGGAGTCTTCAGCAATAGGGTCTTACCATCTGTTCCTGGTGGGAAACTAAGGGCCTCGGCAATGGCCTATAATGTTTTGGGAGTATCTGTGACCTCCCTGGCCAACAACTCACTGGAACGTATCCTATCCCTGGCACTGAAAATTTTCTAGTAACAATCTATGGCTTCTGAGTGTTCCATTGTCCAGAAAAGTAGGTTTCCATAAGACTTATTTATATCCTCTTAGATTTTGATTAGCCCTCCCTCCACCTTTCCTTTACTCAATCTCTTCTCCTGACCTCACTTAGGCCTTTTCACCCCCATTAATCTGTTCTTCTACTCACATATTAAGTCCCCCCTCCCTCCCTTTCTATTCCATTTATATTCCCTTTCTAGCTTACTGACTTCTGCTATCTACTTTTATTCCTACTCACATAGAAGTCCAATCATTTGTAGCTAGGATCCACATATTAGAGAGAACATGTGATGTTTGGCTTTCTGGGCCTAGATTCCTTTACAATTTGTATCCCATTTATGTCTTTCTTTTGTCTAATTTCTATCTAGGAATTCTAAAACTATGTTGAAGAGCAGGGGTGAGAGTGGGCACCCCTGTCTTCTTTCTGATCTCAATGGGAACTCCTTGAATCTTTCCCCATTAAGTATTATTTGGGCTTTAGGTGCTTTATATATAGCCTTTATTGTGTTGCGATGTAAGCCCTCCATGCCTATTCTCTCCAGCATTTTGATACAAATTGGTGTTGTATTTTGTTAAATGCATTCTCTGCATCAACTGAGATGATCATATGGTTCTTATGATTAAGTTTATTTATGTGGTGTATTATGTTGTCCAATTTCCATATGTTGAACCATCCCTGATCTCTGGGATGAAGTCTTCTTGATCAAGGTGAATGATGCTTTTGATATATTGATAAAATCAGTTGGCAAGGATTTTGTTCTGGATCTTTGCATCTAAATTCACCAGGGATATAGGCCTATAGTTTCCTTTTCTTGTATTTCTGTCTGATTTTGGTACTAGGTTGATGTTACCTTCATTAAAAGATTTGGGGGGGGGGATCTCTGCTCTCCAATTATATGAAACAGTTTGAGAAAAATTGGTTTCAGTTATTCAATAAAGGTTTGGTAGAATTTGGCTGAGAAGCCATCCAGTCCTGTACTTTTCTTTTTGGGTAGATTTTTGATTACCTTTTCAATGCCCATGGATGTGATAGGTTTGTTTAGTGAATTAATCCAGTCTGAGTTTAGTTTTGGTAGGTGGTATGTGGCTAGGAATTCATCCATTTCTTCCAGATTATCCAAGTTTGTGGAGTAGAGGTTTTGGAAGTATGTCTTGATTGATGACTTTTTCCAATTTCATTGATGTCTGTTGTGACCTCTCCTTTGGCATTTCTGATTTTGTTAATTTGAGACTTCTCTTTTTTTTTTTTCCTTGATAAAAATGGCCAAAGGTTTATCAATCTTGTTTATTTTTTCCAAAGAACCAGTTCTTCATTTCATCAATTTTTAAAAATTGTTTTCTTAGTTTGCATTAATTTCTGCTCTGATCTTAATCAGTTCTTTTCATCTGGAGCTTTTAGGATTGGATTTTTTCTTGTTTTTCCAATGCTGTTAGGTGGATAGTTAAGTTATTAATTTGGAATCTTTGTTATGAAGGTATTTAGCTCTATGAATTTTCCCCCTTAGGACTGCCTTCATTGTGCCCCATAAGTTTTGATAAGTTGTATTTTTCTTTTTCTTTTAAATATTTTATTTATTTATTTATTTGATAGAGAGAATGAGGCAGGGGGGGGCAGAGAATGGATGCACCAGGGCCTCCAGCCACTGCAATCCAACCCCAGATGAATTTTCACCTTTTGCAACTGGCTTACATGGGTCCTGGGGTATCAAACCAAGGTTCTTTGGCTTGGCAAGCAAGCGCCTTACCCACTCAGCCATCTCTCCAGCCTTTTTTCTTTTCCATTTTTCTTTGGAGAGAGAGTGAGAGAGAGATTGAGAGAATGAATTGGCATACTAGGGCCTCAGCCACTGCAATTGAACTCCAGATACATGTGCCACCTAGTGGGCATGTACAACCTTGCAATTGCCTCAACTTTGTGCATCTGACTTACATGGGATCTGGGGAAAGATCAAACATGAGTCCTCAGGCTTTGCAGGCAAATGCCTTAACCACTTAGCAATCTCTCCAGACAGTAAGTTGTGTTTTCATTACATTCGATTCTAGGAATTTTACAATTTCTTTTCTGATTTCTTCCACAACCCATTCTTTGTTTAATAATGTGTGGTTCAGTTTCCAGGAGCAGGTGGAGTTTCTGATGTATCTCTTCTTATTTATTTCTAGCTTTAAAGCATTGTGACTTGATGTGATGCAGGAAGTTACTCCAAATTTTCCTGAATTTATGGAGGCATAGTTTATGGCCTAATATAAGTTCTATTTTGGAGAAGATTCCATGGGGTGTTGAGAATAATATGTATTCTAAAGAATTGTGGTGGAAATGTCTGTAGATGTCCATTAGGTCTAGCTGCTCTATGGTGTTGTTGAGCTGTATTATTTTCATGTTGATTTTCTGCTTGGATGATCTGTCGATGACAGTGGAGTACGGAAGTCTCTGACTAATGGTACTGTGTTTATTTCTGTTTTGTAAAGTAGGTTTTGTTTTATAAACAGTGGTCACCTGTGATTGGTGCATATAGATTTGTGATTGTGATGTCCTCATGTTGGATCATCCCCTTGATGTGTAAGAAGTGGCCTTCTTTCTTTTTTGATTACTTTTGGTTTAAACTCTATCAGATATTAGTATAGCAACATCGGATTGTTTCTTATTTACATTTTCTTGGAATATCATTTTCCATCCTTTCACCCTGCGGAAGTGTCTTTCTTTAGTGGTGATGTGGGTTTCTTGAAGACAGAAGATATAAGGGTCCATTTTTTTTTTTTATCTATCCTATTAACATGAGTCATTTTTTTTTTTTTGGAGAGAGACACAGAGAGAGAGAGACAGAGAGAGGGAGAGGAAGACAGAGAATGGGTGTGGCAGCAGCCTCTCAGCCGCTGTGAATGAACTCCAGATGCATGCGCCCCCTTGTGGGCAAGTGCAGCATTGCGACTTTGCGTCACTTTGCATCTGGCTAAACGTGGGACCTGGAGATTGGAACTGCTGGAGATTGGAACTGACGTTCTTAGGCTTAGCAGGCAGGCACCTTAACCTCTAAGACATCTCTCCAGCCCTAACTTGAGTCTTTTGATGGGTGAGTTAAGACCATTAATGTTTAAGGTTATAACTGTGAGGTTCTATTTAATGTCTGCCATGATGAGGTGCTTTATGGGGTTTGGTGCTTTCTTGTGTTTTGTATTTTTTTGAGCCTGGTCTTGTTTTGGTTACTGTGATCTTCTTCTTGTAGGCTCTTAAATATTGATTGTTTGACTCCTCTATGTGGAGTATTCCCTAGAGTTTTCTCTGTAGGTATGACTTTGTGTTCATATCATCATAGAGTTGATCTCTTTCATGGAAAGTTTTCCGTTCACCATCTATTATGAGTGATTCTTACTCTGGGTATAGCAGCTTGGTTTGGAAGCCATACTTTCTTTTAGACTTTGAAGTATTAGATTCCAGGCCCTTCTGGCTTTCAGTGTTTGCACTGAGAAGTCTGAAGTTATTTTGTTGGTATTGTCTTTGTATAAGTTGTTTCTCTCTTGCTGCTTTTAGCACTCTCTTTCTGTTTTCAGTGTTAAGAGTTTTAACTGTGATGTGAGTTGGAGAGTTTCTACTTTGGTCCTGTCTGTTTGGAGTTCTGTGGTCTTCTTGTATCTGGATGGTCCTTTCTTTTGAGAGATAGGGAAAAATTTCTTCAGTAATATTGTTGAATATGTTCTCTATGCCTCTGACATGGATTTCCTCTTCTTCTGGTATAATCATGATCCAGATGTTTGGTCATTTTAGGATATCCTACAGTTCCACTGTATTCTGTTTGCATGATTTTTGGAATTTCAGTTTTTGGCCTCCCAATCAATTTCTCTTGTCTTGTTTTCCAGCTCAGAAGTTCTGTCTTCCACATGAGTAACTCTGTTTGTGAGGGTTTCGAGAGAAGTTTTCAAAGCTCTATTTGCTTTTTTTTTTTTTTTTTTTTTGTTTTCTGAGGTTGGGTCTCACTCTAGTTCAGGCTGACCTGGATTTCATTATACAGTTTCAGGGTGGCCTTGAACTCTTGGCAATCCTCCTACCTCTGCCTCCTGAGTTCTGGGATTAAAGGAGTGCGCCACCATGCCCAGCTTGATTTTTGTTTTCTGTCATGTTATTTTGCATCGTGTCCATCTCTTTATATATGTATGTATGTATAAAATTTATTTATTTATTTGAGAGAAAGAGGCAGAAAGAGAGAGAGAATGGGCACACCAGGGCCTCCAGTGACTGCAAATGAAGTCCAGATGCATGTGCCCCCTTGTCCATCTGGCTTGCATGGCTTTTGGAGAATTGAACCAGGTTGGCTTTGTAGGCAAACACATTTCTTTAGCCATGTCCACCTCTTTTTTGAGGTAAGATTTCAGTATGGGTTCTGATCTTCTTGATGCTTCCTGGAATACATTCTTGCATTTCATCAAATCTATATTAAGCTTAACTAAACTGGTTATTGAGAGCTTTCATTTGTTGACTCACTTTCAATTCATTTACATCTCTTTTGAGGCTGCTAAAGTTGTTTTCAATTAAGTTAAGCCTCATGTTAAAAGCTGAGTGCTCTAGGAGTCTATTTGCTCCATTTCATTTATGTAATTTTTGGGGTATTCATGGCTTGCTTCCAGTTCAGCAATTCTTTTTATCAGGGTTACATTGGTGGTTGCGCTTTCATTTGGGGATTCAATTTCTGTTGATTTATCTATATTTCATTGGAAGCTCCCATTGTGAGACTAGGCATCCTTGGTGGAGAGCTCTCAATGTTCTTACTTACTTTTTTTTTGTTTTTGCATTGTGGTCTACCCATCTTGGGGAAACATTTTATTCTATTGAGGGGGAAGCAAGTACTTGGCCTTGTAGGATTTTCATTGTGTTTTCTTTTTCAAATGTGAACTGGGTTGGTGTACAATAGGGTTATAACTTCAGATGCACAAGTTGTGGAGATTGCAAGTATATCAAAGGTACCTGGGGAACTGGGAGGTGGGGAACTATGAGCTCTGGACTAGTCCCTCCACTTGCATGTACTCTTCAGCACTTAGGAAACGAGTTGAGGAACCAGGAGCTAGGAAACTGGAGATCTAGGGGCAACCAGCCTGACTCAGGGGAATAGGTCTTCGGGTACCTGTGGTAGTTTGAATATATGTCCCCCAATATATTTCGTGTTTTAGTAGTTATAGTTTGCATCTTCAATCACCTTGCTAGAGGCAAGGTCACTGGGGGCCCAGTTTTAAGGTGTGGTGATGGTTTGAGATTCCATTGTAAAGATATGCAAATGTGTCTAGCAGGAGTTCCTGAAGTGTGCTGTGTGACCTTTTGGCTGTAGTTTTGCTCAGTGGTGGCTGGTTGGTTTTTTTCTCTCTGCTTGGCCCTGTGAAGAGCAGGGCGCTTCTCCTGCCATTATGGAACGTCCCCTGGATCTGTAAGCTTCAATAAATAATATCCCTTCCTCCATAACTGTGCCTGGTCTGGAAGTTCATCTCAGCGAACCTGAGGCTGTCTGCAAAAGTAAAGTGGTACCGAGGAGTGTGGGGTGAGATGAACCAGATCGTGTGGATGTTCGTCTTTTGGAACCTTTGTTTTGGAGGAATGGGCATGGACTTGGTGCTTGCAACTGAAGATGCCTTCTGGAATGGTAAGCCAAGTTTTATGGACTATTCTGATGAGAGTTTGAGAATGCTAAGTGCAGACAGTATTGAACTTCGAGGCTTGGCTTATGAGCTTTCTAAGGGGAAGGAAAGATGGCAGAGGACTTTGTTGGAACTGGGCTACTGGCATAAGGGATGGCTACGTTCTGCTATCCAGGTCCGGAAAGTTTGATCAAGGTTAAATTTGTAATGGACTGATGTGCTTGGCTAAAGATATCGGACTGAAATTTTAAGATTTTTGAGTTGGAAAACCTGAAGCAAGCTAAAAGTAGAGGCACTGAGACTGGTTAAGCTGCTATTGTCTACACATTAGCAATCTTAAGGAAGGTGGAAGGAAGGTGGCCTGACTTGATTTACATTAAAACAATGGAGAGGATGCCTGAGGAAAGACTGTTAGAAATGCAAACTTTTGAAAGAGTGTTTACTGGAGAAGGAACCTGCTTTTCAAGGCTCTGATTTATTTTGTCCCTGGATTAAGAATATGGCTGTGTCCTGCACACCTGGTATTAGTTTTGGAAATATGAAAATGCATAGAATGGTCATGAGTTGCACACGGTTCCAGGAGCCGCTGCTGAGATGCGGCATGAAGCAGGGCATGAAGACCCTCAGGAATAGGCTGGAAGAGCCTTTGGAAGATGGACTGTGGGTTGCATGGAGACCTGAAGATGTTTTGGATATACCAGGACTGTGCAAAAGGACTACCATGGAGTGCAGTGTTGAACTGGGATGAAAGTTTTCCCTGGCGACTCTGCCCAGCTGGAGGGGCGGAATTGGTAAACATGGAGACTGTTAGTCTCTGGTTATATTGAACTTGAACTGCAGAAGTTTGATGATGGCTGATGGTGATTGAGTTTGCATTGTTTTAGTCTCTCCTTGCTATTCCTTATACAGTTAAAATGTTTACTCTATGCCTTTACATGTTGAAAGTATTTAACTTGTTTGATTGTACAGGACTCACTATCTTAAGTTGATGATCAAGACTGTGAGAACCTTTGAAATTGGACTGAGTACAATTTACAAAGTGTGATAGTTATAAATCTATTGGGGGCCAGGAGCTAAATATATTGGGGGCCAGGGGCGGAATGTGGTAGTTTGAATATATGTCCCCCAATATATTTCGTGTTTTAGTAGTTATAGTTTGCATCTTCAATCACCTTGCTAGAGGCAAGGTCACTGGGGGCCCAGTTTTAAGGTGTGGTGATGGTTTGAGATTCCATTGTAAAGATATGCAAATGTGTCTAGCAGGAGTTCCTGAAGTGTGCTGTGTGACCTTTTGGCTGTAGTTTTGCTCAGTGGTGGCTGGTTGGTTTTTTTCTCTCTGCTTGGCCCTGTGAAGAGCAGGGCGCTTCTCCTGCCATTATGGAACGTCCCCTGGATCTGTAAGCTTCAATAAATAATATCCCTTCCTCCATAACTGTGCCTGGTCTGGAAGTTCATCTCAGCGAACCTGAGGCTGTCTGCTACAGTACCCATGGCCAGTCAACCAGGAAACCCTAGCAAAAAGCCTGTTTTCACAGCCCACAGGCCAGGACCATGCGGCCCCAAGGCAGCAGTCAGTGTATCAGGACCAGGGAGCTTGGAGGTGGAGAACAAACCAGGAGCTCTGTCAAACTCATTCTGAGCCCTCTGGAGCAGGAGATCCATCATTTTTGGACCCAAAGGCCTTTTAATCAGGAAAGCAGAGCAAGGGGCCTGCTTCTGCAGCAAGCTTTCGGGGTTCAGGAAGTCCCAAGCCAGCAGCAGAGGAACCTACACTGACTAAGGAACTGGGAAGAGAGGGAGGGGACAGGGAGATCCAGGGGATCTGTGTTCTGTTATTTTTTAATTATAAAAAAATGGAATTCATCCCTCTGTGAACATAGTCAATATACTTTCTGTGATGTTTGTTTAGATAAACACCTGAAATCTGTAACACAGTTTTTGTTTTAGTTTAAGTAGGACTTTCTAAACTCATTTCCAACTTTTGGCTTAGTTTGTGGTGTTCATTTTAACAAGATATTTCACTGTGTGTAAAGCCAATGGACATTCATCATACTATGTAAAACAAATTCCTTATAACCTCAATGGCACAGTGTTTAATACCATTTACATTCATTTATGTCTACACTTATACATAATTTATTAATTTCATTTTCCTTATCATTTATCTATTTGATACAGGGTTTTATGTAGCCTAGGCTTGCCTTGATGTTTCATGGTAGCCAAGTATGATGTTAAACTCCTGATCCTCTTAGCCCTCCAAAGTTCCTATAAAACAGGCATGTACCACTATGAATGGTTTACTCAGCACTTGGGGTTGAACTCAAGCCTTCCTTGATTACTAAGCAATTAACCAGCAGCTGAGTTACAGCCTCAGGCACTTCTTGAGGCTTTTATTCATATTCCTGTCTCTCTTCTACTTACTGCGTTTTCCCCTTTGCCTTCATGTACTTCACCTATTTTTAAGTTTTAATTTTTCATTCTTCGTGTGTGTGTACACTTCCATTGGCATATGCATGTGATGCCATGCATGTGGAGTCAGAACACAACCACAAGATGTTTGTCCTCTCATTTCTCCTTCTTAGAAATTGGTCTCTGTTTGTTTTGTCTTGTGGCTATTGGGGTGTGTGTGTGTGTGTGTGTGTGTGTAGCTAGTGTGGGGGGATCTGGATTGCCTTGGCTTGTCTCCCATTTCCATAGGTAAACCCTCTTTCAGTTATTTAATTTGATCAGCTTTGAGAAAGTACACAATTTTTGTGAAACCCGAGCTGGAGAGATTGCTTAGTGGTCAAAGCACTTGCCTCCTAAACCTAAGGACTCATGTTCAACTCTCCAGATCCTACATAAGCCAGACTCACAAGGTATCGCAACTGCACAAGGTTGCATATGTGCACAAGATGGCACATGTGTCTGGAGTTTATTTCAGTGGCTGAAGGCTCTGGCACATCAATTCTCTCCATTTCTCTCTCTTTCCCCCATAAAAAAATTACAAAAAATTATGTGAAACCCTATAATGAAGAACTAAACACATTCTGAGTTATCATCTGTACTTCACCATGGGATATGCTTTCTGTAAATCTTATTTTTGAAGGTCCAGTTAAGAGCCTGCAGGATTACAAAAGTAGTAATTCTTAAAAACCGACCTAAGCATTTGGTACTAAAGATGCTGGTTTGAAGGCAACCTTGCCAGTTGTGAGCTTTCATAACTTATTTGAAATTGAGAAATGGAACCTAATTATTATTTCCCTATTTACAAGTTCCTTAACTTACCTCTGTGGGAAAAAAAAAGGATAAAGTATTATTTATATACAACTCCAGTAAATTGGAAATAGATGAGGATCTACAACTAAATGGCTATGCTATAACAAAGTCTATGTGAAACAAACTGCAAGGTAGAAAAAAGAACCCCATTGATTAAAAAGGACATACTAATCACGTTTAATATATGTATTTTTGATCCTATGAAAACATGAAAAAATATTATTTGGTTTTGATGTTTATGTGAAAATTAGATATATGATGGTAAATATTAAGGATGGCAATACATGTGCCTATCCCCTAAGCACTGAAATAAACTACACATATGCTAAGTTGGTCTCTGCCACCTTTCTGATCATTGAACCTCTTCTGTAGTATGGAGGCTAACTTTTTAATATTATACTACTTGATGTGATATTAAATAGCTCTTCACAGAGCATAGGGTTAATTGGTACACACAGTTTGCCTCTCTAGCTTTTTTCAAAACTGTTTTTATTCAAATCCTAGAAAAAAAAAAATTCTACTTATCTTTCCTATTTCCTCCCATTGATTATGGATTAATAGGGCCATGGATCTTGGATGGTGGCCATCACTGTGGCCTGCTAAGTGACCCACTCTGCTGAGTAAATCATATTAAATTAGGCTTGTGCAGGTGCTCAGGAGCAAAGAGACAAAGCACTTCTCTACTTGACTAATATCTTTTTCTAGCTGGTCTCAGCATTTGTTGCCCTGTGGCAACTGCCAGAAGCATCTATTATAGGCTAATGTTCTGCAATGTTTTGGCTCTGTTGTTCGTTCCATTCATTGAGGGCCACATTATGAAAGGAGCATTCTAAGAATTATACAGTTTACCAGGAACTCATCAGTCATGAAATGGTCACCTAGTGTGTCCCTGTGAGAGATGATTTGATATAGACTAAAGGCTTAGGGATTTAATCAAGTCTGAGCTCCATTGATGTTTTAGTGGAACCAGCAGTACCTGACCTGGACATGTGGGAATGTGTACAAATAAGGAGAGTTTGTAAGGTTTGCAAATGACCAAAGACCACGTAGGACCATTCTGAGGGGAAAAGCTGTTTATGGCCCCAAGCTGCCAGGATGTATCATGGGAGGACAGAGAGGGAACAGTCTACGTGACTCTGGATGGTTTGAGTTTTTATAGAGATTTTCCTTTCGGGAAGAGGATACAGAAGAAAAGGATGGGGAATGCTGGGAAAAGCAGGGGACAAACAGAGAAGCTAGATAGTCAGAGTGACAGAGATCTAAGGGAGGAGAAGGAGGTGTCACTAGGAGAAGAGCTATTCTGTCTCTGATGTAAGATCAGCAGGAAACTACTGCAAGGGCATTGTTAAGTCGGAAGTGGGGGTTAGGCAATCTAAGCATTTATATTTGAATAAAACAGGCTGTTGTTGTTCTCTTCCTTCATTTAGACTCCATCTTGGGACTCTTGTCCTATCTAACATTCCAGCATTTTGTTAAGGATAAGGGGTGTGGTCATCTCCATTATTGCTTCCTGCTGTGAAGGCGCATGGTCAGGTGTTTCAGGGGATGCTATTTTTAGTGGCTGGCAAGTCTCCTCTGAGCAGCTGACAAGGAATTGAGTCTGAGGAGCCTAAAATTTAGTATTAAGTGGAAGATACATAGTTTAATAAAAGTTAGTTGAACAAGTGATGTGTGAGATTTGTATCTGGTTTTGGATGTATTTCTAAAGACTGGGGGTTAAAAAGCATAATAGAAATATCCCCATTAATGGTCCAAGTAATGATAGTAGGCAAGGCCACATGGTTCTAAAGATATTCCATGGTCCTGAGGACAGTAAGGTACCAGGATAGATTCTGTCATTCTGTCAACCAGAGTTTGGAGGTTTATTTTTTTTATTATTTATTTATTTATTTTTAATATCTAACATTACCCGATTAATTTATGTGATAACAGCATTTCTTATTTACAAAGAGACAGATTCCTCCCTTCCTAGCTGTGATGAGGTCAAGGACTTGAGGGTTCTGAAGGACTACTGATGCCACTGAGGTGAGCTGCTGCTGTAGCAGGTGAATGGCCATAGCAATGTTTGTAATGGATGTACTTAGTTCTGTGAAAACTGTTGATAAGAGATTAGGCTGTGTCTCACCCACTTGCAGCTGGTCCTGTAGCTATTATAGAGGAGGCAAGACTTACATTTATTAGTCTAGGTAAATGGATTGTGACAAGCCCAGCCTTTGGGACTTACTTCCCTTACATAAAGGGCCACTCTCTATTATCTGGTCATCTAAAACAACAATGCATTTTGTTATTAGGGTCCCTTATTGGGTAATAGAAGAACTTTCATCTATATACCAAGTGTGGTTAGGGTCAGGGAGGAGAGACAGTGAAATGATGGGGCTGTGATAGCTAAGTTCTATAAAAGTCTCTGGACAGAAGTGGGTAAGTTGGTTAGGTAGAGGTAGAAGGGTAGCTGGGTTAGGTGGGGCCAGGAGTTTGAAGTAATGTTTGGGTTGTCTAGAAAGGTAACATGAAAGAAAAAGTTGAAGTTTGGATGGGGTTAGGGTTTAGGTAGCCTCCATTTGAACCCAGGGTTTTCATTAGCATGTTAGGCCTTGAAGGGTGATCCAGTCGACCCAAGTAGATGAAGTTGGATTGCCACAGAAAGATCTGAGTGTGGAATAACTGTAGAGAGAGGCTATGAGGTTAAAATTATAGTTAAATACACTATCCCAAAATTAAGAGAATTAATTATGAGAAATGACAGGCATGATCATCATGAAGATCTAGAAATTTATAAAATGGCGTGCTTTATATCTGTTTTTGTTACAGTGAGCATATACTTTTGGCAGTATTTTTCTATTGTATTTTTAAGACCGAGGAAGTGGCCAAAATTTAATTTTATATTGTAATTTTGAAGGTCAGTTGTGGCTCTTTTAGGGAAACTTTTAGGGACCTGGGAAGAGCTCTATGCCTCTCTCAGCATTTGTGTCATCTGCTGGGATGAGTTAGGGCTGTGTTCACCATGTGGCTTCCCTTCCATTGGAAACATTAAGGAATTTTCTTTCTATTCTGACTTCCTTCTGCAAACTAGATAGTGTTTGTAATCCATTTTTGGCATCTCCATGTCTTTTCTGGTCAAGAAGATAGGTGACTTACCAAGAGCTTTTGGATCCTGTAGCAAAAGAAGTGTCCCATTGTCCCTTGAGCCCTTTTGACCTGAAGGGGATGGTACAAAAATATTGGGTACCCTTTTCATCCCAAAGTCCTCATTGGTTCTGACAACATCTGGTTGTTAAGCATCCGGGAGAAAAATGGGAATATAGAGTATTCTGTAACTTTTGTCTTTAACAAAACAGATCTAGTTAAAACATAGCATTGAAAAACCTAGTCATGTTTTTGTAACATTTAATTTATGTTGTCTGATGGCATGGTAAGCCATATCTGAAAGATAGAGAACATATAAACATTTGTAAGCATAGAAAAACATGTTAACAATCCTGGAGACAATTTTTATTAACAAAAATATAAATATTAAGTTTGACTTTTATTTTTGGTGAGAGCCAGTTTTGTTTTTACATTTGGAGGATCTGAATGTGAATGTGAGAAAATGGAACAATGTCACTTATTTCCTTCTCTGTAACTTTGTCTTTTGCATATAGAAAGGCTACTGATTTTGTGTATTGATTTTGTATCCTGCTACTTTGCTGAAAGAGTTAATCACCTTTACTAGATTTGAGATGGAGGTTCTCAGGTCACTTATGTATAGAATCATGTCTGTGAATAGGGCTAACTGAACTTTTTCCTTTTTAATTTGTATCCCTTTTATTTCTTTCTCCTGTCTTATTGCTTGAGCTCGGACTTCCACTACTATGGTGAAGAGCAGAGGTGAGAGTGGACACCCCTGTCTTGCTCCTGATCTCAATGGGAATTGCTTCAGTCTCTCCCCATTAAGTATTATTTGGGCTTTAGGAGCTTTATATACAGCCTTTATTATGTTGAGATATAAACTGTCCATGCGTATTCTCTCCAATATTTTGATCATGAAATGATATAGTATTTTGTCAAAGGCCTTTCCTGCATCTATTGAAATGGTCATGTGGTTTTTGTGTTTAAGCTTGTTTATGTGGTGTATTACATTGACAGATTTCCATATGTTGAACCAACCCTGTATTCCTGGGATGAAGCCTACTTGATCAAGGTGAATAATGCTTTTGATGTGTTGTTGAATTAAGTTTGTGAGGATTTTGTTCAGGATGTTTGTATCTAAGTTCATCAGGAAAATAGACCTATAGTTTTCTTTTTTTGTGGCATCTCTGCTTGGTTTTAGTATTAGGGTAATACTAGCTTCATAGAAGGAGCTGGGGAGATTTCCCTGTTCTCTGATTGTGTGGCCCAGTTTGAGAAAAACTGGTTTCAGTTCTCTCATAAAGGTTGCATATAAATCAGCTGAGAAGTCATCTGGTACTGTACTCTTTCTTTTTGGGGAGGTTTTTCATTACCTTTTCAATCTCAAGGGGTGTGATAAATTTGTTTAGGAGATTAATATGCTCTGAGTTTAGTTTTAGTAGGTGGTATGTGTCTAGGAATTCATCCATTCCCTCCATATTACCCAGTTTTGTATAATAGAGATTTTTGAAATAAGTCCTGATTATTTTCACAATTTCATTTATGTCTGTTGTGCTCTCTTTTTTCATTTCTAATTTTGTTTGCTTGAAGCATCTCAAATTGGCCAGGGGGTTGTCAATCTTATTTATTTTTTCAAAGAGCCAACTCTTTGTTTTATCAATTTTCTTAATTGTTTTCTTAGTTTCCAATTCATTAATTCCTGCTCTGATATAAATTATTTCTTTCCATTTGGAGCTTTGTGGGTTCGATTCTTCTTGTTTTTCCAATGTCTTTAGGTGAATGATTAGGTTATTGATTTTGGATCACTCTGTCTTTGTTATGAAGGCATTTAGTTCTATGAACTTTCCCCTGAGGACTGACTTCATTGTGTTCCATAAGTTTTGGTAATGTGTTCTCATTGTCATTCATTTTTAGAAATTTTGCAATTTCATCTTTTATATTGTTCACTGCCCATTTACTGTTTAAAAGCATGTTGTTCAGCATCCAGCAGCTGGTGGGATTCCTGGTGCATCTTTTGTTGTTAATTTCTAGCAATACAGCTTTGTGATCTGATATCATGCAGGAAATTATGTTGATTTTCCTAAATATATGGAGACAGGCTTTATGACCCAGTATGCAATCTATTTTAGAGAGTTCCATGGGCTGCTGAGAAGAATGTGTAATCTGTGGATTTTGGGTAGAATGTTCTGTAGATGTCCATTAGGTCTAATTGATCTTTGGTTTTGTTGAGCTGTCTTACTTTCCTGTTAATTTTCTGTTTGATTGAACTATCTATTGCTGCTAGTGGAGTATTGAAGTCCCCAACTATGATGGTGTTGGTGGTTATGTCTGTTTGGTTGTCAAGTAGGTTTTGTTTTATGAACTGTGGTGCACCTGTGTTTGGTGCATAAAGATTGATGATTGTGATATCCTCTTGTTGGACCATTCCCTTGATAAGTAAGAAGTGGCCTTCTTTGTTTGTTTGTTTGTTTGTTTGTTTGTTTGTTTTTGATCACGTTTGGTTTGAAGTCTATTTAATCTGATATTAGTAGAGCAATGCCTGATTTTTTCTTATTTTTGCTTCCTAGGAATATCATTTTCTACCCTTTTACCTTGAGGAGGTGTCTGTCTTTAGTGGTGAGGTGGGTTTCTTGAAGACAACAGATTATAGGGTCTTATTTTCTGATCCATCCTGTTAGCTAGGTCTCTTTATGGGTGGATTAAGGCCATTAATATGCAGGGTAATAACTGTGAGGTTTGATTTAATCCTTGCTGTATTGTGGTGGTTTATGTGGTTTGGTGTTTTCTTGGACTTTGTAGTTTTTTGTGGCTCCTCTGCATTTGGTTATTATGATCTGCTTAATCTTACATTCATGCACAATCATTTGGAGTTTAAAATAGTTGTTTTTTTTTTAGTTATTTTTATTAATTTTTGTTGTTTTATCTAAATGGGGTCTGTCTCACCTTGGCTAGAAGAATCTGGTGAGTAGGACAAGCAGAGCAGAGAGAAGGACAGACATGTAGAGTGAAGGATGTTTGAATATGGGGAATCCCAGACCAATTGCTACTGCTGTGGCAAGTTTATTTAAATCAGTAAGAATTTGGAAATTAAAAGATTTGGGTCTATTTTCTAATTTATATTGAGGCCAGGCCATGTTGTAATAAAGTTTAAATGGCAAGGTTTGATATGATCTTGGATCCTTAATTTCTTTAACTTTTGAAGTACACAGCTGGGGATGGGGTAATAGGAACAGTTTTGGAAGTTTTTTTTTTTTTTTTTTTTTTTTGGGGGGTCTCACTCTGGTCCAGGCTGACCTGGAATTAACTATGTAGTCTCAGGGTGGCCCCGAACAGTTTTGCCTCCCGAGTGCTGGGATTAAAGGTTTTAAGTTTTATTTCCCATTTCAGATGAGAGGGAGATGGAACTGGTATAGGAGGAGACTCTTGTAAGGAAGAGAGAAGGAGAAAAATAAGATGTGTTCCTGAAGGAGTAATTATTAGTTTTGAAGCATAAGAACTCAGGGGGAAGGGAGAGAGAGAGAGAGGGTGAGAGATCATGTGTACCTGTGGTGGTCGCTGTGCTGAGCTCTCAGACCAGAGCAGCCTGGGAGATTAAGGTCAACCTGGCAAGAGCCTGTAAATTGCAGTGGCTCCGTGTCTTATACTTGAGGCCTGGCGCAGTGGTAGCAGACAGAGCAGCTTCTGCAGGTTGTCTGAATGCTAAGAGTGGCTGACGGAATCCAGCAGAGAGGCTGACCACGTTTGATCTGTGGTGGGAGGATGCACAAGGAGGGAGCTGCCTTTTCCTCTCTGGGCAGAGAGAGTTTGTGGGGGAGGGGTAGGGAAAGAGGAGCAAGAGTGTCTCTAGGCCAGCAAACCCAGTGGAAAGGGCGCCAATCAGGGCTTGGTGGGCCTGACAGAGACGTGTTGGGAGTGTGTCTTTCTCAAGACCTGGGGAACCCAGAAATGGGTGAGGGATGTGGCCTGACACACCAGTACAGTTTAGACAAGAGAGCAAGGGAGGAAGATCCCCAAGAGCAAGAGCAAGCCAACCTGTGTGGCGAGTGACACTCCCCAAGGGGGGAAAGGGTGAGAGAAGTTTTATAGGATAGAGAAGAGAGTGAGAGCGATGCAGGGAGTATGCCGCTGAGAAGGAGAGCAGGCCAAACACTCTGAGGGGGAAAGAGTGAGAGAAGGACTAGAAGATAGAGAGAAGGGAGAGAGCGAGAGAAAAAGAGATGGAGGGAAAGTACTTCTGAGAGCAAGCCAATTTATGGAAGACACTGAAGGTAAATGTTGAGGGAAGAGGACTGAAGTCGAATTGTGGTGGGTAGTAAAGCCTGCACCTGGCAGATGGCCCTGGGCCATCAGAAGGTCAATGGCAGCTTAGTGGTCTGGTGGGGTGGTGGGGGGAGAAGTCTGGCTGCACAAGAGGGCAACTGGGACTCTCCTATCCGAATCATGGCACCAGATGTAAGGTTTGTGAATGACAAAGACCATGCAGGACCATGCTGAGGCAGGGAAAAAGCTGTTTATTGGGGCCTGAGCTGCCAGGCTGTCTCAGGGGAGGAGAGAGAGAGCAGCTGAAGTGACTCTGGCTAATTTTGGCTTTTATAGAGTTGTTCCTTTTGGGAGGGGATACAGAAGACAAAGGATGGGGAATTCAGGGGACAGCAGGGACCAAATGGAAAAGCTAGACAGTCAGAGGGACAGAGATCAAACACAGGAGGAGGAGGAGGAGGAGGTGTCACCAGGAGAAGAGCCAGGCTGTCTCTGAGATAAAATCAGCAGGAAACTATGGCTGAGGGTATTGTTAAATCAGGGAGTGGGGATTGCACAATTTAAACACCTAAAGTTGTATCAATCAGGCTGCTGTTGTTCTCTTCCTTCATTTCTACTCCACCTTGGGACTCTTGTCCTAACTAAGAGAGTTAAGTTCACATCTTTCATGCCATCTCTCTAACACAGAAGGCATTTCATAAGACAACATAGTTTCTTGCCTGACATGTCCAGACTCATAATCTCTCATCCTCCTTAATAATTTTTCCCAATTATCCATATTGGTACATGTGCCATCTGTCTTAACACAAAGGTGTTTCCACATCACAGAGGTTTTAGAAGCTTTGGCTAATTGGATAGGGCAATGATCAGTGGATTATCTAATATCTGGGGCTTTCAGAAGCCTTGATGGTCTTGAGATGTAGCTTTCAAGGGTATCCTACTTTACTTTTATTGCAAAAGCACAGATTGTTGGCTGGAGGGATGGTTTAGCGATTAAGGTATTTGCCTGCAAAGCCAAAGGATCCAGGTTCAATTCCCCAGGACCCACACACAAGGGGGCACACACATCTGGAGTTCATTTGCAGTGGTTGGAGGCCCTGGTATGCCCATTCTCTCTCCCTCCCTCGTTCTCTGTCAAATAACTAAATAAAATATAAAAAAAACATTTAAAAAAGCACAGATTACATTATTTTCCTAGAGTCCCCTTAGCATGACTGACAAGCTAGAAAACATTTACCTTTTGGCCTTGAAAATCTAGATATTATTACCTGAAGGATTTAAAGATTTTCTTCAATTACTTAGACTGACATTGTTTGTTGTCAATCAAAGCTGAGCATCTTAAATTTCTTTCTACTACTCAGACTCATGAAGTATTCAGTGCTACGCATAGCAATCAAACTATAATCCTCCATTCCCCGTGGGCCACACCCACACTATGCTTTCCTGCATAGTGTTCTGTTCCTATCATGGTTTTCAGTTTTTATAATTTCCCCTCATGATGTAGCACAGTTCATTACCTGTTGGGTCACACATAAGAAACTAATAGAATTTCACCTGAGCTTCTGAGGGTGTACATAAAGTTAAGCAACTTTAAAAACAGTCATGGGAACAGAAGACCCCATTTAGTACTACTAGATGTTAGAGTATTCAGACTCTGAGGGGTGACATGAACCCTACACTTACTTTAGTCCCTATGATGTGCACATACTATATTCATTAATACATAGTGAGTTGATGAATAAAGCCAGACTATTAAGAACACTCAGCAAGTTACTTATATTAGTAGGATTAGTATAGATGGAAAGGCCAATCCAGGATTAAAAATTACAGGAAAGCAAATAATCATAAAAGATTAGATAGGAAGCAATGCCTGAAAAAAATCCTTAGAGCCTTAAAGCTCAACTAAATCTATAATTTATAAGCTTTCAATAAGGTTAAAGGTGTGGGAAGATTTATTAGATCTCCAGATCTGCTAAGTACATTATCTTGTGATATAAAATTATATTTAGTTTTGAAAATGCTGCCCAAATGAAATTGTGGATTTCGGTACTTTCTTTTCAAATAAAGGTAACCTCTTCTTCTTTAGAGCTTTTATTTTAATTCTGAAGATTGGCAATGTTGTCTGGTCTTGCCTTTCTATCTTTAAGGTATTTGAAGCAAGAGTCATGGCTGTTTTACCATTGTGTCTCACCTCTTTCTTTCCTCTGCAATGAAATCTTCAGCACCTGAGGGGCAGTATAAGCACAGTGATCAGTGACTAGTGACTATGCAGAGGCTGATGAGAATGGAGGCTGGCAGCTCTGAGGAGGAGAGGGAAGAGGAACCATAGAGGCTGTGGGAGGGAGGAGGCTGCAGTTCTCAAGAGGAGGAGGCAGAGGAGTTGGAGAAGGAAGGTCAGAGGCTGAGGAAGAGCACAGGCTGCAGCTGCACCAAGGAGTGTGGCCAAACACTTTATAAAAGTGGTTAGGAAAGCATGAGAACAAGTCTTAATGCAGACTCTCAGTTCCTCCAGTATCTTTCCCAATATCTTGGCCATGCAAGGATTATACAACCTTAGTTTGAAAGAGGGGCTGCATCAACAGCTTGCCCTATGTCTCCCTTCCTTTACTGCAACAAAGTGTAAGTGATGGTCTTTCACTGTTATTTTACCACAGAGTTTAAAGCACAGCAGAACAAAACATTCCAAAGATTCTCTCTCTGTGATGTGCAAACCTACCAGGCCAGGAACCTAGATACCTAGATACTTTACTAAATGAAGTGCAGGACTTTTTTTTGAATATATATATATATATATATATGATTTCTTTTTGGACACAGATTTTCCATAGTAGCTCAGACTGGTCAAAAACCCGTAATTCTTCTGCCTCAGTATCCTGAGATAACAAAATGAGCCACCATGGGATGTTTTAGATTTGATCTTTTTAAAGATATATAATTTATTGACTTAGATACTAAAATAAATTGTGCTTAAATTTCTTAGCTTTTCAATGATTTTAAGATTTTAATTCATCTGATGGAATAAAACAATTTGATGAGCTTACTATATACATATCCATGTATATAGAAATATATATAATATGTATAAAATATTTTAAAACATTATATAAGGAAAATAGAAAAGTGGAAGCGAAAACTAAAATATTCCTTCCAATGACAAGATTTCATGATATTTCATTAATCTGTTTAAATTAAATAAACAGTAAATTATTCAGTGCTGATATTTAGATACATCTTATGTGGCAAAGTAGGGGCTTAATATCACTAATCTGTTTGGTAAAGGGCATCAATTACTTCAAAGGTTACTTCAAAAGCAAACCTAGTAATATATTGGAATTAATATATAACACCCTATTATAACCCACTAGAAAATTTCAAAAGTAAATAGAGTACTTTGCAATTATATCCCAATTTAAATGGACCAAGCAACAATGGTTAGTATACTTGTAAGAAAATAATACCAACAATTAAATTAGGAATATTAGTTTCTTCTGTTCCTGTTCAACTACTGTTTGAAAATATTAACATGATAATGTACAGTTATAGTTATGCTACAACTATATTGCCAAGCAGAATGTACCTGGTACATTTCACCTTAATTATGGATCCAAATGTAAAACCCTCAAGGGCACCATCTGCATTTGTATCTGTGTCGTATAAATATGTGTAAACACCTAAGACAATCGTGCTCTGATGCTTCTGTGAAATAACCATGGGCTCCATAGATTGAAATAGAGAACAGGGCCTTTGAAATCTCAAAAACACATCTAGGCTTAGACTGGCAAAAGAAAGAAAATACTCAAAATATAATTGAGACCATATATGGAGTGCATTAGGTACTTTCTTAGTGCTGTGTACAAATACTTGACCCTAACTAATTTACACACACACACACACACACACACACACACACACACACACAATGTTTCATGGTATCTCAGAAGGCGTGGCAGACTGACTCTTACCATTTCAGCCAGGAAGCAGAGAACAGGAAGTAGGGCCTGGCTATGACACCTCAAGGCCCACCTCCAGTGATATTTCCTCTAGCAAGACTCAATCTTTTATAACTTTTGCAGCCTTCCCCAAGAAGGGACCAAGTGTTCAAATATGCGGACCTATTATGTTCAAGCCATAACATGAAATAATTGTTATCTTAGGTACAATTATTGCAATACTCCTAATCTCTTCTGGAGTTACAGAGTTATACTGTGCCTTGAGACACGAAAAAAGAACAATGGGAAAAAGTCATAGGGTCACAGACAATGGGAGATGTAAATATATTTCACTTCTTTATTGCTGAATGTATATCAATTATACTAATGTACTTGAGGTGCCTTGATGTATGTCTAATAATACCTCAGAGACATTTAAATCTATGAGATATCTAGGAATAGCCACTGAGACAAGGAATTCTCAAAATAAGACATTTGATCATTCCTAATATTCTGAATGGAGGTTGAGCAGTAATTGAAACAAAATAGTTTTACAGATAACAAGATGATAAGATTTGAATTTGAGGCTGACTCTCTTAAGATTATTTTACTCTCTGAGATTCTGTAAGCATACCCTCAATATTTATATTTATATTTCAAATAGACATAATTATCTATAGAGCAATCCAGACATACTATATGGATCTTCATGTCTATTTGAGAACTCTATGTAATAAAAAGAGTAAAGTGATAATACAAAATGATATTAGTGTCCACCCTCAGAATCCTTCATTTTTTAAAGGAAGTTTTTTTTTTTTTTTACTAATTAATTTATTTGAGAGAGAAAGAAAGAAATATATATATATGGAGAGAGAGAGAGAGAGAGAGAGAGAAAGAGAATGGGCACACCAGGGCCACCTGCCACATACTGTGCTAATTCATACTGCCATGTATGTGCTAATTCATGCATCTGGCTTTATGTGGTACTGGGGAATCAAACTTGGTCAGGCTTTGCAAGGAAGCATCTTTAACCACAGTGAATCATTTTTTTTTTCTTCAAATTATTTTTGTGTTACTAGAATAAATATTCAGACATATCTTCTCTGGTCCTACTTTTTAAAAGTCTTGGGGGAAAAAGTGAATAACCATGTCCTACTTACTCTACCATGATTCCTGAGAGCTTCAATCTATGTATTGGAGATGAATAAATACCATTTATTCCAACAGTTCTGCAGAGGTTCTGTGGAGATTGAATGACTGTTAATTTCTATTCTCATCATTGAGTCTTGTCTCATGTTTTATTTCCTTTTAAGTATATATCTCTTAACTGCCAAGGTCAGGATCACAAACATTACATATTCATAAATATTCAATGACTTTCTGATTGAATTATAAGTGGGGTAGTAACATATTTTACTTGGAGCATTTGCATATTAAAAACATTCACAACAGATACAAAAAGAAGACATCTACATTTTAACAATGAGGTCAGAAAAGCATACTATAAAATCATGTATTTTATCCCTCCTTGACTTTCTGTTGCCTCTTATTAAATTTATGGATATAACACAAAATGCATACAAAAATAGGACTTCCAGCTGCATGGGTAGTTTCTGTTTAAGTACTGGAAAACAAAATAAAATATTTAATTGGCTTCTCATACTTTATTGGTCATCTTCCAGTAAAAACACCTAATCTGGCTTACCTCTAAATTAACAAGTTCTTTGTTTAATTTCTGGCTCCAAATGCACATAAAAAGATGAAAATTATTCACATTCCTCAAGTAAATAATATGTCCCCTAAAAAGTGCAGAAATTGAACCATATTTGTGTCAGGGTAGTGGTTTTCAGCAATTTTTAATCAGTACTATTTCCCAAAGTATTTTTGTTACTTCTGTGTTGATGGGACAAAACAACAAAAGCAGCTGATGGGAGGACAGTGTTTATTTTGGCTTATAGCCTCAAGGAAGAAGCTCCCTGGTGGCAGGGATAGCATTGAACAGAGTCTAGACATAACTTCTTGCCACACAGGTAGCAAATAGCAGCAAGAGAGTGAGCTTGGGTAACACTGGCAAACTGGGTGCTAATAAAATTCAAGGTCTCTCTCTAGTGAGTCATCTGCACCAGTAAAGTTCCACCTACCCAATTGTCTCTAGCTAGGGACCAAACATTTAAAACACATGACTTTAAGAAAGACATCTGCTTCACACTACCACATACACTTTCATATTGAACAGAAAAATAAAGCAATTTACTTAGTCATTTTCTTTATTATTTTCTCATTTATATTTGTTGATTTTCTATATAGTTGTTTAAAACCATTTTTGAATCTTTGCATTTTTCTACTAATTTTGTTATATTGTTTCACCACAGGGTCCAAGTGAATAGTCACCTCACAATGTACCAAACTATCATCTAAGCCTACACAAGGTGTCCAACACTGTAGTATGATAACATCTGCAGGTGTACTTTTCTCTTTGTGTATATGAATGAGCAACCTTTATTATGATCCTGCTGAAATACCACTGGCCACATAGGCATTTTCTTCATTTTCAAGGTTTTGCAAGTAAAGGTTTAAAATACCTTGAAAATTATGTCATCAAATGCAGCATCTGCCTTGTTTTTGTTTATAACAGAAGAAGTCAGGGAAAGTGCATTTAGGAAGAAATATTTTAGCTGGAAGTAGACTCCAAGGGTATGATGATACCCAAGAGAAATTACAGTACATTGAGAATTAAAGATGAAAGTTGGGGACATAAGCACAGTGAGAACTTGTAACATAAGAGATAATAATGAACATTAATAAAAGATCACAGAGAATTAAAGACAACTGATTTCTACACTTAAGAACTAAATAAAACAAGTTGGTAAATGGAGCAATGATATGGTCAGAATGATACCTATTATAGCACATATACTGATATGAAAGAAGACAGGAGGAAAGAGAAGTCTAATATCACAGTACATTAGGGCTCTATAGAAAAGTCTAGAATAAGAAGACCAATAATGAGGGAGAATATTAAAAAGCATGGGGGCTGCAGATAATTGGTAGCATTTAAAAGCAAAAAACAAACAAACAAACAAACAAACAAACAAAAAAAACCTTCTAGAACCTTTTTCTCAAAGTAAGTCTGGTATGGCTTCTGTATTCCTTCCTTTTATTCTCATTATTCTTTCAGTCTTAATTGCACACTGTTCCCTCTAGCTTATTCATTCTATGCCATTAACATAATCATTAATTTGAATATTTTCTAAAATTAATTTCATAATATATGACCAAGTGAAAAAAATGACCAATAGAGAATATTTCAGTTTCCCTTGGCAACTGTGTTCTCATCTCAAGATAGAACTATATTTATTTTCATAACATATGCATTTCACACAGCAACTGTATAAAATTCTATTTCTCATATATGATTAATTCCCATTTATACATATATTGCATTCAATGTTGAATATTCCCTGCCAAAAATTGGTATTTTCCCTCCAAATAAAAAGAAAATTATCTGGTCATGGTGGAGCATGCTTTTAATACCAGCACTCAGGAGGCGGAGGTTGGAGGATCACCATGAGTTCAAGGCCACCCTGTAACTACATAATGAATTCCAGTTCATCCTGGGCTAGAGTGAGACCCTACTGTGACAATAAATAAATAGAAAACTATATTGAGAAAATCTCTCCATTTCATAGATTTTTTTTTTTCTTCATCACAGGTTTGCTTAGCACCCTTGCTGTCAACTCCAGCATGAACTACATGTGGTGTCTGGAAGTTGATAACTGCTTGTTTTCTATGGCTATAAAGGATGATCAACATGCTTCCAGCTTATATCCTTGGAGTCATCTGTAAGCCTGCAGCACAATTATAAAATTGCTCTTGCTCTAAGATCAGCCTCTTAAATGCTTGAAATTCCACCAATATTTCCATTCCTAATGCAGAGTCCAGTACCTTTTGAACACGTGACTTCCCTACTGAGCAGTTTTGGCTGTGATGTCCTGTCCCACTTGGAGACTATTTCATGGGAATTATTCAACAATGGGATTGGCTGGTGTGAAAAACAGCATTGTGAAGTGACTTGAAGAGAAGGTAAGTGAACCCTTAGGCTTGTCTAGACATGAGTATAGGAAAAGCAGAAAACAGTAATCCTTAGGAGGATAGCCAGTTGAGCTATCACATTCCACTCCCACAAAAAGAACTTGATCAGAGAATGGTTTCCAAGTTTCATGCAGATATGTAACAGAAAAGAAAAGCTTGAAGAGTGATGTGCAAACTTTTTGTTGTTTATGATGTAGTGGAGTAAAACATAGATGCAGGATGGCATCCTTAACTGAAACTAAAGTGCATGCATATGTGTCTGAAATGTGCATGTGGCATGGAGAACCATGGTCAATGAGTTGATTGACATGAAGAATGGGATGTCTGAAAAGATTCTTGGGAAGACACGGGGTGGAATACACAAGGATAGAAGAACATGATCTTATCTCCTAACTTTCCACAATGGAAATAGTGGCATGTATCCCACAAACTGACCAAGAATTAAAGCCAGATTAAGAGTAAAGAGGACAGGAATTACTGTGTGGTAGTGATCTATCATGGCTCATGGATCAGTTCAAGAATATTTATGCCATTAGCTGTTGCAGGGAGAGGACAAGGGTGCTACATTAGCCGGTGATAGGGGCCAGCCAGTGAAATTAGATTCATCCTATTATAAAGTATGGGGTAATATTTGTTCATCTGATTTATTTAAATATTCTTCTGATTTTGGATGATTTTTATGGCTTATGATAAATAGCAGGTCAATAAAAATAAAAGTTACTATTATGAAAGTAATGAAAGTAAATTAAATTGTCCTTGTCATGATGTGTGTCTGCATATTGACAGGTGCCCACATATTTCAGGTTACACATTTTCTAAATCTGTGTTGAAATGTCTCAGAATCTAAGAGTATTTTTTGAGAAAGCATGGCTACATGAATTTGATCCCCAGAATCTATTTGAAAAGCTGAGCATAGCCTCACATGCCTGTAAACCCAGCACTGAGAGAAGCTGAGACAGGAAATGCATTAGGACTCCCTGTTCAGCCAGTTTAAATGGGAAAAACAAAATCAGTGTTATTAGTTACATTTTGTTTGTTTCTATAAGCAAATATCTAAGGAAGAAATGTACAGTATGGAGTTTAACTTGGCTTATAGTTCCATGGTGATATGTCCCATCAAGGTGGGGAAAGCATGGTGTCAGGAGCATGAAGAAGCTGTTCACACTGTACAACATTCAGGAAGCAAAGCATGGACAGGATGTGGGATTGCACTTTAAAACCACAAGGCCATCACATAGTGACTCACTTCCTCTAACAGGGCTCCATCTCCCAACAGTTCCACAAATTTCCAAAGCACTGCCCCCAGGTGGGGACCAAATGTTCAAACAAATGAGCCTATGGGGGGCATTTTATGTTCAAACCACAAATCCAGGTTCAGTGAGCAACTCCATCTTAAGGAAATATTGACAAAGAGGTCATCTGACTTTGTCCTCTGGCCTCTGCACATGTTACCACAGAAGGCACACATATGTGCATGCCATACCCACACACACACACACACACACACACACACACACACACACACACGCTCATGTTTCCAGATCTTACAGTGAATTTGTGATCTTCCATGTGAGTTCTTATGTAAAGACAGCATCAACAGATACAACAAGACTGATAAGGAGCCAGAATAACATAGCTGCACATAAACACAAGGACACAGTTTTGAGTAAAGAAGTATATGGCATTAATCAATGAGCCAGATCTCCAGTTTTGGTTTTTGGTTTTTTGTTGTTGTTGTTGTTTTTATTTTGACACATTTTAGTTTTATGGTAAAAATATATAATGCTTTCAGGTTTTAAGAGTCACTAAAGTCAAACTGAAGGAAAAAATTGTCTTAAAAAGGCAAGACAATGCAAAATAAGATTTCTAGATCTTCCTGTTTGAGAAGTATTGGGATGTTAGCACAGTTGATAAAATGGATAGCAATGAGGCAGGGTTGAGAAATACATAGTCTGTGCTTTAATTCAATTAAGAAAGTTACAATTAGGGAAAATTGCTAAGTCAGGGAGCAAGCACACTTTATAAAAGAGAGTATCTTTTCAATAATGAAACACAAAATCACTGATTTTTACCAGTGATATAGCTGTAATGTGAAATCTATAAACTTTAGTATGTTAATCAGGTTTCTGATACAGGGAAGGTCAAGAGTTCATTACTCAGAAACAACTTCATCTTTCCTAGAATAACTTCCTGTTAACTAGGTAAAACAAACAGACAACAGAAAATACAGCTCAATCTCTGCTATATGACATGTTTTGGATGGAGGCTGGGTGTTGCAAGAGGATGGAATACTTTACAAACTGATCACAGAAGGAATTTGATCTCGTAGCATGACATGTTCTTTGTGCTACATGAATGTAATACCTTTTTCAGTGTTTCCCATAAAACTCCTGTTAATACTACCTGTGAATTCAAGTCAAGAAGGTCACAGTAATGTCAAATTCTTAAAAACTGTTGCAGAGTTTTTAAAAGTTTGGTCAGTCCTTGAACCAATCTTGAAGTTTGTTTTGTTTGTTGCCAGTGTGTAATGTATTATTAAATTAAAGTTGTATTAAATGTTAGAATGCAGCACTGAATAACTAGAATTGCCTTCACAGAAAATATGTATTGATCACAACAAAACAAGCAGTTGTATCTGGCAAATGGAACAATTTATAAAGAACTGATAACAAAGGAAAAGCTATTCTCCTTAGACAGTTCAATGCACACAGCTTTATTTTTTCACATTCTAATTATGTTATAAACCAACACATCTATTTAACAGTGTTAAGGGAAATCAGAACTGATAAATAGAAAACAGCTAAAGAACATCATTGCTCCAGAGTTTTGATGTGGTTAATAGCCATGAGTTAAACGTACAGATTTTGTTTTGATAAGACAGAAGTTTGTGCAAAATAAGCATTATAAGTATTTCATTAAAGTAAACATCTCTAAATTTAAAGTAAACCCTTCTCCACTCCCATCACATACCTTTTCTCTTTTGAAAGACCTGTTTTCATTTGTAGTTAAGACAGCAGAGATTTATTAAAAGCATTCTATCTGAATTTTCTAGCTATTCCAAGTCTTCCATATTGAGAAAGGTAGGAATTGCAGTACATGAAATTGCTACGGTAAGCAAGGGTAAATTCTCTGTGCAGTGAAGTCTTATCATGTATGTATAGGAAGGATCTTGTTCAGAGATATCCAAGAGACAAAAACATTTTCAGAAATAATTAGAAATATAGGCTTTTTATTTGCCCTTTAAAATTTTTATAAGTAAATGATAGTTTTTATTAATTACATTTCTATAGATATTTCAGGATAGTCAATGCTTGATTACCAACAACTGACAACAACTGTCAAAATTCCTGAAAATATGAGTCTGAGTTGCTCAAATACTATTGTCTATCATTCTATAATAATGTCCTTCAGCCAAGGACTGCTGTATCTTCTGTTAATAACTGCATTTTTCAAGAGTAGAAAACATCTATGCACTTAGTGCATTTGGTAACATTCCCAAAAACAGGTAAGCAGGAAAAGAAGAAATCAATATTCTTAACTTAATTACAGGTATTTTCTTATATTAGCCACTGCTGTGTGACCCATTTAAATTGTAGTATCATTGCACAGTTGTCTATTTTTTGGGCCTTTCGGCTGAGTTATAGTAATGTGTATTTTAGACAAGATTCTCTGCAGGAACAAATCCCATAGAATAAATATGTATTATGAAAAGGATTTTTAGATAGGTATACATGATATGAGCTGAGCATAGGTGAGCCATATTTTTCTGTACTGTGTGTTGAAAAGAGTGTCCTTTATCCAAGGTAAGTTCCAAGTTAACATTTGCTCTAAAAGAGCAAAATCAGTTGTCTATAGATGTATATGATTATTATTGGCTCTCTATTACAGACTAGAGCATATGTGTGTTTTATGCCAATACAATGTTGCTTTGTTACAATCTGTATTATATTTTGAAGCTAGATAACATAATGTCTCCTTTCTTCTTTCTATTCAAGATTCTTTGTAAATTCAGGCTATTTTTGCTGTTATTGTTGATTTCTCTCTCTCTCTCTCTCTCTCTCTCTCGTGTGTGTGTGTGTGTGTGTGTGTGTGTGTGTGTGTGTGTGTGTACACTGAAGACCAGTAGGTCCCCAGGAACCCCTTAGGCCTTCTATTTCAGAATAGAGCTGTTGAGACACACTTTTTGTATTGTTTTTTTCAGTATTTTAACATGAATTGTTTCTTAAAACTTAGCAAAAAAGCCATCTCATATTTGTATTTAATTAGTCTGGATACAGTTTACTAGTGTGTGAGTCTTATTATGTTTGCTGGTCTGTTCTCTTCATGCTTCAGTCTTGATGAGGTACATGTGACTGTGAATTTACCCATTTACTCTAATGGACTAAATGTGTTGGTATGTAGTTGTTCATAACACTCTCCAATGACTTTATTTCATCTCTGCTTTGATTTATTTCAGTATTCTCTCATTTTGTAGGCCTACATAAAGATTTGATAATTTTTGATAAATTATAGTGAGGTAGATATGTGGAAGACAAGTTTCATCAACTCCAGGTGATGCTCGTCAGGATAGAAGTAGCAGAAGCTTCTGCCCATTTCTCACTGATGCCTTGGGCTGTGTGCTATAGTCTGCATCCATGGACACTACTTTGGATTTTGAAGCCTAGTACTATGTTTCTCGAACCTAGCATTGAATTCCAGTGAAAAGTGCTGTTCTAAAACCCTGTCCTAGGATAGGCATGGTGCCCTGTGACTGTAATCCCACACTTGGAACATAGAAGCAGTAGAATTAGGAATTCAAGGGCTAAGTTGCTAGCCCCTGTCTCAAAAATGCAAAACAGGACAAAGTTCAAAAAGGTTTTGTGTTCTGCCGTCAGAGAATAAACTCTTGCTCTGCACTGGGTGGTACAAGGTAGGAACAGTATTGGCGAGGGTTATGTCTTGGCCTATAAGCCTGATGCCTGTCTTGCATGCACCTAACTCTAATGTCTGTGAAATATGGAGTATGACTTGCCCCCAGCTTACTCCAAAGCTGATAATGATGCAGGCCCAAACCTGTAGTCCATCTCTAAGCAACAAAATGTCTCCACATCATGCATACCTATGTTTTCATTCTTATATGTAATTATAATCTGTGGTCATTCATCTTCCTCCTCTAATGCCCTCACCATATCCACCTTGTTGCCTGCCCACTGTCCCCTTTCATCCTCTTGTAGCCTCCCTTTCATGTCTCATATATTATATTGCCTTCTTTCCCTTCTCTCACACTTAAGATCTCTAAACTTATTTTTTATATATAGATTCATTATTTATATTTGGCTACAGAGTTTTCTCACCTATTTTTGAGTATTAACCTTTTAAAAGGGTGGTTTGCAAATATTTTCTTCTATTTTATAACCAGTCTCTTTATAATTGATTGTATTCTTCTCTGTGAAGTTGACTTTTACATATGGTCTGAGACAGTCTAGATTTATTTCTATTTATGAAGCTATACAATTTTTCAAGAACCATTGACTAAAGTGACTATCCTTTCATCAGTGCAAGGTCTTGGTAACTTTGTGGAAAATTGAATATAAATGTGTGATTTTTTTAATGTGTGAGTTTAACTGTTGATTATTTATTTTTTTCCTTTGGTCTGTTGTCTTTTTTCAAAAAATATCACGTTGTTTTGATTAGTGTAAATTCAATAGCATATCTGAATCCAGAATATATGATGTCTCTAGTTTCCTTTTTAAACAATATTTCTTTGACCATTCATGTTTTTTTTTTTTTTTTTTTGTAATCCCATATATACTCCAGGATGTTTTTTCCCCCTTTTTGCATACAAACATCTTTGGAATTTTGTAGGTTCGGATGAGATTGTAGCTCTTTATTAGCAGCTTGGACATTTTAGCAATTGTACCTCTTTCAATCTCTAGACACAGGATGTTTTTCCACTTACTAGTATTTCTTTTTTTGTGTGTGTGTCAAGTTTCTTCACTTTTTCAGTGTACATATCTCTTGTCCTTGGTTAAATTGATTTATTTTTAAATTCACTTGTAACAATTGCAAGTGAAAAAGCTTTCTTGAGTTTTCTTTGGTATTTCATTTCCCAGGACCCATGTAAGCCAGACGCACAAGGTAGCACATGTGTCTGGAGTTCATTTGCAGTGGCTGGAGGTCCTGGCACACCCATCCTCTCACTATCTGTCTGTCTTTTTCTCTGCTTCTTTCTCTCTCTCAAATAAATAAATAAATAAATAAATAAATAAATAAATAAATAAAATATTTTTGTTGAACTTTCTACATTCTTGATATTTTTATTTTTTAATTTCATTTTGATTCTTCTTTTATTTTCTTAATTTAGTAAGAATTGGGTTTGTGTGTTTTTCCTGGTAGTCCAAACATATAAAGGTATGTTTTAATACATTTGAATGACAAGAGATAATAAAGTAGAATGTATAGGGACTTTCTAGAAATTATCACTTTAAAACAATCCAAACATAAATTGTATAACTTGGGGCTGTAGAAATTTCTCAATAGTTAAGGCATTTGCCTACAACATATAATGACTGGGTTTGATTTCTTCGTAACCAGTTAAAGCCAAATGTGCAAAGAGACATATGCATCTGGAGTTGGTTTGCAGTGCATAGAGGCTCTGGCATGCCCATTCTCTGCTCTCCTCCTTGCAACTAAATAAATAAAAATATAATAAAAAGAAATTGGGTAACTGGAAATCATGAATATCAAGGAAATGGATGACAAATGAATGTATCAAGAAATAGTCACTTGAGCTAAAAATATGTTATATTTATCAAAAATTGATATCTGACATATTGGAATTCTGGTGGAAATGTAGAAATGGAAACACTTATGATGTTCTGATACACGTATAAATTACTATAACTTGAGGAGGTATTTATCAACATTCATTTAGACTGAATGTTGATCTGTGTACTGGTTGTGTCATTCATTTCTGTGTATATTTAATCTATGTAAACTATGAAATAGATGTGGAAGGTAGCATATACACACATACATATGTACCATTGTGCTAATGCAGTTGAATTATATATTTGCATTCAAATAATCTAGTGTCATAAATATTTTCAAGCATTTTTTTCAACAGCAAAATAATGATAAAAAAGAAAGTTGTGATGTCATTTGTGACATTCCATAGGACAAAATTCTAATGACTCACAATAAATGGGATTTCTATAATGAGATACAGAAAACACAAAAGAACATGTCAATGACATGTGACATAGCATTTTGGGTACTTTTCCATAGGAATACTTAAAAAAAACTATGAAGTATTCAGTAAATTTGTTTTATTTTTGCCAATTAATTGATCATTTAAAAATCTGAGGTACTCTAGTTCTATGAAAAATTTATTTATTTATGCTTACTTTATCTCTTCTTTTAGTTTGACATTATCGTCATCCTTAACTTCCAAGTTAAAGGATGAAGAAGAAATCTATATAAAATATAACATGTTTTACCTTGAACCATAGGCTTTGATAATTAAATTAACTAAGGCCAACTGCTGCATCATTTTTCATAGTGACATGTTTACTTGCAGATTTATATTTGGAATAATATACCCAGTTCTGGTGCATTCATTTGAGTGTAATTTTTAATAGAAACACATTTATCATAACCTCTTTATCCATCAGTGAGATCCATTTTTTTATGAAAACATGGGTTGGTTTTATATATTGACATTATGATTTATACATTCCAACTATTATTTTTTGTAAAGATAAAACCATTCTATTAGCAGTGAATATTTTTTGAAGAAGAATTGAAGTCACATATGAGTAGTGATTCTTGAATTTTTCACTTTATATCTAGTATTAATATTTACTTATTGAAGTTATTTTTTTCTATTTTGTGGTGCTATTGATTAACGTCAAGGCCTTTTACATATTAGGAAAGCATACTACCATACATCTTCAGCTTTATTTTTAATTAGTTTAATTATATGTAATGTAAAACACACTAGAATAATCAGAACTGGCCAATGAGAAATTTTGTGTAGTGGAGAAATTGTATTAAGAGTGATAGGGTTTATTAGATTGAGGGCTTTTCTTCTTTCTTTTTCATATCTGTACAAGTCATGAGGATTATTCTTGATTTGTGGAATAGAGAGGAAGTTTTTATATAATATCAAGATGTTTTTATTTAATGACCTTTCTTTGTCTTCAAAGAAAATACATTTGTCTATTCTAATTTTTGCAGAGTCAGCATTCTTCCAAGTCTGGCTTCTCTAATACCAGAGGGGGAAAAATGGCTGATGATGAAATTCTTCTTTTTATATCTGAATACAAAACAACACCAAAAAGAACTGTCAAGAAGCTTGCTTTTTACAACCATCTTTGAAGAATTTAGGACCTGCATTCTGAGAAGTCCACAGTAGTATTCATCTTAAACACCTTAATCACATTGGCTTCAAATGGATCATAGAGAATTTATAAACCAAAGAGCACAATGCAGGAAGTTTTCTTAATGGAATTATCTGTATTAATTATGCAGATGTCACAATAGGATGGTTCTCAATGGATAAGAATATGAAATACCTTTTCTCTGGGCTTCAGGTTTCCCTCTTCCATCTTCCTGACACGACAAGGAAAGAAAAGATAATGAAAATTTCCACTATCTCTGTTCTGCTCACACCTTTAGTAAAAACCTATGGTGCATATATACATTTACATAGAACAGTGTAAGACATACATTCCATGAAAACTGTTTTATCTATTTTTGAATTGAAACCTTACTTTAAAAATATGTATTTATTTAAACAGGTGTGATAGGTGTGTGCATTCGTTTGTTCATGCAAATGAGCATGCTAGGGCTTCTTGACCATGCAAACAACTGCAAGACCCTTGCTTGACTTTTATGTGAGTGATAATAGGTTGAGTAAACAATGCTATACTCTATTACCTCCATACAAAGATGACGGGACTGAGTACTTAGCTTTTGTGAATAATGACAGGTAAATTCCAGTATTATGATGGAGAGTCTATGTCATGGAATGTAAATTGCATCGAAGACATAAGAACATTTTGTGTGATATTAGTTTTCAATACTGTCAACATATAGGACACCAGGACATATGGATAGCATTGGCTAAATGCTCTCCATGAATGTATAGTGGCTGTAGAATTCTATATTACAGATAGGGAAACTAGCGTGTGAATTACACAATCAATATTTCAGTCACACATGATTGGTAGGCAGTACCAAAATTTCATTAGAGGCAGGGAAGTTCTTGGGCAAGAGAGAAAGAGAGAGAGTCAAAACTAGGGCATAGAGTCCCTTAATTTGTTCACTGGACAAGGTAGGCAGGGTCTAAATTAAAAAGCAGGGAAAGTATTTGTTTGGATAACTCTTCATAAATTTGGGGTATTTATGAACTCCACTTGCCTACCTTGAGCAGAGGAGCATCAAGAGCCAGGGTTATAAGTACTTACATTATGCAATTGAATATTTGAAAAGAGAGATTAAAAATTGACTTGGCATTGAGAAGAAAGTAACCTACATGTCAAATAAAGCTCTACATGTTGTAGGGTTGATTTGCTGATATGCTTTGAAATTAATTACAAAGACATACACTATGAATCACAACAGAGATTGGAAATTTGGCAGGCTTTTCAAGTCAATGAACTATTTAGCATGCCAAATTCATAATGCATTAGAGAAGTTTTAGACACAAGCCAGGAACATAAAATGCATCCACTCCTACAGAAAACCAGGAGAACTAAGGATATTCAAGGCAGGTAGACATGAATGTAGGGAAGACAGGAAATGTTGCCATTTTATAAAGCTTAAAAAATTGTAACAATTTGCATGTGTAGCACTTATGTTTGCTCTTAAACATTCATACTGTGGCCATTTATGAGACTGCCTATAGGTTAGACAAGACATCAAAACCCTGAAATTTCCTAACCTCTGAGATTCTTATTCACTTCTATGAAGTCTTTTGAAGTGGCCATGTGATGTGTACTGGACAACTAAATAAGAACAGGGTTAAACATTTTGTCTTTATGCAAATATTTTATGAAATAATCAATAGAAGGTCATTAGTATGATATTGTATTATCTTGAATTTTCTTAATGCAATGAAGAGAATAAAGGGAAAATTTCTTTTTTGTCAAAACCTAAACGCCCAAATTATACTGGGTAAGATGTGAACAAACAAAGACATGTGGTGCTTTTAACTGGAAAACTAGTACTCAGCAAATTTTGCCCTGGGAGACAAACATGGATGACCACATACAAAGTACATCTTTATGGGAATGCAGCCATACTTATTTGCACAAAAATGAGTATTATCTATGGCTACTTTTTCTGTACAGCAAAAAAAAAAAAATGGCATGGCCTCTTTGAATTTATAAAATAAGTGTTATTTAACCCCTAGTCTAAATGATAAAATATAAAGAAGATGGTGAGATTTGTGAAAATCCCACACCCACACTGGGTGTTCTTGTTCCTGAGCACATTTCTTTCCATTGACCTCCGTGCAAAAAATCTGTGTCCAATCTCTTCCTAATAACCTCTATTATTCTTCATTAAAAAGGAACAAAAAGTAAAGAAAGATTGCCCTTAATTACTGTATACAGAGCATCTAAGAACATGCAAGCACTTATGACTACTTATGTGTACTAAAGTGTCAGATTATGACTTCACAAGCCAAAAATCATTTATATTTATAAACACTAGCAATGAACTATTATAAACTCAAACTAAATTAATGATTCATTTCATAATAATATAAACTTAAATTAGCAGTAATAATTTTCACATAAAAGTATAGATGAGCATGAAGTGGCATTATTTATCTTTTTGATTTTGATTTAAAGTCTATTTTGTCAAAAATCAGTATAGCCATACCTTCCTTTTTCCATTTGTTTGGAAAAATACTTTTCTGTCCTTTCACCCTAAGGCAGTTTATATCTTTAATTATAAAGTGAGCTTCTTGGAGTTAGCAAATGGATGAATCCAGCTTTCTGGTCCAGCCTGTTAACCTGTGTCTTTTGATTGGGTATTTGATTCTATTAATGTTCAGAATTATAATTGTGATGGGTGAACTGTTCCCTGTAATGTTGAAGTTTTGAGGAGTTTGGTGTTTTCTTCGTCTTTGCATGCTTTTTAGTACACTCTCTTTGTTTTCTGTGTTTTGTGTTTTGGTTACTTTGTGACATTGGGTGTCTCTTCTGTGGTCCTCTCTATTTGATACTCTGTGCACCTTTTGTGTTTGGATAGGTCTTTTTTAAGGTTGGGGAAATTTTCTTCAATAATGTTGATGAAGATACTCTTTATGCCCTTGTTCTTTATTTCTTCCCCAAGTAAATACAGACAAAATGAATGTGCCAATATGTCAGATAAAGCTAAAACTGATATCCTCTAAAACGTTAATAGTGGTGTATAGAGATGACTCAGCAGTTAAGGTGCTTCCCGGCGAAGCCTAAGGATCCAGGTTTAATTCCCCAGAACCCATGTAAGCCAGATGTACAAGGTGGTGCTTGTGTCTGGAGTTTGTTTACAGTGCTAGAGGCCCTGGTATGCCCATTCTCGCACCCCCCATCTCTCTCTCTATGTGCCACTTTCTCTCTCTCTCTTATTTAAATAAATAAATAAAATATTTTCAAGATGCTTTAAAGTGTTAATATTATAAAATCTAAAACTGCAGACCTATCAAAATTTCCATGATATGAAATGACTATATTCTGTTTAAATTGAAGATCTAACTCGCAATGATTGTATAAAACATACATGTTTTAGGAGATGATTATAGTTAAATGGAATCATAGATAGTGAAGACTCAATCTAATTAAATTTCATCCTTTATGAAGAAGAAAAATTTCTTTCTTTGTTTATTGTACTGGGGAGAAATTAGCCATCTACACCAGGAGGGGAACTCTCAGTAGAACCCAACCATATTAGTGTACTCAGTTTTCTTTCAGACTATTCTTACAGCTTGTTCATAGTTTATATTATTCAAAATGCTATTCAATATAATACTTTTCAATGGTGTATATTAAAAATATTTATTCAAATTTCAGCAGCTCTAATCAAAATTTATATTTAATGTTGAACACAGCTTACTTTATTTACATGTAATTGAATTATCCAGTATCTCAGATCAATGAGTCAATAGCATTTTATTACCCTCTAGTAAACACATTAAAAAAATCAGAATCCAAGATGAAATGAGTGGAGTTATATTTACTTTGTGCAAAATTCTTATTTGCTTATTAATACATTCAAACAAAAGAGTTCAATAAAGTGTCATCTGTAAATTTACTTACTATCAATGTTTTAGCATTATTGTCATATATTAACAGTCACTATTTTTACTTACTCAAGCCACATACTGACTTATAAAACAATTATAAGAACATATATTTCTTGTTTAATCTACTTAGTCTATTGTATTTTTTAGGGCAATATAAGCATAGATTTTCCATTATAAATGTGAAATTATTTTTATTTGCTTAATTTAAAACATTATGTGTTTATTTTGAAGTACTATTAAATATTATTGTTATATTTTTCTAATGAATTGAAACTTCATTATTATGAATAATTTATGTTTATTTATTTCCTGAAATTAATTTATCTAATACATTTAATGATTTAACTACAAAATGTTAATATAATAAGTCTGCTTTAAAAATATTTTTATTTATTTGCAAGTAGAGAGAGATAGAGAAAAGAGAGAGAGAGACAGATACACAGAGAGAGAGAGAGAGAGAGAGAGAGAGAGAAAGAATAGGTGCATCAGGGCCTCTGGCCATTGTAAACAGAATCCACATGCATGTACCACTTCATACTGGATTCTCACCATCTTGTCTTATTTTTGTGTGGCGTGTGTAGAATGGGCTTGTGACATAAGCGTTTCATCGGTCAGGGGTTCCTTTGATATTGTACTGCTGCTGAGACTGGAATGGAACCCACCTCTGTGTAACCTGGGTACCTCTTGGGCAGATGGCATCCAAGTCCATGTGGGTACTGAGGAATCAACCTAGGTCCTTAAGGTTTGCAGACAAGTGCCTTAACTGCTGAGCCATCTCTCCAGCAAAAGTCTTATTTTTAATCCTTATTGTTTATGTAAAATACATTTTCATTCCACTTAATACAGAGTACAAGGTATGTTCTTTATGTAAGTTTTATTTTTCCAATTGACTATATATGTGATATTTAATTTAATTAATTTACTTATTTATTTGTGAGGAAAGACAGAGAAAGTATATGTATGCCTGGGTCTCTTGCTACTGCAAATGAACTGCAGATGCAGGTGCATCTGGCTTTATGTGGGTACTGGGACATCAAATCTAGGACAACATTCTTTGTCAGCAAGTGCTCTCAACCACTGAGCAATATCTTCAGTGCTTGACAAATATTTAATTGTAATATTTAGTGTACTATCATTCAATGTATTGTTTGTTTGAATCTAATCTACAATATATCAACTCTGTTGATCCCTTTTGCTTTCTCATTCTTTCTCTTTTTCTTAAGATTTTACAAATATTTTTTCTAAAATTTTAGAATTCAATGTTTTTTAAATCTTTTAGCATTTAATCATATTCTTTTATGCCTTCTGTGGGAATTTAAATGAATTCCTTTAAATTACAGAATTTTTTGACTTGCTGTTTCTCCAATTGACTCACAATATAGAATTCTGTATGTGTAGATCTTTGATCTGAATTTATGTTAGTGATGTCATAAGTATTAAATCCACAAAACTTAGGGATTTAAAAGATGGTTTTATCATTTGGCATGAGATAGTTTTATGTTTTAAATGTTTAAATGTTCACTGATATTATCCTCACATGCATCATTTCTAATGCTTTTAATTGCTTTCTAATATATTATTTCCTTCAGTTTGAAGGACTTTCTTTAAAATCACTTTTCGGAAAATTCTTGGAAAAATATTTTTTAGCTGTCTTTCATCTTAAAATGGCTTGATGTTTTGAATATTCCTCAAGGACTTATTAGAGAATATTTTTTAGTGGCTTAGTGTTACAATTTTCATAATCTCTTCTGTCTGGCTGAAGTTTGCTCTTCTCAAAATCTCTAATTGTGTTTATTTTGTTTAGTCTAGCTACTGAGTATAACATACCCATGGTTTATTTTAAAATTATTCTTGGTAGAGATTGCCAAGCTTTTTAAATCTTTATATTTATGAATTTGTGCATGTGGTAAAGATTTACTGCTAGTACTCTTCATGTATCTTATTTTATTGACTGGAGAGTGGCTCAGCAGTTAAAGTCACTTGCTTACAAAGTCTGATGGCCTAGGTTCAATTCCCCAGTACCCACATAAAGCCAGGAGTATAAAGTGACACATGTCTGGAGTTCATTTCCCATAGCAGGAGGCCCTATTGCACCCAACTCTCTCTTGTTTTCTCTGTCCCTTTGTTTCTTCCTAAAATAGTTTTTTTATGAAAAAAAACCCAATATCTTTTTTTCTATCAATTCTCTCTTTCCTGTTTCCTTGTTTCCAAAATCATGTGTAAAGTAAAATGTTTGATATATTCCTAGATACAAACAATATATGTATTTTTTCATTTTTAAATGTTTATATTTTATATTTTAAAATTTCCACTGCTCTTATTTCCACTATGGCCTTCATTACCTGTCAAATCCCTGCATTTCACTGTGTTCACTCAGTGTGTTTTTATACGTTTCATGGCTTGAATTCTAGAGTTTGTTTTCTTTTATCTTTTATTTTTTTGTTTGATCTTATTTTAATTTTTTGGGAAAGCACAGAGCGCTGTCTATATCAAAAACATAGTTTTAATAGGCTTCATTTCTCTTATGTATATGTGTTAATCTCAAGGCTAGACTTGATTAATTTCATTTCTTTAAAGTAAAGGAAGAAACATTGAAGTATTATGAATTTGTTTTTAGATTCATGATTCTATGATGTTCTGCTGAAGAATATTGATGTTTATATTTGAGCATACTGTTTAATTTGTATTATTTTAATTAAACATTCTGTGCATTGAGAACTACAGCAATATCTTGATTAACATTCAACAATTTACAGATTTCTGTCTTGAAGTTGTATTCCCATTTCACTTTCCATAGCAGTCCATTTAATATAAAATATATAGGTATTTTAAAATAAGCTTATCTTGGGCCTAGAAAGACAGCTCAGCAGTTAAGTGAACTTTCTGCACAAGTATGAGGAACAGAGGAGGTTGAAAATGCTAGAGTTGAAATCTCCAGAGCCTATGTAAGCAGGGAGTAATGCAAGTTCACATACACATATACACACCACACACTGCATACACACATGCATATACTACATTACTTACCACAATCACAAACAATTTATCCTACCTGCCTTTTCTAGTCCCACATAACATACATTGAAAAAAAAAATGTAGCTAAATCTTGTGATGATATTCATTTTACAAATTATATATTAGGAAATAATGTTAAATCTACTTTTTATAATTACAAAGCTTAAGATTTTTTAGCAATTTATACTTTAATCAAATGAATATACTTTTAAAAATAATATACCCATTAATATTTATATTATAGTATGAACATCCAATATATCTTCATTTGTATTTTAATGGAAGTGTAAGTAAATCCTTTGTAAAGTAGATTAGAATAAGGAAAGTTTTAAGCAATGTGATGATATAAAATAATAATGTCATGATAATTTGTTATCAAAGTTACTAAGTGTTACTTTAAAGGGAAGTGAAACATATAAAAGAATTTACATTGTACTAAAGCAAAGGACTGCCCTATTTTCAAATAAAAAAATTTATTCAGTTATATTTCATTTTTCATTTTCCAGAAAAAAAAAAAAAGCCATAATGGACCCTTTGCATTTAACTGTCATACCTACTGCTTTTTCACCTTATGCTCTTATATTTTAAATATAAAATAGACATTATATTTTGCATTATAAAATTTTTGCTTATAAAATATTATAGAAATTAATTTCTATATAGTACAACTGGAAGCATCTGTTTCTAATATTAAAACAAAGAATATAATACAATTACATTTTGTTAACAAATCTTCACAGTGATTGCAAAACATGTGTTTTTAAGAACATTTTTCAGTTAACTTTTGTAATATTAAAGTATTAAGTCAGAATATAATCTGTGAGCAAAATTACTAGAAAAGCCAAATCAGAAACAGTTAAACAAAGTAGAACTAGTTATAATTTTTAAATCATATATTGCATAGAAATGTATGCAATATTTTTTACATAATATAGTTTCAATAATTTAAAATTAGTATATTATTGATAGTTTTGAAACTGTATATATCGTTTAGTAAAAGTAGTTTCAATAATATTGTATGTGTCAAAATGTAGATAGGAACCACCACAAAATGATGGAACTTCATCAATTTTATTATGCATGCTGATCAATATTTCCTTATGCATTTATGTAAGCATAATGAAATACTATTAAGTAATGGCCTTCCAATGAGTATATAATATTTTTATATGGGAATAAGCTAATCACTTTTCAACAGTAATATAAAATTAGATTGGGAATTCATATAATTTTAATAAATATTTTATAATAATTTATAAAATATCTTATTGAACATTCTTTTTTAAATATTTTATTTATTTGAGAGAGAAAGAGGGAGAGAGAGAGGAGAGAATGGGCTTTCAGCCTCTACAAATGAACTCCAGACCCACGTGCCACCTTGTGCATCTGGCTTACATAGGTCCTGGGGAATCAAACCCAGGTCATTTGGCTTTGCAGGCAAGTGCCTTAACCCCAGACCATTTCTTTAGACCAGAATATTCTTTTGAATAATCCAGATAAGGAGATCCACATCAAATTTTGTCTATGGAATTTGTGCAAAGCATTTGAGAAAGCATGAGTTTGTCTCAAAAACTATTTGTCATATTACCAAATGTACAGCTTTACTTCACTTTCTGTCCCATGTTGTGGGGAAGAACGGTGGGAATGAGCTATAATAATGGAGTATGGAAATGAACTATGGGAAAGAACTGTGGGAATATTTCTTATGAACTTGCAAAAAACTTTTCTGAGATTATTTGTTGTGAGATGCTAGATTCCTTGCTTGTAATATGCCCTAAAGTTAATCTTATTACTATGTAATCCATCCACTTAAAGCAATGTGGCTAGGTTTCCTCTGGCCTGAATAGCACAGATGACCAATATTGACAAGAAATGTTTAAAGAAGCTGGCTAATCTTAGGCTATGCTTTTGCCCAACTTCCACAGTAATTTGATTGGACTTAGAACAAGAAAACTTGTGTAAGGAGGGCTTACCATTGCACTGAAAATAACGAGATCAAGGAACTATATAGGCCAACAGATCTGTTGAAGGCAACAGGTGGGCTTGCTGTGATTGCTCTTGTGATCAGAGTGTATGTGTGTCCTGTATCAGCAGAGTCCACCAGGTCATACCTCTAAATACCTTCCTGTAATGAATGTTTAAGGGTTATTCAAAGTCAAAAATCCCTAACCCTTTGCACATGCAAAATGTACTATTTGTTCATGTATTACTGATTTTTGGTTGTTCGATAAAAAATTCTAATGTGTACCTATGTGTAGAACTCATAGCTGCAGTGACATCAAATGACTTTGACAGCAAATGCTGCGTATTTACTAATGGCTTAAACTAAACTCTTCAGCTTCCGTTTTCCTCCTCTTGCTGCTAAAAGTGGTCTGTCCATCCTTGGGTAGGAAAATAATGAGAATTAGTCTATTTCTCAGGCTCTGCTCATAGAAGCAATTTGCCCACTTCTGGATTAGAAATTTCCAGAAGTTAGTCTTCTACATATTCAAGGCTGTGTCCCCCAAGTAGGGCATTATGCAATATATATCCATCAGTGTTTTCAAAGCCCCTTATGTTCCTTCTAATGACATGTTCTGCTGTGGATATTTGAAAAGACAGTCTTAATTTTGAACACATGCAAAGAAAAGTGGATTTTGAAACAAGTATTTATTTCTTTGATTTTGTTTCATTGGACTGACCTTAAGCAGTGATGTTGGCAAGATATAAAATCATTAGAAACAAGTTTTATTTATGCTGATCAGGAACCACACATAGCTTCCTGATGCTTTAGTATATCATTTGAAACTAAAATTGTGGTAAACAATCCAGGATCCAGGCAAAATGCTTGCTGCTTCCAATAGTACTTGGTCCTGAGGATGACACTGTGAAGTAACTAAAACTAATCACATTCTATATGATCATTACCTCAAAGATTTAGATGAGTTTGGTCTTAAATCCTTGCTTCAAGCCCCTTATTTTGCATGTATCTGTGAGCCTGATGCCTCATGAATTCATCTTACTTCCTGTTAGTTTTCTATCTAGAGGAAGAGTCTCCCAGGAAATTAGACAGTCACTCAACCAATGGGACCTCATGAAGCTAGACAGCTTCTGCACAGACAAATATAGCTTAATAACAACCACCAGTAGATTACACACAGAATGAGAGAATTTTTCTTTTAGAATGGGAGAAAATATTTTCCAGCTATACCACTGACAAAGGCCCAATATCTAGAATCTACAAAGAACTCAAAAAAACTAAACATTAAAAAATCAAACAAATGACTCCAAAAATAGGGCAAAGAGCTGAGTAGGTGTTCTCAGAGGAAGAAATACAATTGGCTAAACACACACTTAATAAAATGTTCAACTTTTTTTTGTGCTTGACATAACTTTAGGCTGTCTTAACTATGGCACATGGGCCTTGAGTTTTATATGACATTCTTAAATAGTGACAGTTGGCTCCATCTTAGATGTAGCCCCAGCTCCTGGTTGGCAACCCAGCTGGGAAGATTAATTATTTTCCTCCCTTGACTTCACTGCCATGCTGCTCCTTCTTGCTTCTTAATGGTAGGCTGCCGCTCCAGACCTTCTCTTCACTTCCTTTCCACATTAGCTAGGTTCATTTTTAGACACATCATTAGCTCAGACAGGAAGGGAAAGCCACATTGAAGGCTAGTGAGGTGTGTTGGAAAGCCACACCTCTGGCCTGTCATACAAACAATTTGGAGAGATGCCTATCTGTCATAGGAACTCAAGCCACATGGTATTAGCTCCAATACTGTGCTGAAGTCAGTGGGATGATGCAATTAACATAGCCTCCAAACCAGCTCAAGCCTGTCTCTTGTCATCCTGGGTAACTTAGTGACATTTTAAAGTTCCGTTTGATCACACATAGAATGAATGATGATGTGCTGATACTAGTAAGGTCAATTTAGCATAGAAATGCTTCATAGTAGAAAGCTATGCATCCCTAGACAGGTGTTAGTTATCTTATATGTTCACTATTCTGAAAAGAAAATGTACTCTTGAGTTTAGCACTTCCTAAATACCTGTTCCCAAATACCTAACCTTGATGTTGCTTATGGGAACCTGATCTTATTACAAGCTGCATATGCACAGAGCTCACCAGCCAGAAAGCAACTCTGCACTGAGTTCAAACTGCTCAAACATACTTCTCTAACACACCTGCTTTCAAAAACATTTGATGACTCTGCAAATCATAGCCCCAGCCTGTCATGGTTATGTTCTCTTCCCTCTGGGTACTTGCCAAGTTTTCCCACCATGCACATATGCCTGAGCATCTTCTGAGAAGAGGTGTCCATGGAAAATGACTGGCTCTTCTGAAGTGGAAATTACTACTTGATCAAATCCTGTTTAGTTGAGATCACTCCTATAGACTAAATAAAACAATGCAGAGCTGCCTGCTTTCTCATCAAGGCTGTGCTGTGGTGTGAATGTGAAGTGCCCCACATAGCTTCATGGGTTAGACACTGGGCTGCCATCTGCTTGGCTCTTGGGAAATGATTGGGCTCTGATATGCTGAATGGGCTAATCCCTTCCAAATTCATAATATGATGGCATTATTGAGAGGTGGGGGGAGGTAGGTTCCCTTGGAGTAAGGGTGATGTGCCTGTGAGCCTATATCTTGCTTTGGCCTCTTCCTGTATTTAAATGTCCCCTGTCTCCCGGCTCTGTGACCCTTTCCCCAGTATTCTGGCTGTCATGATGTAAACTGCTTCACTCAGCAATTCCTTCCCCATTATAATGTACTGACATTTCTGAATCCTGACTTAAAACTATCACAGCTAACCTCCAAATTCTTATAAACCAGCTCACTTGAATGATATCCTCCCTTTTTACTATACCTTAAATAAGCTAAGAATTTAAAGTTATTTTGACTGATTGAAATAGTGCTCCATTGTTTTCTAGTTCATTCAATTTTCTTTTAGCTAATATGTCTATTAGAATATGTGTTCCAACATTATAGATTTAAAGGTCATAGAAAGGTGCTAAAGAAGAAAGAAGCATTGTTTTTTCTCATTTATTGCTTGAAATATTTCAGAGGAAAACAATAAAACAAGTGAGAATGCACCCAACTGTTGCTTTATAATTATAACTTTGTTGTCATAAGGAACTACACCTGTGTAATAGTTAATTACAAGGAATTATAGTTTTGATTTTTCAAACAAAATGTTCCATTTCCTTATGGGGAAAATATAAGTTATCTGATAAGTGTTTATGACATCTCCTAAAAGAATTTCTTGTTTGTCTTTTGGAGAAGCATTATAACATAAGAGATGAAACTCAAGTGGGATTGTTAAATACCTATCTTGCTTCTTGGCTTTTATCTATACATATATTGTCAAAGATCATCTAATGTGAATTCCCATGACTTGAATGAAAGATATAGGATTGTCCCTGCCAACCTGCTTCTCAATTCAAAACTTTTGATGATGCAAGTTGTTACCAAAGAGTAAAATGAACAACACATGGACACAAACATGACATTCAGTAAAGCTGGGAAGAGAAATCTGTTTTCTTTAGCAAACTCAGCAAAGGAAGGGCAAGCCCAAAGTATATAGCAGAAGCTATAATCTCCACAAAAGCCAGAAATAATAAACCCTAAGACTAAAGTGCCATTTCTATCATGACAGGTTTGTCATGGTACTTCGTTTCTGATCAATGTGGTTATCACATCTAAAAAGTTTAGCTGGGCAGGAGAGATGGCTTAGTGGCTAAGGCGCCTGCCTGCTAAGCCTAAGAATGCTGGTTCCAATGTCCAGCGGTTCCAATCTCCAGGTCCCACGTTTAGCCAGAAGCAAAGTGAGGCAAGGGTGCAATGCCGCACTTGCCCACCAGGGGGCGCACACATCTGGATTTTGTTCACAGCAGCTGAGAGACTGCTGGCACGCCCATTTCTGTCTCCCTCTCCCTCTCTGTCTGTCTCTCTCTGTCTCTCTCTCCAAAAATAAAGAAAAAATAATTTAAAAAATTTTTAAAGTTTAGCTGCCAAGGTGGCTTTGCAAAACAATGGATTACCTTCTCTTTCCATTTTTTTTGTGATGGTGATATTCAATTAAAAGAGTTTTATATTAGTATTATAACCAAAGACATCTGAGAAATTCAGAATATTATATTTGAAAAATATTATTATCTTTATCTTTAAATGAAATATATGGATTAATGCAGAATAATAATTCTTTTAAAAATGTGAAGAAAAATAAATCCCTCTCCCAAAGCATTCTATTTAATGCTCTTGTAAATATTGCTCTTCAAAGGATAATAAGCCTAACCTTTAGTAGTTAGCATAGACTTTACATGATACAAATATGTCATGGGAGAATAACAATATGAAGAACCTGACAAGTAGATTAGTTGTTCTCAGTTCTTAGACAACAGGTGGCTTGCCACTGATGTTCTATGGCATATTTATCAAATGCTCATAAAGAATTGAGACTTACCTAAAACTTCCTGAGGAAATGATAATGAACAGCAACTTGAATTTGCTGCAGAGTCCTTTGTTAATGTGATTGTAAGTCTACTCAACTTGCTGTGACCATTGCTCCCTGTAAAAACTTCAAGGAAGTCTCCCACAGTGTTTTTTTTCCCCTCCCTATTTCTCTGTTGTTACTATTTTCCTCTTATATATATATATATTTGTGTGTGTGTGTGTCTGTTTTCAAGGTAGGATCTTGCTCTAGTCCAGGCTGACCTGAATTCACTTCGTAGTCTCAGGCTGGCCTCGAACTCACATGACCCTCCTATCTCTGCCTCCAGAGTGCTGGGATTAAAGGCCACCACACCAGCCCTTATTTTCCTTTTTTGTGTGGCCCTTCCTTGTACAGTCTTCTTGCTCTTCTCTTGGGAACTGAGTAATAAGAAGTCTTAATATAAATCATATCCTGACCTATTGGCCTTGTTATACCTGAATAAAATGAAATCTATATTTTAAAATCAGGTATTCTATACTCTTAGTATTTGCTAAGTTTTGACTTATAGTGGTTTATTTGGAGAAGATTGTTGGGGAATACAACTTTACCATTTGTCTGGACTGTCATTTGGATTTGGTATTTTTCTATTATAAGAAAGACTTTGATATGTCTCTCATTAGAGAGTTTGTGCTTCCCTATAAATACAATATTGGAGATGTATTTCCCAAATCTTTGTTGCCCTATTTAGATATTAGTTAATGAACTTCAATGAACTATCTATTTATTTTATTGTTTCTCTATTATGTTTTTATATTCATTACTATGGCAATAACTGGAAATGACTGTTAAGCTTTTGCTCATGGGAACTGAATATGTTTACATATAAAATCAAAATTTCCAAAGATAAAATAGCTAACATATACAAACATTGATCAAATTCCTCTATTGTTACCGGTACAGAGAATTTAAAGATAATTAAATCATGATGTTTATATTCAAGTACTTTGGAACATTCACATAATCCCAGATTTGATGTTTTAGTCTGAGTAACTTTAAGTCACATTTGGTAAAACATTTTTGTACTGAAACACACTTTGAAAATCATTCCTTTATTTTTGTTCTCATTTCATAATCATACATTACATATCATAAGTTTTTCCCAAAGTCTTGTTTTAGATATGTCTTATAAAAATAAGATGAAGATTAAAATCACTGTGATGATGACTACATAGTGAATTCTAGGTCCACCTGTGCTAGAGTGAGAACCTACCTCAAAATACCAAAACAGAAAAATATAATTAATTAATTAATTATTAAGAACTCAATGTAGGGCTAAGGAGATGGCTCAGTGGCTAAAGGTGCTTGCTTGCATGGCTTCCTAGCCCAAGATTCAATTCCTTAATACCCACATAAGGCCAAACATACAAACTGGGGATAATGTCTGGAGTTTATCTGGAGTGACAAGAGACCCTCTCTCTAAAGTAAATTAATAAAAACATAAAAAAACAGACACATACACACAATATAGCACATTATTCCCAGCCTTTGGGAGGTAGAGGCAGGAGTATCAGAAGTTCAAAGTTATCCTCGGCTATATACTGAATTCAAAGTTAGCCTCCATTACATGACCTGTATCCAAAAAGAAAATGGGCTGGGAAGATGGCTTAGTAGTTAAAGTATTTGCCTACAAACCCAAAGGTCCCAGGTTTGATTCCCCAGGATCTATGTAAGCCAGAAGCACAAGGAAAGTGGAAAGATGTGAAATGTCAGGAAACATACATTCAGAGCTAGATAAATTTGTTCTCTCTCTAGTAAATAAATAAAATATTCTTTAAAAATCACTGGGGGGCTGGAGAGCTGGCTTAGTGGTTAAGGCGCCTGCCTCCTAAGCCTAAGGATGCTGGTTCCAATCTCCAGCGGTTCCAATCTCCAGGTCCCACGTTTAGCCAGATGCAGTGATGCAAGGGTGCAATGCCACACTTGCCCACCAGGGGGCGCACACATCTGGAGTTCGTTCATAACAGCTGAGAGACTGCTGGTGCGCCCATCTCTGTCTCCCTCTCCCTCTCTGTCTGTCTCTCTCTGTCTCTCTCAAAAATAAATAAAAATAATAAAAAAATTTAAAAATCACTGTGATGATAAGGAATGGGTAAGCCAAGGAGATATACAGATTAGTAAATAAAACTTTGGCCTCTGACAGTCTAAAAGGAGACATGGAAAATAACCTTTTCTTACTCTAAAGAAACCTTTGGATGGAACTTTTCAGAAGTCTGATGAGTTTTCTGGAAATAATTTTGGTAACCAGGGGGAGAAGTAGTTCCTGGTGCTTTGCAATGGCTATTGTCATGGTCATTTGGCTCAATGGCAACTGTGCTGAGGCCTAATGAGAGCTGATTTGGAAGACTGTGTGGAAGCAGAGCCAAGCATGCAACTGGCAGGAAACAGAGAGCCTAGAGCTGAAATGCTGAGACTTGGCAGAGCACTCAACCACTGTATATTTGTTAAACATGTATAGTAAATAGCAAATTTCCCCATGTGCTACAGAAGGATGGATATAAAAGAAATAAAGACAAAGAAAATACTGGCCAAAAGGAAAATGAGACAACAATTCTGATGGTCTTGATAATCATGCTAGTTCCTACCACTTAGACCATCAAGTGTATTGTTTCTCTTTCTTCAATAACTAAGTTTTTACATTACTGACCATGTAGTTGATAACATAAAAGCACTGAAGCCTGAAAATTAAGATTTTCTTTAACTGAAGTTTGTTTGTTTTACTGTTGTATGTATACATATAAACAGTTCTGATTTTAAGTGAGGTTAGCAGTTAAAAGTAATCACATTGGGGCTGGAGAGATATCTCAGCAGTTAAGAGGCACTTGGTTGCAAAGCCTAATTGACTAGTATTGTATTTCCCAGTACCCACATAAAGCCAGATGCATAGTGACACATGCATCTGGAGTTCATTTGAAGTGGCTGAAGGCTGTGGCGCACGCATTCTCTTTGTGTGTCTCTCTTTTCTCTTTCACTCTCTCTCTCTCTGCTTGCAAATAAAAATATTAACAAAAGAGTAATAAGATGTAAAAGAAGATGTAAGGTCAGGAGCTGCATTGAATTGGCACTGTGTAAGGTACCCATGGAATACTATGAGGTTTGCTTTGTCAGAATGCTATTTCTCAGCCGAATAGCAATCAGTGTCTTTTTACTTAATCAGAAGCTGTCATTACTTTATACAATATGAACCCAATTTTCTAAAATATCATCTGTTGTGCAAAATGAGAAGCTGCCAATTTTGGTATTCCTCTGTTATTAAAAGGAACTGACAGAACCCTGTATGAGAACCAGGTGTGGTATATTTTTAAAACAGGCATTTATATTTATTTGTTTTTGATCCAAAAAAATCTCTTGAGGAAATTATTCATTTGATTTATCTTTATTAAAAAAAGCTATGCACAATCTTCCTCCTGCATTTTTATTTACCCATTTTAGAATTATATTACTTTTTGAGAATATTTGATTTCTCTTTTTTCCCCTATTGTAAGTTTAAATGTGAGTTCTCTTTCCTGAAATTAAAAATGAGCCAGAATAACTTATTTCCCTTAAGACAAATCTTTAAAAAGCAATGTATAGTTCATGCTTTCTCTATCACAGTCACCACATTGTTGTCCCTACTGACTACTCTGCCCCTGAGAGTGTCGGGCAGGAGCATAATGGAGAAGTATGAGTAAAATTTTTAGGTAGTACTAGTAGAACCTTAGTAGGAAGTAATATTAGAATTAGATATAGGCTTACATAATGCATCTGGAAATGGGGTGATAATGTAGCTTAGGTTACCTATTGCATAAGATATTATTCATGTAAAACAATTTGTATTTAAAAACTTCAATTTAACCAAAAATCTTTATTTCTAACCATGCAGTCTCCAATTAGCTTTCTCAGATCATAGCATGATGGCCCAGAGGTGGCTTGCAGTCCTGTCAGGAGATATGATAGCCTCTTAGAAGCCTGCTTCCTGCACAAACATGCTCATCTGGATTGTAGGGAAAGGCTCCCAGTTTCCCACACTGGGAGCTGTACTCATTACCTACTTCATTCCTGCCAGTAGGAAGCCCCTGAACCACGTTCTGCAAAGATATCTGCTTTGGAAAACCCAGGTTCTGCATCTCAGGGTCAAGAGCCACATTACTGAATCAAAGATAGAAAACTAGGAAATTGATAGAGCATTCATCAGGTGGAAAGACATTTTACAGTAACTTTGAGAAACTCTCTTTGCAGTCTCTTCTAAGGACTAAATACTACTGCAGAGTTGGACTGTAATTGCTAAGAGCAGAAGTGCTACATGTTTTGTTCTGCCTTCCCAACTAATCACTATGAAAACACGCCAGAGGTTGAGAACAGCTAGCTGTGATAATCACTTCACTTATATTTCCTTATTTAAGAGTTAAAATCAAGTTTATATGTTTTAATTCAATTATCAGTAATCTTTATTCTTCATCTTGAATGTATGAATGTCTATCAGAGTAAATATTACAACAAAAGAAAGCAGGAGACAAAACTAGCATAAAATAACAAGTGTTTTGCTCAACATGCTTACTCAATATTTTCAGTTTTTTTTAATATAACTGAAGAAACCTCAAATTAAATAGGTGTTTATAGCAAACAGGACTCATTCCTTTGTTATTCATTGTATGCTATGGCAATTACAGGGAAAAAGGAAAAACCAAAAATGTTTATCTGTGGAACTATTTATGGAGGTTCCAACTGTCTAGCCAAGTCTAAATTATTTCTTTGCATTTCTATCTTAAAAGTTTGTGGTGTGAAAAAAAAAGTTTGTGGTGTGAAGCAGATGTTGATGCTAAGCCTGCTTTTTTAGAACTTCATTTTAGACTTTGTGAACTTTCGAGATTAGTCTCAGTAAATTATGCTTTGTAAAACATTATCTTTCCCAAAGCTTTAGATGTTTGATCATGGGAATGTGTCAAAGAGGTTTTAGAACATGTTTAGAATACTTTTCAAAATTGGAATTGGATTTTAAGCCCAAGAATAGCTTGTTTGTTCAATTGTATGTCTAGAAAGACCTTAAAACACACAACCAAATACTGAAAGAACTTATTTTCCAAGCTATTGTTACATATTTCAAAAACTACATTTCTCTCCTGTGCAAAGAACTTCGTGGAAGACATTTATTTGCACATAGGAACAAATGTGAATGCCAATGAAAAAGAATGCTTTCATTTTTTTCATTCACTCCATTTTCTTTATTTTATGATAAAAGATGTGGTAAACTGGAGCAATGGCTCAGCGGTTAAGGGCACTTGTTTGCTAATCCTAATGGCCAGGATCTGATTCCCTGGTACCCATGCAAAGCCAGATGTACAAACTGGCACATGATTCTGGAGTTCATTTGCAGTGCCAGGAAGCCCTGATGTAGTCATTTTCATTCTGTTTCTGTTTCTCTTTCTCTCTCACTCACACACACACACACACACACACACACACACACACACTATGTGATTTGGTGAGAGGACTTCTTATGATGGTACAACCGTATGTCAGGGACACTCAGTGTTGCTGATCACACTTACACATGTATCAGCTATTGTGGGGGGCTTTCATTCTTGTCTTCTTGAAGAAAGGAATACAGACAGGAGACACAGTGAGCTTGAGCAGAATTTTATCTGGTGTTCCAGAAGGTGTAAAACAAGCATGACAAAGGACAGTTGTAGTGGACTATCCTAAGCTTGGTCGTGATCAAAGTAGCATAGTGGGCTCTTCATTGTAGATTTTAAATAAGATTTAAGAATATTTCTGAGTGAGATGACATAATCATGAGGTAACATCACCCTTTCTCTGTCTCATATCAAACTAGACCAGATCTTCCCTTTTTGAGTGTTTTCTCCACAAAACAGAAGGGATGTCAAAACCACCATGCAAGTGGTTTTTTGAGAATGAAGAGCCTTTGTTAGTGCCCGCAGATAGGTGGATTGCCAGGAGCTCTAGTTTCTGCCATAGTGAGAACAATCTCACTGCAGCTTCAAGGGTGTTTTACCAGAAACGGACCGCTGGATCATGAGCAGATACAAGTTACCAACAGGGAAGTGCAGACTTCCTTGGGTTTCATTTTTAACATCTTATCTGTTTGTATTTTGTCTTGCTTATGTGTGTACATGTGTAGTGTGTGTGTGTGTGTGTGTGTGTGTGTGTGTGTGTCATCCATGTCTGTATATGTGCCCTTACAGGACCCTATACCCTCTCCTGTGACATGGAATGCACACTTGTGGTATCTGGAGCAGATCATCAGGTGTCTGGCTCCATTGCCAGTTTTTAGTTTGTGCCAAAGTGTCTTACTGATACAGAGCTTCCTGTTTCTTGTGAGCCCAGGAGATTCCCGGGTCTTTGCTTCCTTTTGAGGTACCAGGGTTACCAGTGCTTGCTATTTATGTGGGATCTGAAGATTTGAACTTGGGCAGTTTCAGGTTTACTCAAACCCCCATGCTTACATATCTAAGGGGCAATCTTAGGTTGTCTTCTTCCTAAAGTGGAAGTATTCTTAGAACCTTTGTTCTTCAGAACTTAGTCTTTTGCAATTACATGTAAGAATATGGGAAAAGGCAACAAGAGTGCCTTGCTTATGTTCCCTTTGGGGTGGGGGGGTCAGATGAATCTTGCTGAGAATAACTTTGTTGTTTTCACCAGGGCACTCTTACCTGGTTATCTTATCTATCTCATACCGAGGTGTAACCTCTCTTACTTTGCTTTACTAGTCTCAGCCTTACTATTTTAATCCTAACATTCACCTTAACCATAGATATCTAATCTCTATCCATTTTTTATCCATTATATTAGGCTCCTAATTGGAGCCACTGTTACATCTTTATCTCCGAGGATTTGCTCTGAATTTACTGTTTATCCCTTTGCCAATCATCAATCAGGAAGCATGTCTTACATCCTCAAGTTTGGTTCAAATTGTGATTCCTGAACCACATCAGCTAATTTTCATTATTTTATAATGAGAGAGAGAGAGAGAATTGGTATACCAAGGCCTCCAGCCACTGCAATCGATCTCCAGATATGAGTGCCACCTTATGTGCATCTGTGACCTTGCACTTGTGCCACCTTGTGTGTTTGGCTTAGGTGGGATCTGGAGAGTTGAGCATGGTTCCTTAGGCTTTGCAGACAAGCTTCTTAGCTGCTAAGCCATCTCTGCAGCCCTATCAATACTTTCTAATGTAAAATCCATTATGTAAGTCAATTAAACCACATAGAGAAATCACATAGAGAAATCACATAGAAATATAGCCAACAATAGAGAATATTCAATATTTTAAAGTTCATCCTTAAAAATGTAAAAATTAAATAATTTTATTGACTTAAAACATATCTGTCATAAACAGTACCATCTATTTCATATTTTTTATTCTAAAACTACAGCTAACTTCGTCAATTTCAAACCTTTAATGTACATATTTATTTATTAAAGAAAGAGAGAATGAGGCAGAGAGAGAGAACTCCAGATGCATGCAAGGTGTTGTGAATCTGGATCACGTGGGTACTGGGGAATCAAACCTGGGTCCTTAGGCTTCATAGGCAAACACCTTAACAGTTAGGTCATCTCTCCAGCCCTCTATTTCCTATTATTTTTTAATATAAATTTTATTTTTATTTATTTGACAGAGAAAAAGGGAGAGGGAGAGAGAGAGAATGGGTGCACCAGGGCCTCCAGCCACTGCAAATGAACTCTATATGCATGCACCCCCTTGTGCATCTGGGTAACATGGGTCCTGGGGAATCAAACCTGACTCCTTTGGCTTTGCAAGCAAATGCCTTAACCATTAAGCCATCCTTTCCAGCCCTCATATTTTTGAGTCATGTTCTCCAAGTTGCCTTGTCCTGATATACTTGCCTGCCTTTTAAATTTTCCTGTTTGTACTCCCTTTCATTCTTTCCTTTCATTTACCATTACTTATTTCATTTGCCTTTGGTTAGTGGACTTTGAAGATAATTAACCAACCTTAGTAACTGCATTGCTTTTGAGTTGCTATGACTCTACCAAAAGCAACTTAAGAAAGGATGGGTTTATTTTGCCTTACAGTTTGAAATTACAGTCATCATTGCAGGGAGGGCATGGTGGCAGGATTTGAGGTAGCTCTTTATAATAAGTGCACAGTGAGGAAGCAGACAGAGATAAATCCTTCTGCTCATGGGATAGTATTGGCTCACAGTTACAGTGGGTTTTCCCACCTTACTTAACCTAGTCTAGAAAATCTCTCACAGACATTTTCAGCCATTTGTCTCTATGATGATTCTAAATGCTATCAGTCTGACATCCAGACATTATCCATTACATAATTATGATGAAGGCAGTAATTTTATAATCCGTTTTAAAATCATGTTGAAAAAAGAGAAAAAAATCATGTTGAAATATATTTTTACCACAGAGTGATACTTTTGTCTTACGAATACATATTTTTATGGAGTATGTTTGTTTAAAGGGAAATGGTATATGAATTAATGAATTGACATCTGAAACATTTAAGACTTGATCTAGGCCTACTCCTATACTCCCAGGACTTCAGAGGCTGATGAGTTTCAATACCAGCCTAGTCTACATATATAATTCACAATAGGATGAGTTACATAGAGAGACGCTGTGTGAGGGGAAAAAAAAAAAAAAAAACTTATCTAATCCATAAACTAAAGTACAAAAACCTTCCTTTTGAAAATTTACAATATATTTTATTTCTTCATTTTCCACCATAAACCTTAAGCCAACAATTGTTAAGTGATACATTGTGTGGCTATATCACCATTGACTTTATTAACAATAAATTCTGCATTATCAACCATTATAAAAAATTGAAGTACTTTCACTGTTATCTTGTACCTAATTGCATTGTCAAGTAACTTTTCTTTGACAAGGTCTATAAAGTTGCAAACATTTTCTTATATGTTATAAAGTCCTAAAGAAAAAAAAAGAAGATAATCTGAAATAAGTGGCCATCTATCACAAAAGTCCCACAAATGTCAACACATCTTTCCCATTCAATCCAACTGAGATATCTGAGAATTCATAAGTATCAGAATATATTCTCTTTTGATGTTTTCAGATTAAAATATTTAGTAACATTCATTAGGCTCACCTTAACAATTTTGAAAATGGGGAATATCTCAAAGCATACTGTCTTCCACAAAGGCTAAAGTAGGGGTACATGGGGAATGGGATGGGGAAATGCTCAAGGTAATGCAACTAAAATGGATTGTGGTCAAAATACCTTATTTACATATCTAAACATTATCAACAAAATTTGAAACAAGGACATTTGCTAGAGATCTAGTGCACTTGCCACTATTAAACTAATAATAGCTCTCTACTACTTTTCACAAGTTATTTGCCCTATTCTCATGAGATGTCCTACAGAATAAAAAAAATAAATTGTTCCTTGTCCCCATATACACTCTCCCTTTGGAAGCTTTATTTTATTTTATTTTATTTTATTTTATTTTATTTTATTTTATTTTTATTTTTATTCATCCAAATATCCAACATCTCTTGGATTATAATTGTATTCTATAATATAATAATCATTCTATCTTTTTTTCACTTTTTTATAGACAACTTATATACTTACAGACAATAAACCATATTTCCCTCCCTTCCCCCATTTCCCTTCAGAACTCCACTCTCCATCATATCCCCTCCGTCTCTCCATTAGTGTCTCGTTTAATTTGATGTCATTATCTTTTTCTCCTATTATGAGGGTTTTATGAAGGTATTGCTAGGCACTGCAAGGTCATGGATATCAAGGCCAATTTCTGTCTGGACAGTTGCATTGTAAGGAGTAGTGCCCTTCCTTTGGCTATTACATTCTTTCTGCCCCCTCTTCTGCAATAGACCCTGAGCCTTGAAGGGTGTAACAGAGATGTTTCAGTGCTGGACACTCCTCTGTCTCTTCTTCTCAGCACTATGTTGCCTTTTGGATCATCCCAGTGGTCATCGCCATCTGAAAAGGGAAGCTTCTCTAACCAGAAGTGAGAATAGCATTAATATGTGAATATGAACATTTAATACAGTGCTTTCAGGGCAGTTTGTTGGGAATAATATATACATTTAGCCAGAGAAGAGCAGTCTTTACACCCCTAAGGCTCATGACCTCCTCTGCCATAGACTTTTGATTAGTTTTTTTTCAGTACCAGACATGTATTCCCTCCCCTAGAGTGGGCCTTCAGTCCAATTAGGGAGCCGTCGGTTTCCCCAAGAGCAGACATGCCACTATTGCACCCATTCGGTCATTTGGCCTGTCTGTCCAAACTTGAGTTTTCCTGTGTCCACTGTTTTCACTGCTGATGATTTCTTTCTCCCATACGGCTGCATGTAGTGCAGCTTTTTCCAGCTTTCAGTTGGCCGGTCTACAGGGAGGTTTTCACCTCAGCTCCAGCTTGATTTCTCCATGACCTTGCCTCTCAGGCAAATGAGGAATTCAGCAATAGGGTCTTACCATCTGTTTCTCAAGGGAAACCAAGGGCCTTGGCCATAGCCTTTATTGTTTGGGAGGCAACTGGGAACTTCCTGACCAACAACTCACTGGAAGGTATCCCATCCCAGGCATTGAAAATTTTCTAGTAACAATCTATAGCTTCTGGATGTGCAATTATTCAAGAAAATAGGTTTACATAAGTCTTATTCAGAATATCTTGAATTTTGATTGACCCTTCCCCCGCCCTTCTTTTATACATTCTCTTCCCCTGGCCTCACGTAGGCTTTTCCCCTCCCTGTAACCTGTTCTTCTATTTCATATATACAATACCATCCCCTTAAGTCCTTCCCTCTCCTGCCCTTATAAGCTTTTTCTAGCTTACTGGCCTCTGCTACCATTTTTTGGTTCCAGCTGACACACAAGTCTATACATTTGTAACTAGGATACACATATGACAGAGAACATGCAACGTTTGGCTTTCTGAGCCTGGGTTACCTCACTTAGTATAATCCTTTCCAGATCCCTCCATTTCCCAGAAAATTTCACAATTTCATTTTTCTTTACCACTGAATAGAATTCCATTGTGGAAATGTACAACATCTTTATTATCCATTCATCTGTGGAAGGACATCTAGGCTGGTTCTATTTCCTAGCTATTGTGAATAGAGCAGCAATAAACATAGCTGTACAAGTATCTCTAAGGTAGTGAGAAGAGTCCTTTGGATATATGCCTAGGAGTGCTATAGCTGGATCATGTGGTAAGTCTATTTTTAGCTGTCTGAAGGACCTCCACACTTATTTCCACAATCGCTGGACCAGATTACATTCCCATCAACAGTGTAGAAGTGTTCCTCTTTTTCTGCATCCTTGACAAGACTTTTTGTCATTTGTTTTCTTGATGGTAGCCATTCTGACAGGAGTGAGTTGGAATCTCAAAGTAGTTTTAATTTGCATTTTCCTGATGGCTAAGGATGTAGAAGGCTTTTTTTACTCTAGTATCTGATTTCCATCTGCCATGGTTGTTCCTGCTAGAAGGGGTACCTCACGGCTTTTTATAATCTATAATCTCCACCATTTTGGGATTCTCTGATGTGACTATCTTCTATGTCTCTCTCTCTTTATTAGTAAATCAAGTAGCTATGAAAAGCTCTACAGTCCAGAAATATGCATGTGGTAGCTTATTATTTGTATTGATGTACAGAGTTAAGGATAGTTTCCTAAGTAAATTTCTTGTAATGTCTTCCTTACAAGTTTAAAACCCAATTTTATTATTCTTTAATGAATGGTGGATTTTGAATATTTTATGCCCAAAACGAGAACACTGCTTCACATTCTATCTGCAGAATGCATATGCATAGAAGAAGATTGTCTATATGTGTCATTCTAGGTCATAGCAGTCAGCCTAGTACTGCAAGACTTTTGTGTTGAGTTGAATGTACTGACAAGTTATTATCCCTGGATATAACTCAAGGATATAAACCATGGAAAAAAACTTAAAGTCACCCCTGGTGTGATTCCATTCATTGCATCTTCTCTCAGGGACAATAGTTAGTTTTTGTAACAGACAGCTTCAGGTTCACTGAGATGAACTTCCAGACCAGGCACAGTTATGGAGGAAGTGATATTTATTGAAGCTTACAGATCCAGGGGAAGTTCCGTAATTGCAGAAGAGGCTGGCCTGTTCTTACAGTACCAGGCAGAGAGAGAGAAAGCCAAAAGCCAAAAACCAAAAGCCACACAGTACAGCACACCTCAGGAACTCCAACTAGGCACACTTTGCATATCTTTAGATTGAAATCCTAAACCCACCACTACACCTTAAGATCCAGTGACATCACCTCCAGCCAAGTGGCTGTAGATGCAAACTACAAACTAATAAACATTGTATATATTGGGGGACATCTATTCAAACTACCTCTGTTGTCTATGTCCACCTTTTCTCACAAGGAAGTGCAAGTCACCCCCTCCCCCAATGGAAGATTCAATAGACATCATACGGGCCACCTGAGGCCTCAGAACTCATTTTCAATGCAAAAAGAAGACCAAAAAAGATAAACACTTTAAGGTGGATAATTATGAAAATGAGCACCAGTTGTCACTAAAATGATCAGTTTAGGGGATGAGGCAAGAGATGACCTGCACATTGTTGAGACAGAGGCAATGAGTTATGAATGCAGTCCAAATAAGTAACACTGGTTTCTCTGGGGGGGTCTGAAATTTCACCACCTGTGGTATTACTGTTGAAGTGTGGTTCAGAGCATGTGCATATTATTAGACAGCAATAAGTAATTGTGGAGGAGCATGCACAGTGAGAAGATGAAGAGAAGGACATCAAACTCTTTGGTATGTCTGAAAATTCATCTCTACCTGGAGGCAGTAGCAAGTTTCCATGAAAAAAAAAGAAGTAAAACTTGTTGCTGATGAAGGGAAGGATCAGGATAAAGATGATGATGAGGATGATAAAGATGATGATGATGATTTTGACAATGATGAAGATGAAGAAAAAGCTTCAGTGAAGAAAACTATATGAGATATTCCAGCCATAAGTGCACAAAAATCACACCAGAATGGAAAACACTTAAAATCCTCAAGACCAAGATCAAAAGATCAAGATGACTTAAAAAAAAAAAAAAAAAAAAAAAAAACAGGAAAAACTCCTAAAAACACCAAAAGGACCTAGTTCTGTTGAAGGACTGTTTTTGCATTAAAGCAAAAATGTAAGCAAGTACAGAAAAGAGTGGTTCTCTTGTCAATGTGGAAGCCAGGTTTATCAATTATGTGAAGAATTGCTTCTGGATGACTGACCAGGAGGCTATTTAAGATCTCTGGAGGAAGCCTTTATTTATTTATTTATTTATTTATTTATTTATTTATTTATTTATTTTTGTTCTCTCTCTCTCTCTCTGTCTCTGTGTGTGTGTGTGTGTGTGTGTGTGTGTGTGTGTTTTGAAAATATTTTTACAGTGAAAGTTGAAATAAAATGGGTTACTATCAATACATTGAGAACTGTCCAAAGACTTTTGCTGAACTTAGAAAACACACAAATCCTCAAAATGGAGGAAGTTTCTTTAAGAAATAGTTTAAACAGTTCTTTGAAATTTTCCAACTTTGTTTCTGTGACAGTTGATAACTGGCTGTTTTTTATATACAAAGTGAGAACTTTCTCTACCATGTTTGAGAGATGTTGTCCAAGTTCCATTGCCAAGAATGTGTTGTCTAAAATGCCTGTTTAGTTTTTTTTTTTAATTTATCATTTATTTTATTAGTTATGCTCATAATATGAATACATTCATGTTGGTGCCTTTGATAGCTTCCTCCCTGTCTTCCCTTCTCTGAAAGGACCCTCCTCATTGGGGTAGTTTTTAAAGGTGGAACTCCACCCTTTGCCTGGTTTTAAGTACGTATAGAATGTTATATGATAAGACACAGTAGTAGTGGTCAGACATGGAAATGGTGGTGAAACAAAAACATTATATGTGAAATGAACTCAGTATTTTAATGAAGTAAAAAAATTAAAATTGTAGGTGGTGATCATAACATTTTAAGATTTCACAACTTCTTTTCCTCATCCTCCATTCATATACATGGTGGGATGTTAGTAGAGTATAGTTCTATTTAAAGCAGCTAATGACAGCCCATGGCAACAGAATGGTCTGATGGTAAGAATTAAAATATGGAGGAACAAATGAAATTAGTATTATAAAAATAACTCAAATGAAAACAATGTGATAATTGTAGATAAATTTAAATATTATTTAATAATAAAAAGGTCAATGTAAATTGAAAATTAAACGTAACTCTTTTTGTCTGACTATATTGTGCTTCTTCAGAATGAAGAAATGGGATGCCAGGGAAGGAAATAATCAACTAGAAGATATTCTTATAGCTCATCTGTACAATCAGTGTCTTAATGGATGCGTGTGAGTGTTCTGTATGAAGAAAAATGGATAAGCATATATAGTTGGCAATTTAATACAAATTTTCAATAATGCATATGATAGAATAAAGAAAGAATGTATCAAAACATGGAATTTAAAGATATTAATATGTCATTTACACTGCTGAAAAATGGAATCCTGACTTCTCATAAAGGAGCAGATATATTGGTTAATAAACTCAATAAAACTTATCGGCAGACTATTCATGGATAATCAAATAAGAATACTGTTTTTCGAGGCATTAAATATTAAATGTGATTAAATGTGAATGAGAGTGGTCATTTTAATATAACTCAAAATCATGGGCTGGAGATATTGCTCAGTGGTTAAGACCTAATGACCTTGGTTTAATTCCCCAGTGCCTACATAAAGCCAGATGCACAGTGGCAAATGCTTCTGGAGTTCCTTTGCAGCAGTGGCTAGAGACTCTGGCACATCCACTCTTTCTCTCTCATGCTCTCTCTCTCCTATCTTTCTCTGCTTCCAAATAAATAAATAAAAATATTTTACAAAGAATATACATATATATTTTATATATATATTATATTAAAAATAAAACTTTTAAAGTTTTTCCTTAAATATTACCGACCAAGAAATGAGGTCCTATGGACTTACCTGAAGGTAGCATATTATAGCCTCATTTCCATTTAAAATTGTTTACCTTTGCATATATATATGTGTGTGTGTGTGTGTGTGTGTGTGTGTGTGTGTGTGTGTAATTATCATTGTTTCAGAACACAAACAAATGTTTATAGATTCATTATACAACATGTAATTGGAGTATATATTTCAGATGTTGATAAAAGGCAGTCATCAATGTAATATGTCAAATAAAAATAAATTTAGCTTACACATAGAAATTGTTATAAAATAGAAATTTGGATGTATCACATAATGTGTAATGTAGTGAAAGATGTAAGATCTAAATTATTGTAATAAATAGTTGAGATAAATCAACTTGTTAAGAGAAATTGCTTAGGTGACTGTATGTTTCATTTCATTTCATGATCATTTGGCCCGCTGATTATGGGCCTGCAAACAGGCAGTATACATGGTGGTGGTAGGTGACCCAAACAGAAAAAACTTCTCATCTCATAAGGGTCATAGGAAAACAAACAGGGAAGATGAAGGGGGATTGTTGTATCAATATTAGCTTGTAGGTTTTGAGGAACACTTTCAAGGACCTTCTACTATGCCACACCTCCAAAAAGTCCCACCACTCCCAATAGTGCCAAGTTTGGTAGTAAGCATCTAAAACATGTTTTTTTTTTTGTTTGTTTGTTTTTTGTTTTTTTGTTTTTTGGTTTTTTGAGGTAGGGTCTCACTCTGGTCCAGGCTGACCTGGAATTAACTATGTAGTCTCAAGGTGGCCTCAAACTCACAGTGATCCTCCTACCTCTGCCTCCCGAGTGCTGGGATTAAAGGTGTGCGCCACCACACCCGGCTCTAAAACATGTTTTTTTTTTTTTTTTTTTTACAAGACAGTCATGAGTTAAACTATAGTACTTGAAAGTCACTGCACTTATTAAGTCTCTGGTTCTCATGAGTCCAACATGGAAATCTCATTCTTTCTGTAAACTTCTATGCATATCCATGTTGATAAATGTATACTATGCTCATACTGTGTGCGTGTATGTTTAGACTTTTTATCAGATTCATGGAAGTCGTGTGTGTGTGTGTGTGTGTGTGTGTGTGTGTATCTTCATGTGTGAGTGCAGCCCTTCCTTTCAGCCCCATATGAAGCAGTGTCTCTCATGGTTCACTGCTGTATTCCCAAGTTGTGCTGACCTGGGAGCTTCTGGGAATTCTTCTGTTTCTGCCTTCCTTCTTCCAATAGTCACACTGAGATTACAAATGCCTGCTATCTGGCTTGTATGTGTGTGTTCTGAGGATCCTGACTTAGGTATTCATGTGTTTGCACACCAAGAGCTACATCCACTGAACCATCTCTCCAGCCGTCATGGAAACTTTGTAAAATTAATAACTTTTAGGGAGTTTGTACAGTAAGGCCACTGTGAGTAGGACCTTTGATTTTGTTTTCAGTTTTGTATTACATTTTTTTAAATGAGGTTGAATTGAATTACCAGAAATAATAATAATAATAGCAAACCAAGACAGTGAAATATATTCTGAAGTACATATTACTCTACCATGAAAAGTTAAAAAAAAATTCAACATAGGGGCTGGGGAGATGGCTGAGCCATTAGAGGCACTTGTTGCAAAACCTGTCAGCCCAGGTTTGATCTTCCAACCACCCACAGAGAGCTACATGGGCATTTATCTGTAGCAGCAAGAGGCTCTGGCATATTCATGCACACACATACACACACATATATAAAGAAACCATTTTAACATTTTTTTCAATTTTTGTTAAAATTGACAAGTTTAATTCTTATCTGCACTAAGTCAGCTTAGCCATTTAAGTATTTTTAAAGTTTTCCTTCCTTTCAAGGAAGCATTTGTTTTCCACCACCATACACTACTGTTTCCCAATAGTTGTCTTACTGGAGGACTTCTAATTAAACTGCTTTGAGATACTTCAGAACTCTTTTCCTTTCCTCAAATGAAAATTAATCTGGACAAATTATATATTGCATAGTTTTCTCTATAGATTTTTTTCTTTAGAACCTAAATGTAAATACAGTATAGTATAACCTATTTGCCTCACAGTAAACTGAGTAACTGTCTCACAGCAATTAAGTACATGTTATTTAAAGGTAGAAAATTATTAAAGTTTGAATTGAGGGTGTAGGCTCCCTATCACTATACCTTCTTTTTCCACAGTAGTCAGTGACTTAACCTAAATTTTAACTGTGTGTAAAAGGACAATTATCCTTCATCAAACTTGTATTAAACATTTATAACCACCTACAGAAGAGAATGTTGGGGAAGAGGTAGAGGCTATGCATTTGTCCATATGCTTGAGACATTAAAAACTATCACTTTTTTTTTTTGTTTTTGGATAAATGATAAAAATCTTTGTGGTAAAATAATAGTTCTTTTAACTAGAAGGCTATATACATATTTTCCAGGAAATTTTCACATTTGTAATCAGAGATTGCAACAACATTTATATTTAAAAATGGAGATTGAGGAACATGGGAAGGGTGGGAGAGCATACTAATAGGAATACTACTTAAAAGGTGGTCGAGTAATATAGTGGGGACATCAAAATGAACTCATTTAATTAGTGATAAATAATGGGCCATCTGAGTTAGGAAAGGTCGGTTCCAACTGAAGGGACATAGAGAAGGATACTGAGGAGACTCCTGAACTACAAATGGCCCTTTTGTTCTTAGATTGAGAATGACAAGTGCAGTTTTAGCGGATGGATGGAACATAATTTGGAAACTTATCTTAAACAGATTTATCTCATTACATCAGGCTCACTTGATTTGTTTGGTTTCAAACTCAAAGGAAGAAACGTATTTCCACTGGGGGAAGAAAAGAAAAACTATCTAGTAAATCCATAAATACACAGGATTTAGGATAGAACTATCAGTTGCCTTTGGAAAAAGGATAATTTTTGAAAACAAAATGAGAACAAAACAGCATCAGTTCCAAGTTTAATTGACTGAAGAAAGAAAACACATTCAAATTGATTGTGTTCAGAGATTTTTCTATGCCAAGAACACAGGTAATTAAAATGGCATCAATGCTAACATAACTGAAGCAAAGGGTAATGATGAAACTATACCTGAGTTAGCAAAGCTTCTCCTGATTATATTTTTGCAGGGCTTATATTTTGATTAGTTTTATTAATAATATTGCTATCACTAATAGATTTATTATTTTAAAAGTTTTAAAAAATATTTTATTTATTTATTTGAGAGACAGTGAGAGAGAGAGAGAGAGAGAGAGAGAGAGAGAGAGAGAGAGAAAGAGAACGGGTGCCCCAAGGCCTCCAGCCACTGAACATGAACTCCAGATGGCATGTGCCACTTTGTGCATCTGACTTTATGTGAGTACTAGGGAATTGAAATCGGGTCCTTAGGCTTTGCAGGCAAGTTCCTTAATCACTGAACCAACTCTCCAGCCACAAGAACTATACTATTCTATAGGAATGAATTTCACACACTTTCTATCATTTGGAGATACAAAATATATATCATTTTGTTATTAACAGCATAAATATGTATGGATGGGAAACTGATGCTTCACTACAATAGAGTGCAGTCTATACATAAAAATGATTTCTTTGGGATTCAGAACACTTGGTAAACTCCCAGACCACATTGCATTGAAAGATTTTTATAAGCACGATGAAGGATAAGTCTTTTATGATCATTTAGTCACTTTCTTGAGAATTATGGCTTCCCTAGGATTACATTCAGATCCATACTCAAAAGGTTGGTTTACAAAGAAAGGATAGCATATTTATGTTCTCAAAGTTCGTTATTTATTTCTTTCACTAAAAGATTAGATGCCTCCAAGTTAACAAAAATTACCTTCCAGAAAGACAATGTAACACCATAAAATCATTCCACAATGAGATCAAATGGGCCATGATATTAATAGATTTCATGGAATCCTGTACTTTACTGTAATAAAGAAAGGTCTAGTTATCCTTCAGAGAAATAAGATACCTCATTATTATAGTTCATATACCTCTGTCTCAGCTTACAATATTATGATGAATTGTTTTACTTGTTTCACTGTCTAATCTCAGTTCAAATATCCCACCCAGAATCAGACTGAATCAAACTGGCACTCTGGTCTGGTCATGGAAGGGCAACATTTATTTTCTTTGGGGCCAGTGTCCCTAGCTGACTACCTGCACATGTTACCTTGCTCCTAATCACCTGTGGATTTTCCTGGGGTTTTTCCTTTTATGGACTTATCCCAAGCATAGAGGTCAAGGGGAAGCCCCTCAAATGGGGAACTTTTCTGTTTTCCCTGCACCTATTTCTCATCTCTTTTGAAATAAATCTTTCATAATTTAATCTTTAAAACGTCCCAGCCTAGCATTCATAAGTTCTTTTTTTTCATCAACTTTTTCATTTGCCTGCACTGACTTGAGCTTGTATCTCTTGATGGTTAGTGATACGGGTGTATGTTAAATGCAGTTGAAGCTCCAGGACTGATCCAGAGTACTGATCTGGGTAGAATATGCAGCAACTAAGCCAATTCTGAAACTTTCAAAAATTGCCAAATCTCTGAACTTTGAATATTACTTAATCCTCTATTAAAAAATGAAGACTCCTTCAAGGAGTCATCCTTTTTAAGAATGTGAATTTAATGTAAATACAAAAAATCTGGAAAATATCTTGTAATAGGGCTTTGCATTTAACAAAAGAGATTTTAAAAATAAGAATGCCATTATTTTTAAAGTACAAAATAGATAAAAGTAATCTGATCTTCATAAACTTACATTTATACCTTTATTGCATAACTGAGAGTTAACTCAGCAATACTTACCTGCTCAGAATGCCTAGCGTTTTCGCCAAAGCATGAAAGTCCCTTCTTACTATCCATGCAGAGTGAGTTTAAATAGTACATTGAAAAGATTATTTTTGATAACTAACTATGAAGCCCATCTGGAAAAACTTAGCAAGAGTTCATTAATTCAGTTTATAATTTTATTTTGAAACTTCATTGAGTCAAAATATGAGATGTGGGCTATAAATATAGTTAAGTGGTGAAGGCACTTGCCTGCAAAGACTAATGACCTGGGCTTGATTCCCCAGTATCCAGATAGGACAGATACAAAAGGTGGTACATGTATCTGGGGTTCATTTGCAGTGGTTAAAGGCTCTTACATGCCCATACTCTGTCTGTCTGTCTGTCTGTCTGTCTGTCTGTCTGTCTGTCTGTTTGTTTGTCTCTCTCTCTCTCTCTCTCTCTCTCTCTCTGTGTGTGTGTGTGAATGTGTGTCTGTATCTGTCTGCTTGCAATTAATTAATTAAATAAAATATTTTAAAAATGTAGATGACATTATCTCAGAAGAAGAGGTTATCTTTTCCTTATAAAATCCCCATTGAGCTCCAGTGTGCTAGTGACAGCACCATGGAAACATTGTCCAATCACACAGTGCTTTATGATCATAGTGGCATATCAAGTAGTTGATTTTTTTTTTATTACAGGTATATTTAGTATGAACACACCATGTGTTGGTATCATCCTTTCCTTCGTCCCTACACCCACCTCACTGGGGGCCCTCCTTAGTGGGATTGCTGGTATTCCCCATGGGGTAGTGGGTTATGTATTGTGGGAGAAGCAGTCAATTATTAAGGGAAGGAATTGCATCTAGGCATGACATCCCAACCTGTGGCTCTTACAATCTTTCGGCACTCTCTTCCACAAAATTCCATGAGCCATCATGGGTATTTTTTATTTTTGTTGTTGTTGGTTTTTTGGTTTTGGTTTTTCAAGGTAGGGTCTCACTCTACCTCAGGCTGACCTTGAATTCACTATGTAGTCTCATGGTGGCCTCAAACTCTCAGAGATCCTCCTACCTCTGCCTCTGGAGTGCTAGGATGAAAGGCATGCGCCACCACGTTGGGCTTTTTTCTTTATTATTTTTGTACATACTCAATGTGTAAATAGCACATGTTGGTACTAACCTTAACCTCATCCCTGCCCCACCCTCTGAAGGGATCCTCCTAGTTGGGGGTGCCAGTAATCCCCATGGGGATCGTGGGTCATGCATTGTGGGGGTAGCCATCAGCTATGGGGAAGAGGCAGTGTCTCTGTGCATAATGTTCCAACTTGTGGCTGTAACAATCTTTCTACCCCCTCTTCCATGAATTTCCCTGAGCCATGTTGGGATCATTTTAGGTCTACTTCAGTGGTGAGGTCTTGAGAGCCTCTGTGTCTCTGGATATATAGTTTAGTAGGAGTTAAGTGTTCTCTGTGTCAATCTCCTTCACCCTTGTGCTGATAGCAGATTAACCAAGAAAGCAGCACTCTTGCTAATTTTCCCAATTACTCTATGGTTTCAGCTGGGGCTGAGGTGAGGTGCCATGGACTGATTTTCTCCTCAGGTTCTGCGTGCATCTGAAAAAGAGAAGTAAATCCTCCAATGGAGAGTGAAGTCAGCATTGGATAAGTAGGATAACCTTTATTAGTTTAGAGACAATTTAATAGGTGTAGGCCCTATTATAGGCCAAGAATGGTGGGAGCTTGATATTGGAGAGAGAACTCATTATTTGGATATGATTCTGTCTTTTTTTCCCAGTTCCAGCTATGGGTTCCGTTCCACTGAGTGAGTTGATCTCTTAGCCAATTCAAGAGTAGTTGGCTACCCACCATGGCTATGTGCCACTATTGCACTTGGGTGAGCATCACGTCAAGTTGTTTGCAGCTGAGTAGCTTAGACCTCAAGTTGCTTGGACAGATCTTGACCATTTTACCCAGTAGCTCATGTAGCACCTTCTGGTACTAGATGAGCTAACTGTCTGGGGACTGGCTCTCTTCCAGATTCCAGCCAGGTCTCTCCATGTTCTGTACAGACAGCATATGTTGTCTTCAGCAGTAGGGGCTTATTTATTAACCTTTGGTGGGTAATCAAGTGCTCTGACAGAATTTTGTCTTCTTTTGGGAAATGTTGTAGATCCGTCTGATCAACAGCATATTGTGGATGTTAAGCACATCCTGGTACTGGGAGTTATAGGCCAGCAGCAAGGGAAAAGAAGGAAGAAAAAGATAGGTAATATATAAGAGAAAGAAAAGAAAGAGACAGAGGGAGAAATGGGAGAAAATTAAGGTTAGTCTTAACACACACTCTCCAGGCCCCTTTGATTCAGGTGTTCCCTCTAATGAAAATAGGGCAAACATGATTTCCTCCTTTCTAATTTGTATCCTTCTTATTTCTTCCTCCTATATTTTTGCTTGGGCTAGAATTTCTAGTATTACATTGAAGAGTACTGGTGAGAGTGGCACCCCTGTCTTGTTCCTGATCTCAATGGAAACTCCTTGAGTCTTTCTCCATGAAGTTTCATTTAGGCTTAGGTGCTTTATATATAGCTTTTATTGTGTTGAGATATATACCCATCATGCCTATTCTCTGCAGTGTTTTGATTATAAAGTGTTGTTGAATTTTGTCAAAGGTCATTCATTGTTTAAAAGTGTGTTGTTCAGTTTCCAAATCTTCATAGAATTCTTGATGCATCTCTTAGTGTTAATTCCTATCTTTAAGCATTGTGATCTGATATGATGCAGTTACTTCAATTTTCCTGAATTTATACAGCATGCTTTATGGCCTAATATGTGATCTATTTTGGAAAAGGTTTCATGGGCTGCTGAGAAGAATGCATATTCTGTAGAGTTGGGGTGGAATGTTCTGTAGATGTCTGTTAGGTACAGTTGATCTATGGTGTTGTTGAGCTCTCTTATTTCACTGTTGACTTCCTGTTTATATGACTTGTTGATGATTCTGGAATATTGAAGTCCCTAATTATGATGGTGTTGGTATTTCTTTCTTTTTGTTTTTTTTTAATCATTTTTAATGTTTACTGCTATTTTTATTAACAAGATGTTTCATATGGATACATCATGTGTTGGTACCCTCTTTTCCCTCATCCCTGCTCCCATTCTGTTGGGGATGCTCGTCATTAGGGTTGTAGGTATTCACCATGGGGTTTTAGTTTATGTGTTGTGGGAGCAGTTGTCAGTTATTTGGGGGGGGGGGTAGGGAATGCCACTAGGAATGATGTCTCAACCTGTGGCTTTTAAAATCATTCTGCCCCATCTTCTGTAAAATCCCCTGAGCCTTGGTGGGTGAGTTTTAAGTCTACTTCAGTGATGAGCTCTTAGGAGCCTCTGGATTCCTAATCTGATAGGTGTTGAGCTTCCTCAGGGTCTGTCTTTTACAGCCTGATACTGATTATCAGAAACAGAATGGAAACCACACTCTTGCTGATCTTCCTGTTCCTCTGTGGATTCAGCTGTGGATTGGCTGAAGTGCGAAGGGTAGTTTATCTCCTCTGGTCTTGCTATCTTATGAAAAAGAAAACGCAGATTCTCTAACAGAGAGTGAAGTCAGTATAGTTTAAATGTTATAAGCATTATTAATTTAGAGAGATTTGATGTATGTATCCCCTCTTTTAGCCAAAGACTAGTGAGAGGTTGACACTGGAGAACATATCTTTGTCTCCATAGGATTCTGTTCTAGTTCCCAATTCAAGATATGGGTTCTCTTAGACAATCAGAAAGCTATTGGTTATCCACTGAGGCTTTGTGACATTGTTGCACTGGTGTTTACATCATGTCAGGGTGTTTGCTTCTGAGTAGGTAAGACGCCTGGTTGCGTAGACCGTTGTTGGCCATTTTCCCCCAGTAGCTCATGTAGCACTTTCCAGCACCAGACAGGCTAACTCTCTGGGGACTGGCATTCTTCTGAATTCCATCCAGGTCTCTCCGTGCTATGTGTCAGCAGCATATGGTGTCTTCAGCAATAGATCTTGGTTTTTGTCTCAGGCAGGTAATCAAGTGTTTTGACAGAAAGCTGTCTTGATTTGGAAACTTCATAAGTCTCTCGGATCAACAGCTCAATGTGGGTAGTAATCAGACTCTGATACTGGGAGTTACAGGCAGAGACAGGAAAAAAATTTCTTTAAGCATAGGCCTCATACCACCCTCACCAGAGCCCTACTTTTCAGATACTCCCCCCTTCCTCTTTTTGAGGATTATATCTCTTAGGCTATCTGCTAGGATAAAGGTTTCTATAGTATCAGCTGGGTTTTAATTTCATGTGTGTTTTCCCCCTACCATTCCCTTTATGACCCTCCCCCAACATTTCCATCCCTATTGTCTTGTTCTTGAATTGCATATTAGGTGTGACAACAACTAGATCAAGTCCAGGTTAGGAACCACAGATAAATGACACCATGCAGAGTATGTCTTTCTGTGATTTCATGAGATTGCTGAGTATGATCTGTTCCAAGTCTGTCCATTCTTCTACAAATTTCATTGTATCACTTTTTTCTTACTGCTGAGTAGAATTCCATTGTATAAATGTACCACATCCCCATTATCCATTCATCCAATGATGTGCTCATCATCTGGGTTGATTCCAGTTCTTAGCTATAATGAATTGAACAGCTATAAACATGTGTGGTGGCTTGATTCAGGTGTATCCCATAAACATAGGTATTCTGGATGCTAGGTTCCCCAGCAGATGGCAATTGGAAATCAAAGCCTCCTGTAGGTGGTGTTTGTTGGGGACAGGCTTATGGGTGTTTCCCCTTGGCAGTGTTTGGCACAATCTCCTATTGCTATTCTCCACCTTATGTTGGCCAGGGGGTAATGTCCACCCTCTGCTTATGCTATCATTTTCCCTTGCCATCATGGAGCTTCCCCTTGAGTCTATAAGCCGAAATAAACTTTTTTTCCACAAATCTGCTCTTGGTCAGGTGATTTCTGCCAGCAACATGAACTTGACTGCAACAGTAATGTTGGTACTGAGAGTGGGGTTGCTGCTAAACATCTGACTGTGTGGCTTTGGCCTTTTTGAGCTAATTATCAAGAAATTTGTGGAAGGATTTGAAACCTTGGCCTAAGAGACACCTTGCAGTGCTGTAAGTACAGCAGTCCAGCTTGATGGATTCTTCTAGTCAGAGTTGCATGACCTGAATGCAATAAGAACTATGGACTGTGGGGTTTGGCTTATAAGGGTGAAAATGAGCTTTTTCTGGACTGGACTGGACTGGAGCAGTTTGTGTGAGAGGCTTGCTGTGATGGTCATGTCCTGAGAAGTTGTGCAGAGTTCCATTGTATAGATACAGACTGATGTGAGCAGAGGGATATGACACAGAAATGAAATCTTTGGGCTGAAACTTCTGCACATTCAGTTGCAATTGTATGAGGGATTACAGCCTTTGAGATTGGGCCAGCTGACCTGTACTGAGGCAACAAGAAGAATGTAGACTCTTTTAAAGGGGCCTGAGTGAAGGGCCTGAGTGCTCAAGGAGTGTCTTGTTCTTCAAAGTCTGCTTTATGTTCCCCCTGGCTTAGGAAATTTGCACCCTGAATAAGAAATGTAGGAAAGAGAAAATCATCAAGTTTGCAACAAGGTCTTCCATTTTGGAAAGGGCTATAGGCAATGTGAAGCATATTTTCTGGATGCCTGAATGGAGACCCAATGGAGCCATGAGTAGGAAGTGTGGCTTGCAGTGAAAACACAGTGGAGATGCTGGGACCATGAGATGGTTGCCAAGGAGAGCTGCTGGCTCCAGATGTAGTTTTCCAGACTGTGAGTAGATAGCTAGAGGAGAAAAATTGTAATTCCAGAGACTTCTTGCTGGTTAGAATCATTGGATTTGGAGATATGTCACTGACTAGAGGTGTTGGACTTGAAGCTAAAGAGTTTGATGTGTTCCCTGGTTGTTTTAAACCTTGTATTGGCTGAATATTTCTTTACTATGCCTAATGCCTTCTTTTGCAGTGTGAACATTTATTCTGTTCCATTATGTGTTTTGGGGGAATTTTTTTGGTTTTATGGTTCAGTTAAAAGATCTTGAACTAAGGGGATGTATGAATATCATTGGAATTGATAAAAAAAATATGGGGACTTTTAATGTTGGATGATTACATTTTACATCATGATGGTTATCTGTTTATGGGGGCCTGGGGTGGAATGTGGTGGTTTGTTTCAGGGGTCCCCCATACACTTAGGTGTTCTGGATGCTAGGTTCCCCAGCTGATAGCAATTGGAAACTAAAGCCTTCTGGAGGTGGTGTGTTGTTGGGGTTGGGTTTATGGGTGTTATAGCTAGTTGTCCCATGCCAGTGTTTGGCACACTCTCCTCTTGCTATTGTCCACTTTATGTTTGTCATGGGGTGATGTCCACCCTCTGCTCATGCTATAGTTTTCTCCTGCCATCATGGAGCTTCCCCTCAAGTCTGTAAGCCAAAATAAAATGCTTTTTATTCCCCAAAAGCTGCTCTTGGTTGGGTGATTTCTGCCAACAATACAAATATGACTGAAACAACATGTTTGAGAAAATGTCTCTGTATTGTTGCAGAGCATTTAGGATAAATGACCAGTAAGAGAATAACTGGGTCTGTTGATTAGCTCTATGTTCATATTTTTGAGGACTCTCCAAATTGATTTCCATAGTCGTTGTACAAGTTTACATTTCCACCAAGAGTGGATGAGGGTTCCTCTTTCCCACAGCCTCGCCAACATTTGTTGCTGTGAGAATTTTAATGATTGCCATCCTTAGTGGAGTAAGGTTGCATCTAATGGTTGTTTTAATTTGCATTTTCCTAATACTTAGGGATGTTGAACATTTTATTAAGTGTGTGTTGACAATTTGTAATTCTTCCTCTGAAAACTGGACCCTCTATTCAGCTCTCTGGCCCACATTTGGAGTTGGTTATTTGATATTTTATTGTTTAGCTTTTTGAGTTCTTTGTAGGTTCTACATATTTGGATTTAGTCAGTGTTATATCTGGTGAAGATTTTCTCCCATTCATTGGGTAATCTATTGGCTCTACTTATGGTGTGTTTGTCTGTGCAAAATCTTTTTAGCTTCATGAGTTCCTCTTGGTTGAATAATTGTTTAATTTCCTGGGCTACTGGGGTTTTGTTTAGAAGTCTTTCCCCACACTTATCATGGAGAGTGCTTCCTACATTTTCTTCCAGTAGAAGAGTTTCAAACCTTATATTGAGGTTTTCAATCCATTTGGACTTGATTTTTCTGTATGGAAAGATGAGTGGATCTAGTTTCATCTTTCTACATATGGCCATACAATTTGTCCAACACAGTTTGCTGAAGATGCTGTTTTTTTTTTTTTTTTTTTTTTTTTTTTGCCAGTCTACATTATTGCTCCCTTTGTCAAAGATGAAGTAGCTGTAGTTACATGATGTAAGGTCTGAGCATTCAATTCATCTCCATTTGGTCTATGATTCTGTTCTTATGCTAGTACCATGCTTTTTTGTTACTATGGCTTTGTAATATAGCTTGAGATCAGGTATGGTGATATGTCCAGAGATGATTTTCTTGCTGAGGATATGTTTGGATATCCAAGTCCTTCTGCCATTCCATATGAATTTTGACATCATTTTTTCTATCTCTGTGACAAATGATGCTGGGATTTTTATTGGTATTGCATTAAATCTATATATTGCTTTTGGTAGAATTGTCATTTTCACAATATTAATTCTACCTATCCAGGAGCATGAGAGCCTTCCATCTTCTCAAGTCCTCCTCATTTTTTTTTTTTTGAGTTTTTTATGTTTTCATTATGTAAGTCTTTCACATCCTTGGTTAGTGATATTCCCATATATTTAATTATTTTGTTGCTATCGAACATGGGACATCCTCACTGATTTCTTTCTCTGTATATTTGTCCTTCGCATATAGAAAGTCTGCTCACTTTTGTGCATTGGTTTTGTAGCCCAACAATTTAATGAAGGAATTTATCAACTTTAGAAATTTTGAGATGAAGACTTTTGGGTCTTTTGTGTATAGGATCATGTCATCTGCAAATATGGCTAAATTGACTTCTTCCTTTCCAATTTGAATACCTTTTATTTCTTTCTCCTCTTTTATTGCTTGGGCTAGGACTTCTAGTACTATGTTAAAGAACCTTGGTGAGAGTAGGAACCCTGTCTTGTTCTCAATCTCAGTGGGAACTCTTTGAAGAAGCTGTGGGCTTCTTGTATGTGGATGGGCCTCTCTTCTGAGAGATTGGGAAAATTTTCTTCAATAATTTTGTTAAATATGTTCTCTATGCCTTTGGTCTGGATTTCCTTTCCTGGTATACCCATGATTTGGATGTTTGATCATTTTATGGTATCAGTTCCCTCTGTTAGTAAGATATTCAAGAGAGGTTCCCCATACACAGGCTCTTGTATTTTATTAAGAAAAAAAATTGAATAAGCCAAAATACAGCTCTTCCAAATTGGAGAGAAGGAACAGAAAACCAGGTATTGGGAAAGCAAGATGAGCTAGAAGGGTGGAATTGGCATAGATGTGGGAAGAGTATAAAACTAGAAATCTCTGGATAAAGAAATGTACAAAATGTGTTTGAAGTATAAATTAAACTTCCAAGAGAGGTTTTTATAAGCTCTATTTGATTTTTTTTCTGTTGTGTTATTTTGCATCATGTCCAACTCTTTATTGAGGTATGGTTTCAGTTCAAGTTTTGATTTTCTTGATGCTTTCTGGAATTCATTCTCACATTTGATCAAGCCATCAATAAACTTAATCAATTGGTTTTTAAGATCTTCCATTTCTTGACTCATCTTCAATTAATTCATATCTCGTTTGAGGGTCCTAACATTTTCTTCAATCAAGTTAAGCCTACTGTCAAAAGCTGAATGCTCGAAGAGATGATTCTGTTCAATTTCATTGATACAATTGTTGGTTTTTTGATGGGTTGCTTCCAGTTCAGCAATTCTTTTTATCAGGTCTCATTGGTTGTGTTTTCATTTTGGGATTGAATTTCTGTTGATTTCTCAATGAATTCATTGAAAGATTCCATTGTAGGACTAGGCATCCTTGGTGGAGATCTCTCAGTTTCCTGACTTTTTTTTTTGGCTTTTATGCATTATAGTCTACCCATCTTGGGGAGATACTTTATTCTTTTGAGGATGAAGCAAGTTTTTGTCCTTGTACTATCTTCAGAGGGTGTTCTGTTTAAAATGTTAACTGGATTGGTATACTATGGGGTTGTAAACACAGATGCACAGATTGTGGAGATTGAAGGTACATCAGAGGTACCTGGGGAAATAGGAGCTCTGGACTATTCACTCCACTTGCATGTACTCTTTTACATATGGGAATCATGTTGCATCATTCCCAGGCTCAAGGAAGCTGGATACCCAGAGTCAAGAGGCTGACTCCTGCAGTGGCCAGTGTACCCTCTGACTCAGGGGAATAGGGATGTTGGTATCTAGGGACTTGTTAGTATATCAGAGCAAATGGCCTGTTTCCCAGCCCCCACACAGGGACCAGACATCCACAAGCCAGATGCAGGGGGACTTAGAGTGACCAGAAAACTGGGTGGAGTCCCTGGGCACAGGGATTTGACCTACTCACTCTGTCTGCTGTGGGCAACCTCTGTTGCAGGGTATCTGGGAATGGAGAGCTAAGGGCACTTTCATCAGGAAGGTGGAGCAATGTTGGGCCCTGCCCGGTGTGAGGCCTAGTGGTTCTGAGCCCAGCCAGAGTTTACCTGTACTTGGCTCCTGGTGAGGCCTAGTCAAGCTTCTGGAGCCTGAGTAGAGTTTTGCGACCTGTCCTTGGAGTGACTCAGCACCTAAGCTGAAACTGCCTCCGCCCAGCTGCTGCTGACGTGGTGAAATAATATTGGCCCTTACACCTTTCTCTCATCCTTGTTCCCACCCTCTCTCAAAATATATAAATACCTTCCCATGACAATAAAGAGAGATTTCTGCCAGACGGACTTCCGGCTCAATGTGGTTTTCTTTTCCCCGGTGGCTTGGGGAGGTTTTTTGAGTCGCCGACACCCACCTTCCCACTCAGCCCCGAGAGAGAAGTGGCTGGCCCGGCTCTCTCTCTCTTCCACTCTACCTGCCGGTGGTGGAGGAAAATAAAACCGGCAACTGGTGCCCAACGTGGGGCGCAACAGAGCAAGGGGCCTGCTTTTGCAGCAAGCTCTCAGGGTTCAAGCATCACCAAGCCAGCTGCAGGAGGACCTACTGGGACTAGGAAACTGGGAGAAGCCCTAGGGATCAGGGATCTGTACTACTCACACTGCACTCACTGCATGTACTCTTTGGCACAGGGTATCAAGGAATAGAGGCACTTTGATCAGGCAGGCAGAGCAAGGGGCCTGCTTCTGCAGCAAGTTCACAGGGACCAAGCAGCCCCAAGCCAGCCACAGGGGAACCTACTGGGAACCCAGAGGAACCTACCAAGACCCTATTTTTGTTTTATTGTCAAGTAGCTTTTGTTTTATAAACTGTGGTGCACATGTGTTTGGTGCATATAGACTTATGATTATGATGTCTTCATGTTGCATCATTCCCTTCATGAATAAGAAGTGGCCTTCTTTGTTCTTTTTGATTATATTTTTTGTTTGAAGTTTATTTAATAATATATTAATATAACAATACCCACTTGTTTCTTCTCTCCATTTGCTTGGTATATCATTTTCCATCCTTTCATCCTGAGGAGGTTTGTGTTTTTAGTGGTGAGGTGGGTTTCTTGAAGACAGCACATAGAGGATCCTCTTTTCTGATCCACCCTGTTATCTTGTGTCTTTTGATGGGTGAATTAAGACCATTGATATTTGAGGTTATAATTATGAGGTTTGATTTAATCACTGCCATGTTGGTGTGCTTTATGGGTTGGGTATTTACTTGGACCACTCTATAGAAACATTAGAATCATTTGGTCAGAATTGCCAAATAACTTCATACAAAGTAATTTGGGACCATATTATATCTATATAATATAAGCTTGGGAAGAACTGACATCTTGGTAATATTGTATCATTATATCAATGTACATAGTGTATCAGTACATTAAGACATTTTTGCTTTAACTTTTATGAGAATTTTGTTGTTTTCCTCATGTAGAACTTATATTTATTTTGTTATATTTACATATTAGGTAATTCATTTTGGGGAGGCTAATATAAATGGTTCAGTGCTTTACATTTTAATTTTAAATTCTCATCATTTGTTATTGATGATATATAAAAATATACATTAAACAAACGGAACACATATGCAGAAATGTGCATCTAAATGATGACAAGAGCTAAGGTTAATTACATCAATGCCATACAATTTTGAAACCTTTGCATATATTATCTCTGCTTATTCTCCCTAAAATTTAAGGAATTATCCACTATTGCTTTCCTATTTTACAGATGAGGATATTATTAAATGGAAAATGGAAATGGGAAAGCCAAAATAGCATGCTGTAATTCCCTCTGCTAATTAGCAACAGACAAGATTTGAATCTAAGGTCTGTGTGCTTTAACTAGCGTGTTCTATCATTTTTATCGGTGATGATGGGCCTATAAGAACAATTCTCAGACTATTTACATACATGACATATAGGGTTACATTGTTAATACAGGAAGAGTATGAAAGCTAAACCTCCAAAACAAACTCATCCCAGGTAAAAGTTTTCTCTTATATCATCTCTGAAGATTTTTGGATTCTAATTAGTTAAATTTAGAATTAAACATGTAAGTTGAATATCACATAGTTTCAGTGTTACATGATCTGTGAAATGTAAGTTATAGTAAGAACATAAATATTTAATCACCATTTTGCTGTATTTTCAATTTATAGTACTTTAATACTTCATTTGTCTGCCAATTATAGATAAAGAAATATGTTTCTGGAGAAAATGATTTTGTATGGGTTTCTTTCAAAATCTGAGGCAAATGGGAAGCTTCAGTTCACTGAGATAATCCTTCTTAGGGACAACAGGTAGAAGATTATACAGTAGGACATCTGGCATCGTCCTATAACCTCTACATACATGTGCACATATGAATGCATATATAGAGATAAAAAGTCATACTGTATAATTTCATTTATATAACATTAGTTACAATACAATGCTAGAGATATGAAGAATATATTAGGGGCTGTGTCGTACAAGGACTAGTTATGTGGAAAATAGGTGTGAAAACAAGGAATAATGCAAAGAAGGTCTTTGACATGAGGAAGAATTCAATAATCTTGAAGGAGATGGTGCTGATGCAAACCTTTACATGCAAAAAGATGAGGGAGGCAGAACATGACACACATATGTAGCTTCAGCATTGATATGGTGCCATAATATGTGACAAATAGGAAGAAGAAAACCCTCCCAAACAGATATTTAGATATTCTATGTACTATCTTTGCAACTTTATGTCTATTTTTAAAATTTTTTTAAATATTCTTATTTATTTATTTATTTATTTGAGAGAGAGAGGGATAGAGAGAGAGGGATAGAGAGAGAGAGACAGAGTTATACAGAGAAAGAATGGGCATGCCAGGACCTATAGCCATTGCAAACAAACTCTAGATTCATGTGCCACCTTGTGCATCTGGCTTACTTGGGTCCTGGGGAATTGAACCCAGGTACTTTGGCTTTTGCAGGCAAGCACCTTGACCACTAAACCATCTCACCAGCCATGTGCCTATTAATTTGAAATGGAGATTTTAAAACATATTATCCTGAATTATAAGATACTTGAAAAAATTAGTAAAATTTACAATAATTAATAACCAATTAATAAGTAATCTCTGTTAACTGTGAGAGTAGATTATTTGATTCTCTATTTCCCAGATCAGTGCAGTTGGGCTGTGGGTAATCTAACAAACATATAATAATCTCACTTCATAAAATAACTTCAAATACAGTCAAACATCTGACTGCAGAAGCAGGTGAACACAGAGAAATGGAGTCTTCCACATGCACTGATGAAGTGGATGCATTCCTTAATAGGTATTACAGGCTTAAGGGCAATCTACTGTCTAAAATTACTTTGAGTAATTTTTCTTTTTCATTATACATCTCATTTAGAGCCACACAAACGTATTCATATTTGTGAATCTACTGAACATCAATACAGATATACAATTATGCTATTATAAAAGAATATGAAATTAATTTTCACAAAAATACACCTTTTAAAAGAGTCAAAGAAAGTATACTCCTCCTGAGAAACTGAAGATCCATCAAAAATGTCAAGAAAAAGGCCAGGGCCTAGTACTAGATGAATCATCACTATCATATCTGCCAGCGCCCACAAAACATTACAGAGGACGAGGTTGAATAAATATGAGCCCCCATCTCACTGCTAGCCAAAGAATCTTCTCCCTGGAAATGGAAGTAGACAATGAAGGAACTCAAAATCCATCAAAGCAAAAAATAAATAAATAAAATGAAATAAAATAAAATAAGAGGTTTCTAAGAGCTCAAATCTAAAGAAAACTTGTAACACTCCTTCCAAGGCTCAGGGAACATTATGCAAGTGAGGAAAGATTGTTAGAGCGACAAAGTGGTAAAGCGTACTTTAAATCTTTGCCCATCCCACAGCAATTGACCAGTGAATTCATGGTCCACAGTAATTACTGGCAAACCCAACTGAGGAGGGCATTCAGTGGAAAGGAGGAAGAAGAGAGGGTAGAAAAGAGATTGACCCAATGGGAATTTAACCCATTGGTAATATGTTCACATATTAAAATTTCCCCCTTTTTACAAAAGGGCTGATTACCTCTTAGTTTTGTTTCAAGTGTTACCATACAATATTTTAAAGACATATTTCAGGGCAAATAGTCCCATATTTTTGGAAATTTAAATCATTTGATCGATTGGTAAACTAAAAAAATTTCAGTGCTACAATATTTGTAGGTATATATGAGTGTGCCATGCATTTTCATGTGTATGGATGCTCATATGTATGTGGAAACATATGTGGGTGGCACGCATGTGTATGTAAAAACATGTAGATGCAAGAAATGAATGCCAGTTATAAATCACACTTGCTCTCTATTATATTTTCTTTTATGATAGAAGCTAGAAATCATGTATTTGCTAAATTATTAGCCAGAAAGTCTTAGGACTCTACCAAGCTCTACTTCCACTGTGCTAAAATGATTGCCATGAACCACTACACTTGGCTCTTTTATGTGGTGGCTTGGCATTTGAACTAAAGTCCTCATGCTTGTTCAGTAAGTCTTTTACACACTAAGTCATCTCCCCAAATAATCAATGCTGTAATTTGTACTGTGTTTCATTTGTAGTTTTATATCTTGTAAATTCATTCTTTCCCTCTGGATTTAACTGAGCTTATAAATGATACAATATCTTTAACTTTCTTGGAAGGACAGGGGAGAGTGGCAAACTATAATCTAAACTGGCATCATTTTCATTTAGTTTGTGAGGTCAAATATCATCAATGTTTTAAAATTCCTAAATGTAAATGGATATAATCTTGAATGCACACATTGGTTTTCAAAATATTCAGATGCTAAGTCTAGTAAATATGTTGTCAATTGCTGCAGTCATGTTCTCAGTGCTGGCATATAACACCCAACCAAGAGCAGCTTGTGGGGATAAAAAAAGGTTTATTTTTGGCTTACAGACTTGAGGGGAAGCTCCATGGTGGCAGAGTTGAAATGATAGAAAGACCATTGAGTAGACATCACCTCCTCACCAACATCAGGTGGACAACAGCATCAGGAGAGTGTGCCAAACACTGGCAAGAGGAATCTGGCTGAAGCAGCTATAAGCCCGCCCCCAACAACACACTGTCTTAGGAGGCTTTAATTCCCAAACTGACATCAGCTGGAGATCTAGCATTCAGAACACCTGAATCAAACCACCACATTTCTGCACCTGGTCTCCATAAACTGATAACCATACCTGATGTAAAATGCAATATATTCCTCCAACATTAAAAGTTCCCATAGTTTTTATCAATCCCAATGATGTTCAAATATCCCTGTAGTCCAAGATCTTTTACCTGAGCTGTAATACCAAAAAACAAACAAACAAACAAAAACATAATGACACAGAACAAACATTCACACTGCAAATGATGGCATTGGGCACAGCAAAGAAATATTCAACCAATACAACAATTAAACAGGGCAAACATCAAACTCTGTAGCTCCAAGTCCAACAACTCTGGTCAGTGAACAGTCTCCAAGTCCAATAATTGTAACCAGTGACAAGTCTCTGGAGTTTTAATTCCACCCCTCCTGCTAAGCTACTCACAGTCCTGAAAACTTCATTCAGTGCTGGCAGCTCTCCTTGGCAGCCATCTCACAGTGCTGGCATCTCTACTGGGTCTCTACAGCATCCAACTGTTTATCCTCATCGCTCCATCAGGTCTGCATGCAGGTAATCCAACAAGGCTGCTTTATATTGCCTATGGCCCTTTCCAAAATGCAAAACTGTGTTGCAAATACTGGCAAGAGGCCATCTATTTCCCATATTTGTTATGTTCCATAATACCAAGTGGACTGTCAATTTGCTAATCCAAGAGGGAATGAAGTAGATTTTGAAGAACAGGAAAATCCTTCAGCATTCAGGCCCCTTCAAAAGAGTCTGAATTCTTCCTTTTCTCTCAATACAGATCAACGGGCCCAATCTTAAAGGCTGTACTCTCTCAAACAATTGAAACTGAATGGGAAGAAGTTTGGGCCCCAAAATTTCATTTCTGTAACATACCCTCCTCTTCACACCAGTCCAATTCAATGCAAGGTAACCTTGCACAAGTTTCCAGGACATTGACATAACAGCGAGCCTCTCACCAACTGTCCAGTCCCTACCAAGTTTTTTTCTCACCCTCCTAAGCAAAACCTCACACTCCATAGTTCTTACTGTATTCAGGTCATTCAACTCTGACTAGAATAATCCATCAAGCTGTTCTTAGGCCAAGATTACAAATCCTTCCACATTCCTCTCAAAAATCAGCTTCAAAAGGCCAAAAGCTGCACAGTCAGGTTTTTAGCATTAATGACCCCATTTGTCAGTACCAATGTTGCTGTTGCACTCATATTCGCATTACTGGCAAACAACAGGCAAGAGCAGCTTGTGGGGAAGAAAAAAGTTTATTTTGACTTACAGACTCCAGGAGAAACTCCAAGATTGCAGGGGGAGATGATGGTATGAGCAGAAGGAGGGTAGACATCACCTCATGACCCACATCAGATGGACAACAGCAACAGAAGAGTGAGCCAAACCCTGGCAAGAGAAACCTGACTTTCATACCCATAAGCCTGCTCTCAATAACACACTGTCTTCAGGAACCTTTAATTCCAAAATTTCCATCAGCTGGGAACCTAGCATTCAGAAAACCTAAGATTATCGGACACACCTGAATCAAGCCACCACAACAATGTAGAGATTTTTGAGTCATTATTTTTCTATAGCAAAAGACCATCTTATTTTTGCTTATACTAAGTATTGCTTAGTGTAAGGAAATGGATTGATTTTAGTTTTCATAAAGTTTTCCTGAGAGAAATGCATGAATTCTTTATCTACTTTCCCTATTCTATATCAAATGTTGGAACAAATAACTCAGCCATTTACTATAATGGATTAGTAGAGAAGACAAAAGTTTTTAAAACATACCATTGTTTTTTTTTTTTTTTTTTTTTTTTTGCTTGTTTATTTCTGCTGCATACATCCCCTTCATTTCCCTAAGGTGTTACATCTCAATGTATGAGCCTAGCATGATAGAGAGTCTAAGTCCCCAGGGATGAACCACAGAACCTTTAGCTGGTTAGAATGATAAGGATAGGAAACACTCCTTCCTTAGAAACATTTTAATTAGGAACAAGTCATTGAATCCAGCCTATACAAAAAGGAAGATAAATTGCCCTTCACTTGAGAGATACTTTATAGTAGAGGAAGAAGAATACTTTTTTAAAATTTTTAAAATTATTTTTTATTTATTTTTGGAGAGAGAGATAGACAGAGAGGGAGAGGGAGACAGAAATGGGTGCACCAGCAGTCTCTCAGCTGCTGTGAACAAAATCCAGATGCGTGCACCCCCTTGTGGGCAAGTGCAGCATTGTGCCCTTGCCTCACTTTGCATCTGGCTAAACGTGGGACCTGGAGATTGGAACTGCTGGACATTGGAACCAGCATTCTTAGGCTTAGCAGGCAGGCGCCTTAGCCACTAAGCCATCTCTAGAAGAATACTTTTGAAACCATTACACCACAGAGTTTGAGTCATGTAGGAAGGTGATTTGATGATCAAATCTACTAAGATTGGAACCAGGAATGTGCTTACTGTTACTTGTGAATACCTTACTGTTCATTGGCATGCAAAAAATTAATTAATTAATTAATTAATTAATTAATTAAAACAAAGCAAAAAAAACAGTGAACACACACACACACACACACACACACACACACACACGGGATGAACACAAAGTCACTGCAATTTGTTGGCTTAATTATACTCAGAATTTTAAGTAATTTATTTTTTCTTTAATTTTATGTACTTTTTTTAGCAAAAGATTTGTGGAAGCCTTTCTTAGGGGTATGAGTATGCTTTCTGACAGAATGAAAGTTGTAGGACTGAAATCAACTGAGATACTATTTTTATTTATTCACTTGATAGAGAGAAAGAGGCAGAGAGAGAGAGAGAGTTGGGTGTGCCAGGGCATCCAGCCACTGAAAATGAACTCCTGATGCATATGCCCCATTGTGCATATGGCTTATGTGGGTCCTGGGGAATTGAACCTGGGTCCTTTGGCTTAGTAGGCAAGGGCCTTAATCACTAAGCCATCTCTCCAGCCCAGATTAAACTTTTATTTAAAATATTTTCAGATTTTACAAAAAAATTGTTGGGGGCCTTCTGGGTAAGATGGCAGCATATAAGCCATGCCAAACCAGCCCAGGGAGGGATTAAGCAAAACCACGGCAAAATACATTCTTCTTCTGAAAAGTGCAGGAGTATAGGTTTTTCTTAGCCACAGCAAAGAAGCAGGAGAGACCAAGATCCACCAGAAAAGCGGAAAATGGTCAGAATCCCACTGAGGAGCTTGTGGCTCCAATCAGAGCAGCTGTGATTCTCACAACCGGCACCACCCACAAGGTGCGCCTAGCAGCAGAGACCAAACAAGGGGACTTTCCAGACTCATCAGCCTCCTTGCAGAGTCAAGAAATCTAAAGGAAAGTCAGCTGAGGTTAACTAAGCAGCTACTGAAAGAGATACAGGTGGGACTGTGTAACTCCAGGCTTCCTGAACTCTCCCATCCCCCAACCATCAGAACCCCGAACCTCTGGCATTCAGCAGCCCCCACCCCCCATGTCAGTGCATCCAGCATAGCAGAGCCAAGCTCCAGCCCCACAGTACAACATGGATGGATCGAGATGAGCACTCAGCATTGGTGAGATTGCAAGCTGATTGACAGGAAAAAAAAATTTAAAAAATAAAACAAAACAAAACAAAACAAACAAACGAAACAACAACAAAAAAAAAAAAAAAAAAAAAAAAACAGGTACATAGGCCTGCACTGGAAGTGTTAATCTCTCTTTTCATGTCAGTGCAGGTTATAGGTTACATATTTTTGGTTGGCTTTACCATTTTCAAATAAACTGTACTTGAGGATTGAATATTGTTGCCTTTAATGCTTTCAGATTTATAGGGCCTTGTCTTTTGCTTCTGTCATTATTGGAGGCAGGGTCTGATCCAGATAAAGGTTGACCTGGAATCCAATTCAGAACAGATTCTCTAACTCCTCCTAATTGATAGGAGCAACACACACTCTTAGGGATTTGGGCCTTATAAAATTGCTTGTTTCAATAACCACACTTGTATACTCTGTGCTGGTTCTTTTTGAATGTGTATATTGCTCAGTTGCAGTTTAGAATTTGCCAATAAATTGCTCCACTCAGTCCACTAGAATACTTGCTTAGCAAGCAAGTTCAACTACTAGGAATACTTCCGTGGTTGGATTGGGGTACAAGAGCTAAACTTAGCACCTTAAACTCATACCCTGAAGCTATATAAGGGTGGATCACCAAATCTAAGAACACTGTAGATAAAGAGAAAACCAAACATCAAATCAATCCAGGGTGCAAAAGTCACTACAATACAATACAAGTAACACAAAGAATCAAGACAATGCAATCCCACAAAAATTACAAATCCATCAGAAATGATCACCAATGAGACTGTTTTAGGATGAAATTCCTGACAAAGATTTCAAAAGAATGATGTTATCTATACTCAAAGAAATGAAAGGAATCAGAGAAGGAAACAAAGGAATTAAAGAAGAAAACAGACTCCTGAAAGAGAACATAGGAAACCAGTTTAATGAAATAAAAAGGTCATTACAGGACATGAGTAGGAAATAGAAATACTGAAGAAAAACCAGGCTGAAATCCTTACTCTGAAGAACACAGTCAGTGAAATAAAAATCTCTGTGTAAAGTGTCATCAGTAGAATGGATGAAGGAGAGAACAGAATATCTAAACTAGAAGACCAGGTGGCAGACCTCATACAGTCCAACAAAGACAAAGATAAGCTAATAGAAAGGTATGAATGGGAATTCCAAGATATTCGGGACACTATAAAAAGATCAAATATAAGAACTGAGGGTATAGGAGAAGGAGAATTTCAATCTAGAGCTTCATAGGCATATTCAACAAAATCATAGAAGAAAAGTTTCACCAAATTGGGAAAGAAATGCCAATGCAGATACAAGAAGCTTTTAGAATACCAAACAGACAGAACCTAGAAAGAACCTCTCCTCACAATGTTATAATTAAACTACTAAACATGCAAACCAAAGAAAATATATTGAAAGCAGTTACAGAGAAAAAGCAAGTGACTTCAAAGGCAAGTCTATCAGTATCACAGCAGATTACTCAACACAAACTTTAAAAGCCAGAAAGGCTTAGAATGATGTATTCCAAGTTCTGAAAGATACCAACTGTCAACCTAGATTATTTTATCCTGCAAAGCTATCTATCCAAATTAATGGAGAAATAAGGACATTCCACAACAAAAACAGGCTAAAAGAATTTATGACAACTAAACCAGCTCTACAGAAAATACTTGAAGGAATCCTTCAAGCTAAAGAGAAAGCAAAACACACACACAGAGGAAATAGGAAAAAATAAACCATACTCAAATAACAGTTAAAACAAGTGAGTAAAGGGAAAACAGGAAGCACTACAAAACAAGAAGAATGGCAAGAATAAATACTTATCTTTCAATAATAACTCTTAATATCAATGGCCTCAGGGCCCCAATCAAAAGACACAGGCTTGCAGACTGGATTAAAAGGCCGGATTCTGCCATCTGTTGCCTCCAGGAAACTCACCTCTCAATAAAAGATAGAAACCTTCTTAGGGTGAAAGGATGGAAAATGGTATTTCAAGCCAGTGGGCCTAGGAAACAAGCAGAGATTATCTTAATATCTGACAGGATAGACTTCATACCAACATTAGTGAGGAAATATAGAGAAGGTCATTTTATACTGATTAAAGGAACACTCCAACAGGAGGACATTTCAATCCTAAACATATATGCTCCTAGGCTCAAAATTTCATCAAACAAACACTATTAGACTTAAGGTCAGAGATAACACCAAGCACAATTGTAGTGGGTGACTTCAATACCCCACTGTCATCATTTGACAGGTCATCCCAGCAAAAAAAATAGAGAGACATCTGAATTAAATGATGTCAGGGAACAAATGGACCTAACAGACATATACAGAACATTCCATCCAAATGCTGCAGAATATGGATTTTTCTCAGCATCACATGGAACATTCTCTAAAATAGACTATATATTAGGACACAAAACAAATCTTAACAAATAGAGGAAAATTGAAATAATCCCTTGTACTCTATCTGACCACAGTGGGATTAAAGTGCAAATCAGCAACAAGAAAAACTATAGAACATACAGAACTTCATGGATACTAAACAGTACACTATTGAAGGAGGAATGGGTCATTGAAGAAATTATAAAGGAAATCAATAAATTCACAGAATCAAATGATGATGAGAATACAGCATACCAAAACCTTTGGACACAATGAAGGCAGTCTTAAAGGGAAATTTATAGCTCGAAGTGCCTATATTAAGAAATTAAAGAGTGCATAAGTAAACAATTTAATGTTTCACCTTAAGGATTGGAAAGAGAATAACAAGACAAACCAAAAATGAGTAGACAGGAAGAAATAATAAAGATTAGAGCAGAAATTAATGAAATAGAAACCAAAAATACAATCCAAAAATACAATCCAAAGAGTCAAAAGTTGGTTCTTTGAAAGGAGAACCAAGATAGATAAACCCTTAGCAAATCTGACCAGAATAAAAGGAGAAGAGATAAAAATTAATAAAATTAGAGATGAAACAGGCACCATTACAACAGACAGCAAAGATATTCAGAAAATCATACAGACATACTTTAAGAATATATATATGCCTCTAAGTTTAAAAATCTGAAAGAAATGGATAATTTCCTTGACTCATATGACCTAACAAAATTAAATCAAGATGAGATATACAATTTAAATAAACCTATAACAAGTATAGAGATCCAAGCAGTTATAAGAAGTGTCCCAATGAAAAAATGTCCAGGTCCAGATGGATTCACTGGTGAATTTTACCAGACATTCATGGAAGAACTAACACCACTGCTTCTCAAACTTTTCCATAAAAATAGAAAAGGAAGGGATTCTACCGAACTCCTTCTATGAAGCCAGCATCACACTGATAACAAAAACTGGACAAAGACAGAACACACACACACACACACACACACACACACACACACACACACACTCTACAAAACAATCTTGCTCATGAACATAGATGCAAAAAATCTCAACAAAATATTGGCAAACAGAATCCAAGAATATACCAGAAAGATTTTTCACCCTGACCAAGTAGGCTTTATCCCAGAAATGCAGGGATGGTTCAACATACACATATCAATAAATACAGTACACCATATAAATGGTCTGAAGGACAAAAATCACATGATCATTTCAATAGATGCAGAAAAGGCATTCCACAGAATCCAACATCCCTTCACAATAAAAGTATTATAGAAACTGGGAATAGAAAGAAGATATCTCAACATAATAAAAGCTATTTATGACAAACCTACAGCCACAATAATACTAAATGGGGAAAAGCATGAAGCTTTTCCACTAAATTCAGGAAGAAGACAAGGGTGTCCACTTTCTCCACTTTTATTTAATATAGTACTGGAACTCTTAGCTATAGCAATAAGGCAAGAAACACTCTTAAAAGGGATACAAATTAGAAGGGAAGAGATCAAATTATCATTATTTGCAGATGATATGATTCTATACATAACAGACCCCAAAGACTCTACCAGAAAACTGTTAGAGCTGATTAACACTTTCAGCAATGTAGCAGGATACAAAATAAATGCACAAAAATCAGTAGTTTTTCTATACACTAACAACAAACACGCAGAGGATGAAATCAGGGAAACTCTCCCATTCACAATTGCCTCAAAAGAAAATAAAGTACCTTGGAATAAACTTAACAAAGGAAGTGAAGGACTTCTACAATGAGAACTTTAAAACACTCAAGCAAGAAATTGCAGAAGACACAAGGAAATGGAAAGGCGTCCTATGTTCTTATATTGGAAGAATCAATATTGTGAATGTCAATCTTACCAAAGGCAATCTACACATTTAATGCAATTTCCATTAAAATTCCAATGGCATTCTTTAAGAAATATAAAAAACAATCCTAAAATTCATCTGGAAGCACAAAAAAAAAACCCTTAAATAGCCAAAACAATTTTGGGCAACAAAAATCAGGCTGGTGGTATTACCATACTCAATTTCAAGTTATGTTACAAAGCCATAGTAAGAAAAACAGCATGGTACTGGCACAAGGACAGACAGGTAGATCAATGGAACAGAATAAAAGTCACAAATATTAATCCAGGCAGCTACAGTGATCTGATTTTTGACAAAATTCCCAAAATATTCATTGTAGAAAAGATAGCCTCTTCAACATATGGTGCTGGGAAAACTGGATATCTGTATGTAGAAGGATGAAAATAGATCCTTGTCTCTCTCCATGCACAAGAATCAAGTCCAAGTGGATCAGGGACCTTAATATCAGACCTGAAATTCTGAAATTCCTAGAGGAAAAGGTAGGGGAAACCCTTCAACATATTGGCATATACAATGACTTTCTGAATATAACCCCAATTGCTCAGGAAATAAAATCACTAATCATCCATTGGGATCTCATGAAATTACAACACTTTTGTACAACAAAGCACACTGGGAATAGAGCAAAGAGACAACCTACAGAATGGGAGAAAATCTTCTAACCATATATCTGACAGAGGATTAATATCCAGAAAATACAAAGAACTCAAAAAACACAATAAGAAATCAAACAACCCACTTAAAATGTACTATTGAACTAAATAGAGAGTTCACAGAAGAAGAAATACAGATGGCTTATAAACATGTAACAAAGTGTTCTACATCCTTAACCATTAGGGAAAAGCAAATTAAAACTACTTTGTGATTCCATCTCACTCCTGTCATAATGGCTATCATCAAGAAAACAAATGACAATAAGTGCTGGCATGGATGTAGAAAAAGAGGAACACTTCTACACTGTTGGTGGGAATGTAATCTGGTCCAGTCATTGTGGAAATCAGTGTGGAGGTTCTTGACACAACTAAAATTAGATTTACCATATGATGCAGCTATAGCACTCCTAGGCATATACCTGAAGGACTCTTCTCACCACCTTAGATATACTTGTTCTACCATGTTTATTGCTTCTATATTCACAATACTTAGGAAATGGAACCAGCCTAGATGTCCCTCCACAGATGAATGGATAATAAAATGTCCATTTACACAATGGAGTTCTACTCAGCAGTTAAAAAAATGAAGTTATGAAATTTTCTGGGAAATGGATGGATCTGGAAAGGATTATACTAAGTGAGGTAACCCAGGCAGAGAAAGTCAAATGTTGCATGTTCTCTCTTATATGTGGATCCTAGTTACAAATGTATAGTCTTGTGTGTGAGCTGGAACAAAAATTGGTAGCAGAGGCCAGTAAGCTACAAAAAGATTATAAGGGAGGGAGGAGAAAGAAGGACTTATGGGGATGGTATTGTATATATGAAATAGAAGAACAGATTATAGGCACCGGTAAGGTGTAAGTGAGGTCAGGGGAAGAGAATGTGTAAAAGAAGGGCGGGGGGAGGGTCAATCAAAATTCAAGATATTCTGAATATAACTTATGTAATCCTACTTTTTTGAATAATGGAACATCCAGAAGCTATAGATTGTTACTAGAAAGTTTTCAGTGCCTGGGATGGGATACCTTCCAGTGAGTTCTTGGCCAGGGAGGTCCCTGTTGCTTCCCAAACATTACAGGCTATTGCCAAGGCCCTTGGCTTCCCTTGAGAAACAGATGGTAAGACCCTATTGCTGAAGACCTCACTTGCCTGTGTGGAAGGTCACTGGAGAAATCAAAGCTGGTGCTGAGCAGAAAACCTTCTTCCTGTAGACCAGCCAACTGAAAGCTAGAAAAAGCTGCACTGCATGCTACCCTATGGGAGACAGAAATCATCAGCAGTGAAAACAGTGGACACTGGAAACCTCAAGTTTGGCCAGACAGGCCTAATGACCGAAAGGGTGCAATAGTGGCATGTCTGCTCTTGGGGAATCCAACTGGTCTGTAATTGGACTGAAGGCCCTGTCTATGGGAAGGGATACATGCCTGATACTGAAAAATACTAATCAAAAGTCTATAGGCTGGAGAGATGGCTTAGTGGTTAAGGCGCCAGCCTGCTAAGCCTAAGAACCGGGTTCCAATCTCCAGGTCCCACATTTAGCCAGATGCAAAGTGACGCAAGGGCGCAATGCCACACTTTCCCACAAGGGGGCGAACACATCTGGATTTCGTTCTCAGCAGCTGAGACTGCTGGCACGCCCATTCTCTGTCTCCTTCTCCCTCTCTGTCTGTCTTTCTCTGTGTCTCTCTCCAAAAAATAAATAAAATAATTTTTAAAAAAAGTCTATGGCAGGGGAGGTCATGAGCCTTAGGGGTATAAAGCCTGATCTTCTCTGGCTAAATGTATATATTATTCCCAACAAACTGCTCTGAAAGCACTACACTTAATGTTCATATTCACATGTTAATGCTACTCTCACTTCTGGTTAGAGAAGCTTCTCTTTTCAGATGGCAATGATTACTGGGATGATCCAGAAAGCAACATAGTCCTGAGAAGAAGGGATGGAGGTATGTCCAACACTGAAATATCTCATACCCTCCAAGGCTCAAGGTCCATTGCAGAAGAGGGGACGGAAAGACTGTAAGAGCCAAAGGAAGGGAACAACTCATTATAATGCAACTGTCCAGACAGAAATTGTCCTCAAGGGCTGGAGGGATGGCTTAGAAGTTAAGGGTTTGCCTACAAAGCCAAACGACCCACGTTCTATTCCCCAGGACCCACGTTAGCCAGATACACAAGGGGGTGCATACATCTGGAGTTCATTTGCAGTGGCTGGAGACCTTGGCATACCCATTCTCTCTCCCACCCCCTCTTTTTCTGTCAAAAAAATTTTAAAAAAAGAAATTGGCCTAGATATCCAGGACATTGCAGTGCCTAGCAAGACCTTCATAAGACCCTCATAATAAGAGAAAAAGATGAAGACATCAAATTAAAAGAGAGACTAATGGAGAGAGGGAGGGGTTATGATGGAGAGTGGAGTTCTGAAGGGGAATGGGAGGAGAGGAGGGAAATATCATGGTTTATTGTCTGTAAGTATAGAAGTTGTCAATAAAAAAGCATTAAGTCTAAAAAAAAAGCAGGAAAAAATTGTTAACAGTGATGTGAGAAAACTACTAACCTGCAACAATTTTCATATAATTATTATTTAATAGGAAAATGCATAATTAAATTGCTGGCAACAGTTATCTCTTAGCTAAATAATTCACACTGTTTCAAGTTTTACATTATCAATTCTTAGAAACATCCTTAAGGGTGAAGTGTCCATTTGTGATACTCAGAAATGTTCTCCAGTTTCTAGTAGGTGGAAGATCCCTGATTAATTGTGTATATAATATGAATGCATGATATGTGTGCATGCATACGTGCATATTCCCATTTGCTGGCAGTCATGTACTATGGCATATATTTGGAGGTTAGTGGACACCTTTGAGTAAGAGTCCTCACCTTCCAACATTTTTGAGGTATGGTTTCTCATTGTTATTCATGTTGCATTACTAAAGCTAGCTGGCCCACAAGGGTTTTTCCCTTTTTGTAATCCCCACTCACCCTAGGCTCACACTGGGACTACAGATGATAATGCTACAGAGTCCAGCTTTTCATACATTAATATTAAACACAGTCTCATATATGCTCAGTACATGATTTACCAACTGAACCACATCTCCCACCACCAAAATGCATTTTGAACATAACTTAATGACCCAAGTAGATCCTTAAGTTCTCTTTCCCAAGGCATAGGAGGTGATGATGATTATGAGGTACATATCCCATAGTCTCCTCACACTTTCCTTGATCAACAAAGGTAGTGTAGAGAAAGAAAACAATCTCAACATGAAGAATCAAATTCTCAACCTCCCTTCCTCAGCCTCCTTTTGTCCCTTCTTCCCTGGCTCAGTCTCATTCACATCATTTGTAACTTTCATTGTATATCATGAATCAATTATGATTTTCTGTAGGAAAAGCATTGAATTGATTTGTTTTTGATACAAAATAGCATACTTTTAAAGGGAGATGTTAAAATATAAAGGAGAATTTAATATTTGATAGCACTGGTCTGAAAAATCACTCTTCAAAATTAAGTGGGTTATGGATCAATAGAAGAAGAGAAAAATGACAAAACCAACTATCTCACAAATAGTATCCCATTATATATATGATATATATGTATCTATTATAATGTATAATAAATTTGATTTTCTTGAAATTTTCTGCTAAGAGTGTTTTTGTGTAGTATTCCCTAATCATGATCAATCCTATGATAATTAAATAAAAATGAAAATTTAAAACTTTAGATAGTCATAAATATATGTTCATTTTAGGAAGGTGGAATTGGCTCCATTGGGAAAGTACTTTCCATACACAAGCCTAAGGCCCTGAGACTGGATCCTCAAAACCTTTGTAAAAGCCAGCCATAGTGGCATGCTCCTGTAATGCTAGTTCTGGGAAGGTGAACAGAAGAATCCTTAGGCCTTGATGTGTATCTAATGTAGCAAATTGGTGACCTTTACATTCAGTGAGACACTATATCACAGAAAGATCAGGTGGAGAGTGATTGAGGAAGGTGATGACAGCATCCAATTTGGACCTCTGGTTTCCACATACAAGTGCTCACATGCATATATGCACCTGTGGACACATTTTCCCAAACACCCAAACATCAAACATGCCCATTATGCAACTAAACATACATATGCAAAATATATTTAATACATTTAGCTGTTTTTAAGTTTATTGGATTCAACCATTGGAAAAAATAATACATACAATTTTGTTTGCTAAATTAATGTGTATGTAAACCAGAAATATGTGCTAACTAGTCTGCTGCAGTATATCTTAAGGTATTTCCAAGACAGAAATACATTTAGAAGTAATTTGTGTGATGGTTTGAATGTAGAATGTCCCTCATAGTCTCGCATATTTATTCTTAAGCCTTTTACTTGATCCCCAGCAGGTGGAGCCTTTGGGAGGTGGAGGACTGCTTGGCTTGAGGAGGTATATCACTGGAGGTCAAGATTTGGGGTTTATTAACCCAGCTTGCCACTGCTAATGAGGCACACAGACTACCTCCTTCCTTTGATATATTGTTCCTGTTGCTATGCTTTCCCTGCCATGATGAAGCTTTGTTCGGAAATTGTAAGGCTGAATTAAACTCCTTCCAGAAGCTGCTTCTGGCTGGGTGTCTTGACCCAGCAATGAGAACGTTACTCCTACATCAGTCTACCATGATGTGAGAAGCTTTTGCCACATATCCCTATCACCATGAACTGAGCTGTTGGTCCACTATGCCTTCCCCGCCAAGTGAACTAAAGACCCTCTGAAACCATGGCTAAAAATATATTTTCCTCTTTTAAGTTGTATTTATTGAGTTCTTTGTTCATGGCAACACAAAAGTAACTAAGACAAGTGGAATAGAATTATCTGCTTCAAGTTCTATAGGGTGAAAAATATAAATTCTAGAGAATATAATTTCTTGTTATATGTGGGGTTGTGCTTGTGGGAGAATCTCACTATATAGCTCAGTTGGCTCACAACTCATAATCCTCCTGCTTCAGTCCTCTGAGTTCTAGGATTACAGGTGCACTCCAACGTGACTGGCTTTCCTATTGAATCAATGATTTAGACAATGAAGTCTCACATAAGATGTCCTTAATTATCTTCCATTCTATTTCACTGGTCTAGTTTTATGCAGTAATAGTATCTAAAACAGGGATGAGTAACCTCCTGTTAATTCAAATTCTCACTCGATTCATATTATTAATATACAAAGTGCATTATATCATATCATCATATATAAAGTTCATAACATAAGCCAAAACTTAGGTTTTGATTCCAAAGCCTTCAGACTTCCTGTGTGTAGCAGACAACTTCAGGTTTGCTGTGATGAACTTCCAGACCAGGCACAGTTATGGAGAAAGGGATATTATTTATTGAAGCTTATCCAGGGGAAGTTCCATAATGGCAGAAGAAGCTGGCCTGCTTTCACAGGACCAAACACAGAGAGAGAAAGCCACAGCCAAAAGCTACACAGCATAGCACACCTCAGGAACTCCAACTGGGCACACTTTGCATACCTTTATAATGGAATCTCAAACCCACCACCACACCTTAAGATTCCCCCTGAGAAACTGCCTCCAGCAAGGTGGCTGCAGATGAAAACTACAAGCTAATAAAACACTAAATATATTGGGGGCATCTATTCAAACTACCACACTGTGTAATGTTGTTTCTTATAGATGTTAACATGTGATCAGCTCAATTGGATCTTCAGTACATTCTAAAGTCATGACTCCATTCACCTATTTTCTTTATAATATAAATAATAAGAAAAATATAAGTCATAGAGTTTTGTTTTTAGGGAGACTAACACAAAGAAAATCAAAAGATAAATTACTTGTGTCTGATAAATTGACAATGCCTCATAAATTTATGTTTGAAAGGGGAAAATTGTTTCATAATTAAAATTGCCAGTAGTGGCTGGATCCAGGTTTAGTTTTATTCTGAGACTCAAACTCTCCCATGTGGCCTTTCAAGATTTGATAACTTTGACAACATTTCCTAATTTTTAGCTCAGTATTCAGATAAGTTTTAATCATGTATTAAACTGGGATCTATAGAACTATAGCACCCTTGACCTCACACCGCTCCAGCTCTGAATTTCAATAAATTTTAAAAAAGTCATCCAACAGCCAGGATATAATATATTTTGAATAGAAACATATAGTGTACATATAAATAAGAATGGACCCTAAATTTGCATCTGAAAAAAATACTTAACAATATTTCTACTTTAAATTTTACTGAATTACCTATCTCCAAACCTATTTGCCAAGTAATACATATAAATTACATATTTGAGGTTGATGTGCATTTATGAGTGTGAGTACAAGCACAGATTCCTGTCAAAATTTGAAATCCCTCTTTTATTAGTTATTTCTCATACAATGTCTTCCCAAGTCTCTCCATTTTAGTGAACATTAATGATATTAATTCAGGATGTTGCACTTTTAGTCCTCTTAGAGGTAACAGGGAATTAAGAATATTCTTGGTTTGTTAAAAGTGTGGAATTAGGGCTGCAGAAATGGCTTAGCAGTTATGGTGTTTTCCTGTGAAGCCTAAGGACCCCAGTTTGATTCCCCAGGACCTATATAAGCCAGATGCACAAAGGGGTGCATGTGTTTGGAGTTGGTTTGCAGTGACTGGAGGCCCTGCCATGCCCATTCTCTCTTTCTCTCTCTTTCTCTCTCTCTCTCTCTGTCTCTCGCTCTCTCAAAAAAAAATTAAAATTTTAAAAAGTGTGGAATTAGGTAAAAATACAAAGTAGTAGCCTATGTATACAAAAGTATTTCTCTCTTTGTTTATCTATGAGGGTGTCTTCTGCAGATTAAAATGTCTTTGCATAATGCTTAAGGCTGTTCAGTTGTGAAGTGGATTTTGCTATTACATCTGTTCTTTGTGAAAAATGAAATCATTCATTTTATGATTTTATATTTTGCAATTATAGCAGTTAATATAATATGAAAGGAGAATTCCAATCAATTCAAAGCACAACTACTGGCAAATAATTATTTCGTTTAATTTATCCCAGTTGAGCAGAGGCATGAGAAAAAAAAAAAAATGACCAGTAAAAAGAGCAGAGAGTCAGGGGCTTCAGAGATGGCTGTGGTTAAGGCACTTGCCTGCAAAGCCTAAGCACCCATGTTGGACTCTACAGATCCCATGTAAGCTAGACATACATGGTGACATACATGCACAAGGTCGCACATGTGCACAAGGTGGCTCATGCATCTGGAGTTTGATTGAAGTGGCTGGAGGCTCTAGTGTGTCAGTATTCTCCCTCTCTCTCATAAAAATTAAAAAGAAAATTAAAAAGCAGATAATCAGGAAATACAGTTACTACACCAGACTTCTAGTGCTGAATTAAACCAGAGCATAAGAGAAAGGTTGTCAAAAGACTGCACAAAAATAAAATTATGTGCTACTCCCATTTATATGTATTATATGTATAGGTAGCTTCAGGGTATAGACTAGCTTTAATGGTATTCATAAATAGGGTACAACAGGTTTCACTATAAACTTCACAAAACATAAAATCATCATAAGAAAAATCTAATTTATTACATATGTCAATGATGATTTAGATGTATATTAAGTTCATGCAATAAAACTGTGCTCTGCCAACTGAAGAAAGAGACTTCATGTGACTGCTGTGTACCTAACATGGGCCTTTTCTATGACTAAGCAATTGAGTTTTCACGTAGGTTATGTTTTATGATCTATTTCAGACAATTTGAGTGTGTGGACCTAATTTTATGGCTCTAAATTTTAGCAGATATAAAAATCCACTATAAGTACTGAAATCTGGATAAGTATGGAAATACTTAGTATAAACACAAAATATCTAATAAAATTTTATGTTAATTATATGTTGAATTATAACTTGGTTAATAAAATATTACTATCACACAATTAGTATGAAATAATAACAGACATATATGTATTATATCTTATACAAATCAGATATCAAACAAAAGGGACATTGATCTAAACTTGAAACTAATTGTTCTACTCCCTTTCTAATTCCCTGAACTCTTCTCTCCATTTCTTACATTAAATAAGTTACTAAATGTACTATATGTACTTAAAATGAGTCACTCATTCCTTATGTTTTCTTACTTGCCTGTGGTTGTGGTGAGTATAAATGTTTCACTAAAGTGTGTGTCCAATGCCAGATAGCTGTATTTTTATCAATGATTACTTCTTACTTCTATTCAATTAAGATTGTAGAATCATAAGCCAAGTTTTATTTGCCTAAATGTAAGCTTCAAAAACAAGCAAACAGACAAAAATCCACTAACAAACATAAAAGTCTAAATTGAGAAAATGATTTTAGAAAGTAATTCTAAAGTTGAAATTTTAAATATAATCTCAATACTTAACATTTTTCTTTAGTATTCCAATATTAATAAAATTCAAATAAAGAACTCTACCCATTAGCTCAAATATTAATCATCACTCATTTTTACCTTCCCACCCACTAGAAAATAACCAATTAGAAAGCCAACAACCACTTTATTAGAATCTCAATTTAGCACCAGTTTCATTTTTGTTCACAGAATATCATAATACATTATCGGTTTCCCCTTTTGATATATAGATGAGAATATAAACTCTCTTATACATCCTATAGCTATTGGTATAGCACTAGCACCACCACAAATATCCAGTATAGTGAAATCCTGACTCAATCACAAAGCCTGAGGAAAGATTGTTGTATTATTTATTATGATTTTTTAGGGTAACCAAAAACAGAGTCCCTTGATATATAATATTTTGACATAGAATTTAAAAAATCATACTATCCCTGAGCTTAACATAAGTTGTCTCACATATCATTAGCTTGTTTACTTTAATTCATCATTAGTAACCCACTGACTATATGTTCCACATTGGTTTCTCATTGTCCTAATGGGACCATTGAACTTTTCAAATTGGTAGTAATCGTTAAAGGTAATTTTTACAAGTGAGACACATACTTATCATAAGACCCACAAGACCTCTTCTCTAGGGTTGTTGTACTACAGAATAAAACTTATATTTATGTGAAATATTTGCACAAATGTTTAGATTTCCAAATGTCTATAAATCCTTTCATTTTCTTTGACTTATTCATTTCCAGTTATTTAGTATAAAATGATAAATCTTACAAGATTTCAACTCTCTTCAATTGTTGAGATTTTTTATGTATATATCTAGAACACAGGGTACACAAATTAATGATTCATGTTCATCTGAGAAAAACATACTTACTCCAAAATGGGTAATATAAGCATTAAGAGGGATTTTTCTGTTGTTTCTCCCAAGTAGATCATTTACTAACTTTCAGATTTGAAACTCATGTAATGAGAAATGGAATAAATGATTCTGCAGCTGATCAAAAGAACCTGCAAAGTTTGACTTGCTGAAAAGCACTTGTAGAATTATATCCTCAGACAGAATCTTGTAGAGAGTAAATGTTGAGGGAGGACAGTATTGTGTATTCTACTTACCAACATATATTTGTCTAAATTGACATGAATCTTACTGGCTCACTCAAGGATAAATTATGTTGTAATATATTTGACATTATAAAAATGGTTCACTTTTATGTGAACATCACAGAATAATCTCAACCTAATTATTAGCATGGTTGCATGCCATTTAATTATGACTATTGTACTCCATCCCAAGGACAGCAATGATTGGCTTAAAGAATTTGGAGTAAAAACAGTATAATTTTAGTTCTAGAAATACATAGATTGAATTGGACTTTGATTAAAAACTGAGAAAGTAAATAGTACAAGACTTAGTGCAGTTGACAGACTATTTTCTGAAGTATTTGAATACAGTTTTAATATTTGAACTAGTCTCTTACACAAAGAGTATATTAAATATTTTACCAGTTCCATTTGGATTTTCCAAATGCCTTTCTTCTGCAGTTAGTAGAGCAGCAGAATGAGAGGCATCCTTTACTGTAAACCCCTCCCCAAACATGAGTGAAAAGAAGTTTTATGAGAAAGCACCTTTACCACTGAGACATCTCCCTAGCCCATTGTGCTATTTTTGAAAAGATAACACAGAGACAAAATTTAAATGTTACAAATCCAAAACATTTATGCATCCATGGAAATTTTCCACACACCAATGCTAAAAGTGAGTTTTTGACTATATACATTTTTAGAAACTATATTCTTTGGTTAAGTCTCTCTCTCTCTCTCCATATATATATATAATCTTTTTTGTAACCCCATGGTTAAGTTATTTCTTTGTTTTTTTTTAATTCATGATAATATTTTAGATCTCTTAACATTTTTATATTTGTAATTCTTCATCCTTACTAATTGATCTCTGAAATCAATTTTAACATCTCATAGGGAACCTCTCTAAGGTCATCTATAGTAAAACATCTTCAAACCTTCACACAGATTCTTGTCGCTTGAATTCTAGCTGATAAAAAATAAGGTTAGCTTGAAGGCTATAGAGATCACTTAGTTTTAAACATATCTTGTGCAAGCATGAGGGCCTGCAAAAGCATGAGAGACCCCTTTGAGTACCATCCCCAGGGCACACATAAGCAGCTGGACAAGGCCAGATCCAGCAAACACATGGGGTTCCTATGGGCATATGCTCATGGCTATACCCTCCACATACATACAAAATGGGAAAAGTCACATTAAATTTAGGTAACTGTGTCCTGATTCTGAAGTGGTGACATTGGTTGAGTCTATAATTGCCATTAATATGTACCATACCCATGATGGCTTAAAGGTAAGAAGGACATCAAATTAGCATCATGATGGTAGACTTTATCCTATGAAATGTTGGCTATATCCCTGGAAAGTAATCATTTGTAGTATAGGAATTGCCAATAAGAGTATAAAGACAACACATGAAACCGAGGAACACAGAAGTGAAACAGAGCCTAGGAGGAAGAGTGGAATCACTACACAGTTCTCAAGACAGACTGGTGCCAAACTATAGAAACCTTGGAAATTGGCATCTCTGTCTTGGAACAATAATGGTACATGAAGTGGAGATCATTGAGTTTCTCTCATCCTCTGAAGAGATGGGAGAACAAAGGCTTTAGAACAACCTGCTACTGATTGAGAAGGGGAAGGGATATGATGGAGAGTGGAGTTTCAAAGGGAAAGTGGGGGGAAGGAGGGAATTACCATGGGTTATTGTCTACAATTATGGAAGTTGTCAATTAAAAAATTAAATTAAATAAAAAAATAATTATTAGGAAGTAAAAAACAAATCTGGAAAGACGTTCACTTGAAGAGATGCAGCAATACTTTCCCACCTGGAACATTAACTACTAGAGTCATACAGCTATAGGAACACTTTGATGGTGATTTGATGAATGTCAGCTGGCTGAGTATGCTTGAGAAAATGAATGGGACAACCACAGAGACTGTAGACTTAGGAAGACCCTGACATTTTCCTGGAATTTACCTTTAGATGTCCCACCAACATCTCACAGTTTAGATTCCATTATTGTAAGAGACTAAGTATTATGGAAAGTCTGCTAGTGCTCAGCTCTTCTTTAAGGATCAAGACCACCAGGAAAAGAGACTAATCCAAAGTACAACACAAGTCCAAGATCAAGGATAAATAGAATGATGTTCTCACCATGTTCCTGTGGTAGAAATGGCTATTACATGCATTTTTTTTTAGCTAAGTATGTTATATCTCACTCACTTTCTAATGCAGAAAGCTTCACTGAACCCTCACACTAGCAGACCAAGATTGTGAGAAACTGACAATTACTATAGACCAGGTTCACACATTTCAATAAGTGTCCAAGTTGATTTATTAACAAATACTTTAGGTCTTAGTAATAATTATTTTTATTTAAGTCTTTTGAGCAACATATAGTTAATTAGAAATTAATTTTTCTAAAGGTAAATTAGACTAGAGAAATACATGTAAAGCAGATGACCTATAAATATTGGCACGAGCATGCAAATCATATTTGCAGAACTCTTTATACTTAGCAAGTATCATTTGGGGTGAGAATTTGAGATCATTATTGCATTTTGAAAGGTGCATGTAAATTAGACTCTTAATAGAGAAGGCATCTTCAAAAAAGCAGGCCCTCAAAAATGAAACACAAAAATGAATAAAATTTTATCATTCACATAAACAAGAAAGGGCTCTTACATCATTGAATCTAAATCCTACCTCAAACATATTATATAAATACTAATTTTATATATTTCAATCAAGTGTTAGACTATGATTTTTTTTTCCCTTACTAGCTCCTTTTGGATTATCAACTAAATCAAGATGACTCAAGGTTACCAATGAGTATGAATTTCCACAGCAATTTCCTCTAATATTTATTTAATCAGGTTAGTAACTAATTATATTGTGGCCAAATGTATCATACCCAATTGAGTCCATCCTTGTTACAGCTTCTTCTGTCTTATTTAGTATCTTTCTATTTCAGTTCTGGTCCACATAGTACTCTATTACAGGTCCTCCCTTCTATTTTTCTGCTGAAATTGGCATCTGTATTCATTAGTAAACAAATAATTTCACAATGACAGAACACAGCATAACCCATGATACTCCCTGGTGAACTTGGCATCTGTGATTGCTTTAGGAGAGGTGGGATGTTTTGATGACTAAGTGATTTCTAGTGCAGTCTCTTGTCTAAATTCCATGCCATTGGTGTCCTCCAGTTTATTGTTGTCCCTTGTTTGTGGATAGGAACATTCTACAAGTTTTTTTTCCTCTAGGAAATGTTAAGTATACTGCAAAAATCTTTCTGTCTGTTGACAATTTTCGTGGCCAGATGGTTTCCCATTCTAAACTATTTGTGTGTTTTGTCTACACATGAGAACTAAACTCTTCCATAACACTCTTTAAAACCTTGAGAAAAATACAGATGTGGGCTATATCCCTTTTTATAGCCATATCTTCCTTAGTATTATTTTCTTGACTATCTGTATCCTGTCTGGTTAAGTTAGTAAACATAGCAGAGATGCAGCTTTCCATTGAAACATTGATTAGGTTGGGAAAAAGTTGAATGCCAAATGTGTCTGCAGATTCCAAGGAGTGAGTGGATATATAACTGAGAAATGTCATTATCTAAGTTCCTGGGGAACCCACTCCAATAGGTGATTTGCTATCTTAATAGTTCTAACACAGAATTTACAAGTGTTCTTGGGATATTAGAAATCCAGCAGAAACCAGAAAAGGAATAGGCCTGCTATCAATTTGTTTGAACATGTTCTTTGGGGATTGGCTGTAAAAGATTGCACATTAAAGCACAACTTCTCTCCCTTTTCAGAGCTAAAGCTGACATTATCAACATTTTTGGCCTCCTTCATGCATTCACATTCCTGGGCTCTTAGTCCTGTTTCTTCTAGGACAGTCACAAATTCTACTTGCACTTTGTTCTCTGACTTGCTAATAGCTTTGGGTGGCACTATATGTTCAAAATGTTTTCCTCACAAAACCTATAGAAAAATAGAATGCATGTTTGTTTATTTTTTTGATATGTGTATGTATGCATGCATGCATATGCAAGTGCAGTTATGATACATAGGCCAGTACTTGGTATAGTCTGGGAAACTAAGTTTTCCTGTGACCCTTTAAGTTCTGTGACATCAGACAACTTTCATAGCAATGTTAAAATGTACCATTTTTATTGGAATTTTATTGAGGCTATTGTCCTATGATAACAATGTTCTTATTAATGGAATTAGTGTTTATACATACTATTTTATCTCAAATAATGTCTCTGTTTTAAGTTTATATAAACATATATCAAATGATATAACAATCTGGGACTCATAATTATTTTAAAGGAGAAAGTCTCCTGAGATTCAAGCAATTAACAACACTCATTCAGACCACATGTCCAGAACAGACATCCTTGCTCAGAGTGAGATGGGTTGGCCTTACATGTCTGTACCTTCTCTAACATGCTGTAGCCTACACATGTGGATTAAGGGACAGATGTTGCACTCCATTTGTTCCCAAGTGGAATAATTAATTTTTCCTTCTGCCTTATTCCACAGCTTTTCTAGAGTGGGCAAAAGGCAGAAAAGTTGTCAAAGGGAAAGGAGACCATCATCTGGATTGCTTCTGCTTTTCAGTTTTCCATGCCTTGCCCTTTGAGGTCTTGGTGATGTTTTTATATCAACCAACAGGTTGGAGTCTTCATTGGTCAATGCACCACATTTCAAAACTGGCAGGTGGAAATTCCATTAAGATAGCATCCAAAAGGAACACATGAATAAAGTACTTTAGCTGGAATAATGGAGAAAATCACTTGACACAACTAAGTGAACACCTTCTACTCATATCTGGAAAACCTTCTTGAGTAGGGACAGTGAAGATTGAGGTACTGCTAGTAGAGAGAATGGAAGAGGAATAGTCTCTAATGCCATCTGTTGCTTCTTCTAAAAAATACTACCAAATTGTCCTTCTGGGACACAAGGTTTTCAGGGCAGTCACCAGACTAGGAACCTTCCCTGGGGTGAGCAAATGTGTGGGTGTTTGTTCAGTGCTCGAGTCTTATCCTTTGATTACCACTATCAGTCTTTCATAGTGAACTATAAAGTCACAACACCACTTGCTTAACATAGAAAAATAGCAATTTAGGAAGCCAAGTAAAATTTCTAAGAAGAACAAAAATTGATTCTTGGCCATTACCATTTATGGAACCGGATTTTCATATTAACATTTTTATTTATGACATCTTAACTTTATACCACTATGACAAAATACCTAAGAAAGCCAATTTAAATGAGAATGGCTTTATTTTGGCTGATGAGCTTTAGAGGTTTTAGTTAATGGCCACCTTAATCTGTTAATTCTGGTTTGTGGTGAGGTATAACATCATAGATGGGAACATGTATATAAAATCTCCTCACTTCACTGCAGCTGAGAAGGAAAAACAAAGATAGGGTCTCAACCCCAGTGACATATATCCTTCAATAGGACCCACTGCCTAATAGCCCATTAAACTATTAACCAATTAGTACATTGACCCATTGAGGTGAGGTTAGAATCATATTACACAATCACTTTCCAAAAGACCTCAAGTTTAAGTACCCACCTCATGTTATGCCCAAAATTCAACACATATGCTCACATGGGGTATTTGTTGTCCAAACTGTAATGGTCACATAATCATAATTGAAGACCTTTATTTTGCACATGTCTTTAATCTCTCAAAAGGAAGTACTTAGAGAATAATTCCTATAATTATATCTACAAACATGTGCATTTTTACTAATTACATGTTATTTTAATAGCTGATATTAGAGCTGTATAATCAAGGACTCATCTTTTAATGTTTCCAGGAATAGCAAATGTTATTTTTTGTTTGATCTTTACTCAGACACCACTGAAGAATATCAATATCTGGTGAACCAGTTGAACATTTTAGGATTATTGTTTTCCCTGTTAGTGAAACTCACATAGTTCAATATTTCATTGCTTAATTAAATTTAATTAGAGTTCTCATGGAAAAAAGAATGATTTTATTTATTATAGAAATTACTTCTCATTAATTCACATGATTTATAGTTTATTTCATTTTCACAGATATGAAAGAGAAATTGTCCACAAAATGTGCCTAATAGTAGTGTTATAAAATATTTGTCAGTGCAGATAAGCTCCAGGTTCTATCCACCATGCTTAAAGAAACTTGGAAAATCTTCCAAAATATTGATAATTTAGAATAGATATCCCCATTAATGCTGTAAAGTTGAAATTTCAACCCTTACAACAAGACATTGAATTATGAAAAATAAAATATGGACTTAGCCTAGAGACCTCATTAATCATTCTTTGATTAATCACAACATATTTGTCACATACATGAGCACTTGTACAAATTCTACCTACTTTGACATCAAATAATAAATACTGACAAAACTCTAAAAATTATATAGCTTTTAGATTCTGTAGTCTTGTAGTAGAGATCAATGAAGACACAAGTTTAGTTCTTTCACATTTTCCTCTTCCAGCAAGGGACAGTGGTAACTCAGAGCAGACTACATGTACTGAAGGCACAATGAACATGTCAGTATAAAAATCTTAAACAAGCCGGGTGTGGTGGAGCACACCTTTAATCCCAGCACTCGGGAGGCAGAGGTAGGAGGATCACCAAGTGTTCGAGGCCACCCTGAGACTACATAGTTAATTCCAGGTCAGCCTGGACCAGAGTGAGACCCTACCTCGCAAAACCAAAAAAAAAAAAAAAAAATCTTAAACAATATAGTTAGTTAATAGTATAGTTAATTTATACATCTATAATGATAATAGGATAGCATTTGATTTTGTTTCTTCCTTTTTATTTGTCATAATAGCCTGGTAGGTAAATGAAATTTTTTCTATAAGTAGTGAAAAAAACACATCATAAAAACATATAAAAAAGTACCTTGTTTCATTTCCGAATATCCAATATTGATAGATAAATAAATCTATGTTAATTTCTAAAAACAGCAGTAGGAGGTTGTGGTAGTTTGAATATATGTCCCCCAATATATTCAGTTTTTTTTTTTTTTTTTTTTTTTTTTTTTTAGTTATAGTTTGCATCTGCAATCACCTGCTAGAGGCAAGGTCACTGGGGCCCCAGTCTTAAGGTGTGGTGATGGTTTGAGATTCCATTGTAAAGATAAAATAGCAGGAGTTCCTGAAGTGTGCTGTGTGACCTTTTGGCTGTAGTTTTGCTCTGTTTGCTGTGGTGGCTGGTTGGCTTTTGCTCTCTCTTCTTGATACTGTGAAGAGCAGGCTGCTTTTCCTGCCTTTATGGAACTTCCCCTGGATCTGTAAGTTTCAATAAATAATATCCCTTCCTCCATAACTGTGCCTGGTCTGGAAGTTCATCTCAGCGAACCTGAAGCTGTCTGCAACAGAGGTATATTTGAAAATAATATTTTTATGAATCTTAAAAGTGTTTCTTTCCTATTTTTATCTTAATTTTTTCTGCCTCAGCCTTGCCAGTGTTCAAAATATATGATTAAAGTGAAAATAGTTATTATGATACAATCAAACTGTAATAGGAATCTTGGGATTGCTTGCCAATATACCAACATATAAATTTGGGGAATGCTCGAATTCTTGCCTTATTAATTCAAAGAATTAATATCCACAGACTATAGTATAAGACTTGGAAAGACTTTGGCTGGAGAGATTGCTTAGTGGTTAAGGCCCTTGTCTGAGATGCCTAAGGACCCAGGATCAATTCTCCACTACCCATGTAAGCCAGATGCACAAGTCGTGTGTGAATCTGGAGTTTGTTTGCAATGGCTAGACACCCTGGCATACCCCTTCTCCCTCTTCCTCCCTCCCTCCCCCTCCTCTCTCTCTGTCACACACACAGAGAAATAAATAAATAAGCATTTTAAGAAAGAGAATACAGTACAGAGAGTTCCAGCATGTGGAAGCAGAAGGGAGTAGAAAGCCCATGTGGGAGTAGGGGTCCCCTCCCCTAATCATCCCAGCCCAAGTGGGCTGGAACTATAGAGCTTTACCATAGCAGGGGCCTGGGGGACTCAGGTTTCAGGAGAGATGAACAGCCAAAACGAGACCATTCCCTCCTGATAAGTATCTATTTATAATCTTGTTGTGGTAGACGCTACCCTCAGGCTCAGCTCAGTTTGAAAGAGAGTGGATTGGTCTGGCTCAGGAAGAGGTGACCAAGAACTGACTGGATAGGCAGGATCAAATGCTGAACTCCCATTCTGCTGAAGAAGGCAGGTGGTGTGATATCTTTTTGGTTTCCTCTCCTGACTGGCTAGTTTAAAATAAAGCTGACTAACTAATTGCCCCTGAATTCAATTATTTTATTTTTCAGTACATTATACTTAAAATGTAGTAATAAAATTTTGCTAAATTGGTCATTAGTATGACTATCTAAAGTTGTAATTTACTTCTATCCTCTTTAATAAACAGCAATGTTTGCCAATACCAGAATTATCATTTTCAGAATATTTTTCTCAATAAATTGGGTGAAAAGGATATATATCATACTACCTAGATTACATTATCTTTATTTCTTTAAAATATTTATTTACAGGGCTGGAGAGATTGCTTAGTGGTTAAGGCACATGCCTGAGAAGCCTAAGGACCCGAGTTCAATTCTCCAGCTCCCATGTAAGCCAGATGCACATGGTGTTGCATGCATCTGGAGTTCATTTGCAGTGGCTACAGGCCCTGGTGTACCCATTTTCACTCTCGGTTTCTCTGTCTCTCCCTCTCTCTGTCTCTAATAAATAAATAAATATCTTAAAAATATTTATTTACATAAATGCATGCCTATGCATGCACATACATGCTCCTGGGTTTCTGGCAGCTACAAGCAAATGCTCATTTGCCTTTATGTAGGTGCTGATGAATTGAACCTTGCTGGTAGACTTTGCAAGCAAGCACCTTTCTTGACTGAGATATCTTTCCTGCCATTACATTATTTATTTATTTACTTACTTAATTATTTGCTTATTGTTTACATGTCTGTACATGTCTGTGTGTAGGCACTCCAGTGCTTCTTGTAGCTGCAAATGAATGTCAGATATTTGAGTCACTTTTTGTCTCCCACCTACATGAGTGGTTTGGTAACTGAGCCCAGGCTGGTAGGCTTATATGCAAGGAACTTTATTTGCTGATGCATCTTTCCAGCCTCATAATTTCTAAAAACATCACCAAAACAAGTATAGATACATGACCCTATTAGAAAAAAATACACAATATATTTTTATTTTCCTAATTTTTATATATTTTAAATATTCTATTTTTTCATTAAATAAGATGTAGAATAGATGTGAATATCATTCTTTATTATTTGCATTTGTCAAAAATGTGTGATCCAGATTTCATACCATTGATTAGCTTTTTTACCTTATGTATAAAATATGTGTTAAAAATCAAGCATATTTATATTTATCTTATTTGTTGATCATATTTGCCCATACGAAGTCATTCTTTTCCATTTTCTGTTCTAATCATAAACATCTGCATTGCTATCTTGTCTTACAAAAACTAGATTTTTTTTTTTTAACTAACTTGGGAATCTAATTCAAAATATTTGACTTTCCAATTGGTTTGAATTTGGGAAATCTGTGGAGACTAAATTTTTACCTCTTTTCCTTTTCTCAGTTGTTATAGTCTTAGACTGCCTTGAAACAGTGCATCCATGAATGTGGTCCCTGGGATATGGTACATTCCTGGGAGTGTTTGTGACCTGGCCCTACTCTAGAGAAACAAGGCCAAACAAGCCTTCCAACTTGGCTTCTTTTCAAAGTATTTTTGCTGATCTTGAACTGTTTTGATTATAATAAAATCAAGTATAGAATCAATTGAATTCTAACAATGATACTTCTTTGAATATTGTAAATGATGGTTTACTATGCGAAACTTCTTATCATATCACCTTCGCTTATGTAAATATACTGCATATTGTGGTTTTAGTTAAATTTCAGTAACATTTATATTTTGCAAATCATACAGATTATGTGGAAATTCTCTATTTTTGAGTTCCCCATGTTTTATTTATTATATTTCCTTCATTCTTCTCATCCAATGTCCTGCTTTCTTATACTATATGACAATTCATAGAATAAATTTTCGAAGTATACTTTCCATATGGAGTATTTAGTTACTGATGTTGTAAAACAACCCTTAGTCTAGGATGACTATTTCTTAACTTTGAAGAACAAAATTTATATAACTGTTAGATAACTATTGGTAGATTAATATTGCTCTCCATTAAAGTGTATACTATATGTCATTAATATTAATAAATAATTTTTTAAACTTTAACATGTCTGAATCTAAGATACTACTTACGTTTAGTGACATTTTATTATTGGCCATGTTTTCTTTTTTTCTATTATTTATTTATTTATTGCAAACATACTTAGTATGGATACATAATGTGTTGGTGCCATCCTGCCCCCATTCTGCTGGGAACCAAGCTTAGTGGGGTGGCAGTTGTTTTGTATGGGGTTGTGGGTTATGTACTGTGAGAGCAACAGTCCATTATTGGGGAGAGGCAGTGCCTCTGGGCAAGATATCTCAAACTGTGATTCTTACAGTCTTTCTGCCCCCTCTTCTGAAAAATTCCCTGAGCAATGTTGGATGTGTTTTAAGTCTACTTTAGTGATAAGCTCTTAGCAGCCTTTGGATCTCGGCTTTGGTAGATGTTGAGTATCCTAGGCAGGAGAATGCTCACCAGGTGAAGGTTCTAAGTTGCCACCATTATGGAAAGCAGAACCTACACATAGATTTCTCAGTTTATTACCATAAATGTTATCAATGATATAGAGAAGTCCTGCACTAAATGAAGTGATTATGATGAGGCCAAAAAATAATAGTATACTTTATGGTCCCATATCTGCCTTAGTCCACTATCAAATGATTTTATCCAATCAAAACAGAACCAACTTCTTCCTCATATGGCACTTCCCTGCCAATTATAGGATCAGCTACAATGATTTTAGTTCATATGTTGAAAGAAAACACAATACCTCAATGTAGATGTTAAACTTTATTTAAAACATTATTTGGGAAACCATTAATAATGGTTTAACAATTGGAATTGTTATCCTTTTCCAAAGATGGTTCACTGGAAGTTTTCTACTGTAAAGATGTTGCTGTAGACAGAGTGGAGATAGGGTCAACATAGAAGTTTTTGCACAAATTTATGTCACATTATTGAATGCTCTCTGGATGGACTAGGTTGACCATCCTAGGTCAGTGACTCCTCCCCCACCTTCTCTGATAACATCACAGTCTGGTACAATTTTCTGCTTTGTTTTTCTGTGACATGACTCATCTTCGAGATGAGAACTTCTGGTTGACTCTGGAGCACCCAGATGGTTCCTCTCTGTTTAGCTCTCCTTCTTGCTACAGTCAGCCATCAGCAGCCCTTCACCTCTGTTCACTGAGTAGAACTTAATCATACCACCTACTGAGACTTGACTTTCTGTCTTACTGGGTACCTTTTCCCTAATATTATGTCCTCTCCCCGTTGGGATACTATTTGTCTGATGAGCTATGTAAGGGAGTAATCTGGGCCCACACCTTATGGGAAATGGACAAAGCACACCAAGGAAGTCAATGAGTACCTACTCAGAAAAATGGTGATTACTTACTCAGAGGTGAGGGAGTCCTATAAAATCCCATGCCCATGAATACAATGAGAGATTATAAGTCAAGCAGATACAATTTCTGATGAGTAAAGTCTCTGACCCTACAGCACAAGTGTCATAGAAGACCCTTGAAAACAGACTCCTTATATTATAATGTAGTGCCACAAGAACACAAAGACATGTTAGAACTTTCACAAGAGTAGAAGACATGGGAGTTCCAGAGAGATCAGAGAATAGACAGAACCAAAAACAGACCTGGCAAGGAGATGGGAAGACATGGGAGGGAACATGGGGTTCAAATGTGTTTGGGAGGCCAAAACCCAGAGCTGAGAGGTGATGCATGAATGCTCAGGCCCTTTAACCCTGGAGACATGAGCAGTGGTATGGAAAACTCCAAAACCCATGCTCTTACATCATGGATGCTCAACTAATAATGCCTAAAAGGGGAGTAAAGCTGATCCTAAGGGCTCAGATTCCTTCTCACTAGAGGAGAGGCACAAAAGATGAATGCCAGGTCTCTGAACTCCATCACCTGTTCTACCTGGCCAGGAAGTTCAGGGTGAAGATCAGAGCCTAGAAATGAAATCATTTTCAAAACACTAAGCTGCTATGGTGAGTGCAAATGAAATACACACTGTCATCCAATCTGAGAATGATTTTTAAGCCAGGACTAACAAGGGAACACAGGAACGTAAGAGTCTGGTACAAGACCTAAATAAACAAAGGTCAGGATCTGCTTCTTCATGGGTCCACACTCTTACGATCTTGCGTTCAAGTACAGGTCAGAGCCATGTAAGAGCTGTGTGCCAACACATTCTCTATACCACACAGGCTGATACCCCAAACCCAACACAACACTTCATGGGCACATTAACCAAAAAGAGCCACTAGTCCCAAGCAAAAACTCAGAGGTTTGGTAGTGGTAGAGGAAGGAATAGGGCTTCTGGGAAAACAGAACTTTAAAGAAGAACCAGACACAAAGCATGTACATACACACATACACCACTACCACCACCAGCACCACCACCACCACTGCTTAATAGAATGCCTTTGAAAAAGGACAAGCACATGAAATTCCACACATATTCCCGTCTTTACTAAAACTTCCTTACACCTTTAGTCTCATTAGTGAATCGTACAACCTTTACTGCCCCTAGGACCCTCTCCCATTGGATCTGACCAGAAGCCCCATTTTCACTTTTAAGCTTCTGACAGTGCTGAGATCCCATGATCCGCCATGACTAAAGACTAGAAGAAAGTCAGTAAAGCAGCTCACGGGTACTTGCTCACATCACATAAAACCACATGTGCTCATACAGATCAGCCTCAGGTTTCATAGAACTTCTACCAGCCTTCCCTGAATAATCATTTCAGATCTTTGATACCCTCACATTTCTAGAAGTATCTAAGAGTCAAAGACCTCAGGACTAAAGCACTAAGATATTTCTTCAATGAATTAGTAGTTGTAGAAGACATACCACGTCCAGTGGTGCTGGAGTCCTCCTGCAATTAGAGAAAGGAAGCACTGTGAGGATCAGGCCATTTCCTGTACTTCACATTGGTCTGACTTTCTTTTGATAACTTAGGAAACCAGACAGAGAACAGTGAATTCAGTCAATAGTCACACAGTTACAAATCTGTCCCAAAGGAAATCAATGGAAAAGACATGAGCTTTTCAGGCTCAGCATGTCTATTAAGGTAATATATGCTTTCAAATACACAATCCTTCATATAAGAAGGAAAAACATATCTATGGGAAAAAATCCTTCTACCACTCAGTTATAATGGATGTGGCAGTATGAATTGTTCTAAGGATCTAGGAATTGGTTTGTAGGAGATTCCCATTCAGCCCCACTCCATCCCACCCAGGAACTTATTTATATCTGTCCAAGAATTGTGCACAATGAACATGGTTTCTTTATAAAATACAAAAAGGTGCTTACATTTTGTGCTGGGTTCTCTGATTGATCAGCTGGAACCACTCCTAGGAGGAAACAGAGTAGCTGTTAATATGTTGATAATGACAAATCACTCAGGGAGCTTTCTCTCTGTGAACAGAGATGGAGGTGGATGGTTAGACAGTGAGGACTGAGCTGCTCCTTACCCATCCTCCTGGATAGAAGGATGGGAATGATGCGAGAAGCAATGACACAAAGCAGCATTGGCCTTGCAGTTACAAGCACTGTACACTGAACAATCAAGTGGAGCTGAATGTGCCAGCTCATGCCTATAAAATTGGGCTGGTTGACTTGTATGTGAATAGTTATTTATTTATTTATTTTTTCGAGGTAGGGTCTCACTCTAGTTCAGGCTGACCTGGAGTTCACTCTGTATTCTCAGGTTGGCCTTGAACTGTCGGTGATCCTCCTACCTCTGCCTCCTGAGTGCTGGGATTATAGGTGTGTGCCACCATGCCCAGCTTTAAATAGTTTTTAAAACCATTTGCTCTGAGGTAATTCTGAAATCTTTTAGGTACAAATAATTATTAGTAATAAACTAATAAATTTATTAATAGAACTCCTAGGAAGAATGGAAGAAATACATCTCAGTTCTTCTCCCATACACGTGTCTTCAAGGACTTCTTTTTCTACATGATGTGCCTGCCATGTTTTAGTTTAACCCTGAACTGAGGAGTGTAGGGTGGATCCAGAGAAGGTAAAATACCATAAAGCTGGTTGTTCTGGCTGCTTCCTGCATGAATATAAGCCTTGCTTATTTTGATTATAATAAAGTACCTAAGATGTAGTGTGGAAGGGAGAACTTATAGTCAAAATAAACTATTCACATACAAGTCAACCAGCCCAATTCCACTTCGTGTTGTTCCCTGATCAACTTGTAGCATCAGACCAGTGTGCAACTTAATTAGAAATTGACAATAGCAGAAGCAAAAATCTTACAAAATACTTACTGTTTGAATAACAAAGTCTAGGAAAACATTGTCTAAAGTAATCACATAATCCCCGTTCATTAGGTCCTTTAAAGAAAAAAAATAAGAATTCATTAAGTGTAGAATATAACAAAAGTAATGCTTACATAGAAATGTTGAGAACTGGATGGAATGTATTAAAGGATATAATAATTTTAAAAATTAGGCTTTGGGCTGGAGAGATGGCTCAGCAGTTAAGGCACTTGCCTACAAAGCCTAAGGACCCAGGTTCAACTCCCCAGAACCCACATAAGTCAGATGCACAAGGTAATGCATGCACACAAGGTGGCTCTTATGACTGGACTTCGATTGCAGCAGATGGAGGCCCTGGTGTGCCAATTTTTCTCTTTCATAAAATAAATACATTTTTTAAAAATCCAAGGTCTTTTAGTTGTTGTTTTGTTTTTTCGAGGAACAGTCTCACTAAATCCTATGCTGACCTGGAATTCACTCCAGAGTCTCAGGATGGCCTTTAACACATGGCAATCCTCTTACCTCTGTCTCCCAAGTTCTGGTTTTAAAATCATGTGCCACCATGCCTAGCTAAAACGTAAGTTTTTAATTAGGAAATGGTATAATGTAGACAAATAAAACCATGAGAAATGATAAAAACATCACAGACTTCTATGAAATTAGCAAATGAACATAAATGTTAAAAATGAAACCACGTCACACATCTCCCACTTCTAGATGCATGTGAAGAAGAACACACGTGTTTAACCAGCTGTTCAAGGGAACACAGGTGCACACTGTAGAGTCTGGCCAGCCTGGAAACAAGGAGGCCACAAGCATGCAGGCATGCCATCACTATTGGCCCATGGATAGGGAAAGAATAATGAAGGTATAAAGAATTTGATGCCAGGCTGGAGAGATGGCTTAGCAGTTAAGGCATTTGCCTGTGAAGCCTAAGAATGCACGTTTGAATCTTCAGCTCACACATAGCCAGTTGTACAGTGATGCAGGTATGCAGTGTCACACATGCACACAAGGGGATGCACATATCTGGAGTTCATTCACAGCCACTGAAAGACCCTCACTCACCTATCCCCCCCTCCTCTCTCTCTCTCTCTCTCTCTCTCTCTCTCTCCCTCTTTCTCACTCTGTGTCTCTCTCAAAAGTAAAAATAAAATAAAATAAAATAAAAAGAATTTGATGCCCATAATTTGAGCATACAGAATGTTAAATGTATATTGATTAGCATAACAGGGTTGCATGGACCATCGGATTTACACTGTATGACAACAGGAAAAAAAAAAAAAAGTATAGGCACAGTATATAAAAGATTTCCAGAGTTACTAAGCAAAGGGAAAAAATTAGTTACTGAAGCAAAGATGTCTGTGTGTTAAAAAAGTTTATATTTGATACTGTGATGGCAAAAAAGTCATTGTATGGTTATTTGAAAGACACAAGTATACAAGGAGCAAGAAGACGTAAATTACTGAGTCTAGATAGAATGTATCAATTTGTGTGTAACAATTGTAGCAAATTGTGGTAAAAAGCAACAAAAGACCCAAATAACAAATACTGAGGCCAGCTGTGTATCAGGGACATGAGAATTGGGGACATGGGAATGTAATATATAAGTTATTCAGTTTTTATATCAAATGCATAAACATAGGTAAAAATATTACTATATTAGTAATAATATAACTAGTTTTAGGGAGGTCTGGATTGTTCAGTAATTGGTGAAATGTGTAGAATAATGATAGATATTAGTATAACCTATATATAGATAATTATTAGCCTACCATTCAATGAGAAAGAAAATTTGCTGTTTTAAAAAATTTCAACTTAATGTTTATTTGTTTGTTTTTGTGAGCAAGGTCTCATTCTAGCTCAGGCCAACCTGGAAATTACTATAGCCCCAGATGGCCTTGAACTGACAGTGATACTCCCACACCAGTTTCCCAAGTGCTGGGTTTAAAGAAAACTTTAAAAATATATATTATTTATTTATTTATTTATTTATTTATTTATTTTTATTTCCAGATAAGGAGAAAGAGAGAGAAAGGGGGAGAAAAATAGGGAGATGGAGAGAATATGGTAATGCCAAGGCCTCTTGCCACTGCAAATGAACTCTAGATACATGTGCCACTTTATGAATCTGGCTTTACATGGGTATTGGGAAATTGAACCTAGATCTTTAAGTTTTCCAGGCAAGTACCTTAAAAACACTGAAGAATCTCTGAAGTCAAAGAAAACAATTTTTAAAAATATTATTTAAATTATTTATTTATTTATTTATTTATTTATGAGAGAGTGAAAGAGACAGAGAGAAAGTGAGAGAATGGACACACCAGGGCCTCTAGCCACTGGAAATGAACTCCAGACAAATATACCACTTTGTGCAACTAGCTTATGTTGGTAATGGGGACTCAAACCTAGGTCATTAGGCTTTGAAGGCAAGTGCCTTAACTGCTAAGCTATCTCTCCAGCCAAATCAAACTTAACTATTTAATATAATTTTAAATTGAGTCATTGGCACTCTACTGATAACATAGATTTTTATAAAAGCACTTTTCACATCTAAAACAATGCTGCTGTTGTTGTGGAGAGATGAATGAGTGGTTAAAGGTGTTTGATTGTAAAGCCTGATGGTCCAGGGTACACTTCCCCAGTACTCACATGAAGCCAGATGCACAAAGTGACAAATGTGTCTGAAGATCATTTGCTGTGGCAGGAGACCCTAACATGCCTATACTATCTCTCTCAAATAAATAAATATCTTGTTACAGATACTGCTAAAACTGCTCAGATGTTACTTAAGGGATATGGTATAATATAATCTATAGTTAGTGTTAAAAATTATTGTAAGTATTGAATTTCTACAGTACCTTGCTCATGGCTGCAATCTTTGTCTGTTTGGGGATGAATGTGACAAGGTCTCATAGATTTCCTTATTCTTGTTACTAGGAATGCATTCACAATAGAGTTATGTCATTTTAATGGTAGGAAAATAGAGGAAAATCAATATTCTGAGGTCAAACATTTGATCTCATTATATAGTTTCAAGTGTAGTCAACTCCTACAGAATGGTGTTTCTGGAAGATTATGGTGTTCACTGTCCTCTTACTATACATTAAATTCAATATACCTAAAAACTAAATTTGATGGATGGAATACATGCAGAAAGGAGCAGCGAAAAATGATGTGTGGGTTTTTGGGCCTGGTGCTCAGCATGGAAATTCCTTTTAGAGCCTCATGAGCATTGAACATAGCGAAATTCAAGAGGTCCCTCTGCTCTCAGTTCTTGTTTGTACAATGAGTATACAATTTTAACAAAGCCTCCATCTATAAATATATCTACCAAACATGTCTGTGATGAGGTTGCAACTAGTTACTGCAGTACACTGTGCAGCATACTTTATTATATTGAGAAAATTGAGTTGGTTAATAGGGAATGTCATTCTGGAACAAACACACATGTCCATAAACACTGCTGCCTCAAATAAGATGACTAGAGCAGAAGGCAGGGTTACTATTCCCTGCTCCCAGCAGACTGCTCAGATCACAGCGACATACAAAAGAAAACATTTTCCCATAATTCTTATCAAAAATGTGCCATCAGAATATTATTCCAGAATACATACAAATTCCCCTTGTTCCGGACTCCACCTGTAATGCAGAAAGAAGAAAATATTGTGAGGCTAAGATCATTCTGGATTCTCTTTACCCAGGTCTTTCATTTCTGTCATGTGAGGTAATGAGAGCAAGGAAGGGAAGGGTATTCAAGCCAAAGACTTTATCAGTCTCTTATGTGTTCCTGTCAGAAATGGTCATCTTACCGCAACGACTCCACTTTCAATCTCTTCCTGCTGGATCTTCTTGTCCTCTGGTGGAAGATCAACTAGAATGACACAAGGTAACTCTCAGCTCATGGTGTGAGGATTCAGTACCTAGGGCTCTTTTTTTTCATAAGGGCAGAGTTCTAGGAGCTTAGTCTACATGGCTAGACTTTATGGTGTAGGTGGTTAACAACCATTTTCAACTTAATATGTGGAATAAAGGAGTTGATTAAATTGACATTTGTGAATATACTGAAAAGGAGAAAAGAAATGATGGAATTTCTGTGTGCAATGTAACAAAAGAATGTAACAGAAATGTATAGAGTTGAATGAAATTATTAAAATTGTTACAAAATCTAAGGTTTTATTTAGGAAATGTTGAAATGTAGAGTAACACAAAAATGATTCCAGAATACATACCAAATTCATCTTTTTTAGTTGTTTCCTGTAATTTGGAGAGGAGAAAACATTTTGAGGTCAGATCATGCTGAGTTCTCGTTACCCAGGTCTCTGATTCCCAGCCACTTGGTATAACGAGAGCAAGAAAGGAACTAGTAGTCACGTGAAAGACTGAGTTAGTCTGTTACATGATCCTGTCATAAGACATGTGAGGCTGGACACTGTATGAAGAAAATATATTTGCACTTTTGCTGATTCAGAGCACAGATCATACTCTCTTGTTTGCTTGGTCTGCATTTGGAGTTAATCAGATGCATAGCAATATGGCACAGAAACTTCATAAGAGTCTACTCCTGTGAGAGTTAATGAATCCATTCTAAAGTAGTGGTGGTGTCTCCATGTCCCAATTGTATACACAATGCCTCATGATTTAAAGCTTTTGTCACCTCAGTACCTTAATGCTGGCTATTTGAGGTTTCCACCAAAAGAGCCCTTGGCAATACCCTTAAACTCTCTTCAAACCATAAAATTTCCCAGATTAAATGGAGAGATCATGAAATGAAAACATGTATGTTTTCCTTATATGCTATGCCTATCCACTTCAGAATGCAAAACAAACAACATTATTCTGAATAGAAGAATGTGCTCCAGAAAGAAAGTTGTGAGAACATATAATCTGCAACCTGCATGGAAATTTTACATAGCACTTGAAGGCAGAGATGCCTTAATAAATTTAATTTCTTCCTCATCCTAGGAAAACCCTTCTATGCACTTATAGTGCATATAGCCAATTTTTGTGCATATTTGGTAGCCACCAAAAATAAAGGAAATATGAAGTTAACCTTTATGTCTTAGAAACCTAAAGTCCATCTTACCTCCATGTCTCCCTCGCTGATCTCTTCTTTCTCTTCCACTGTTTTATCCTCCTGCAGATGAGCATCTAGGAGGACACAAAGTAACTGTCAGCTCATGGTGCAAGGGTGAATTACCCAGGGCTCTTTTCTTGATAAGGGCAAAGGTCTAGGGGCTTAGTCTATATAGCTAGACATTATGGTGTGGGTGATTAACAACCATGGTTTGGATTCTTGACAGGAAAACAAAGGCCAAGACAACCCTGAAGAGTAGTGAGGGACACTTTTATCAACACTAATAGGAACCTAAAGCAAGGTGAGACAACCTTTCTCTGATTAGATAAATCCTTTACAAAGTGTTATGATTAAGTGGGGTTTCTATCACTTCTTCAGACCATTGTGAAGCCCTGTTCAATGACACTTCTCTCTCCACATCTGTTAGATACCCTTTCAACCTCCACTCTTCCACATATGCAAATTCTACACTTGTCATTCAATAGTTATAAAGAAATTAATCCTTTATAACATACACATTTTACTATGAAGTGGATTGGATACTAGGCACACAAGATAATTATATACTTCTATTCATCATATTACACAATAATGCTTTAAGAGTGGAAGATACTGGCATTAGGACATCTTTATAAGAGCCAGTATATATCACTTGAGAGTTGGCACCTGGATAACACATCATGTGAAAACTGGAGGAATATTTTAAGTTCTTATTTTTCACTCTGGGAAGGACTTCAATAGTCAATATTTGAGCTGTTTTTTGTTTATTTAGCTAAAATTACTAAATTTGCTGAAATTTTAACCAATTGGTATTATTATTTTTTACCTTGGAACTGTTTCCAGGAAATGAACTTGGAATTTCCAGAGGTGGGTCACAATATCCTACCAATTGCTGTTAACTCAATTGAAACATCAGGGTTCATTTGAGCTGTGCATATTAGCACAATTATGAAAAATGTAGCAAGAGCTTCTCTTTCTTTTTAGCTTACATGACTGCCTCTATCTTGACCATCAAAAGACTTACACATACAAGATCAATCTTCGGGACATATTTAATTAATCTAAGCTTTCATTTAGGAAATGGTATAATGTAGAGGAATACTACCATGAGAAATGATAAAAACATCAGACTTCTATGAAATTAGCAAATGAACATAAATGTTAGAAATGAAACCACGTCACACATCTCCCATTTCTAGATGCATGTGAAGAAGAACACACGTGTTTAACCAGTTGTCCCTGGGAACACAAGGTGCACACTGTAGAGTCTGGCCAGCCTGGAAACAAGGAGGCCACAAGCATGCAGGCATGCCATCACTATTGGCCCATGGATAGGGAAAGAATAATGAAGGCATAAAGAATTTGATGCCAGGCTGGAGAGATGGCTTAGCAGTTAAGGCACTTGCCAGTGAAGCTTAAGAATGCATGTTTGAATCTCCAGCTCCCACATACCCAGATGCAGAGTGAGGCAAGTCTGCAATGTTTCTCAGGCACACAAGGGGACGCTCACATCTGGAGTTCATTCACAGCAACTGAAAGACCCTGTGGCTTAACTATTCTCTCTCTCTCTCTCTCTCTCTCTCTCTCTCTCTCTCTCTCAAAAGTAAAAATAAAATATAATAAAAAGAATTTCATTCCATAATTTGAGCCAACAGATTGTTAAATGTGTATTGATTAGCATAACAGGGTTGCAAAATCTGAAAACAGGAAAAAGACAAAAGAATAGACAGTGTATAAAAAGATTTCCAGAGTTGCTAAGCAAAGGGAACAAATTAGTTACTGAAGCACAGAGGATGTCTGTGTTTTTAAAAAAAAAAAAGTTTCTATTTGATACTGTGATGGCAAAAAAGTCATTGTGTGGTTATTTGAAAGACAGAACTATACAACACAAGGAGTAAAAAGATGAATATTACTGAGTCAAGATAGAAAGTATCATTTTGTGTGTAACAATTGTGGCAAATGTAAAAACCAATAAAAGTCCAAAATAACAAATATTGAGGCCAACTGTGTATCAGAGGTGTGAGAACTGGGGACATGGGAATGTAATGTATAAGTTATTCAGTTTTTATATCAAATGCATATACATAGGTAAAAATCTTCCTATATTAGTAATAATATAACTAGTTTTAGGGAGGTCTGGTTTGTTCAGCAATTGGTGAAATGTATCGAATAATTACAGATATTATTAGAATCTATAATTATATATAATTATAATTATTAGCATACCATTCAATGAGAAAGCAAATCTGCTATTTTAAAATTTTTCAACTTACTGTGTTTTTGTGAGCAAGGTCTCAGTGTAGCTCAGGAAAACCTGGAAGTTACTCAAGCCCCAGATGGCCTTGAACTGACAGTAATACTCCCATACCAGTTTCCCAAGTGCTGGGGTTAAAGAAAACTTAATTTAAAAAAATATATTATTTATTTATTTATTTCCAGATAGAAAGAAAGAGAGGAAGTGGGGAGACAAAAAGGTAGAGGGAGAGAATATGGTAGTGCCAAGGCATCCAGCCACTGCAAAAGAACTCCAGGTGCATGTGCTACTCTGTGCATCTGGCTTTACATTGGGTATTGGGAAATTGAACCTGGGTCTTTAAGTTTTCTAGGCAAGCACCTTAAACACTGAAGAATCTCTCATGTCAAAGAAAACATTTTTAAAAATTATTATTTAAGTATTATTATTTATTTATGAGACAGAGAGAGAGAGAGAGAGAGAGAGAGAGAGAGAGAGAGAAAGAGAGAGAAGAGAATGGACACACCAGGCCCTATAGCCACTGGAAATGAACTCCAAACACATGCACCACTTTGTGCAACTGGCTTACGTGGGTAATGGGGAATCAAACCTGGGTAATTATGCTTTGCAGGCAAGTGCCTTAATTGCTAAGCCATCACTCCTGCCCCATCAAAATTAACTTTTAAATATATTTTTAAATTGAGACATTGGCACTCTACTGAAAACAGAGATTTAAAAAAGCACTTTTCACATCTAATAATATACTAGTATTGTTGTGGAGAGATGAATCAGGGGTGAAAGGTGTTTGTGTGTAAAGCCTGGTGGTCCAGGGCCTACTTCCCTGTCCTCACATGAAGCCAGATGCACAAATATGTAAATGTGTATGAAGTTCATTTGCTGTGGCAGGAGACCATAACATGCCTATACTATCTCTCTCAAATAAATAAAAATATTGTTACAGATACTGCTAAAACTGTCAGAGTGTTACTTAAAGGATATGGTATAATATAATCTATAGTTAGTCTTAACAATTCAGTGTAATATTGAATTTCTACACTACCTTGCTCATGGCTGCAATGTTTGTCGGTTTCAGGATGAATGCGACGAGGTCTCATAGATTTCCTTACTCTTGTTACTAGGAATGCATTCACAATAGAGTTATGTCAGTTTAATGGCAGAAAAACTGAGGCAAATCAGTATTCTCAGGTCAAAAATTTGATCTCATTACATAGTTTCAAGTATAGTCAACTCCTACAGAATGGGGCTTCTGTAAAATTATGGTGCTCACGGTACTCTTTCTATACGTTAGATTCAATATACCTAAAAAGTAAATTTCATGGATGGAATACATGCAGAAAGGAGCAGCGAAAATGACTTGTGGGTTTGGTGCCTAGTGGTCAGCATGGAAATTCCTTTTAGAGTCTCATGAGCATTGAACACAGTGAAATTCATGAGGTCCCTCTGCTCTCAGGTCTTGCTTGTACTAGGAGACTACAATTTTCACAAAGCCTCCATCAATAGATACATCTACCACACATGACTGTGATGAGGCTGCAACTAGTTACTGGAGTACACTGTGCAGCATAATTTATTATATTGAGAAAATTGAGTTGGTTAATAGAGACTGTCTTTCTGGAAAAAAAACACACATGTACATAAACACTGCTACCTTACATAAAACAACTAGAGCAGAAGGCAGGATTGCTATTGCCAGGTCCCAGCAGACTGCTCAGATCATAGCGACACACAAGAGAAAACATTTTCCCACAATTCTTATCTAAAATGTGCCATCAGAATATTATTCCAGAATACATACGAATTCTTCTTGCTCTGGATTCCACCTGTAATGCAGAAAGAAGAAAATATTGTGAGGCCCAGATCACTCTGGATTCTCTTTACCCAGGTCTTTCATTTCCGTCATGTGATGTAATGAGAGCAAGGAAGGGAAGGGTATTCAAACCAAAGACTGTATCAGTCTCTTATGTGTTCTTGTCAGAAAAGCCCATCTTACCGCAACGAATCCACTCGCAACCTCTTCTTGCTGTATGTTATTGTCCTTTGGTGGAAGAGCAACTGGAATGACACAAAGTAACTCTCAGCTCATGGTGTGAGGATTAAGCACCTAGGGCTCATTGTTTCTTAAGGGCAGAGGTCTAGGAGCTTAGTCTACATATCTAGACTTTATGGTGTAAGTGGTTAAGAACCATGTTCTACTTATTATGTGGACCAAGGAGTTGACTCAATTGACATTTATTAATGTACTGAAAAGAAGAAAAGAAATGATAGAAGTTCTGTGTGCAATGTAACAAAAGAATGTAACAGAAATGTATAGGATTGAATGAAATTCTTAAAGTATTACAAAATCTAAGGTTTCAGTTAGGAAATGTTGAAATGTAGAGTAACACAAAAATGCTTCCAGCATACATACCAGTGTCATCTTTTATTCTTGTTTCCTGTAATGTAGAGAGGACAAAACATTTTGAGGTCCAGATCATGCTGAGTTCTCCTTACCCAGGTCTCTGATTCCCAATCACTCAGGGTAACAAGAGCAAGAAGGGAAAGGGTAGTCACATCAAAGACTGAGTTAGTCTGTTATGTGATCCTGTCACAAGTTATGTGAGGCTGGACACTGTATAAAGAAAATATATTTGCACTTTTGCTGATTCAGAGCCCAGGTCCTATTCTCTTGTTTGCTTGGCCTGCATTTAAACTTACTCAGATACATATCAATATGGCAGAGAAACTTCATAACATTCTACTCCAGTGAGAGATAATGAATCCATTCTAAAGCAGTGGTGGTGTCTCCATGTCCTAATTGTATACACCATGCCTCATGATTTAAAGCTTTTGTCACCTCAGTACCTTAATGCTGGCTATTTGAGGCTTCCACCAAAAGAGCCCATGGTGATACCCTTAAACTCTCTTCAAACCATAAAATTTCCCTGATTAAATGGAGAGATCAGGAAATGAAAACATGTATGCTTTCCTTATTTGCTATGCCTGTCCACTTCAGAATGCAAAACCAGTCAACTTTATTCCCAATAGAAGCATGTGCTCCAGAAAGAAAGTTGTGAGAACATATAGTCTGCAACCTGCATGGAAATTTTGCATGGCACTTGAAGGCAGAGATGTGTTGAGAAATTAAATTCCTTCCTCATCCTAGGAAAACCCTTATATGCACTAGAGGACATATAGTTAATTTTTTGTGCATATGTGATAGCCACCAATAACAAAGGAAATATGAAATTAACCTTTCTGTCTTATAAACTGAAAGTCCATCTTACCTCCATGTTTTCCTCTTTGACCTCTTTTTTCTCTTCCATTGTTTTCTCCTCCTGCAGATGAGCAACTAGGAGGACACAAAGTAACTGTCAGCTCATAGTGCAAGGGTTAATTACCCAGGGCTCTTTTCTTGATAAGGGCAGAGGTCTAGGGGCTTAGTTTATATAGCTAGACCTGATGGTGTAGGTGATTAACAACCATAGTTGAGATTCTTGGCTGGAAAACAAAGGCCAAGACAATCCTGAAGAGTAATGAGGAATACTTTTTTCAACACTAATAGGAACCTAAACAAATGTGACACAACCTTTCTCTGCTTAGATAAATCCTTTCCAAAGTGTTATGATTAAGTGGGGGTTCTATCACTTCTTCAGACCTTTGTGAAGCCCTGCAAATGACAGTACTTTCTCCACATCTGTTAGATTCCCTTTCAACCTCCACTCTTCCACATATGCAAATTCTACACTTGTCATTCAACAGGTATATAGAAATTAATCTTGGATAATGTACACATTTTACTATGAAGTGGATTGGATACTAGGCACACAACATAATTATATACTTCCATTCATCGTATTACACAATAATGCTTTAAGAGTGGAAGATACTGGCATTGGTACATCTTTGTAAGAGCCAGTGTATATCACTTGAGATTTCACACCAAGATCATACATCATGTGAAAACTGGAGGAATATTTTAACTTCTTAGTTTTCACTCTGAGAAGGGCTTTAATAGGCAATATTGGAGCTGTTTTTTGTTTACTTAGCTAAAATTACTAAATTTGCTGAAATTTTAACCAATTGGTATTATTGTTTTTTTACCTTGGGACAGTATCCATGAAATGAACTCAGAATTTTCACAGGTAGGTTGCAATATCCTAATAATTGCTGTGAACTCAATTGAAACATCAGGGTTCATTTGAGCTGTTCACCTTAGCACAATTATGAAGAATGCGGCAACAGCTTCTCTTTCTTTTTAGCTTACATGACTGCCTCTCTCTTGAGTCTTCAGATTTATAAGACCTCATCAGTCTACATTACCAATGACTGAGGAAAGCAGAAGGAGAGAATGGCTCACACATTCCTACCTACATCAAAAGACTTCCACATATGTGGTAGTTTGAATATATGTCCCCCAATATATTCAGTGTTTTACTAGTTATAGTTTGCATCTGCAATCACCTTACTAGAGGCAAGGTCACTGGGGGCCGGTCTTAAGGTGTGGTGAATTATTGTAAAGATATGCAAATGTGACTAAGGAGTTCTTGTGCTGTGTGACCTTTTGGCTGTAAATTTGCTCTGTGTGCTGTGGTGGCTGGTTGGCTTTTTCTCTCTGCTTGGCCCTGTGAAGAAAGGCCAACTACTGCCATTATGGAACTTCCCTGGATCTGTAATGATAAAAATATCCCTTCCTCCATAACTTCCTGGTCTGAAATCTCAGCAAATGAAACATAAATGTTAGAAATGAAACTAAGGTTTCACAGGAAATCTCAACCATTGATAAAAAAACATCAGAGACTTCTATGAAATTAGCAAATGAACATAAATGTTAGAAATGAAACCAGGTCACACATCTCCCACTTCTAGATGCATGTGAAGAAGAACACATGTGTTTAACCAGCTCATCCTGGGAGCACAAGGTGCACATTGGAGAGCCTGGCCAGCCTGCAAACAAGGACGCCACAAGCATGCAGGAACACCATCACTACTGGCCCATGGATAGGGAAAGAATAATGAAGGTATAAAGAATTTGATGCCAGGTTGGAGAGGGCTTAACAGTTAAGGCACTTGCCAGCAAAGCTTAAGAATGCATGTTTAAATCTCTAGCTCACACATAGCCAGATGCACAGTGACACAAGTGTGCAATGTCTATCATGCACACAAGGGGACAGTCACATCTGCAGTTCATTCACAGTGACTGAAAGACCCTGGCTCACCTATTTTCTCTCTCTGTCTCTCCCTCTTTCTCACTCTCTGTCTCTCTCAAAAGTAAAAATAAAATATAATAAAAAGAATTTCATGCCCATAATTTGAGCCAACAGATTGTTAAATGTGTATTGATTAGCATAACAGGGTTGCATGGACCATCTGAATTACACTGTATGACAACAGGAAAAAGACAAAAGGATAGACAGTGTATATAAAAGATTTCCAGAGTTACTAAGCAAAGGGAAAAATTACTTACTGAAGCACAGAGGATGTCTGTGTTTAAAAAAAAAGTTTCTATTTGATACTGTGATGGCAAAGGAAGTTATTGTATGGTTATTTGAAAGACAACACAAGGAGCAAGAAGATGTAAATTACTGAGTCAAGATAGAAAGTATCAATTTGTGTGTAACAATTGTTGCAAATGTAAATAAGCAGTAAAAGACCCAAGTAACAAATAGTGAGGCCAACTTTGTATCAGGGGCGTGAGATTTGGGGACATGGGAAAGTAATATATAAGTTATTCAGTTTTTGTATCAAATGCATACACATAGATAAAAATCCTACTATCTTACTAATAATATAACTAGTTTTAGGGAGGTCTGGTTTGTTCATCAATTGGTGAAATGTGTAGAATAATGATAGATATTAGACATTAGCTTACCATGAAATGAGAAAGAAAATCTGCTGCTTTAAAAAATTTCAACTTACTGGTTTTTTGTGAGCAAGGTATCATTCTAGCTCAGGCAAACCTGGAAGTTAATGAAGCCCCAGATGGCCTTGAACTGACAGTGATATCCCACACCAGTTTCCCAAGTGCTGGGGTTAAAGAAAACTTAATTTTAAAAAGTATATTATTTATTTATTTATTTATTTATTTATTTATTTATTTATTTATTTATTTCAGATACAACAAATGAGAGGAGGTGGGGAGACAAAATGTGAGAGGGAGAGAATATCGTAGTGCTAAAGCTTCCAGCCACTGCAAATGAACTCCAGATGCATGTGCCACTTTGTGCATCTGGCTTTACATTGGGTATTGGGAAATTGAACCTGGGTCTTTAAGTTTTCTAGGGCAAGCACCTTAAAACCTGAAGATCTCTTATGTCAAAGAAAACAATTTTTAAAAATATTATTTAAATATTATTATTTATTTATGAGAGAGAGAGAGAGAGAGAGAGAGAGAGAGAGAATGAGCAAACGAAGCCCTCTAGACACTGGAAATGAACTCCACACACATGCACCACTTTGTGCAACTGGCTTACATTGGTAATGGGCAATCAAAGGTGGCTCATTAGGCTTTGCAGGCAAGTTCCTTAACTCCTAAGCTATCTCTCCAGCCAAATCAAACTTAACTATTAAATATAATTTTTATTTGAGTCATTGGCATTCTACTGATAACATATATTTTTTTAGAAAGCACTTTTCACATCTAAAAAAATACTAGTATTGTTGTGGAGAGATGAATCAGTGGTTAAAGGTGTTTGCTTGTAAAGCCTAATGGTCCAGGGTACACTTCCCCAGTACTCACATAAAGCCAGATGCACGAGTTGGCAAATGTGGCTGAAGTTCATTTGCTGTGGCAGGAGACCTTAACATGCCTATACCATCTCTCTCAAATAAATAAAAATAATGTTCGATCTACTGCTAAAACTGTTCAGAGTTTTACTTAAGGAAATGGTTAATATAATCTGTAGTTAGTCTTAACAATTCAGTGTAAGTATTAAATGTCTACAGTACCTTGCTCATGACTGCAATGTTTGTCCGTTGCAGGATGAATGTGACAAAGTCTCATAGATTTCCTTACTCTTGTTACTAGGAATGCATTCACAATAGAGTTATGTCAGTTTAATGGCAGAAAAACTGAGGCAAATCAGTATTCTCAGGTCAAACATTTGATCTCATTACATAGTTTCAAGTAAAGCCAACTCCTACAGAATGGGGCTTCTAGAAGATTATGGTGTTCACTGTACTCTTACTATACATTAAATTCAATATACCTAAAAACTAAATTTCATGGATGGAATACATGCAGAAGGGAGCAGCGAAAATGATGTGTGTGTTTGGTGCATGGTGAACAGCATGGAAATTCCTTTTAGAGCCTCGTGAGCATTGAACACGGTAAAATTCATGAGGTCTCTCTGCTCTCAGTTCTTGCTTGTACTATGAGACTACAATTTTAACAAAACCTCCATCCATAAATATATATACCAAACATGTCTGTGATGAGGTTGCAACTAGTTATTGGAGTACACTGTGCAGCATATTTTATTATATTGAGAAAATTGAGTTGGTTAATAGGGACTGTCTTTCTGGAAAAAAACCCACATAGACATAAACACTGCTGCCTCAAATAAGACAACTAGAGCAAAAGGCAGGGCTGTTATTCCCAGCTCCCAGAAGACTGCTCAGATCACAGCGACACACAAGAGAAAACATTTTCCCACACTTCTTATCTATAATGTGCCATAAGAATATTATTCCAGAATACATACGAATGCTGCTTGCTCCGGATTCCACCTGTAATGGAGAAAGAAGAAAATATTGTGAGGCCCAGATCATTCTGGATTCTCTTTACCCAGGTCTTTCATTTCCATCATGTGATGTAATGAGAGCAAGGCAGGGAAGGGTATTCAACCCAAAGACTGTATCAGTCTCATATGATCTTGTCAGAAAAGCCCATCTTACCTCAAAAATTCCACTCGCAACCTCTTCTTGCTGTATGTTATTGTCCTCTGGTGGAAGAGCAACTAGAATGACACAAAGTAACTCTCAGCTCATGGTGTGAGGATTAAGCACCTAGGGCTCATTGTTTCTTAAGGGCAGAGGTCTAGGAGATTAGTCTACATTTCCAGACTTTATGGTGTAAGTGGTTAACAACCATGTTCTACTTATTATGTGGACCAAGGAGTTGACTCAATTGACATTTATTAATGTACTGAAAAGAAGAAAAGAAATGATAGAAGTTCTGTGTGCAATGTAACAAAAGAATGTAACAGAAATGTATAGGATTGAATGAAATTCTTAAAGTATTACAAAATCTAAGGTTTCAGTTAGGAAATGTTGAAATGTAGAATAACACAAAAATGATTCCAGCATACATACCAATGTTGTCTTTTTTGGGGGTTTCCTGTAATATAGAGAGGAGAAAACATTTTGAGTCCCAGATCATGCTGAGTTCTCCTTACCCAGGTCTCTGATTCCCAATCACTCAGGGTAACAAGAGCAAGAAGGGAAAGGGTAGTCACGTTAAAGACTGAGTTAGTCTGTTACATGATCCTGTCACAAGATATGTGAGGCTGGACACTGTATAAAGAAAATATATTTGCACTTTTGCTGATTCAGAGCCCAGATCCTACTCTCTTGTTTGCTTAGCCTGCATTTAAAGTTACTCAGATACATAGCAATATGGCAGAGAAACTTCCTAACAGTCTACTCCTGTGAGAGTTAAGGAATCCATTCTAAAGCAGTGGTGGTGTCTCCATGTCCTAATTGTATACACCATGCCTCATGATTTAAAGCTTTTGTCACCTCAGTACCTTAATGCTGGCTATTTGAGGCTTCCACCCAAAGAGCCCTTGGTGACAACCTTAAACTCTCTTCAAACCATAAAATTTCCCTGATTAAATGGAGGGATCACAAAATAAAAATATGTATGCTTTCCTTATTTGCTATGCCTGTCCACTTCAGAATGCAAAACCAGACAACTTTATTCCCAATAGAAGCATGTGCTCCAGAAAGAAAGTTGTGAGAACATATAGTCTGCAACCTGCATGGAAATTTTGTATAGCACTTGAGGCAGATATGTGTTGATAAATTTAATTTCTTCCTTGTTCTGGGAAAACACTCTAATACTTATAGTGCATATATTTAATTTTTTTGTGCATATGTGATAGCCACCAAAAATAAAGGAATTATAAATTAACCTTTTTGTCTTAGAAACTGAAAGTCCATCTTACCTCCATGTTTCGTTCTTTGACCTCTTTTTCCTCTTCCACTGTTTGCTCCTCCTGCAGATGAGCAACTAGGAGGACACAAAGTAACTGTCAGTTCATAGTGCAAGGGTTAATTACCCAGGGCTCTTTTCTTTCTTTCTTTCTTTCTTTCTTTCTTTCTTTCTTTCTTTCTTTCTTTCTTTCTTTCTTTCTTTCTTTCTTTCTTTTGGTTTTGCGAGGTAGGGTCTCACTCTGTCACTCTGGTCTAGGCTGATCTGGAATTAACTATGTAGTCTCAGGGTGGCCTCGAACTCTTGGCAATCCTCCTACCTCTGCCTCCCAAGTCCTGCGATTAAAGGCGTGCACCACCATGCCCAGCTCCAGGGCTCTTTTTTGATAAGGGCAAAGGTCTAGGGGCTTAGTCTATATAGCTACTTTATGGTCCAGGTGATTAATAACCATGGATGGGATTCTTGGCAGGAATACTTCTTTCAACACTAAGAGGAACCTAAAGCAATGTGAGACCACCTTTCTCTGCTTAGAAAAATCCTTTCCAAGCCAGGTGTGGTGGCGCACGCCTTTAATTCCAGCACTGGGGAGGAGGAGGTGGGAGGATCGCCATGAATGAAAGGCCACCCCTGAGACTACAGAGTGAATTCCAGGTCAACCTGGGCCAAAGTCAGACCCTACCTCGCAAAACAAAACAAAACAAAACAAAAAAAAAAAAAAAAAAACCATAAAAACAAAAACAAATCCTTTCCAAAGTATGATTAAGTGGGGGGTTCTATCACTTCTTCAGACCATTGTGAAACCCTGCAAAATGACACTACTTTCTCCACATCTGTTGGATAGCCTTTCAACCTCCATTCTTCCACATGTGCAAATTCTACACTTGTCTTTCAATAGATATATTTAAATTAATCCTTGATAACATACACATTTTACTATGAAGAGGATTGGATACTAGGCACACAAGGTAATTATATACTTCCATTCATCATGTTACAAAATAATGCTTTAAGGGCATTGGTACATCTTTATAAGAGTAGGTATATATCACTTGAGAGTTGACACCAAGATAATACATCATGTGACAAATGAAGGAATATTTTAAGTTCTTATTTTTCACTCTGGGAAGGGCTTTAATAGGCAATATTTGATCTGGTTTTTTGTTTGTTTGTTTGTTTGTTTACTTATCTAAAATTACTAAATTTGGTGAAATTTTTAAGTCAGACTCAGGGACCTCAGGACTGAAATGGCACATTATTTTTAAAATAAATGAGTGATTTAGGAGCACATACCACTCTCCATTTTTGTTGGCGTGTCCTGAAATTATAGAAATGAAAAAGTGATAGGTCATGCTATATCCTACAAATTACCTTCATCTCGCATCTGTTGATAACTTAGTAAATCAGACAGTGATACAGTGTTTCAGCAACAATACTGTCACTAATGACATCCATAGAAAAGTAAGCTGTGCAAGCATAGTGTACTTCTTAAGGTCATTTACACATTCAGGTAAAGAATCCATAGTATAAGAAGGAAAATTATTTCCAAGAGAATTCCTAATCCCATGCAATTATACAGGATGGGTGACATTAAGTACTGTAGGGAGCCAGCAATCAGTTGGTAGGAGATTCCTACTCAATTGCACTCTATAAAGGAACTTTCATCTGTCCAATAATGGTGCACCCTGACTAAACATAGAGTCACCCTTTATATAAGACACAGAAAAGTGCTCTTACAGAACTAGCTGTTTCTTCTTCTTCTGGTATGGTGTACAATATACCTAGGAGGAAACAGAGGTAATTGTGAGTATGTTGGTAACTTGTGACTATAGCATGTTCTAATCCTGCTGCAGCTGCTACATTATGTCAAATTTAGAGGATGTTTCTGTTGATTCTAGGTCAATCTGAATGGTGAAATACTCCATTCTAGAAAATGACTTTTATTGCATATATTGCTAGTATTGTAATTTGATAAACAATTTTGAAATTGCAAATATTAAAGTATGACAATATAATAATAGTCTACCATTTCCAAGTTCACTTTGCCCTTGTATAATTTGGGGTGCACACCAGTTTCTTTCTCTGTGACCAGGATCATCTGTAGTTTTTATGTCACTCTCTGTGAATGTGTTACCTTTGGGATCTGGCTTGAATCTAGAGGTCAGGGTCACAGAGTCTGTTTACCCACCTTATTAGTGTTAAGAGATTTGTTTCAGAACATTCATCACAGGAAATAAAATTATTTACATTCATATTATGCTGTTAGAGAGGAATACACATTCAAAATGTTCTATACTAGGTCTCATACCCACTGGCTTAACCTGCCAAGACAACCACCCACAGTAGGGCAGCAGGACATGTGACTGGACTGGCATTTTGCCACCAAAATGGCACTTCTCCAACAGTGCTGTTTCATCTCCCATTAGACAGTGGCAGCGCATGGATGTGTATATCCCACAGGTCCAATGGCCCCACTGATTGGGTTGGACCTACAATTCCTTATATGCCTTGTACATACTTCCCCTGCACGAATCCCTAGAACTGTTGGGGGTGAATGCCTGAGCATAACCAAGGTGGTGACTATGGCGATGATCCTCACCTCCTCCACCACTGGCCCCACTTACTTTAGATCAATCCAAATTTAAGGCCAGCTGTGTCCTTCCTGAGCTCTGGCACTCTTTTACCAACTAACCCCTTTTCCTCATTTTGTTTGAAAAAGTTTGTCTAGTGGCACATGCGTCTCTGGATTCTGGAAACAATTCTCTAGGATCTGTGAAAGACTTACCCTCTGGACCTTTGATTGTATGCCCCCCATAGAGTCAGGTGATTTATAGAATTTGAGTTTGTAGCTTCCAACCATAGCTGGGAGACTCCTGCTATAGGACAGAACTGAATTGCAACCCAAAGGGATGCAGAGAGGTTGGAGGTCTGGCAGGGCCCCTGTTTGCTGCTTTTTAAGTAATTGCTGGCTGGTGGCTGTTTTTCTCTCTGCTTGGATCTATGAAAGAGAGCCAGGTTCTTGTAATATTGATGGAACATTCCATGTATCTGTAAGCCTGAAATGAATTTTCATTCCTCCAGTAAACTGTTTCTTGTTGGAATGTTTATCCCAGCACCCTGTAGGAGTCTACAACATGTACCTAGATGGTTAATCAGTGACGTTTGGTCTTCTGGTTAAGATGGCAGAATAGGATTGGAATGAATGAATGAATGAATTTAGTTTGTTTGTTTATTTATGTAGAGAGAGGGGAAGAGGAGAAGCAAAGAAAGGGGCTTTTGGAGAGACTGGGTATACCAGGACCCTGTCATCCCAAATGATCACTTTGGAGGATGGATATATGACATTCTAACACTAGGAAACAGTTTGCAGTAAAGCACATGTTAAGAGGCATCTAATTCAAAATTTCAGGATATACGCTCGCTCACTTGCGCATAGACTATGAGCCAGGCATAATCAAAAGGAACCCATTAATTGCTGAGAGACTTCAGGAAATATGAAAACATAAGGACTCCTAAAAATTGTTCCTCCTCAAAACATTGAAGGTAATCAGTGTGCCCTTTAAACCAGGACAAATGAGGGAGGAGGGAAGAGGAATTTCCTGTACATAGTCTGGGAGAATCAGAGCATGAGGACCTGCTTCTCCAAGGACCCACACTCTGAAATGTCCTCTCCAGAGTCATGTCACAGCCATGTGAGGGTGTGCCCCACAACCTTTCCCCTATGACAGGTGGGTGGATGTGCATGATCAACACATTGCTTCATGTTCACAACTCCCAAGGAGAGGTACTAATCACAACTAAGGCTCAGAGTTGGCCAGGGGCAGAAGCAGGAAACAGTAGATTTTCTGGGAGAGATTACTTTACATGACAGAGAGAAGCAAAGCAACACAGATGCTCACACAGCAAGCTGACCACAGTGGCTTTGAGGAAGAAAAAGCACAGTCACTGTCACACAGACTTCTCTAGCTCCCTTTTTCTCTCAAAGAAACAAATGAATTTTTTAAAGAGAAAGCTTTGAATGGCTGCTAGGCTCAAGGAACAGAGACTAAACATAATCTATGAGCCAAGTATACTTAAAAGTTTAAGGGATTTGGGCAGAGCTATTAGTGAACATAAAATCAATGTTTGCTCCAAATTCTCCCCCTCCACAACTCATTTCACATACTTCAATGTGACATTGGAATCAAGACTGAAGAAGGAAAATGTGAATTGGCTGCTAACAGGTCCTAAAGGAATAGAGGGCAAGAATCTCCTCCATGAACCTACACTCTAAAACCATATCTCCTGGGTCATGTTACTGTCATGAGAGGATTTTGCCCCACTACTCTACATCACATGTTGATGCTCACCTTCAAAAAATGCTTTATATAGGAATTCCTAAGAAGAGCTACTAATCACAACTAAGATCTTAGAGTTGGGAAGTGGCAGAACCAGGATCACTTTACATTACAGCCAGAAGCAAACCCAACAAGATGCTGAGACAGTGCAACTTACTATTGTGCCTTTAGAAAGGAAAAACACAGGCACTGACACACACACTTTCCCTTTTCCTTACAGGTACCTTATGTCATGCCGTCAGCTTCCTACAAAAAGTACAAACTCGATTCTCAAAGGTCCCCTCCCATAGGATCTTAGAAAGAATACTGTCACTTACCAGTATCTGGTGGCTCGTCACTTGAAACATACGCTAGGTCCAATTCATCTGCATTTTCACTAACTGGAAGGAAGTCAAAAGGGAAAGATTCTCAACCATTTCTGCCAAAAGCAGAGGAACACACATCGGCTCATACAAGATCAAACAAAGCTTTCCACAGAATGGCTATACTGCCTTCATAACATATTTCATGTCATGGACATCCCTATCATTCTTTCTAATAGGAACTCAGAGATCTGATGACTGAAATGGTAAGATATGTCCTAAATAAATGAGTGATTTCAGAATACATACCCGTCTCTGATAGTGTCAAGGAGTCCTGTAATTGCAGAAATGGAAACACTGTATCAGGCAATATCCTATACTTTCCATGCATCTAGACTTTTCTCAATGACTTAGCAAACCAACCATAAAGAGATAGAGTGTGTTCCGTCAATGGTCAGGCATATAAAAAATGTTACTAAGAACACCAATTAAAAACACAAGCAAGTCGGGCGTGGTGGTGCACGCCTTTAATCCCAGCACTCGGGAGCCAGAGGTAGCAGGATCAACATGAGTTCGAGGCCACCCTGAGACAACATAGTTAATTACAGGTCAGCCAGGACCAGAGTGAAACCCTACCTCGAAAAACCAAAAAATAAATAAATAAAAAAAAATAACACAAGCAATTTATAGCATAGTCTACTTCTTAAGACCATCTACACTTTGAAGTACACAAAATGAAGTACAAGACAGAAAATTATATTCAAGAGAAATCTTTGTTACATTCAATTGTAATGTATGTGGTGACATTAATGGTAATATGGAGCTAGAATACACTCTAAACTGCACTCCACACAGGAAGTTATGTCTGGCCAATAATTGTACAGACAATTCAAACAAAATTTACAATTCCAAATGCCAGGAAAAGGTACTCTTACATCAAAACTTTGGCTTTCCACTGGTTCAGGATTTATGACACCTACAAGGAAAAGGAGTAGCTGTCAGTATATTGATCACTGGTGATAAAATCACTTCAGTAGCATTCTTTGTGAGGATATAAATGCACAGAATTGGAAGTAGAAGGAAACGGAGCACCTGTCAGTAGATGACCTCCCTCAAAACAATGCTTTATGGTACAGTTTCTAAGAGCTACTAATCGCAACCAGGGTCTCAGTTGGGCATTGTAGAAGCAGGAAGGAGTAGTTCCTCTGTGAAGGATCATGCTACATTATAGCCAGAAGCAAAGCCAACCAGATGCTCAGGCAGCACAAACGTACAATTGTACATTTAGGAAGGAAAAGCACAGGTAGCAATACCCATATTCCCTTTTCCTTACAGATACTTTTCCCCCTGCCTTCAGTCTCCTAACAGAAAGTATAAACTGGCTCCTTATAAGCCCCCTCTTGTTGTGTCTTACAAGGAACACTGACACTTACCAACATCCTCGGCCTCCTCACTTGAAATGCTTTCTAGCTCCAAGTTATCTGTATAATGGCCAGCTGGAAGAAATTCAAATGTTAGAGAAGCTCTCCCAATGCTGCCCACAGAAGCTAAAGGCACATTTGTTTATCAGAGATCAACCACCACTTCCTTCATAACATATTTCATTTCATAACCGCCTCCATCTATCTTTTGGTAGGAAGTCAGACTCAGGGATCTCAGGACTGAATTGATACAATATTTTCTAAATAAATAAGTGATTTAGGAACACATACCACTCTCTGTTTTTGTTGGTGTGTCCTGAAATTATAGATATGAAAAAGTGTTAGATCAGGCTATAACACACATTACATCCATTTGGCTTCTGTTGATATCTTAGTCAATCAGACAATTATACAGTGGTTTCAGTCAATTGTCACACAGCAACAATACTGTCACTAATGACATCAGTGGAAAATTAAGAGCTTTCCAAGCATAGTGTACTTCTTAAGGTCATTTACACATTCAAATTATCAATCCCTAGTATAAAAGGAAAATTATTTCCAAGACTTATCCTAATCCCATGAAATTATACAGGATGGGGTGACATTAAGTATCTTAGGGAGCCAGCAATCAGTTGGTAGAAGATTCCTACTCAATTGCACTCTATACAAGAAACATAACTGCCCAATAATGGTGAACACTGAGCAAACAGAGAGTTCCCCATGTATATAAGATTCAGAAAGGTTCTCTTACACAACAAGTTGATTCTTTTTCTGTTACAGGGAACATTAAACCTAGGAGGATACAGAAGTAACTGTCAGGGTATTGGTAACTGATTAATATAGCATGATCTAATGCTACTGCTGTTACGTCATGTAATTTTTAGAGCATGTTTAAGTTGATTCTTTGTCAATTTCAATGATTAAATTATACATTTTAGCAAATGACATATATTCCATTTATTGCTAGTTTTTTTCAATTTAATAAAGTCCTATGAATATGTAAATATTAAGGTATGGCAATATAATAATAGTCTACCATTTCCAATGTCACTTTGTCCTAGTATAATGTTGGGTGCACACATGTTTGTTTCCCTGTGATCAGGACCATCTGTGGTTTTTGGGTCACACTCTCTGAATGTCATACTTTTGAGGTCTGACTTGAATCACAGAGGTTAGTGTCACAGAGCCTGTTTACCCACCCTATTAGAGCTGTGAAACCTGTTTTAGAACATTCATCACAGGAAATAAAATTGCTAGTTATATTCACATTATGTTGTCACAATGGGAGAAACATTCAAAAGGGATATTAATAGGTATAGGATCACAATTGACTGGTGAAAAACTAGATATAATAATATTTAAATGCTGAGCACAGTAGTGTATGTCTTTAATCCCAGCACTTGGCAGGCAAAGTTAAGAGGATTGCTGTCCATTTGAGGCCAGATTTGGACTACAGTGTGAGTTCCAGGTGGGCCTGTGATAGATTGAGATGCTAACTACTTCAAAAAAATAAAACACAATAAACAACAAGAGGGCTGGGGAGATGGCTCTCTGGTTAAGGCACTTGCTCATAAAACCTAAGGTCCCATGTTTGATTCCCGAGTACCCACATAAAGCCAGATGCACGAGGTGGTACATGCATCTCAAGTTCATTTTCAGTGACTAGAGACCTTGTTGCACTCATTCTCTTATCTGCCTCTTTCTTTCTTTCCTTCCCATTTTCTCTAAAATAAATAAATTAATAAATATTTTAAAGAGTATTTGATAAATAGTATTTTATTATTTTGTTTCTAGGCACTGACACAAAATCATTTGTAACTGTTCACATTTTTTTTTTGTTGCATATGTTCATTCTTTTTACTTATCCACTGTCATTATAAGCATCTCCAGTTCATTTATATTGTTCCCAGCAAAGGTGTCACAGAGGCAATAACTTTTTAATAAAATGGCAGGCAGATGAGGAGACAGGTAAACAGGATTACCTGATACACCTTTGGTGGTATTGATGTTTTCCCTGTCTGGGTGTTCATCATTGTACTCCTGGAAGAAAATTAATAGAGACAGTGCTCACCCATTCCCAGCTACACTAGGGAAGCCACACCATCTCACACTACATCAGCCCAATTTTCCCCTGATAACACACTACGTTTGAACCTTGGACAGAGGAATATGGGCATTTCTTTCTACTTTGAATACACTGTCTTCCTTTGTGGAAGCTACCTAGATGTTCGCCAATGGCCACATTCAGCATAGTTTGAATGCCAGAGCTCTTAACCATGGAACACATGAGAATGCAATACCATTATGGCCACTAGGTGGACAAGAAACTTCTAGTTCCAATTAGTTTTTCCTATAAGGTTTTAAGAGGCAAAATTTTGGACATTTGTTTGCTCTAGGACATCAGGTTATATTTAGACATTTATGTTAATGACTTCATGAAAGTCTTTGGAAATACTTTCTTATAACTTATGTCATGTATGTGACAGCCAAAGTAACTCTCTGTGAATGGGTAGGATCTATGAACTAGAAACTGGGGTACTCCAGGATTACATTGAGCATTTTAGTCACTGCCCCAGGGCTATTGTCTCCATATAAAATAATACTATTCAGAATCTCAGAGAAGACAATCATGCACACTTCTGGATTCATGTTTTCCCTTGTCCATATACAATGTTGAGAGCTAAGATTACTCACTTTGGTCCCAATGCATGATTGATATAAAAAAATTTTAAGCTGGGTGTGGTGGCACATGCTTTTAATCCTACAACCTGGTTGGGGGGGGGCAGAGGTGGAGGATCTCCAAGTGTTCAAGGCCACACTGAGACTACATAGTGAATTCCAGCATGGCCTGAGCTAGAGTGAGACCCTACCTTGAAAAACAAAACAAAACAAAACAAAATAAAAAATAAGCATGAAACAAAATATCAAGATAATGAACTCCTGCCAAAAACTGAAACCATCAGAAATGGCCCCCAATGAGACTGTTTTAGATGAAATGACTGATAAAAATTTCAAATAAAGTGATTATAACTACACTCAAAGAAATCTAAGAAGAAAACTAATTCATAAAGGAATACATAGGAAAGCAATTTAATAAAATGAGGAAGTCAATATAGATATGAGGAAGGAAATGGAAATAATGAAAAAATTACCAGTCAGAAATTTTAGAAATGAAAAACAGAGTAAATTAAACAGAAAGCTCTATAGAAAGTCTCACTAGTAGAATGGATCAAGAAGAGGGGAGAATATCCAAGCTAGAAGACCTGGTGGCAGATCTACTACAGTACAACAAATAGAAGGCAAATGAATAGGGAGACCTGAATGGGAATTTCCAGACATTTATGAAACTCTGAAGAAATCAAACATAAGCATTCAGGACATAGTAAAAGAGAATAATTTCACTCCAAAGGCCTAGCAGGTATTTTCAAGTACATCATAGAAGAAAACTTCCACCAAATAGGGAAAGTGATACCAATGCAGATAAAGGAATCCTTTAGAGTGTCAAACAGACATAATTAGGAAAAAAAAAAAAAATTGTCATATTATAACTAAAATACAAAACACACAAACCAAAGAAAATATGCTGAAAGCAGTTAGAGATAAAAATTAAGTCACATACAAAGGCAAGGCAATCAGGATAACAGCAGATTACTCAACACAAACTTTAAAAGCCAGAAGGGCATGCAATGATATATTCCATGTTCTGAAAGAAAACAACTGTCAATGAAGATTAACATATCCTGCAAAGCTATCCATCCAAATACAGAAATAAGGATATCCCATAACATAAACAAGCTAAAAGAATATATGAACACTACATCAGCTCTACCAAAACTACCTGAAGGAATCTTCCTTGCAAAGGAAAAAGAACACACACATAAGGAAATGGCTGGGGGAAAAACATACTCAAATAATAGTTAATACAAGAGAGTAAAGGAAAAAAAAAAAAAACAGAAGAACTACACAAAAGAAATTCAAGAATAAATACACATCTTTTAATAATAACTATTAATATCAAAAGCCTCAAAGTCTCAACCAAAACACACCAGTTTGCAGACTGGGTTAAAATGAAGGATCCTTCTTTTCTTGCATCTCAGAAACCCACCTTTGTATAAAAGACAGACACTATCTTAGGGTGAAAGGATGGAACATGGTATTTCAAGCAAATAGGCCTACAAAACAAGCAGGTGTCACTATCCTAATATCTGATAGGGTAGACTTCAAAGTAACCATAATTAAGAAAATAAATAAGGTCAATTTATACAGATTAAATTAACATCGCTATAGGAGGACATTATATTCGCAAAAATATGTGCACCTAATATGGAGGCTTTCAATTTTCAATCAAACAAACACTATTAGAATTCAGGACACAGATAACACCAAATACAGTTGTAGTGGGAGGCTTCAACACACCACTCTCATCAATTGACAGGTCATCCCAGTCAAAAAAAAAAAAAAAAAAAAAAAAAAAAATCTGGATTAAATGTGGTAATAGAACAAAAGGACATAACAGATATCTACAGAACATTTCACCAAAATATGGTAGAATACACATTCTCTTCAGCAGCACATGGAACATTCCCTAAAATAGAACATATATTAGGACACAAAGCAAACCTTAACAAATACAGAAAAACTGAAATAATTCCTTGCACTATATCTGACCACAATGCCATTAAACTAAAAATCAACAGCAAGAAAAGCTACACAAATCATGTCAAATAAACAGTACTACTAAATGACAAATGGGTCAATAAAGAAATCCAAAAATTCATAGAATCAAATGAAAATGATAACACAACATACTAAAAACTTTGGTACACAATGAAGGTAGTCCTAAGAGGCAAATTTATAGCTATAAGTGACTATATTAAGAAATTAGAAATGTTGCAAGTAAATAACTCAATGCTGCATCTTACAGTCTTGGAAAAAGAACAAAAAAAAGGAAACCAAAAATTAATAGGTGGGAAAAAATGATAAAGACTAATGAACTAGAAACAAATATACAAAAAAATCAATAAAACAAAAGAGTTGGTTGTTTGAAAGTATAAACAAGATTGAAACCCCTTAGCAAATCTGACCAAAGGAAAGAGAGAAGAGACACAAATTAATAAAATATGAGATGACAAAGTCACCATTACAATAGATACCAAAGTAATTCAGAAAATCTTAAGGACATACTTTAAGAACATATACTCCACTATGTCTGAAAATCTTAAAGAAATGGATGATTTCCTTGATTTATATGACCTACCAGAATTAAATTTAGTTGAAATTATCCACTGAAATAGGCCTATAACAAATATGGAGATCCAAGCAGTTATAAAAATTCTCCCAACTAAAAAAAGTCCAGGTACAGATGGATTTATTAAAATAAAATAGAAAAGGAAGGAATTCTACCAAACTCCTTCTATGCAGCCAGCATCATCCTGATACCAAAACCAGACAAAGATAGAGAAAAAAAAGAGAGAAATAATGAAACAAATAAAGAAACAAAGAAACAAAAAAGAAAAAGAAAGAAAATTACAGACCAATCTCCCTCATGAACATGAAAAGTCCTAAAGAAAGTGAGAATACAAGGAACATATCTCAACATGATACCAACTATTTATGACAAATCTACAGCCCACATAATATTAGATGGGGAAACACTTGAAACTTTCCCACTAAATTCAGGACCAATACAACGGTGTCCTCTGTCCCCACTTTTATTTAGTATACTACTGGAAGTCTTAGCTATAGCAATGAGTAAGGCAAGAGACACACATAACAGGGACACAAACTGGAAAGGAAGAGATCAAACTATCATTATTAGCAGATGATATGATTTCCATACATAAACGACCCTAAAGACTGTACAAGCAAACTGGTAAGACCTGATAAGCACTTTTAGCAGCATAGCAGGATACAAAATAAACACACAGAAATCAATCGCTTTCCTATAAACTATCAAGAAACATACATACCATGTGTTTGTATTTCCAGGAGTTTTCTTGACAATTTCCTAGAAAAAAAAAATGATATAGTGAGATATTTCAAAGAAATGAATGATTTTATACATACCATGTGTTGGTATTCCAGGAGTTTTCTACAATTATAGAAAAAAACTAGGTATTGCTTTTTACATTGATAGGTAAAACCAGACAAGGAACAGTGGGTTCAGTCAATAGCAACATAGCTATAACCTTATTCCAAAGGACACTAGTGGAAAAGGCAAGAGCTTCAGGCACAGTATATTTTTAAAGCCTAGTTATATTTTCAAGTTCATAGCCATACTATAAGAAGAAAAATCATTTCTGAGGGAAATCCTTCTACTATTCAGTTGTAATGAGTATGCCTTTAAAATAAACTTTTGAAAATATTTTATTTAGTTAGTTATTTGAGGGAGAGAGAGAGAGAGAGCATGGGCATGCCAGGGCCTCCAGCCACTGCAAATGAACTCCAGATGCATGTGCCCCTTTGTGCATCTGGGTTATGTGGGTCCTGGAGTGTCAAACTGGGATCCTTTGGCTTTGCAGGCAAATGCCTTAACAGTTAAGTCATCTCACCAGCCCTAGTATGCTTTCTTTTTATATCTGAGGAAATCACACAGAGGAACAGTGGTTCACTCACATAGCTAGGAAGCTGTCAGAAAGGACACCAGTGGAAAAGAGCCTTTAATACACAGTGTAGTTTATAAATCCATTCATACTTTTAAGTACACAGTCCTTGGTATATGAAGAAAAAATTATTTCTGAGGGAAATTTTTCTACCATTCAATTACAAAGTATGTAGTGACATTAATTGTCAAGGATTGCCAGGAATCAGTAGATGATTTTGACTCAACTCTACTCCACCCAGGAACTTATGTCTGTTCATAGACCTCACACAGAGCTATTTTTTATATAAAATACCAAAAAGTTCTCCTACCATATTAAATGATGTTTCTTCACAAGATGCATACTCCATGCAATCTAGGGGAAGAGAGAGGGTCAGTATGTTGGTAACTAGCAATGAGGAATCAGTTTGGAGGTTTCCTTATGTGGACATGAGTGTATGAAGGTGGATATTTAGAAAGTAGACCTTAGAAGCTGCTGGAATATCCTCCCAGGTAGAAGTGGGATGGAAAAGAGATTGAAAAAATGACACAAAGAAACCTTGACCTTAGAGCCTCAACAAGAAGCAGCAAAGAAATAATAAACTTAGCCATTAGTGTCTGTTAATTGCAAAGGAAGGCAACAGGACATCGTCTGAAATGGTACTAGTATCCTGTCACTCATACTCTTTTCAAAGCCTCATAGTTGATATTCAAGAAGCATGAAGCAATCGGAGTTAACTTCATGTTAAGTGGTGTGAACTATAGGCCTTTAATATATCCTCATAGAAAATGATCTAAGAATATTCCAAAAACATTGTTTAGGGGTTACATCAGTGAACATACAAACAAAGACTGTTGGGCTGGAGAGATGGCTTAGTGGTTAAGGCACCTGCCTGCTAAGACTAAGAAAGCTGGTTCCAATCTCCAGGTCCCATGTTTAGCCAGATGCAAAGTGATGCAAGGGCACAATGCTGCACTTTCCCACAAGGGGGGACATGCATCTGGAGTTCGTTCACAGCAGCTGAGAGGCGCACCCTTTCTTTATTCTTTATTTGTCTCCCTCTCCCTCTCTCTCTGTCTCGCTCCCAAAAAAAAAAAAAAAAAAAAAAAAAAAAAAAAGACTGCCAAAAAAATTTCCCCTTCAAAATACATCCTTGGTACTTCAGGATACTGACAAATTACCAAAGTTTCCATAACACAGGAAACATTCTTCCAGATCAATAAGCTTTATGGAACATTCCTAAACTTTCCATTTCAGGTGTTGGAGTAAAAGTAGCAGTCACATCATGGTGGAAATGAAAACCTTGAAGACAAGTTCATGGGAGTGACTTGGGATGGAGTCTTTTCACAGCCTCTTTCCAGAAGTATTAGTTATCATAGGATCTGTCTGATATATCTCCTAATAAGTTTCTATATCTGGACGGTTTGAGCAAATCCTCAAAACAAATATTTGTTAAGCATATTCATGTACAAATGAATAAGCATGATTCTACCACATTCTGTTCAAGGGTCAACTTACAGTAGCACATCAGTGTGTAACCTAATTCAAAATCATGACCAGAAAGACTCAAAACTACCAAGACACTAGGAAATTGATTAACACATGTTGACACAGTATGTGGAGCAAAGAAGTTAACTCAACTGACATTCATTAATATACTGACCAGAAGAAAATAATAAATAGAATTTCTGTGTGCAATGTAACAACATAAATGCTTATACAGAAATGTATATGATTGAATGGAACTTTAAAAATTATTATTAAAATATAAGGTATAAATTAAGAAATGGTGAAATGTAGAGTAATACAAAAATGATTCCAAAATACATACCAGTTTCATATGTTGGTGTATCCTGTAATGTAGAAAGGAGAAAAATTTTGAGTCCCATATCATGCTGAGTTCTTATTACTCAGATCTCTGATTCACAGTCACTTGGGGAAGGGAAGAATAGTCAACTCAAGGACTGTGTTAATCTGTTACATGATACTGTCACAAGACATGTGAGGCTGGACACTGTATGAAAAAAAAATATTTTTTGCCCTTATGGTGATTCAGAGCTCAGATCATGCTGTCATATTTGCTTGGCCTGTGCTTTGAGTTCCTCAGATACATAGCAATATGGTAGAGAAACTTCATAACAATCTACTTCTGTGAGAGTTAATGAATCCATTCTAAAGTAGCGGTGGAGTCTCCATGCCCCAAATATCTACACTATGCCTCATGATTTAAAGCTTCCATCATCTCAGTAATGCTGGACATCTGAGGCTTCCACCAGAACAGTGACATCCTTGGCAACCCACTGAAACTCTTTCCAAACCATAAAATTTCCCAGCTTAAATGGAGAGATCACTTAATGAAAATATGCACCCTTTCCTTATATGATATGCCTGTCCAATTCTGAATGGAAAATCACACAACTTTATTCTAAATAGGAGTATGTGCTCCAGAAAGGAAGTCGTGAGAACATAGGGGCTGCAACCTGCATTGAAATTTTGTATACTACTTGAAATCAGAGATGTGTTGGTAAAATTCAATTTCATCCTCATCCTAGGAAAACACTCTAATATTTATACTGCATATAATTAATTTTATTGTTCATATGCGATAACCATCAAAAATAAAGGAATTATTACAGAATTATCATAGAAACAGGGAAGTCCCTCTTACCATCACGTCTTCCTCCTTGACCTCTTCTTGGTCATTTTTGGCAATTCTGCTCTGAGAAGCATAAACTAGAAGGACATAAAGTAACTGTCAGCTCCTGGTGCAAGGATTAAATACTCAAGGTTCAACCGGGCGTGGTGGCGCACGCCTTTAATCCCAGCACTCGGGAAGCAGCGGTAGGAGGATCACCATGAGTTCAAGGCTACCCTGAGATTACATAGTGAATTCCAGGTCAGCCTGGGCCAGAGTGAGACCCTACCTCGAAAAACAAAACAAAACAAAACAAAACAAACAAAAAAAAAAAAACAACTCAGGGTTCTTTGCTTGATAAGGGAAAAGGTCTGGGGCCTTAGTCTATATGCCTAGATTCAATGGTGTAGGTGATGAACAATCATGGTTGGGATCCCTGACAGGAATACAAAGGCCAAGAGAACCCTGAAGAGTAATGAGGCATCATAAATTTTCAGATAAGTTAGTTATTCGCTAAATTTCCCACCTAATCCTAACAGTTTAGCATTGACTCAGAGAAGCACTAAAGCCCTTGATTCCAAATTCCCAAGCCATTGTTTTATAACATATGCCATGTTCTCACTGAAGCCACTGAAATTGTATCCAGACTCAGAAATGATTGTAGCATTGGCATGAGGACCCACTACTAAAAGAAAGCCAGAATAGAATAGTTGTTAATTCTCGTTGCCTGACCATGTTCAACAGGTCTCCATTTGAACAAGGTGAAATGTACAACACTGGGCCCAATAACATTATATATTAAAAATGCTTGATCAGTGAAAACCCACTATTTTACTTTACTAAATCCTCACAAATGTGACTGCCTCTAGATTTAGCCTAGGGTAAACTATGGCAGCCCACAGCTCAACTTTTGATGGAGCTCAGACTGGTCAGGAGAACAAAGGCATGTAATATGTGATGATAGGATTAGCACTTACCAGTTCCTTTTAAATCTGCAAGTATATCTATAAAGATATTCACAACTATCTATGTGCATAATTCTTATTGTCATCATAGCTATGTACTTATATACACATCAGTATAAAGCAATAGCAAATCTCTACATTCTTAGTCACTGGTCTTTACATTTTATACTGCTTCTAATTTGGTCCAATAAAATACTGGTTATTCATTGGATAACTATGAGAAAACAATTATTGGCTTGATGATGGTTACCTCTGAAAGAAAAGTGGATTGGAAAAGTATCTGTAATTGAAATCTCTAGCACTCTGGGTAGCCCACAATTCATAAGGTGAATATCTTTTCAGTTCAATAACAAATAATACACACCATTATGGACTTTCACAGAAGTTGAAATTAAATATAGTGAATAAAACTATAATGATTAATTAAGGATTAAAATCACAATATTAAACATAAGTATTACTATGTATTCTAGAAGAAATATTAAAACAAAATATTTTGAAAAATACTATTCAATATACTTGAAGGGAAATTGTCAGAAGGCCAGTATCAACATACCTATAAGTCTCAAAATGTTGCCCATAGTCAAATACTATTGGAAACAATACAATTTTACTGCGCTCTGCTCTGGCAGTGTGCTCGGTTAGAAACCATCACACACTGGTCACATTTAGACCTGCCAAGAGCAAATATCAGAGAATGTCATAAAACAGCCTGTGACATCACAATCCTTACACTGACACATCCCAGAGCTGCACCCCGCATCCCATGGCACCATCCTCCCTCAGGATCTCAGACCCCATGTCATTGTCCTACATCAGGATACCGCAGTCTGGGGCACCGTCCTCCCTTAGGACCCTGTACCACGTGGCACCACCTCCTCCCTCATTACACAAACCCTGCAGCACAGTCCTTCAGGCCCTGAATCCTGTGTCATTGTCATACATCAGGACACAGGACACCATGGCAACTTCCTCCCTCAGGACCCCGCATCCTGTGTCATTGTTGTACATCAGGATAATGCACCCCATGACACCTTCATCCCTCAGGACCCCGCACATTGTATCATTGTCATACATCAGGATACCTCACCCTGTGGAACAATCCTCCCTCAGGACACAGCACCCCATGCCATTGTCTTACATCAGGATACCACACCCTGTTGCACCATCCTCCATTAAGACCCCACACCCTGTGTCATTGTCACTGTCATACATCAGGATACCACACCCCATGGCACCATCCACCCTTAGGACCCCGCACAACGTGGCAGCATCCTCCTTCATGCTCCCACACCCTGAAACACAGTCCTCCCTCAGGCCCTGCATCCTGTGTCATTGTGGTACATCAGGATTCCGCACTCCATGGCACCTTCCTCCCTTCAGATCCTGCACCCTGTGTCACTGTCTAACATCAGGATACAACATCCTGTGGCACCTTCCTCCCTTAAGACCCCGCACCCTCTGTCACTGTCTAACATCAGGATACCACACCCCATGGCACCGTCCTCCCTTAGGACCCCACACAATGGGGCAGCTTCCACCCTCATTACCCCTTACCCTGAAGCACAGTCCTCCTTCAGGCCCCGCATCTTGTGTCATTGTGGTACTCCATGGCATCTTCCTCCCTCAGGACACCACACCCTGTGTGAGTGTCTTACATCAGGATACCACAACCCTTGGCACCGTCCTCCCTTGAGATGCTGCACCCTATGTGATTGTTGTACATCAGGATACTGCACCATTGGCACCTTGATCCCTCAGGACCCTGCACCCTGTGTCATGGTCATACATCAGGATACCACACCCCATGGCACCATCCTCCCTTAAGACCCTGCACCCTGTGTTATTGTCATGCATGAGTATACAACACCCCATGGCACCGTCCTTCCTTAGGACCCTGCACAACATGGCACCATCGACCCTCATGCCCCCACACCCTGCAGCACAGTCCTCCCTCAGGCCCTGCATCCTGTGTCATTGTTGCACATCAGGATACTGCACCCCATGGCACCTTCATCCCTCAGAACCTCACACCCTGTGTCATTGTCATACATCAGGATACCACACCCTATGGCACCATCCTACCTCAGCACCCTGCACCCTGTGTCATTGTCTTACATCAGAATGCCACACCTGGTTATACCATTCTCCCTTAAGACACCACATCCTGTGTCATTGTCATATATCAGGATACCATACCCTGTGGCACCATATTCCCTTAGGACCCCGCACAATGTGGCAGTGTCCTCCCTCATGTCCCCACACCTTGCAGCACAGTCCTCCATCAGGCCTCGCATCCTGTGTCATTGTCACACATCAGGATACTGCACCCCATGGCACCTTCATCCCTCAGAACCTCACACCCTGTGTCATTGTCACACATCAGGATAATGCACCCCATGGCACCTTCATCCCTCAGAACCTCACACCCTGTGTCATTGTCACACATCAGGATAATGCACCCCATGGCACCTTCATCCCTCAGAACCTCACACCCTGTGTCATTGTCTTACACCAGGATGCCACACCCATTGCACTGTACTCCCTTAAGACCCCACACCTTGTGTCATTGTCATACATCAGGAAACCACACCCTGTGGCACCATCCTACCTCAGCACCCTGCACCCTGTGTCATTGTCATACATCAGGATACTGTACCCAATGGCACCTTAATCCCTCAGGACACCTCATCCTGTTTCATTGTTGTACACCAGGAAACTGCACCCTGCAGCACCATCCTCCCTCAGGACACCACACCATGCGTCATTGTCTTACATCAGGATACCACACCCCATTGCACCATATTCCCTTAAGACCCCAAACCCTGTGTCATTGTCATTGTCATACAGCAGGATACCACACCACATGGTACCATCCTCCTTCATGCTCCCACACCCTGAAACACAGTCCTCCCTCAGGGCCTGCATCCTGTGTCATTGTGGTACATCAGGATTCCGCACTCCATGGCACCATCCTCCCTTCAGACCCTGAAACCTGTGTCACTGTCTAACATCAGGATACCACATCCTGTGGCACCTTCCTTCCTTTAGACACTACACCCTGTGTCATTGTCATACATCAGGATACCTCACCCTGTCACACCATTCTCCCTTAAGACCCCGCACCTTCTGTCATTGTTGTACATCAGGATACCACACCCTGTGGCACTGTCCTTCCTTAGGAGCCTGCACAATGTGGCAGAGTCCTCCCTGATGACCGCACACCCTGCAGCACAGTCCTCCCTCAGGCCCTGCACCATGTGTCATTGTCGTACATCAGGATACCACAACCTGTGGCACCTTCATTCCTCAGGACCCTGCACCCTGAGTCATTGTCGTAAATCAGTATACCACACTCCATAGCACTGTCCTCCCTTAAGACCCTCTACCCCAAGGCACCGTCCTCCCTTAGGACCACGACACAACATGGCACTGTCTTCCCTCATGCCCCCACAACTTGCAACACAGTCCTCCCTCAGGCCCCACATTCTGTGTCACTGTGTCACCTCAGCATACTGACCCCGTGGCACCTTCATCCCTCAGAACCTCATACCCTGTGTCATTGTCTACATCAGGACACTGCACCCTATGGCACCTTCCTCCCTCAGGACCCTGCACCCTGTGTCATTGTTAATATAAATCAGTATAACACACCTCGTAGCACCGTCCTCCCTTAAAACCCTCCACCCCGTGGCACCTTCCTCCCTTAGGACCCCCACACACTACAGCACAGTCGTCCCTCAGGTGCCATATCCTGTGTCATTGTAATACATCAGGATACCATATCCCATGGCACCATCCTCCCTTAGGACCCCGCACAATGTGGCAGCATCATCCCTCATGGCCCCACACCCTGCAGCACAGTCCTCCATCAGGCCCCACATCCTGTGTCATTGTCACACATCAGGATACTGCACCCATGGCACCTTCATTCCTCAGGACCCTGCACCCTGTGTCATGGTCATACATCAGGATACCACACCCCATGGCACCATCCTCCCTTAAGACCCTGCACCCTGTGTTATTGTCATGCATGAGTATACCACACCCCATGGTACCTCCTTCTTTAGGACCCTGCACAACATGGCACCATGGTCCCTCATGCCCCCACACCCTGCAGCACAGTCCTCCCTCAGGCCCTGCATCCTGTGTCATTGTCGCACATCAGGATACTGCACCCCATGGCACCTTCATCCCTCAGAACCTCACACCCTGTGTCATTGTCTACATCAGGATACCACACCCCATTGCACTGTACTCCCTTAAGACCCTCCACCCTGTGGCACCATTCTCTCTTGGGACCCTGCACAATGTGGCAGCGTCCTTCCTCATGACCCTATACCTTGCAGCACACTCCTCCCTCAGGCACCACATCCTGTGTCATTGTCATACATCACGATACCACAGCCTGTGGCACTATATTTTCAGGACGCTGCACCCTGTGTCATTTTCGTGCATCAGGATACCACAACCTGTGGCACCATCTTCCCTTACAACCCCGCATCCTGTGTCATTGTTGTACATCAGGGTACAAAACCCCATGGGACTTTCTTCCCTCAGGACCCCATAGCTTCTGTCATTGTCGTACATCAGGATACTGCACCCTGTGGCACCATCATCCCTCAGTACCCCATACACAGTGTCATTGTCATACATCAGGATAGCACACCCCATAGACCCATCTACCCTTAAGACCCCACAGCCAGTGTCATTGTCATACATCAGGATACCACACCCTGGGGCACCGTCCTCCCTTAGGACCCCACACAACATGGCAGCATCCTCCCTCATGCCCCCACACCGTGCAGCACAGTCCTTCCTCAGGCCCGGCATCCTGTGTCATTGTCACATATCGGGATACCTCACTCCATGGCACCTTCCTCCCTCAGGATGCCACACCCTGTTTCATTGTCATACATCAGGATACCACACCCTGTCGCACCTTATAATTTTGCCAAATGTGAGAAAAACTTACATATACGTTTTTGTGCATACATAAGCTTGTGGCTCTGCATATGAGCCATCCTATATATAAAAATTATTTTCACATGCTCATGTTTTTAAAAGTGAAATATTTTCATCTCTGTAAGTTACTACCCTGTTAGATAACAATAGATTTGTAAATGATTTACTAGCTTGTTAAGTGTATTATAAAAGAAATAAGAGCATGATTAAAGTAAAAAAGAAAAGAAAGAATGAAGGAGATATGGAATAGAAGAAATAAGGAAAGGAGAAGGGAAAAAAGGAATGAACATACATGGTTGGACTACAGAGCATGAGATGTGCAAATGAGTGAAGAAAAACTCAACTAAAAACTAATTTTGAACAGTTTAAAAATCCACATATCTTAAGAGATCCTTAGAAAAAGCATCAAAGAATTATAAATATCTTCAAATGACTCACAATAAGCATGGAATTGTTACCTTTTTTATATTTATTTATTCATTAAGTAGAAACTTTATACAGATACATTATTTGTTAGTACCATCTTTCCCTCCCCCATGCTCCTACTTCAGTGAGGCTCTTCTCATTGGAATTTCTGATATTCACCATAGATTTGTGGGTTATGAGTGGTGAGAACAACAGTCAGTCATTGTGTGTGTGTGGAGGGGGCAATGCCTCTTGATATTCCCTCCCACACCATGACTCTTACAACTTTCCACCATCTCTTCTGCAAAATTTATTGAACGTTGATGAGTATACTTTAAGTAAACTTCAGTGTTGAGCTCTCAGCAGTTTCTGATTTTCTGCTTTAGTGTGTTTTATGTATCTTCAGTGCCTGTCTCCATCACCCTGGCACAGGTTGTCAGGCTCACCATGGAATCAGCACTCTTGCTCATCTCACCAATTCCTCTATGGAGTCACCTGGGCCCCAGCTGTTCTGCTAGGGATAGTTCATCTCTTGCCAGGGAGTCCCCCATCATCTTATTGGTAAATTTTGGTTGCCCTTTGTTCCCACTGCTTTTTGAAAAAGTAAAGCAGATTCTCCAAGGGAGAGTGAGATTAGGATAGATTAAAGGAGATAAGCATTGCTAATTTGGAGAGATTTTAATGGGTGTAGACTCACTTTTGGCCAAAGACTAGTGGGAGCTTCTTGTTGGAGTCTTGGTCTCAGGATTCTGACTTAGTTCCCAGTTCCAGCTATGGGTTCCTTTCCACTGAATGCATCTCTTAGCCAATCAGAGAGCAATTGGTTACCCACGTAGACTGTGTGCCATTTTTGTACAGACTGGTTGCTTTCATATTGCAGTGTCCTCTGCTTGCTCACAAATTTGTTGGCCATTTTCCCCCAGCAGCTCATGTAGCGCTTTTCAGCACTATGTGGGCTAATCATCTGGGTTTGGGCTTTCTTCCAGATTCAGCTGGACCTCTTGATTTCCTGCATTGGCATCAGATGTTGTCTTTAGCAATAGCATCTTATTTTTCACCTCAGGTGAATGATCAAGTGCTTTGAAAAATATATGCCTTATTTTGGAGAGCTTGTAGGTATCTCAGATCAACACCTGAGTGTTGGTTGGTAACACATTTCTGGTACTGGGAGATACAAGCCTGTGGTGGTTTGATTCAGGTATTTCCCCCAAAACTTAGGTGTTTTGAATGCTAGGTTCACAGCTGATGGATATTTGGGAACTAATGCCTCCTGGAGGCAGTTTATTGTTGGGTGCAGGGTTATGGATACTATAGCCAGTTTCCCCTTGCCAGTGTTTATCACATTCTCCTATTGCTGTTGTCCACCTGAGGTTGGCAAGGGGGTGATGTTCACCCTCTGCTCATGTCATAATTCTCCCCTGCCATTATGGAGGTTCTTCTGGTGTGTGTAAGCCAAAATAAACTTTTTTTTTTACCCCCCACAAGCTGCTCTTGGTCAGGTGATTTCTCCAGCAATGCGAACTTGACTGCAACAAAGCCAGAGACAAAATATTTTAAGGGTTGGCTTCATTCCACCCTCTCTAGGGCCCTTCTTACCAAAAGGTACCTCCATGCTCCTATTGTGGGTTCTTTATCAGGATCTTTCAGAAATGTGTACATCTGCTGCCATTCCCAGGCTGCACAGAAGCTTAGTTGATGTAGATATGAAATGAGTAACACAATTAGATAACTAAAACCCAGAACTAAGGTGTTGAAAATAAAACCTTAGCTATTGAAAATCACTTATCTGTACATAATTTGTTGAGAGACATTTTCCATGTGTAATGTTTTACTTTGTTCTTTTTATAAAAGCCAAAAATGTAAAGAAAGAACAGCCTAAATCCCAACTAGAATACTGGCTATTTAGAACGTACATTTCTTCATTCATACAAATAATTTCATGCTGTACTTTTTCAGAGAGGTTTTAAAACTAATACATGCTGCTATTAAACTTATACTTTAAAATGGCTACAAAAATATACTTAAGGAACATATGCATTTAAAATGCACTTACCTGGTGTCAAGTTACTTATATGTTGAATGAATTAACACTTGCATCATAGAACTTCAACCATTTCCCACACATGGTTAAACAATGTTTTTATGGATGGAAGTGTCACACAGAAACTAGTGGTTTTATACATTAAATAGATTAATGGTTATAATTTAAAAAGTGTTTATGTTATTAAAAACATCACCCTAAGTAGAAATTCTTTTTCAAATTAACAGATTTGCCTCTGAGAGGTAATTATTGTATTTGGGAGAGACAGTGGCACAAAAATGATTTTCTATGGCGTGACAATCCCTTTGGACAGAATTGTCAAAGCTGTTTCTGAATACTGATTCTTAAACACATGAATGGTAAATTTATTTTTCCAGGGAAATTAGTGCTTTTAAGAGAAAATCTTTGAGATTACACACACACACACACTCTGTACTGGTATTGTACTGTTTTTTATACCTTCTTATTTTTAACCAGAAAGCTCAGAGTTTAAACAGTGCTCAATATTAATATATGTGGGTGTAATATTTTGCTTGTCTTAATATTTAAGCTTTAACTGCAGAAAGCAGTGCAAAAATGGAAGAAGGAGCACATTTTTTCTTTCAAAATTTGTGATCAGGCTGTTTTACCTAACAGAAAGATACAATTTCACCTGGTAACTATACTCAGCTCAAGTAAGATTTTTTCCTTATCATCATCATCATCCTCATTAACAACATATTTTGTATGGTTTCATCAAGTGTTGGTACCCGCTTTTCCCTCCTTTGCAAGACCCTCAAAATAGTGATGTCCTTCTAAAGTGGAATGGGGAGGGAGGGAAAAACAGGTGGGGTTTTTTGGTATGTAAGATTAAAAATCAATAAAAATTTAAAAATAAAAAAAAAAAATTAAAAAAAATCACCCTAAGTAGAAATTCTTTTTCAAATTAACAGATTTGCTTCTGAGAGTAATTATTGTATTTGGGAGAGACAGTGGCACAAAATGATTTTCTATGGCGTTTCAGAATTGTCAAAGCTGTTTCTGAATACTGATTCTTTGAATGGAAATTTATTTTTCAGGGAAATTGTGCTTTTAGAAAAATACTTTGAGATTACACACACACACACATTCTGTACTGGTATTGTACTGTTTTTATACCTTCTTATTTTTAAACCAAGCTCAGATTTAAGTTTAAACAGTGACCTCTTAATAGACAGACAGAAATTGGCCTCTCTTATTCTGCTGGGGAACCTCCTCAGTGCAGTTTCAGGTATTCCCTATGGGATAGTGCATTATAGGTTGTGGGAGCAACAGTCAGTTTTTTTTTTTTTTTTTTTTTTTATTCTGTACTGGTATTGTATGTTTTATACCTTTATTTTTAACCAGAAAGCTCAGCGGGGTGGGGGTGATGGAATGACTCTAGGCATGATATTTGAATCTGTGGCTCTTATAATCTTTCCTCCCTCTCTTCTGCAAAATTTCTTGAGTCCTGGTGGATGAGTTTTAAGTCTACCTCAGTTATGACCTCTTAGGAGCCTCTGGATCTCTGCTTTGGCAATTGTTGAGTATCCTCAGGATCTGTCTCCTTCACTCTGGCACTATCAGGTTCAACATGAAGCAGCACTCTTGGTTTCAGCTGTGGCTTGGCTAAAGTGTGAGGGGTAGTTTGTCTCCTTGAGTCTCACTACCTTCTAAAAAAGATTCTTTTTTTTTTTTTTTTTTTGGTTTTTCGAGGTAGGGTCTCACTCTGGCCCAGGCTGACCTGGAATTAGCTATGTAGTCTCAGGGTGGCCTCGAACTCATGGCGATCCTCCTACCTCTGCCTCCCGAGTGCTGGGATTAAAGGCATGCACCACCACGCCCGGCTAATTTTTTTTTTTTTTTTTTTTTTTAAGGTAGAGAACGTCTGTTCTATGAAAGCTTCTATTAAAATGGGTCTGGAGAGACAACTAAGCAGGTAGGAGCTCTTGGCACACCAGCATGAGGGCCAGAGAGGGCCTGATATATCCTGAGTTTGATTCTCTAGAACCTTTGTAAACACCTGGGTGATACCAGTAACATCAGCCCTGTGAACAGCAGAGACTGGCGAATCCATAGTTCTTATTTGTCAGCTAGTCTGACCACAAATGGCAGCTCCAGATTCATAGACAGACTGTTTTAAGGAAACGAGCATATGAGATATTGAGGAAGGCATCTGATGTCTTCTCTAACCTACAGAAATGCATGCATGGGTGTGTGTGCGCACACACACACAGTATCAAAAACAAAAATAACAGTTTGTACATGACTGGTTTCAGTGATTTACATATCCCTTCTTTTCTTTATTTTTTGATTTTATATATTCTGTTAAGAGTTCCACAAAATGTTTATCTTTTATCATGAGTAATCATCTCAAATCTTCCATGGAAATAAGTGTTGGATATTAATTTAAGGCTATTTTCATGCAGGCTATTGCTATAAAAGCACACTTTTTTGATCTCTGCAATTAGTATGAAAATAGTTTCTTTTTTGTTATACATTCATTTTGGAGGTATGACAATGGTTAAATAATAATAGAAATAATATTTATTTAAATCCAGGTAATATAGTTATCATTATGAAATAATCTGCTGGCCCAAAGAGAACATGCTATGTGGAGAGAGAGAAAGGAGAAAAAAATAGACAGAGGGAAAGTAATTTTGAAAACTGAAAAACTGAAGCTGGAATTAAAGGAGAAAATTTTACTAACAAATAAAATAATGTAAAATAAAGTACATGGCACAGTCTGTCATTAAATACATTTAATACATGAATTTGGATCATATAGAGAGTGTATGCTGAATATTGTAGAGCTCATATGTAAATGAAGTTTGACACTACAGTTCAAAGGGATTGAATTTCATTTGAAAGAAAATGGTATGCTTTCTTTTTTTTATCAAGATATTGCACCATAAATGAATTACTTGAAGAAAAAAAGAAAAAACACAGACCAGTGTGCATATACACATATTTACATATATCATATGTATATATCACCTATACATCATAAATGCAACTCTGATTTTTTTGAAGATTTTGAATTATATGTGTATGGATATTTATATTAAAACATATTATATTACAACAAATTAAATTATAGCAGATAATCACAACAATAAGAGGACATTACACAATATATAATAATAACAGGGAGTTCACTAGTTTGAGTTATACAGAAAGTACATGTCATATAAGGGAAAAATAGTAAGTACTTAGAAATCACATTTTCAAAGAACCATGGCTTTTAAATATGTTTTATTTTTAGCAAAAAGTAGTTATAATGTATACTTAGTATGAAAAAAGTTGATAATACAGCTGTGGCTCACAAACATATTTTCACCACTTTAGGAATTCCTGATACATTTCTCAAAAACAAGAGAAATCACATTAAAAGAGAGACTGACATTTTATTTTGCAGTTGAAGATTTGCTTAAAGAGGTGTATCAACTTGCCTGATTTGGTAAGAAAATTTTGAGTTAGAGGCAAGAAGAAAGAGAGTTAAAGTGGTTTGGCCAACATTTTCATTTTCTGAATTAGCAGAGAAGCCTAAAGTGGATATGTGCTTTTAACAGAACTGTATTTTAATTATTTATTTATTATTATCCTGTGTTGCCAGAAAGAGATTATTGTGTTCACTTCACCTCAAAGTATGGTGTTGTTTAGAGGCTATCACGCAGCTAGCAACTTGCAAATACTGAGAGAGTTGTTTAATTTCTGAACACTGTTCTTAGTGCTTTTATTTTTCTATTATAGGTTCAAGATTTTAAAGTGATTCATGAAAAATTCCATTTCCCTATAGTAAAACTAACAGGAAGGCTAAAGTAAGAAAAGAAGCAGCAATAAACCTGAGCATGTGTACTGCTTTATATTTCCCAAAGCACTTCAACAATCATTAAAGACCATGAAATTGTTAAATTGGGGGCTACACCGATTTGTGACTATTAGCTAATCCAATTCTCTGCTTTGACGGGAAAGTTAACCTTGAAACAAACCAGTAATGAAAGCTTTGCCCTTTTGTAAGAAAGTGCTAGCTTACCAGTGTCACACTGTGAATGCAGATTGATATGTTGGGAATAGACTGCAAACATAATATGGAGTTGGAAGCCAGGAGTCCATGTTCGGCCCTATGATTGTAGCATGCTGACAAGGTAACAGCTTTCATTCTATCAGAGAATTAAATTAATGTAACATTCAAATATTATACATGAGTTGCAGGCTAATCATGGTATTAGAAAAGGACACAGCCATAACTTTGTTATCATCAGAAACTGCTACAAATAATTATAATCTAAATAGAAAATTAGAATAATGCTTTCAATAAACAGCCATAATGCTAATGATAATAGTCACCATTACTAGTTCTTTTAATACTATCATTATATTTTAGTATCCTAAATTATTTATTAAGGCACTTTGCTAATCATTTTACATAAACTATATTATTTGATTCATAAAACAATCCAATAAGTGAACAGGTAAACATTTTTAGAAGCTAAATACTAAGAGGAGTTAGGTAATTTAATCAAAATGGGCAAAAACATGCACAAGTGTGAGTTAATTGCAGATGCATTTAACCCCTAAGCTTAAGCATTGCTGTCACTGCAGCTGGAGACTAAATGCTTTAAGATCAGAACTATGCAGATCCAAGCTGACTTCCATCTCACTATGAGGAGGCTCTTCACTGCTTCACTGTGTACCGTTTTGGAGCACTGAGTGGAATAACAGTAGGACTCCTGACCATCTTTTAAAATATAATCCTTTGAAAATGTAATACTCAGCTTTATATTTTTTCAGAGTTCTGACAGATAAATACTGTATTAGTTACTTCTCTCATGCTGTAACAGAATACCAACTATAGCAATGTAAGGAATGAAGGGCTTACTTTTGTTCACAGTTCAAGTGTGCAGTTGGTTGGGATCAGGAAGTCCAGGCAGCAGGCATGTTATATTTTGTCCACAGTCTGGAAGCAGAGATGAATGTGGACCTCTTGCTTTGTCTTTCACATTCAGACTAGGCATCCAGCTACCTACAATTTGGACGCTTGTTCACCCTAACTTAAACTAATCTAGAAATTCCCTCACACTGTCTGAGCTTTATTTTGTAGGTGATCCTGGATCTTGTACAACTGATGACACAGAAGAACCATCACTAGCACCTTATTCTTTACTTAAAAGCCAATCTCAATCTCATTGGATTGTTCACCTTTTTCGTATTTTCCATAGTTCTAGACTTTTAACCTACCATCTCTTGCATAGACTCAAAACCAAACAATTATTTCCTGGGACTCATATATAGCATATACTTTACAGAGGAAAAACTAAACTAGATCCTGCTAATATGTCCTCCTTAGTTATAATTTTACAACAAGTCAATATTTTCCAAAAGCATGTTTTTTCCTAACATGGATGCTTTGGAAGACAGTTTTAATTTCATTATTGACATTATACTAACCCTAACTGTAATTGGTCCCATCATTGCTGAAAGAGACATTCAGTATCTGGATAACATGATAGCACCCCCACTCCCACAACATTCAGCTCTTGTTCCCCCATGGAGGAACAAAGTAGAGGCATACAAAACAGGACAACACATAGAAAATGATATGGTCTTCCCAGTTTTCCACTTACTTTTTTGATTTAATGAACTATGGTTTGCCTACTTTGTATAATGTTTTGTTTTCCTATGTTTTTAGGTCCTAATGTGAGGAAAGCTTAATGCTTGGCAAAAATTATCACACTGTGCCCAGTATTAGTTTCTCATCTTTTTCTACCACTCTATAGGCTGCAAAGCCCTGAAAAATCTGGGTTCTATTCCAGCTTCTTGGCACCATGATGATATGGTCCATCTATCTCATTTGATTTCATGGAACAAATTCTGGAAAGAGGATAATTACCCTCCTTATATCATATGACATTAAAATTGTAAAACTAAATGGGTTTAATATTAAGTAGGAAGAGTAGGATAAATAATAATGTATGGAGAATTATGAGATACAAAACTCAAGCACATATAAAGCTATCTTATTATGAAAATTGGTCTATACAACAAAGAAATGAAATTATAAGAACAATCTGTTTGACAAAGAAATGCTATGGGAAAATGGTTGTTGATGAGAAAATAAAATAGAGTTTACATAAAGTTTTAATTACACAATAAGACACATAGAAAAATGAATGATTCAAATTAAAGGTATGGTCAAGACTAAAACAGAAGAAGAAAAGTGGAAAGATGATGATCTTACTGCTCAGTCTCACTGTGGGCTGATACTTACAGCCACAGTCAAAAGGCAAACACATTACCCGATAGTATACTCTACACTGGTGATAATATCGAGAATTTATTGTGTCATACACTGATGATAGAAAGGGTTGACATGTGTTCATTTTTGTTTTGCAGATGATAGAAACAGTGATGCTAGGATCTTGGAATACCAATCAGCACTAAAGCAGGAGTTACCATGAAAGAAAAAATAGAGGCCCTGACCTCAGTGCTTTCATTGATGATACTTAGTATACTACTCCAATATGGTGAGGAACTGAATACTGTGGAGGCATTAATAAGATGCCTGTTATGAAATCCGCACTACCTCAATATTTCTAGTGTAGAAAATTTTGGAGATAGAAGTAACAGAATCCAGTTATCTGGGATGGCAGAGTGGTACAGGTTACATATGTCTATGGAAATATTTAAATCTATAGATTCAAGCTAGGTCAGGTGTATAGGCCACAGTCATATATCATTGTAATTTTGGAACTCAAACTTAAAATGCAGCCTAGATGTACAGAGATTTTGTTGTAGCTGACTGGCACTGGAAAAGAGATGTACTGTGCAGATAAATGCAATTACTTCAATATGTGATTTGTATAAAATACAATATTCTCTCATAATTTAAGTTAATTTGAGAGAGAATAGCTGTGATAAAAATGATATCCACCTCACTAGGTTTTATGAGGACTATAATGCATATAAAAGCATGGCATAAATTATAGCACAAGTTGATTTTCTTGTACAAAATAATTTATCTCTCTTTGATAGCTCTCAGGTGATTTGGTAAAGGGCATTTGTTGTCTCATCTTTCTCTTTGATGAAAGTTAATTTGAAAATTGCATCATTGTTCCTATACCTACAATTAGTTCATGGAGATAGTCTTGATATTCCATCATCAGTCTCATGGTAGGACTTAACTACATAGATGATTTTTGTGTAAAATCCTGTGCAAAATACAGCACATTTTCATACAAATGAAAACCATCAAAGTAACTGGAATGGATGCAAAGCATATCAGGGCTGCCCTGTCCAAAGCCTACTGCTTTGTGAAAATAAGGTCTGATAGTTTAACCAATTTCAAATTACTTTACTTTCTTTATGGAAGACCCACTCATCATTATGACTCATTATGGTGGGTCACACCTACAATCATAGATCATCAAGAGGCTAAAACAGGAGGATTCCCATAAGTTTTGGGCCACTTAGCCTGGGTTACATGGTCAGACTTTATGTCTAAATTTGAACAACAGGGCTAGGAAGACAATTTAAATTTATTTTTATTTTATTTATTTTTGGAAAGAGACACAGAGAGGGAGAGGGAGACAGATAGAGATGGGCACCAGCAGTCTCTCAGCTGCTGTGAACGAAATCCACATGAGTGCGCCCCCTTGTGGGCAGGTGCGGCATTGCACCCTTGCGTCACTGCATCTGGCTAAACGTGGGACCTGGAGATTGGAACCGGGTTCTTAGGCTTAGCAGGCAGGTGCCTTAACCGCTAAGCCATCTCTCCAGCCCGAGGGAGACAATTTAGTAGTCAAACTACTTGTGTACAAAGCCTGCCAGCCCAGGTTTAATTCACCAGTACCCATATAAAGTGAGATATATAAAAGTGGTGCATTCATTGGGAGTCAATTTGCAGTAGCAAGAAACCATGGCATACCTTTTCTCTCACTCTCTCTATCTCTCTCTCTTTCTCTCTTGCAAACAAATATTTCAAAAAATAAAGTTAAAATAACAATAATGAAAAGATCAACTTTCTTCCCTGTATAAAACAAACAGCTATGCATATTGCTCAATTTCATATCTTACAAGAAGAAATTTTCACTTCTAAATTGTGTTAGAGAAATAAATACGCAGTGTTGACTCCATCTGGTTTATGTCTGTATTTTTTTTCTTTTTAATGACAACTTCTATATTTGCATACAAAAAATGCATAAAAGCCGGGTGTGGTGGCGCATGCCTTTAATCCCAGCACTGGGAGGCAGAGGTAGGAGGATTGCCGAGAGTTTGAGGCCACCCTGAGACTACATAGTTAATTCCAGGTCAGCCTGGACCAGAGTGAGACCCTACCTTGCAAAACCAAAAAAAAAAAAAAAAAAAAAACAAACAAACAAACAAACAAAAACAAAAACAAAAACAAAAAAAAAACGCATGATATTTCCCTCCCCTCCCCATTCCCATTTAGAACTCCAATCTCCATCATATCCCCTCCGTCTCTCCATTAGTCTCTCTTTTAATTTGATGTCATCATCTTTTTCTTCTATTTTGAGGGTCTTGCGAAAGTATTGCTAGGCACTGCAAGGTCATGGATATTGAGGCCAATTTCTGTCTGGGCAGTTGCATTGTAAGAAGTCATACCCTTCCTTTGGCTCTTCCATTCTATCTGCCCCCTCTTCTGCAATGGTCCCTGAGCCTTGGAGGGTGTGACAGAGGTGTTTCAGTGCTGGGCACTCCTCCATCCCTTCTTCTCAGCACTAGGTTGCCTTTTGGGTCATCCCAGTGGTCATCACCATCTGAAAAGAGAAGCTTCTCCAACCAGAAGTGAAAATAGCAATAATATGTGAATATGAACATTAAGCGTAGTGCTTTCAGGGCAGCTTGGTAGGAATAATATATACATTTAACCAGACAAGAGCAGGCTTTATACCCCTAAGGCTCATGAACTCCCCTGCCATAGACTTTTGCTTAGCTTCTTCAGTACCAGGTATGTATTCCATCCCACAGAGAGGGCCTTCAGTCCAATTATGGAGCAATTGGTTACCCCAAGAGCAGACATACCACGATTGCACCCGTTCAAGTCATTGGGCCTGTATGGCCAAACTTTAATTTTCAGTGTCCACTGTTTTCACTGCTGATGACTTCTGTCTCCCATAAGGCTGCATGCAGTGCAGCTTTTTTCCACCTTTCAGTTGGCTGGTCTACAGGGAGAAGGTTTTCTGCTCAGCACCAGCTTGCTTTCTCAGTGACCTTGCCTCTCAGGCAAGAGATGTCTTCAGCAATAGGGTCTTACTATCTGTTTCTCAAGGGAAACCAAGGGCTTTGGCAAAAGCCTTTAATGTTTTGGAGGCTGCCAGGACCTCCTTGGCCAACAACTCACTGGAAGGTATCCCATCCCAGGCACTGAAAATTTTCTAGTAACAGTCTACAGCTTCTAGATGTGCCATTATTCAAAAAAGTAGGTTTACATAAGTCTTATTCACAATATCTTGAATTAGATTGACCCTCCCCCTGCCCTTCTTTTACGCATTCTCTTCCCATGGCCTCACTTAGGCCATTCCCCTCCCTGTAATCTGTTCTTCTACTTACATATGTGTAATACCATACATAGAGAGACTGGCTGGTTCATTTTGTAGTTTGCCAGATGCCCTGTTGTTCATGCTTCTGGTGAACATTTATCCCCCATCAGCTCCCATATTACTTTCCAGCACTATGAGAACTAGCCAGTATGTTGACGGCTTCCATCTAAATTCCAACACTATCTCTCGATGTCCTTTGACAACAGCATGTGGTCTCTTTGGCAATAGGGCCTTACCCTTCAGATCTGGTGTCTAACAAAGTGCTTTGTAATGGCCTTCATAGTTTTGGGGACCTTATGGGCCTACCACACCAAAAGCCAGAGCCAGTGGTTTCTGGGTACAATTTTCCACCCCTACAGGGAACTTCTGCTCCTGACTATTGTCACCCATCCCCTCCTCATTAATAGTTATATTTTAAATTAGATAACCAGGAGGAAGGTTTCTGTGGTACTGATTCATGTTGTCATCAGTTTTACGTATTCCCACAATCCTTACTTACCCCATGTCCACTTTGTGCATTTGCCTTAGGTGGGTCCTGGGGAATTGAACCTAGGCCCTCTGGCTTTGCAGGAAAGTGCCTTAACCACTAAGGCATCTCCCCAGCTCCCCAGCTCCTATAAACCTTCCATCCCCTGTATTCTTTCCTTCCACTTGCCTGTCAAGCATCCCTTCTTTTTATCCCTCCCTGTTTTTACAATCTCCTAGCTTCATTCGAGTTCTTTGCCTATACTATTGATGCTTAATACAACTTACAGAAAATTCAAGCTGTTTCATATTAGGATACATATATGAGAAAGAACATATTGTTCTTATCTTTCTGAGCTCCATGTGACCTCCACTAGTATGATTTTTCCAAATCCATCCATTTTCCTGAAAATTTCATTTTTCCTTCCCACCAAAGAGAATTTCATTGTGTATATACACCATACATGCACTATCCATTCAGCAATTGATGAGCATCTGGCATGATTAAAATCCCCAGCTATAGTGAATAGTGCAGTATGTGATGTGGTTGAGCAAGTATGTCTGCAGTAAAGTGTAGAGTCTTTCAGGGTATGGTGGTATATCTGATCAAATGGTATATGTACATTCAGATTTGTGGGAACAACCATACTGATTTCTATAGTAGCTGTACAAGTTTGCACACCCACCAATGCCTTCACTAGCATTTATTGTCACTTGACCTATGATGATAGCCATTCTGATTAGAATGAGATGGTATCTCAAAGTCATGTTAATTTGCATTTCCCTGATGGCTAAAGGTGTTGAACATCTTTCTAAGTGTTTATGGGCCTTCTTTCTTTCTTGGAGAGCTCTCAGTTAAGTTCCCTGTCCCACTTTTTGAGTGGTTTGCTTGTTTTTATTGCTTAGTTTTGGGGGGTTATTTTTATATTCTAGATATTAAACCTCTGTCAGGTGTGTATAGCTGGTGAAGATTCTCCTATATATTGTCTGCTGATTCTGTTGATGTTTTGCTTAGCTGTACAATAGCTTTGTAGTTTCATGAGATCCTAATGGTTGAGTGTTTGTCTAATTCTCTGGGCTACTGGGAGCTTATCCAGAATAACTTCTCTGATCCAATCTATTTGTTGATCTGTGTGCTTCCTATACCAGGATTGGCAACTCTTTTGTAAAATTCAGATAATTTTTTTCTATATTTTATTGAATATATTTTTATTTAAGATATTCTCTATGCCCTTGGCCTATAGTTAGTTGTCTATTCAGTTCAGGAGTCTTTTTTTTTTTTTTTTTTTTTTTTAAGAGTTAGGGTTTTTTTTTTTTCAGATTTTACTTATTTATTTGCAAGGAGAGAGAGAGAGAGAGAAGAAGAAGAAGAAGAAGAAGAAGAAGAAGAGGAGGAGGAGGAGGAGGAGGAGGAGGAGGAGGAGGAGGAGGAAGAAGAAGAAGAAGAAGAAGAAGAAGAAGAAGAAGAAGAAGAAGAAGAAGAAGAAGAAGTAGTAGTAGTAGTAGAAGAAGAAATACAGCCACAGAGAGAATGGGTATGCCAGGGCCTCTAGCCACTGCAAGTGAACTTCAGACACATGTGGCACCTTGTACATCTGGCTTACATGGGTCCTGGGAAATTGAACCTGGGTCCTTTGGCTTCGCGGGGAAATGCCTTAGCTGCTAAGCCATCTTCTCCAGCCTTGTTCATGATGCTTTTTTGGGATGCTTTTAAAGGAGTTATTTCATTTTTGTTTTACATTAGGTTTGTCTTTAGCATTTCCATCTCTTTATTAAATTCCATTTTAATGTTTTTTGGTTTGACTTTTGTATTGTCTAAGGGAATTTATTTTTGCATTTGATGATGTTGTAATTGAGTTTATTACACTGAACATTTTTATTTTTGTTGATTTTTATGTATTTCATTTAATCATTTATTAAGTGTTTTGTTGATTCTTTCCATTTCGTTTAGCTATACTTTGAATTCTTTTTGCTCTTCCTGTAGACACTTTTCCATTTCTTCCAGCCATTTGTTCATGGCCTCATTGTACTAGTTTAATATGCTTATCAGAATTTCATTTTGGGATAACATATCTGGGATTTCCACTAAATTTTCATTGGATGATCTCCACCTTGGGATGAGGCATTCGTGGTGGGAATATCTTGGCTTGGTGTGTTAGTTTGTTTTGCATTGTCATTTTCCCATCTCAAGATAGCCACATTTTCTTGCTATGAATATAGCAACAGCATACAATTTTGAACCTGTGTTAAGTTGCCAGGTCAACCTTGACTGAGGTGGGTTTGGGATGGCAGTCTCTCTGTAAGTTTTGGCTGGGTACACTTGAATCTGAGCAAGGTCTTCCTTCTGAATGTGGCCACCAGGCTGGTGTAGTATAGACTGGGAGGCCTTGCAAAGCTTTGGAATGTGATCATCTAGAGAATACCTACTTAAGGAGATGCAAGCAAGTATGCCAGACCAGTGAGTAAGGGGTTGTATATGCAAGAGCTAGGAGGAAGCTCTCTTGGACCCTGGTCTTCCAATACTACTTGCTGCCCAGATCTTTGTAGTAATATCAGCTCCAGGGTCCCTACTGGTTGTAACATTGATGGAGGCTGGGAAGGGGTGGAGAGCAAATTCAAAGTTTTAATTATTAATTTTATAATGTAGTCTATTTCATGAAGAGTTATTAATAAAATTTTTGAGAAACTTGATAATTCTTGAGACTCTGTATGAGGAAGTATATAGAATGTAGATTCCTAAAGAAAAGCTGACCACTGTAAGGGTCAATTATTATAAAAATAAATTAGGCCAAGCAGAAAATGCATCTAAAGCATTGGATGTAAGTAGAAGAGAAGTTAGGAAAACTACCTTACACTATCCAGGGATAGGAACACAGATTCGGGCAGTCTTAATAAGTGAATAGCACTATATACTTAATACTAAAAATTCTTAGCAGTACAAGATATTAGATATTTCCCATTATTTAATAGATTTTTGTGTCTCAAGGAAAATCTCCTACAGTTAAGTGACAGGTAAAAATAAAGACAGAGGATTACATCAGAATTAAAAATTATTTCCAATATTCAATGTTCTACTTCAATTTCTTCAGAAATGTTTCTCCTTTACTGAAAATACATTTCTGCATTTAATCCATGAGGAATTCCTAACTATATTTGGAAATAATTGTTCATACATCCTATCAGTTCCTCCCCTTTGATAAAAGATTTTTGGAACTGACACTCATCAGTATAACAAGTTCTTGGTGACCTCAAGCAGAGATTTACACACTAAGCTTTTCATTGCCAACTCATTTTCTATGTATAACTCACAAGTGAGGAATTACCTTGCAGTGTGCTGTTTCTGTTCCAAGGCTTTCTTGCATGAATAATGATCTCAAGTATTCTACCTGTAGAAGGTTTCAATAGATATTCACATATAGTCAGATACTTTTTTCTTTTACCTATAAGTACAAAGTAAATATTCAAAGAGCTCTAAAATATTATGGAAATCAAACATTTGCTTGAAAAGACACAATCCAGGAACACAGGAACAGAAATCAGAACAATAAAGAATTTTTTTCATGAATATATTGAAAAATAAAGTCAGAGTAGAAGATTATTGATTGCATTTTGGCATTGCATTCAAGGCTGAATAAATGTACAGCACATACAAGTCATTTTGCTTTCATATCCATTTTTTAGAAAGTTGCTGCTGAGTAGAATTCCTTTATGTAGATATACCACATCTTGGTTATCCATTCATCCAGTGATGAGCACCTGGATTGATTCCAGTTTTTATCTAACATGAATTGAGCAGCTTTAAACATGATTGAGCAAATATCTCTGAACTGTGGAGCTTTTAGGGTAAATGCCCAGTAAGAGAATAACAGGGTTTGTTGGTAACTCTACATTAATCTCTTTCAGGTGATTTCCATAGTGGTTGCACACCTTACAGTCCACCAACAGAGAATGAGGGTTCATGTTTTTCCATATCCTTACCAACATGTGTTTTCATTTGATTTTTTAATATTTGATATCCTTACTGGGGTAAGGTGGAATCTTATAGTTGTTTGAATTTGGCTTTACTTAATGGTTAGGGATGTTGAACATTTTCTTAAGTGTATGCTAGCCATTTGTAATTCTTCATCTGAGAACTCCCTATTTAGTTCTCTGCCCCATTTTGGAGTGGATTGTTTCATTTTTTATTGTTTAGTGTTTTGAGCTCTTTGTAGATCCAGATATTAGGTTTCTGTCAGTGATATAGCTGATAAAAGATATCCCTTTCCTCTCTCCATTAGTCTCTCTTTTAATTTGAAATCATCATCTTTTTCTGTTATTATGAGGGTCTTGAGAAGGTATTGCTAGGCACTGTGAGGTCATAGATATTTCTGTCAGGAGAGTTGTATTGTAAGGAGTGGTACCCTTCCTTTGGCTCTTACATTCTTTCTGCCACCTCTTCTGCAATGGATCCTGAGCCTTGGAAAGTGTGATAGAGATGTTTCAGTTCTGGATACTCCTCCCTTCTTCACAGCACTATGTTGCCTTTTGGGTCATCCCAGTGGTCATCGCCATCTGAAAAGAGAAGGTTCTCTAACCAGAAGTGAGAATAGCAAATGAACACCAGATGTTTGCTCCATCTTGTGCATCTGGCTTTATGTGGGTATTCAGTATTTGAACCTGAGTCCTTTGGCCACAGATTAACAACAAACGAAACAACAGAAAATCCACCAAAAAGTGGAAGCTGAATAACTCACTATTAAATAATGCATGAGTAGTAGAAGAAATAAAAACAGTAGCTTAAAAACTTCTAGAACTTGGGCTGGAGAGATGGCTTAGTGGTTAATGTGCCTGCCTTCTAAGCCTAAGAACGCTGGTTCCAATCTCCAGGTCCCAAGTTTAGCCAGATGCAAAGCGAGGCAAGGGTGCAATGCCGCACTTACCACAAGGGGGCACACACATCTGGATTTCGTTTTCAGCAGCTGAGAGGCTGCTGGCACGCCCATCTCTGTCTTCCTCTCTCTCTCTCTCTCTCTCTCTCTCTCTTTCTCTCTCTGTCTCTCTCCAAAAAATAAATAAATAAATAAAAAATTCTAGAACTGAACGATATTGAAAACTCAAAATACCAAAACTTATTGGAACACAATGAGGACAATTTTAAGAGGGAAGTTTATTGCACTGAATGTTTTCATTACAAAAACAGAGAGCACTCTCTCTCTCTGGTTCTTTGTCAAATAAATCAACAAAAATAAAAATAAACTTAAAAGGATGTTGGAGAAATGAATTAGTAGTTAAGGCACTTGCTTTAGGACGCGGTTTCATTTCCCCAGTACCCATATGTACATGATGGCACATATGTCTGGAGTTTGTTTGTAGTGGCTAGAGGCCCTCACATACCCATTCTCTTGCTTTCTCTTTCTCTCAGATTAATAAATAAAAATAAATAAATAAACAGATAGATCTCATGTCAACAACTTAGCCACCCAGTTGAAGGCAAAAAAAAAAAAAAAAAAAAAAAAAAAAAAAAACTAGAGCAATCCAATAGTTCCAATAGTTAAAGACATAAGGAAATAATCATGATTACAGCCAAAATCAATAAATTGGAAATAAAAATTTTTAAAAAATTGATGAGTCAAAGAGCTGGTTCTTCAAGAGTAAACAAGATCGATAATCCCCTAGACAGTTTGATCAAAAGGAAAAAAGAGGGCTGGAGAGATGGCTTAGGTAAACGCTCCTAAAGCCTAAGGACCCCGGTTCGAGGCTCGATTCTCTAGGACCCACGTAAGCCAGATGCACAAGGGGGTGCATGCATCTGGAGTTCATTTGCGGTGGCTGGAGGCCCTGGCGCACCCATTTCCTCTCTCTCTCTCTCTCTCTTCCCCTGCCTATTTCTGTATCTCTCTCTCAAATAAATAAATAAATAAATATTTAAAAAAAAAAAAAAAAAAAAGAAGGAAAAAAGAGAAGGTTCAAATCAACAAGATCAGAAATAAAAAGAGAGATGTTACAATAGTCTGTAATGAAATTGAACTGGTGGAAGACATGATAAGATCAAACAACCTTCCACGCTCATGATTTGGAAGAGTTAATATTGTGAAAATGGCCATAATAACAACAGTAATATAGAGATTCAATGTAATTCCAACCAAAACTCCAGCAACAGTCTACAGAGAGTTAGAAAAATAGTCTCAAAATTCATATGAAAGCACAAAAGGCCTTGGATAATCAAAAATGTACTCAGCAAAAGGAAAAACTCTGGTGGTATCACCATATCTGTTTTCAAGCTATATTATAAGGCAATAGTAATAAAACCAGCATGATAATGGCATTTAAAAAAGGCATAACGATCAATGGAATGGAATGAAGATCCATGTTTGGGTTCAAGTAACTACAGCTACCTGATCTTTGACAAGGGAGACAAAAGTTCTCACTGGAGCAAAGACAGCATCTTCAACAAATGGTAATGGAGAAAGTGTATAGCCACATGTAAGATTGTGGGTGGGGTGGGGGAGGGACACAAAACTAATGATAGCATGAATCAATCCCATGGAAACCTTCTTTGGAATATCACTCTACAAGTCATTACCCTCAATAAGGGAGAGGGGTACCCAAACAGAAATGCTCTATGAAACATGGAAAGAGTATTAACCTTGAAGCCATGGGCATTGGCCAACAATTCTCAGGTCAGAGTTGGATTTTCCCCACAGTAAGTTGTTTGTCAGAGAGTCATGTGGTCCCCAAAATAATACAGGCTATTCCCTCAAACACTTGATTACCTGCAAGAACTGAAAGATAAGCCCCTATGGCTGAAGAAACCGCACCCTGCAGCCACAGTACATCAAGTAATCATGCTGGAACTGAGCGAGAATCCAGTTCCCTGCCAGCTACCCCTCATAGTGCTGGAAAGTTCTGTGATAGCAGCTGGAGAATAACAGTTGCCAACTGATTAAGCAGGAGATCCAGCCAATTACAAAATCAACCAGCTGAGCAAGAAGCACACTCTTGTGCAATAGTGGCACACAGCTGATGTAGGTAATCAACTGCCCATGTATTGGACATGAGACCGATTCAGTGGGGTAGAACCCATATCTGGCTCTAAGAAACAAACAGTGTTTCCTAGAACAGGAATACAATAGGCTCCAGAGCCTCCACGCTCGCTAAGAAGAATAAATATAAGTATCAACATATCTTCTTAAAGACTAGGCTTATCTCCTACTGAAATGTTCTCACTTTTGGTTGGAGAAACTGCTCTATTTTCAGATGGAGGAAAATACAGGGGAGGACAGGGATAAATCAATACATCAAGAAGAGAGAGCCAACTGTCTAACAGGAGATTGGTCATCACCACCTTATCTGTCTGGGTCCAGAAGTCATTATAAGGGAAGCATTTATGCCAATGCTGCTCTACCAGTTATCCTTAAAACCAGTTGCAGAGGAATGGTACAAGACACTGCGATCATTCAAACCTCATGAAAAACAGAGATCCAGAGTGTACAGAGAAAACACTAATCAGATCTCTATTCTGCCCACCAAGACTCAGTGATTATTATGGAAGAGGGATTGGAAATATTTTAAGAGCCTCAGGGTGAATGGGAATAACCTGAGACACCAGTTTCTCCCAGCCCTGCAGAGATGGAGGCTTCTTGGTCTCTACAATGAATACCAATAACTCCACTGAAGACCCTCAGCAGAACTGGGGCAGAGGAGAAGGTGTCTATGTGTACAATCTTTTATAAAAAATTAATAAAGTTAAAAAATGCATTTAAGAAAAGACATCTCTCTTGCCCATATATAGTACCTGGATACCTAATATGCAATATTACTAATGATTTTTAATATAACAAAGCCTAAATAGCCAGCTGTACTATATTCTGACTATTTTGACAGAAGGATGTCGTCAACTGTCTCTTTTCTGTATCAATCAAAACAATTTAGCAGTAGTTTCCTTGGGTGGCTTATCATCTTTCTCTAAGAAAATCCAGTGCACAAGAATAACCAATATCTGTCTCTTTGACTTTTATGTCCAAGGTTAGAACCTTGAACATTAAGTACATGGCAAAATAATGTTTGTTGTAATATATGGACTAATATGTCTGTCTGTCTGCATATATATATATATATATTCAACTGCTGTAGCTGCTATTGAAAATGTTTTGCTCAATATATTCTTTTAGCACTTTCAAAATAAACCTATTTTGAGTATTTCAAGTAGTGAAATTTCCTAATAAATTATAAACATTAGCACACAGTGTTCATAATGAACTACTTATCTGATTTATGAAGCATTCAATTCACAATTTCATCTACCTGAATTTCAGGGTGTGGCATTTACCCCCAATACAGTTTCAGGTATGAGCATCTGAACCTATTAGACAATTCCTAAAATTCTCCTTTAGTCCAAAAGCCATTCACCCTTTTACAAATTATTCATCCTCCATTTATGGGTATATGTAGAATTGCTGAAGAGGACTCAATAAGTCTAATTATGATCTTGCCATGTTCTGTTAAGTACTACTTTATCTTATGTTAAAATGTTATTGGGTGAATTTAGTGTTAACAGACAAGAAACTATTTATAGAGTTTCTTTTTAGATGTCTATCACTACTAATCCTACTTCATATTTTATATGCATAAAAAAGAAATGAGGGTACCCATAAATAATATAAACATAAACTTGGGTATGTGATTTAAATACAGTGAACATCTGCAGTCCCCCTTGGCTTAACGTGACATTTTCTTATGTTCTCAGTAGGTTACTAACATATTTTACCTTTAGTGTGTTCATGCAAAATGTCTAAAATGATTTAAAATAATCAGTTTTATAAAGTTAACTTTCTTTCCTGATTTTTCTCTTGGAGAGATAAAGTCAGTTACTTTCAAGGATGGATTTTTTTTTTTTCTATCAGAGATCCTCATTTCCCTTCCTTTAAGAAGCACAGAAACAATTTTCTTCTGGAGAAGCACCTTTGCCATAGTGTACTAAGTGCTTTTGGGTTTGCGGAATTTCAGCGCACAAGTGCATTTTTTTTTTTTTTTTTTTACTGTGAACCACTAAACGGCTCTTGTATTGCATTTTAGAGGGAAAAAGATGAAGAATCTGGGAAAATGGGATGAAGATAAATAAGATATATTTCATAGAACATAGATCTTTCTTCCCCTCAATACCTATCACTGGCCCTTAAATGCCTTCTTTCTTTCAAACACACACACATTCCCCTTGGCATCACTTGGAAATCCATGAACATCCCATGAATATAAAAGTATGTGATTCTTCAACTAACTCAAACGAAATTGCTGTATTCAACAAGTAAAAAAAAAATAATTACTTTATAGACTAGAAAATGTATGTACAGTATTATAAGGAATGAAGAGGGTTAAATGACATAAAAATAAGGATGATATAACGGTGTCATCTTTCAGTTATCTATAAAAATTTGATTAAATTCTATTTTTTCAATGCAATACTGAATTATTTATATTACAACTGTGACCCATAAATTTCAATGTTTTAAAATGTATCAAAATAATAAAATGATAGATTTTATTGCTAGCAGTGGGTCAGTAGGTTTTGAACTTAGAATATTTAGGGAGCGACTTTATACAATTTTTAGAAGGAAGTGAGTAGGTGGAATTTTAAATTTGAAAGGAAATCATTGTCTATATATTTATCTTCTCATTTTTTGAATTGTAAGGGTGAGTACCATGGACTAATGTACCCCTTCCTCTATAGAATATATTTTGTAGAGATTGTATGTTGGTGTACAGTTTCTGTGATAGTGGTACTAAAACCTTGCTTCTAAACTTATTTCTCAGCATTGTTTAGTAAAGAAACATCCTTTAAAATCATATATTCACATGTATCTAGCTTTAAGTATAAGATTCTTCATTACTATAAATGTAAATATAAAGCAGGAGATACTTCCCTTTAGGTAATCTAAAAATTACAACCAAAACATTAAAAATATGAAGTTAAATCATTTTGTTTTAAGCATTCATTCCTTTGTTAAATAATGAGAATAATATAGGTTTTAAGCAGAAACATTATTTTCCCAGATTATTTATGGCTATTTACTCTAGCACTTATCCCTCTCAACAATGCTCTTTCCAAGTGCTTTCAACTCTCAGCAGGAGACTGAAAACTAACCCCATTGTCCCTTCACACCACACTGCCCACTCAGAAAATTCAGGAAGCATAGTTAACTTACTCCCATCAAGTAGCTGAGTATGGGGTGAAGAAGTCTGCACATCTCCTTCATAAATCTTTATTTTGTATCATTAAATTAATTTCATATGTTAGAATCAAATAACATGAATACTGGGAAGAAAACTGAAAATATCACTACACTTGTAAGAGTATGCCTTAAAATAAATGAAAATTTCTTCATAGTATCAATCAACCTGGGGGTATTTAAGAAAGTCAGTTTAAAATACACTGGGAATACTTTTAAATTATGCTTAATATTCTTATACTAATGGGAAACATGAACTTACAAATTGCCAATCTTAAAATCTGTCATATTTATTACTATATTGTGATTCCACTAAATATTCAAATTGATTTGTGAATAAAAGAACTATTTATAGTGCTGTTTCTATTCCATAAATATGGTTTCCTATGGGTTCAATAATTTCAATTATGGAAAATAAGTCCAGAGGGGGATAAAATAGAAAAAGATTCATTTTATCTATAATGTGAAAAACATGTAAGCAAAAATGAATGTATTGTTAAGAAATATGGGAAAATGAGATACATTGAAATGAATTTGCTACTTATATAAATAGGAAATTAAGATTTAAATATATTATATGTAAAGACATAGTCAAATGAAAGATTATGTAGATAGATAGATGTTTAGCAAATGAAGCACTGAGTGCACTTGTTTGGAAATCGGCACTATAAAGTAATGGTAAAAGATTGGTCTTGAATAAATACTCTGCTTATCCAAAATAGCTAAAAGTGTACCCTAGCAAGACCAAACATATTTAGAAAGTAATTGTTCTAATCTAAGTAGAACCAGGGAAAATTCATAACACTATCCCTGCTCATGCCAGCAAAGTTTGAACTGGGTGTATAGATTTCTATGTTTGCTAGGTTGCCACAGAGCAAGACAATTTTCCAATAAAGATGCTGTTGGAAATGTCTAAATGGGGTATTGGAATTCCATTCATGAAAGCAGAAAGAATGTTCCCCTCTCTCCCATAGCATCTACAGAGACCAGATGCATTTGTACTTCCACCTGCCACTGGTAGAAAGGTAAGAGTCATCTCTTCCTTGCCAGAAGGAGCCAGGGAAATCTTGTGGACAGGTAGTAATTTTTCACTTCCTCATTCCTAGAAGGCTGATATTGGTCTAAAAGAATTGTGTATAGTGGCTGTGCTGCTGGTTATGCAAATATACCAATCGAATTGAAAAAGTATAAACATACAATGAACTTTTATCTCATTCTTTTTGATCATGTACTATAACTAAGTAAGATGTAAGCCCTGGGGGCTGTGTGAAAAGCATATCAGATCTCTCTGTCTCTTTACTGCTCTTTCTAAACAAATGTTTAGAAGAAATAAATAGGAGGGATTGCTGTTCAGAAACATTTAAAAGGGAAATATACATACTATATAAACATTTCCCAGCATCAGTCAGAAAAAAGATAAGCACAAAAAGTACTTACATGAAAAGTTCTTACATGAAAATATTCACGTATTCAAGAAAATATAACAATTTCTCAAGATAATTTATAGTTGATAAAGTAAGAATTAAATACTACATCACAGTAATTTTATGGATAAATTATTTTCTTTATAACATCGCGAGGAACATTAACACTGAATCATGGGAAATATTTTTTGTGTATATCAAGGCTGATCATGCCCTAATATTCCAACTGTAAAGTATAAAGCTAACAGAAATCCATGTCTATGTGTTGCCAAAATATGTACAAACTTGCCTACAAATAGCATTATTTGTAGTAGTTCCAAATATAAGAGAAATAATGAAATAAATCAATGTACTATATTTACAAAGGACTTTACATATAAAGTGATGAAATAGCTAAAATTTACTAGTAAGTGTCCCATAATGACTAACAAACAGAATCCATTAAATGTATCTGTTATTCAATTTTGCAATTAATTTAATCATTAGTTTTCCCTCTTATTCAGCAAAGCAAAAAAGTAAAAAGAAAACCTTGGAAATAGAAATGGCCTTATATAAATAGAAGTTATAGAGACAGATAAACAACATAGTAAAACTTTTCTAGCAAACTAAATACACAAAAAAATATAGTCATAAAAATTCATATTAGGGTTGGATAGATGACTTAGCAGTTAAGGTACTTGCCTGCAAAGCCAAAGATCTTAGATTTGATTCTCTAGAACCCATGTAAGCCAGTTGCACAAAATGTCTCAAGCATCTGGAGTATTTTTTTTTTTGCAGTGGCTGGAGGGCCTGGTGCACCCATTCTCTGTCTCTCTTTCTTTCTCTCTCTCTCTTTCTCTCTTTTAAATAAATAAATAATAATATTTTAAAAATTCATATTAAAAATATGAAAGACATAGCAAATCAATGACACAATTTTACATCTGTTGGGACTAGTGAAATAAACTGAATTTAGTGAAAGATAGAAATAAATATTTCAACAGTCAACAATTGGCAAATAATTATAGAGAATATTAGCAAACAGGAAGTTTCTTTTTCAGAAAATAAATAGAAATGACAAATATTTCTTCAGACTAAAAATCAATGAGTAATGCACTCAAATACTAAAATGAAAAATGACAGAGGGCTATCATGCATTGTGATCAAGGTGGCACTTTTGTCTAAGCATGGAAAAGGCATATTTCCTGATTTCCACTAAAGAGCTAGTTTCCATCCAACTTCACAATTAAATAACTATGTTTCCAAATTGTTGCAAACTAGTTGATTGAGACTGGATAAAATGAAGAGAGCAAGCTGAGCACTATAATTCATCTTTCTACTTCCTGATTATGGATGGAAAGTGACCAGCTGCCTGAAGCTCCATCACCATTGTGATTTCCTGGCTATGATTGATCCATGAACTGTGTTTTGAAATTAACCTGCTTCCCTTAAGTTGCTTCCTGTCAGCCATTTTGCCAAAGAAAATAGAAAAGTAACTAATATAATAACATCCTTATTTTTTCCTATGAAGACTTAGTAAAAAAATTTTCTGCTAGATGTCATAATAGGCACATGTTTACACAGAGGAAGATGATATAAAACTGTTTAGTAATGGAAATTAGTATGAATCTAGCATGTTAGACACTCAATTATTGGTCAATTGGCCACTTTCACTTCTTAGCCTAGAACAGAACTAACTGGCAATTCCCCTCTACTATTTGTCACAAAACAAACTCCCTAAAACAGGTGAATTTTCAGTGTCTGGTTTCCTTACCAATAAGATGATATTTATAACTACATGAACAAAGAATTCTAATTTATAACCCTGCCATAATGTTTGAGTAACCCTGCTATCTTTCAACATATTGCTTTATTTGTGAAATAATTTAGGACATGCTCCTTGACCATTTGACATAGTGTGGAAGTGAGATCTCAAGAGAATATGAACATGTTGCTATTTCTTTGCATGTAATTTCCTCTGCAGTCTTGTCTTGCATAAGCTCTGTGCTGCTATGGTGATATCTTCACTCAGTGTGCAAGCTGTGGGTTTAAAGCTTGAATATTAAATTCTAGTTTTCATGCTCTTAACCACTCATACATATTTTAAGCTTGTTGCCTGGGTTACATGATTTATAATTCATTCATTAATTTATGCTGGATGATTAATTCATGTCTTCTAGTCTGCCCTTTGGAGCTCAGCAAGCTATCTGCCTTGAACACTACATCACCTGCGAGATGAAGGGCACAATGACAAGGTATGTTATTTTTGAAAAGAAAATATTGTAGGGGGAGAAAATGATACAGTGGGTAAAGTACTTGTCATTCAAGCATGAAGACCTGAGTTCAGATCCCCAACACCCATGTAAAATACTGAGTATGATGGCCTGTAATCACATGCTGAGAAGGTGGTTACTGGCAATTCATAGGATTTACTGACTAGCTAATCTAGTCAAATAGTTGATTCCAGAGGTGCAGAGGCCCTATCTTTTAAAATTATGTGGACAGTGATTAAAGAGAACATCAAAGACTTTCATATACAAATGCACATATATGCATTCCATCTGCACATATGTTCACCCCCACTATAGGAACACACATACACACACACACACACACACACACACACATTGTACCACAGATCATCTGAGGGTTATTCTAATTAGTGACTTTGTTTTCTTCACACATTGTTTCATTTAAGTAGCAGAAATGAATATGTAGTCATTCAGTTCTCTTATGATACAATGTAATGTTATTAGCACATGGTTTATCTGGAATTAATTTTAAATATGCAATTGTACCTTGGTAATGTCAAATGCTAAAATTAATAAAGTCTGTACAAAATGTCTATTATGGGTTAGTTTTAGAAGGTGAAAATTATTCTCAAAATCCCTTCATATTTTTGAATAAATTATTCTCTGTATGTGATTTGGTATAATACAAAGTCTACAGAATGAAAGCATTTTAATGACAAGCTGAAAAAAATACCACAGCAGTTTTCTGACAGATATAATTTGATATGCTATAAACCCTTGAAAAATCAGAGATGATAGCAAATATGATAACTGACCTTTAGTTATGATAGCAGAAATGTGATTCTATAAAGATATATGTGCTCATTTTCTTCTGGTGAGGCCGTTTGGGGAAAAACTTGTTTTGAATAGTTACTAGAAAAGAGCCCTAATGTTATGTTGTGTGTTTCATAACAAATCATGTATAGTCAATTCTATGTTTCCATGCATTTATCAGATCATTACCTATTCCTATAAAAATGAAACTAAAGCTTCTTAAATGCATGAAACTTATCAGTATCTTTCAGATGATCTGAGCATTCTTTAACACATCCCCAAGGACTCTGGCACATTTTTTAATAGCAAAATAAATTAAGGTAATCATATCTCAGACTTACTATACTTTTACATTCCATAAAAAGACACCCACTTTATATCAGGAATATTAATATGACACATTTTATTCAATGTCCAGAGTCTTCTTTACACAATTTTCTACTTTACCCTCAGACTGGAACATAGAGAGAGTATGTCCAAAATTGAGCTTGGTATCTTCACCATACATTAAAACAAATGCATATAACACACACACACACACACACCTCTATTATTTCTTTTCTGCTTCATGTCTCTTTTTATCTAAACATCCTGAGCCTAAAATTTTTATCTAAAACATCCTTTCCTCCAGTTACCTAAAACTCAATCCCACCTCTTCCAACCTTTATTTCCTCCCAGTTACCTTCTCATTAAGACTGCCTATAGTTACTTTTCATTTTGCTAGGACACAATACACATCCAGAAGCAAGTTAAGGAAGGGAAGGATTTATTTTCATCTGACAGTTTTGAGAGCCAAGTCCATTATGGCAGGGAAGCCATGGCAGGAGAAGCCAGTGAGCATCACATGGTCACATCTGCAGACACGGAGTAGAGTGAGGGAGACAGCAAGTAGGGCTGGTTGTAGCACCTCAAGCCCACCCCAGGTTTACACTTCCTCCAGCAAGGCTCCACCTCTTAAAGATTCTACAACCTTCCTAAACAGTTGGAGCAATGGCATGCTAATATTTCCATGGACCCTAGTGCTTCCAGTATCTGTTTTTCAATGAATTCTTTCTTCATAGGAGGACATTAAGTATGAATGTTTCGGTTTCATTTATGCAAAATCACATATAGTGGAATTATATATGAGATATTCTCTTCAAATATCTCTTTACTATAGAGAGAGATTTTTTTAGGATACCACCCCATCATATGTTCTCATTTACACTGAGTAGGACTGGGTCTCAACCTATCACTCCAAGCATTGAGAAGGGAGGGGAGAAAAAAATCCAGTTTTCCCTATATTTGTCCTAAAACATACACTTGATATAAGAAAAAAACATGATGAGGTTAATATTACTTAAATTATTTAGATAATTTCTACCATATAAGTCTAAGCTATTTTTTCAAAATGCATTTATTTGCTTGCTTGTTTGGTTTTAATGCTTTTGCATTGAGTGTAGGGACTCACACATACTAGGCAAGTGCTCTATAACTGAACTATAACTTTAAGCCCATTTATTTATTTTTTGCTTATTTATTTATTTTGGGACAAGGTCTCACTAAGTTACCCAAGAAGGATTTAAATTTTAGTTCTATCTGCTTCACCCTCTCAAGCCACTGAAATTATACACTGTGCTGGTAGACCCAGATGACACGATGTTTAGATATACAAATTTACAATGAAATGATTATTGCTTGTAACACCTAAGTTAATATATTTACAGGCTTGCATAGTTATCCTTATTTTTTTTTCAGTCTTTCTTGTTTATACCCCCATCCCATCGTTTCTTTCTCCCTTCTTTCTTCCTTTCCTGTCCTTTCTTTCTTTTTCTATCTTTCTTTCTTTTGTTCATTCTTTCTTCTTTTCTTTCTTATGTCTTACAAGCCATTACTACAACTGTAAGAGGAGAGGGATTAAAACAGCACCCTTCCATTTCTTGCATGCATCTATATTGATTTATTATAAATCGTAGAAAAAAGGAGTAATAACTAGATGCTGTAAATAAAATTAAATAAAATGAAATAAATATAAAATGAAATAAAATTTCTCCAAGTGCTAGGGCCAGAAGTCTGATCATGGATTTGGCTGAGATATGTGTACACTGAGGGCACTAAGGAGTGCACTTTCTACCTTCTTTCTCAGCTTCTGATAGTTCCTTAATTCTGTTCCATGTTTGACCATTTTTTTTTTCAAATTTCATTATTTCATCTTTCCTATGTAGAGTTCCATAGTATAGATATACCACATCATTGTTATCCCTTAATTCTGATAGTATGTGTGGTAGTTTGAATAGATGGCCCCCAATATATTCAGTGTTTTGTTAGTCTGTTGTTTGCATCTGCATCCACCTGGCTGGAGGCAATGTCACTGGGCAGATTTTAAGGTGTGGTGGTGTGTTTGAGATTTCAATCTAAAGATATGCAAAGTGTGCATAGCTATAATTCCTGAGTTATGCTATGCTGTATGTTTTTTGGCTTGTGGCTTTGCTGTCTGTGTTTGGTCCTGTGAAGGCAGGCCAGCTTCTTCTTTCATTATGGAACTTCCCCTGGATCTGTAATGTATAATAAGTCCCTTCCTCCATAACTGTGCCTGGTCTGGAAGTTCAACTCAATGAACCTAAAGCTATCTGTTACAGTATGGTAGCATAAACTCAATCCTAAAATGACACTTTTGCTACTTGTTTCTTATTTCCAAACTGCATCTTTTTCCTCGTTAGGTCCCAGTTATCTTGACTCAGAGATAATTCTAATTACTTTATTTTAACTTAACAAACTATTACAAATAAAGTCCCAGTCATGAGTACTAGAGGTTACTAATTCAACATTGTTTTCAGTGGAAATATATCAATTTATACTGTATGTTCTACTGTGATAGTAAACTACTTCTGAGCCAGATGATTCTCTTAAATGTATATTTCACCCAAAAGAGTATCTTGAAGAATGTTTTAATCATAATTATTCAATATATTTTCCAATTTTTCTTGATCTAAATCTTGTTATTCTGAAGCACTGTCAATAAGAAAAAGATTTATACAGTATTAATGTTACATTAGATGTTGATAGTGAAAGGTTCGGGAGCAACCAAAACCACACAGACCACTCTAAGGCAAAGATGAAAGTTTTTATTCGGGAAAAGCATGAGCTGCCAGGACTGACTCTCAAGAGAGGAACCCAGCCAACCTGAGTTTGCAGATATACCCACTATAGGGTATAGGGCTTCTTCAGTTGGGGAAAATGAGGAAGGGTAAAAGCTGAATAAGAAAAGTTCCTTTAGGGGAGGTCTAGGATAACCAGGGTGTGACACCAGAAACCATGACGTTTGGGGCATTATTAGGCAAGGAAGGGATAATGGCTGGGTAGCTTCTTGAGGAATTTGAATAATCCACTTCCTTATGTCTTTGTCGCCATCCTGTTGTCCTTGGTGACTATTTGGGAGCCTGTCTAACCTAACAGATAGACATTTTGTGTAAGAGGGAAAAATATAACATCAGAACGTATTTGGAACTAGGATTATAAAACAGTGAGTTGAAATTATTCTAGAGGGTATTTCATTTCTGGGGAAGTTTCAAAAACATTTCTATGTTATCTAATATAGATATTCATTGTTTGAGATTTCTCAAATGTCTTCTTTTTTTTTTTTCTTTCACAAGGAACATTTTTTTCTACTTTTTTTAAAATTAAGTACAGTTTGTATGGATACATCATGTATTGCCAACGTCTTTTCTCTCCTCCCTGCCCCCAATCTTCTGGGGGCCCTCCTCAATGAGGTTGCTGGTATTCCCCATGGGGTTGAGGGTTATGCATTGAAATAAAATGAGAATAAATGCTCATGAGGTATGGAAACAGAGGAACCCTCATTCACTGTTAATGGAAATGCAAACTTGCACAACCAATTTGGAAATCAATATGGAGATTCCTGAATAAGAAGAATATTGAACTATCAAACAAACCCAGTTATTCCCTTATTGGACATTTACCATAAATTCTCCATGCTTCACTGCAGAGATATTTGCTCAAACATGTTTATAGCTGCTCAATTCATAATAGAGAAAAACTGGAATCAACCTCAGTGCCCATCATTGAACAAATGGATAACAAAGTTGTGGTTCATATACATAATGGAATTCTATAGAAGAAAAAACAATACAATTAAATTTGAAGGAAAATGGATGGACTTAGAGCAGATCACACTCAGTGAACACACACAATTACAGAAATACAAGGACTGCATGTTTTCACTCATCTGTGGTTCCTAACCTGGAACAGCTTGAGTTGCTGGCATACCAGATAGGCAACTTGAGGCCCAGACAGTAGGGATGGAATGGTTTGGGGTGAGGGGAAGAGGAGGGTAAGGGCAAATAAACACAAAACTGTACCTAAAATGAACTGGTACCATAGAAACCTTTCTCCTTGAAAGTAGACTAAAAGTTGTAACCATCAACAGGAGTATAGGAGGAACATCCAAAAAGAAGGGCTCTGGAGAGGGTGGGATGAAACCTAACCTTAAATAACTTGCCTCTGGCCTGTAACTTGCAGTATCAGAAATATATGCTGCCCACAAGAAAAAGTTCTTAATGTCTTGATGAACAATGTAGTTATAGCTATGTAGAAATTTATAAACACTATTTGGATAGCATGATCCAGTTCATTGGTTCTGGTGCAAGACCAAGGATAAATTAATAGAATATATTTTCTGAGTTATACATTTATGTATTAAGTCACATGATCACATGAGTATTGTAACATATATATATATATATATATATATATATATATATATGGTAAACATTTTAATGAATTATAAATAATTATAAATCCATCTTAAATGTGTATAAAGATTTATTAAAGGTACAGATTGAATTTTCCTTACTTTTTTTTTTTTTTTTTTTTTTTTTTTTGAGGTAGGGTTTCACTCTAGCTCAGTCTGACCTAGAATTCACTACATAGTCTCAGGGTGGCCTCAAACTCATGGTGATCCTCCTACCTCTGCCTCCTGTGAGTGCTGGGATTAAAGGCATGTGCCACAATGCCTGGCTACTTTCTTATGTTTTTATTTGATTTAAAATCTAAAAATGGTCAGAGCTTTTATTAAAGTCTGAAAAATTCATATTATTCTATATTTATTTCTCAATACTCATTTGTCCAAATAACTTGCTTGATATGTTTCAGATTTGATCACTTTTAACTGTGGTGATGCAGGAAGATGGAATAGGTGAGTCAGCAGAATATGCCCATAAATAGAACTCACAGTAACCTTCATATGACACTAAAATTAACACAGGATGGGGTACCATGCAGATGCTCTTCCCTCAGAAGTCTACCAAATCTGTTTTATTTTTTTAAAAAAAGTTCAAAATTACACTGAAGTCAAACATGATTTTTCCCTTGATTTCTTTGGGAATATAGGTTTTCTTGTCTATGTGACTAAAGGAATTGTCTTATACTCAAACATGTTCAATATGCCTGATGCATAGTAGCATATAAAATATGAAATGAACCTGACTACCACTTAGGACTTTTCATTTGCTTTCAGCAGTTTATCAAACAGATCTGATTGGAGAACATGAACAGCCTGGGATCTTCAAATAAATAGATTCATAGCCTTCAACACCAAGTTCATAGTGCCTCACATTAGTAGAGGATAGGCTCAAGAGACACTGCTTTGAACATCTCTAGTGCCACCTAAGGCTTTATATTTTTGGATCATGTTACTTAATCTCTTATTCTTGATTTAACTCAACAAAATAGAGTTCAAGAGCTGGGTGTGGATGTGCACACCTTTAATCCCAGCACTTGGGAGGCAGATGTAGGAGGATCTCCAAGAGTTCGAGGTCACCCTGAGACTACATAGTGAATTCCAGGACAGCCTGAGCTAGCGTGAGACCCTACCTCAAAAAAAAAAAAATAATAATAATAGAGGTCAAGATAGCTATTAGGTTGAAACAAATGTCATTTCTATTTTTGATAGTTCAAAATACTCAAGTATTAATATTTCATTGACATCAACCTATTATTTAGAGAATACTTATAAGAATTTACTTGAAAAATTGGTCTCAACAATTAGGCATATTTCAACAGAATTGTAATAGTAAACATTTATTATTATTTTATTATTAACTATTAATCCTTATTATTAATTTTGTCTCTATGTGAAAGGATCCTTAACTCACAAAGAACATTAGCAGCTAAAAAAATGTGCATTGCTTATTCCTGTGGATTCCAAGAATTGAATTATAAACTTAAAGTAAACATTTGCACTGAGAGATAAACATACATTTAAATCAGTTTGTATTAAATGTAAAATTATAAAATGAAATAGAACTAAGAAAATAGAAAATCTGAGTATGCATATATTCATGAATATTTGATTCATAAACATATTAGCATAAGCCAAATTTTCCTAAAGGTTCATACCTTTTTCTAAAACAAAAAAAAATTGCTTATGAATTCAAGTAGTTTTAAAGAGAGTGTTTGTTATCATTGCTAGAAACAAATCTGTCTAATGGCTGGCTGCCAACAATAGGAAAAGAACAGCCGCTTTTGAGGGACAGCCAGATATGGTGGTGCTTACGAAGGCCAAAACTCCAATTTGAAACAGGAATAATGTATATTACAGATTCTTGTCAGGCAATATAGAAGTAGGGTTGGTAATACTGCTGCCCTCAGTATGACTTCAGCCAAAATATTTCTATTTCATGTCAGTTATAGTTACTTATACACTGGTTTGGAGGCCAATAAAATTTCTTACTGAAGAAAGATAAAGGAGTATGTTAGGTAATATTGCCTTCTACATCTACCTTCCATGAATGTTCAAAGAACAATGACATTTTTTTTTAATTTGAGCTTGAAGTCAATCACGATTAAAAAAATCAAGAGTGGGCTATGCCATTTGATAGTAAGAAAGGCATCTGTTGGGATAAGGGAAATGTTACATAGACTTGCTTCATCTGCAGCATTAACTCAGAAGGGTCTGGTCTTCTCTTCGCCTGATTACTGTACTCAGTGATCTGCATGCAGACCCTGAAATAAGCCTTCTGTCTGGGCCTTCCTAGTGAAGGCTGCTCAGGAGCAAGTTTGTTCTATAATTACTCTAGCTGTCTTCTAAGATAGTTGGATGAGCCAGTAAAAACACCACTGAAGGAAGCCAAGGAGACATTGGTACAAATAATTAGACGATCTGCCTTCTCAGTTCTTGCATATGGAAGTTAGACATTAGAGTTCCATCTGCCCATAGAATCTGGAATGTGGGAATGCTATCTATCTTTCTTGGTGGTTGTAGTTCAAAGGGAACAGTCCTTTGTCCTTGAGAAAGATTTTATTGGGTCTCAACACTATGAAAAGTTTTTTTTTTTTTTTTTTTTCAGTAGAAACTTTGTATGGATACATCATGAGTTGGTACCATCATTTCCTTCTCCCTACCCCCAACTTCACTGGAAGCCCTCATTAGTGACATTGCTGGTATTCTCCATTGAGCTGTTATTTATGAGTTGTGAGAACAGTGGTCAATCATTGTGGGGGGCAATGCCTCTGGATATTCCCTTCCACCTTGTGTCTCTTACATTTTTTCTGCCCCCTGTTCTGCAAAATTCCCTGAGCCTTGGTGGGTGTGCTTTAAGTCTACTTTAGTGCTGAATTTTGACTCTTCCTCAGCGTTTGTCTCCATCACCCCAGTGTAGGATGTCAGGCTTGCCATGGAAGCAGCCCTCTTGCTCATCTCATCAATTCCTCTTGGTTTCACCTGGGCCCTACCTTTTGTGTGAGGGGTGGTTCATCTCCTGCCAGGGAGTCATATTCCTATTGTTCTTTTGTTGATAGATTTTGGTTGTCTTCAGTTTCTCTTTTTTCTGAAAACTAAAATATACATGCTACCTGAGCTGTCCAAGGAAAATGGCCAACAACATTGTGATCAAGCAGAAAACATTGCTATATGAAAGCAACTACCCTAATAAGATGTACACACCTGTGCAGTAGTGGCACACAGCCTAGTTGGGTAACCAGTGGCTCCCTGCTTGGCTAAGAGATCTGCTCAGTAGAAAGGAACTCACAGCTGGAACTAGTAAACAAGACAGAATCCTAGGGAGATCAAGATTATGGACTCCAATGAGAAACTCCCACTAGTCTTTTGCAAAAATTGAGGCTACACCTATCAAAATCTCTCTGAATTAACAATGCTTATCTCCTTTAACCTTTCCTGGCAAGACTTTTTAATGAAAATTTACATATGAAGCAGAGAAAGAATGAATAATTAACAAATGTGTTCAAGTAATTTGTCTAAAGTTGCAGCAAGGTCAGCAGGACATGAAGACCATCTTAATCACTCTCCACTGATACATGTCAGACAGCCTGGGCAGTTGTCATCACATTACCTGAATAGATGACAATGTCTATGCAACCAAATTTCTAAGGCCAATACTTCTGTTCATTTCACATATGTAAAAGAAAATTCTCTGTCAATTCACCTCATACATGCCAAACATCAACCTTTACTGGTATGAATATTAATGCCATCATGGATCCCAAAGCAATGCAGCCATAGCTGGGTCCTCGAACCCAAACAAATAAAGCTCAGCCACCCATCTTCAATATACCAATTAAAGACACAAGTCACAGTGAAAAGCAGAGAAAGAAAATTATTTCATGTGATCATAGATAAAGAGGAACAGTGACTCCTAATTCTATTTTGGGGGTACTGACTTGAGGTATAAGTTTAAACAGATTTTCAGAGTATGCATAACTAGTAATTTCATTGTGACCATGACAACAAGGTTAAAGTAGCCTTTTGTAGGTAGTTACTTATGGTCATAGGCCCAAAAGACTGTAGACAACAACTTGCCCTGATGAGAATAGAAGGCAACTAACGTCTAAACCCAAACTTGTCTCATGGAGATAGTGATAAGCGGCAATCCTCTGTTCTGTTTACTTCCTCATTCTTCCTCCTTCTAGTAACTCTTGGGTAGATATTCTTCCCACCAATAATCTCTTCTTCCTGACCCACCAACCAATCAACATCCTCTATATATTTAAACCTAACCAATAAAGCCCACCCCAACTTGAGGGAAGTTGTCAGAACATTGTGAAATCTCTTCCTAGAAGATGAGTTCCTTCTCTGACAGTCACCCAGCATCAACCTTTACCTTCTTCCAGTATAAGGCTTTTGGGAAATTTCTAATACCTTAGGGTACAGTGCTTCAATAGTCTGATAGTCAAAAGGAAGAGTGAAAATGTCTGATTTTAGTATATCTTCATTCCTGCCAGAATTGACTTACAGAAGTACATTAATGTACAACTTTGGTTTTATAAATTAAGCCTACAAAATTAAGCCACAGTTATTGGCTAACAATTTTTAAGGAAGTAACTTTGATGAAATTTTACTTTTTAATTTCTGTAAAGAATTTCAGCCAGGGTGGGTAACCAACTGCTCTTGATTTGGCTAATAGATCCACTCAGTGGAATGGAACTCATTGCTGCAATTGGGGAATAAGTCAAAACCATGTACAAAAAATGAGCCCAGTCTCAAAGATCAAGCTCCCTCCAAATGTGGTCTAGAAGAGGGCCTACGCATATAAAATTCTCTCTAAAATAACTATGGCCATTCCATCCATCTAGTACTAACTTCTCTCTCCATTGGAGAATTTGCTCATCTGTTTCCAATGGACAATGAACCTGAAGGGAGGATCAGCCTGTCCCACCTCACCAGGGAACCAGCTGAAACCATAGAGTAATGAGGGAAAAGGGCATGAGTACAGCTTTCTTGGCAAACATGATACCAGAAAATGGCTGAAGGAGATAAACACAGAGAATATCCAACTCCTACTAAGCCAGATATCCCAAGACACAGAGGCTCCCAAAACCTCACCACTGAAGTAGAACTAAAATTATCCTAACGTGGCTGAGGGAAATTCATGGAAGAGGGGGCGGAAAGAGTGCTAGAGCCACAAGTTGGGTGATTATGCACAGAGACTTGGCCTATCCCCCATAATTCTTGACTACCCCCACAATGCATGACCCACAGTCCCCATTGATGAGGGTCCCTTTGGAGGGGGGAGGACAGAGAGGAGGATAGTGGAGTCACCAATATGAATGTAAAATTAGAATAATGTAAACAAAAAATAAATAATAAAATAAAAAGCTCAGTAACCTTCATCTGTGAAGCCATCCAATGCTGGGCATTCATTATTGCAAGATTTTTTATTACTCATTCTTGGTCAGTTTACTTTTTTTTTTCTTTTTTCTTTTAACCTTCAACTTCAATAAATCATTTATGTCCACAATTTTTTTAATTAAAAAAATAATTTCAGATGGTTGACTCTGCTTGTCTGATTTGTATAGTCTACCATTATGTCAGTTTTGGAGACTACTTGAGCTCAGTGTCCATAGAAACAAAAATAAAACTGGAAGTCCTGAAATAATTTTGACAAACTATTTTTCATTCAGCCAGTGATCTTCTTGGGGTTTAAAGAACAGCAAAGATGGTGTGCCTCTAAGTAATATAAAATACTTCTTCATATACTGTCAGCCTACAGGTCAGCCCAACGAGCTGTACAGAGTCCCTCCAGCAGGGATTACCCTAGAATTATCTGCATGCATGGGTGTTTGATCCACCGGTAACTACATTTACATATAGCACCATGAAAATAACACTGCAGGTTGGATTTCAGACACCTTGAATGTCTTCTCCTCAAAAATACTATTTCCTGTCCACAGGATCTCAGGAAAAACATGCCATGACTGAAGCAGTTATCCATGCTTAGAGAGAATGGCATGCCACCATTATAGGCAGAAAAGATATTCTCAATATAATGTAGCTCCATGCTAGGAAGTGGGGAGACAGTGGAGAACACATGAGCCCCACTGACCTTCCCCCAGGAAAGAACTGGTTCAACTTTGTTATGGCTAAATCTATATGATTTCTGTCCTTTGTCTCTTAGTTTTCCATAAATTGTATGATTGCCACAGACACAGTGTATAGGAAAAATTAGCTTCTCAGTCAGTTTGGTCAAATTGTAAATCATTCTACTTTCCTTTATCAATTTCTATTTCTTATTCATTTTTAAACACAGGGATATCAAGGCAGCCAGTTATTGATCAGAGTAATCAATACCACTAGAACTGAGTCCTTGGTTTTTTATACCTTCAAGGTAATTGTCTTCCTTCTTTAGGAGAACGTTTATTAAATGAGTATGCCTGGGAATGTTTCTCACTTAGTCTCCTGACAATAGGGAGTACACTGTCCATTTCCTTCCTCTTCTGTGCTGTATAAAAGCTTCCCTAACTCCTTTCACAAAGTAAGAGAAAAAAATACTAGCATTTTACACATCAGCCTTGAGACAATTTATTACGTCTGCCCTTTCTATCTCCAGAAGTACTCTCAACTTTGTTCTTACCTCTACCATTCATGTACATCACTCATCACATCAAGTTCCTTAAATAGGGCATGGCACATCCCTGCAACAAAGACTTCTCAGACTGGGTAACGTGTAATGAGAAATGCCATCTAATCTAACCTTAACACATAAAGATAAGCCTATTTCATTAGGGGAAACTCAAACAATGACATAAAAAATGTCTTACAGTTAACTTGTGTTGAACTGTTACTGGGCACACTGCATACCCTTTGCAGCTTCTTGGTTTCATTCCTAAAGGAGTATAAAAATGGATACAGAAGTGAATGTTGGACAATTTATTTGTCTTAAAGAAAGAAAAAGAGCCCTGAGCATCCCTGTGAAGGCATTGGCAAATAGAGATAGAAAATGAAGATAAAAGTTACAATTCTAATAGAATGAAAACAAAAAAGATACTCTTGAGAACGAGGTGAGCACACAGGAAAAAAAAAAAAAAAACTAGAATCAGGTACACAGGGACTCTGTTCTTTGCAGTTGTTATTGAAAAGGTTAAAAATTACCCTCTTCCCAGTGGACTTGTGGATTTTGGGTACAAAAGATGTGCCTCTCCCTTTTGTGCTAACCACAAAATTTTTACCATGTGGTCATCTAAGAGTTGTTCTGTGTGACCTGGAATTCAGAGTATATCTAAAAAGGAAGATGTAATAATGAACTATGCTTATTATTGCCAGGTAACCTTTTAGCCTTGCTTTCTTTGTGTATGTAAGTGCTATCAGTGGATGTTGAGATTTAGTAAAGCCCTCCAGACCTGCGGAGGGATTCTATGTTCTATTGTCCCACTGCAAAGAAATAGAGAACAGTAACAGAGGCAGGGGCAGTTTAGTAGAAGATTATACAATTCCAAGGAGAAGGAAGCAGGCTGGAACAGAGAACAGGGATTTGGTAATATGCCTGCTGAATAAGGAATGGGACTTTTATGTTATGTAGCATGGATTTCTGGCTCACTTTCTTAGCATAGGTTTTCTTACTCGTGTTTTATTGTCACATTCAGTTCTCCATACAACATGTTGTGTTACGTGTCTCATTAGTATCTTAAATCTCTGACCAGGGGTGTGAATTTTAGTATTGTAATGAACCACAGGTCACCTTAAGATTTTCGGGAGTGCCTCTTCATCAATGATAGTGAATTTGGTCAGTTCTAGCCAGCTTAGGGGCAGGATGGTGAGTGATAGGAAAGATTTGGGTTCCAGCCTTCTTTGTCAGCAGGTTTCTTGTATGTAATAATTTTACAGCCTTTGTACAAAATCTTCCAGAATCTGAGCCCAACTTTTTGTCATCATCACACAAGCTGTGTGGCTTGATTAAAGCCCTACCATTGGTTTCACTGTCGCCTTGCAGTTTGTGATTATGCAAGTGGATTGTCACACATCCTGAAAGGCCATTGCCACTTTACGTTTGCTGTAGCCATGGAAGCTCAGAGCTTGAACAACTTGCAAACATTCTATTATAGCACCCAATATCTGCCAACTTCTTTATATTTTAATTTGCTATTAACCCTAACAGACAAAGAAGTATATGTCAATAGACAACTGACTTTAAAGATGAGGTGTTAGGGACCTGTAAAGTGGATATTGCATTAAGCAGACACCTTTTGTGCCTATTCTCTCATCTCCTTTTGAAATATGTCACATTTCCTTCTACTTTTGGCTCAAGATTGCACCGTTTTAGATTCTAGTACTGACTTTCCACTTTAACTCAGGAGGAAACAACTCAAAGGGGTCCCAACCCACCAGGTCTTAACATGAAAGAAGTGCTCTTTTTCTTAGAAGCTGTTCTTACAATGTTGTTTGTTACAATGTTTCACCTTAGATACAGAAGAGTGCCTTGTCTATGTCATTGAGCGGGGGTGTACTATGGGGGTTGGGGTGAGGGCTTCCTAGGAATTAGCAAGAGCCTACTTTGCTGTTTCTCCCAGAGCCCTGTTCTTCCTCTTGTCTGACCAACTTGGCTACCTCAAACCCAGTTACAAGCCTTCTGATTTGCCTTCCTCATGGTTCTCAACCTTGATTGCCATTTAAGCCTAACATTTGCTTTTACTCTAACAGTGGGGTCTATCCGGAGGTCTTTAGGTCACTGAGGCTGTGCCCCCTTTGGCAAATGAAACTCAGTTCCCGTCGACTCCCTCAGATAATGTCCCCTCAAGAAGGTGAGCTGTTTACTGCTGTCATACATTTCAGCCATGACCTGGGGCAAATCCTCCAAAGTTATGAGCCAAAACTAGCCTCTGTATGAGGCTCAGTGGCAAGCAAAGGACACTTGAATGTCTCTTCTGGAATCAGGGTTTTGACATCTAACTCTAAGACAGACAATGCAGCTGATAATGCTGTGCACCAACAAGGTGGTTTTATATCAGTAATGACCTGCTGTACGCCATCTTCTGCCATGGCAGACCTGTCAATCTCCATACAATGAACTTGTCTGCTAGGAAGCATCATCAGAGCAACATGAACTTCTTACCATGTTTTCCCCAACTGATACATTATTCTCATGAAAAGCAATAGATGAGTAGAAAGAGGCCTCAGCATATTGGAATATCCCCAGCATTACTTGCAAGGGGAGATTAGAGATTTTTTTGAGCGTCATGAGCATTCACACTAAAAATAATTGTTGTTGCAATTATAGCCTGTATCTATATGATGCAAGGATATAAATAAAAGCATTAATAATGTACACAAAGTAATTCAAGAAAGTCTTTCATGCCCCATTAGAGTGGTACAGAATACTGTGGCTGCTTGACAGAAATCTCAAGTTAGATTAGAAAATAAAATTTAATGTAATCCTATTCTCAGTAGCAGTAAAAAATAAGAAAACACATAAAATATGTACAACATTATACCACTGAAATGTGAGCAGAAATTTTTGTTAAGAGAGAATACAAAAATTGGAATAAAAGGAGAACCTAACAGTGTTGTATATTTGAATGGATAAAGAATTCATTTCCTTTAAACGTGTTCACATGTTATTTGTAAAATAAAAATAGCAAAATGAGTTTAATTCTCAAAAAAGATAATATAATAAATAATGTGTGGCTCATGTGGAAGGAGATCAAGAAATTATATTCAGGCTATGAATGCACTGGGACCCCTGCAGTCAGCAGAAGCTAAGCTTGAAGAACAACCTAAGTAAATGGGTGGGGCTCATGGTGTCAACAAAAGACATTGGATGAATCAACTTCAAAATTATTTCTTGCAATATAATATTAAGAAGTAAAACCTTTAAAAGCGAATTAGGCCACAGAGGCATGGTGTTTATGTATAGAAGTAAAGTTCTCACTAAAAGAAGCTTCATGAACTTTTTGGCTCCCTTTCCATCTTCAACCATGTGAGGATGCAGTTTTCCTCTTCAAATGAAACAGCCTTCATCAGACAAACATAACCTGTCAATGCATAATTCTTGAATTTCCCAGCCTCCAGAATGATGAGAAAGTACATTTCTGTTACGTATCATGACTCAGACTGGGATATTGACTACATAAGCACAAACTGAATAAGACAAAATGGGACAGACCTTTCTATTAAATCTGTAAGAGGTATAAGGAAATTAGATATTTTGATATACAATAAAATGTAGAACTTTGGCATATGAATAATACAGGCTTTGTGATAATATGTCCATGTGTCAACATGAATTAAAGCATGATTATGGGTGTATTAATGAGGATGTTTCTGAAAAGAAAACTCACTGTGAATGTGGGTGCCACCATTCCCTGAGCTGGGGATCTGGACCGAATAAAAAGAGAAAGTGAGGGCTGGAGGGATGGCTTAGCAGTGAAAGCACCTGCCTGCTAAGCTTAAGAATGCCCATTTGATTCTCCTGGTCCCATGTTTAGCCAGATGCAAAGTGATACAAGGGTACAATGCCACAGTTGCCCACAACTGGGCTCACACGTCTGATGTTTGTCAACAATGGCTGAGAGGCTGATGATGCTCCCATTCTCTCTCTCTCTCTCTGACTCTCTCTCAAAAAAACAAAACAAACAAACAAAAAAAAAAAAAAGAAACAAAAAAAAAAGAGAGAGAAATGAATTGAGCATAAGCTGAAAGAAATTTCTCTTTGAAGCTGTTTCTTCTCTGACATTGGTCACAGCAAGAAAAAATTAAATACACGATGCTAAATAAACAATACATATGTTTCTTGATTTTAATAGTGTTATGTTCCAATAGCTTCATGCTAAGTTAAATATACTATGTCACAAATACACTTAATATTTCTCAATATCCCATGACTGGCTGGCAGCCATAAATCACTGCCACTTTCCAACATAATGAGAGAACCAGGGAAAATATAAAAACTTAAAATCCCATGTACATTTTCTATTGAATGTGTATTACTTTCCTTTCCTCCTAAAGTGGAAACCTGAAAATCATACCATGGTAGGTCCAGTGACAATCTATATGTAGCAGAATACTGTTTAGAAATCTAGCCCTGTAGCTTAGAAGGTGTGTCCAATCAAATAATTAAAAAGACCTAGAGGGATGCCTCAGCAGTTAAATTCATTTGCTTGTAAAGCCTGAACACCTGGGTTCAATTCCCTAGCACCCATGTAAAGCCAGATGCACAAAGTAGTGTATGTACCTGGAGATTTTTTGCAGTGGCAAGAAACTCTGGACACTCATTCTCTCTCTCCCTCCCTCTGTCTCTCCTTTTAAATAAATAAAATTTAAAAATTAAGATTCCATGTAATAGACCAAATATGAGTCCAGCACTCATTTTACTAACTGAAGATTATGTGGTCTGGTTCAATGTCACTTGTGTTTGGATATGAAATGCCTGCCTCAGGCTCTTGTTTTCAAGGCTGAGTCCAAAGCTCTCTGCTACTTTTATAGGTGCTGAAAAATTTAGGAGGTTTATCTAATTTGAGGAAGTAGGTCATTGGCTACCTGTCCCATAAAGAAATAACTTGTGTGTAGCCCAAGCTTGTCTCTTTTGTTCCTGGCAGTCATGAGGTGAGTAACTTTCCTTCATGAAGTCCATCCTCCATGCTGTTTCTGCCTTTCTAAAGATCTAAAAGCAATCAATCCAGCTGACTCTGGACCAAGACCTCTGAAATGATGAACCAAAATAAATCTTGCTTGTTACATTGTTTACCACTTTTATTTGTTATAACAATAAAATGCTAACACTTGGAATATAATCATCATTATGAAGAGGGAGGATCTTTAAAGTTTATTTTCTTTGATTAAAAAAAAAAAAACCAAAAACAGTTTATTGGGCTGGGGAGATGGATTAGTGGTTAAGGCACCTGCCTCCCAAGCCTAAGAAGAACGCTGGTTCCAGTCTCCAGCGGTTCCAATCTCCAGGTCCCACATTTTGCCAGATGCAAAGTGATGCAAGGCTGCAATGCCACACTTGACCACAAGGGGGCACACACATCTGGATTTCGTTTGCAGCAGCTGAGAGGCTGCTTGCACACCCATCTCTATCTGTTTCCCTTTCCCTCTTTCTCTCTGTCTATCTCCGTGTCTCTCTCTCAAAAAAAGTTTATCATGTTTTCTTAATTATGAGATAATATAAAAAGAGAGCAAAACACACTTCTGAAGTCAAATTATCTTGATTATATGATTATTTATATTTAGTGTATTGAAGGGAGAAGGGAGCTAGATCAACATATGGGTTTTAATGATGAAAAATGAGCATCAGAAAGAGGAAATTATGTGTTCAAGCCATAGCACTAAGCATTATGGATCCACCCAGTTTCTGTTCAGCATAAATCAATCCATGAACAGGTTTTGCGAATGTACTGTTAAGAATAAAGGAGCTTAGTGCCTATGAACATGACATTTGAAACCTTTTGAAGATTAAGGTGTCCAGTTTTAGATATGCTGGATAATTCATTTTCAGGGACCTAAGGAAAAATCATTGTGAATGGACTCCTCATTAAAGTTCTCTTCCATACCTTTGTGCATGAGACAAAGAGCTTGACAGAGAAAGAACATTTGCATTAGATTAAAGCAAAAACTGCAGTCATACTTTAGTAAGTTGCTATTTTATCATACGTTTTCCTAGATGAGCAACTAATTCCATGCTACTTTTAAAATTCATGGCTATACATAGCCAAACATTAATGTATTTGGCCACATAGGTAAAAATACTTAATCTTAATCATACTGTTGCAAAGATTACTTAGAAAAGCATTGCTTTCATTCATACTATAAAACTATGAGATTTAGTCAACTGTCCCATTTTCTTTTTATAAAAATGTATTTGACTATCTTATTTTTTATTTATTATTTATTTGCAGAGAGATGGGTAGAGACACTAACATAATGACAGAGAGAACTGGACACACCAAAGCTTCTTGCCACTGCAACTGAACTCCAGATGCATGTGCCAGTCTATGCATCTTGCTCTAAGTGGGCACTGGGGAATCGATCCCAACCCATCAGGTTTTGCAAGCAAACATCCTTATCCACTGAGCCATCTCATCTCTCCAACACTTGACTGGCCTGTTTACAGTATCAGGACAAATTATGGTCCTGGAAGAGAAAGAAATTGGAAAACAACCTCCCCTTTATCACCTGAGAGGGAAATTTGCAGCTCACTATCTATAGCCTTCATCCTCCAAAGAAAGAGAAGAGAGTTTTCAGATTAGCCTCCTTGGAGTCAGTACCCTTTATAATCTAACCATATTGATTTTGTGTGCTATCACGTAGATATCATGGTTAAACTTGAGAAGCTCATCAAGCAGATTTGGACTTCATGTACTCACTTGTTGAACTTTTCTCATCTAACAGACAAAGTAACAATAGGCACTCGAGCATTTTCCTGGGTATATGTGTGTCTACTAGCATAGTTGAAGCTGGTACATATATTTGAAATTTGCAATGATTATATGAGTCTTAGTTTGCATGACATTTATTCCTATCTGTTCCTCATAAAAGAACACTCAAAACTGCATCTAAAATCTAGCTCAATCTGTGTGACATTATCAAAATTTTGATAGACCTAAATCATAAGATTTTAATGAGGTCAAGTAATTTCATGAACAATAATTAATATATGGTAAAGACATGTGGAAGTGACAGTAAACATAGTAAATGTAGCGAAAAAGATGACTCAAAAGAATTATTGTTTTGGTTTCATTTTATTAATTTTCCATACTTAAGACCAATTAAGATTTCACAATGAATTACCAGCAATCTGAGAAAATAATGCAAGGATTCTAATTACACTATTTATTTTTTAATTTTTTATGTTTTATTTTTATTTTTTTTGACATAGAGAGGTAGATAGAAAGAAAGAGGGAGAGAGAAGAATGGGCACACTGCAAACAAACTCCAGATGCATGTGCCATCTTGGGCATCTGGCTTATGTGGGTCCTGGGGAATAAAACCTGGGTCCTTTGGCTTTGCATGCAACCACCATAATTGCTAAGCCATCTCTCCAGCACTAATTACACTACTTAGATAAAGGTTTGGTTTCTACTATGCTACAACCATTAAATGTCTCACTCATCTGAGTGTACTAGGCTGCCTGATGGTCTGGACGCTCAGTTTTTCTCCCACTCTTTACTTTTATTTATAGTTACTCATCTATTTATTTTTGCATGTGTATTTATCTGTGGTGTGTGGGTGTGGCATGAGTGTGGGTTCATGTGCACATGTTTGTGGAGATCAAAGGTTGACACTGGGTGTCTTCCTCAATCACTCTCAACTTTATTCTATTCAGGCGAGGTCTCTCACTTGAATGTAGAGTTCACTAATTCAATAAGTCTAGCTAGCCAGCTTGTCCTGAGGATCTCCTGTCTCCCCTCCTCTGTGCTGTAATTAAAGGTAGGACACTATGCCCACCCTGCCTTTTTATGGGTGCTGAACTCAGGACCTCATACTTGAATGGCAAACACTTTGTCCACTGTGCCATTTAATAACCCCACCTGCCTTTAACCATTGCTGGAATGCTGTTTTTTAGCCAGAATAAGTACTTGCTCACCATCAGGAAAATGCAGCCTATGAATTCTGAATTCTCACTACTAGGCCACACCAGCTCTTACACCTACATGTCCTGTAGGAGAAAATTCCACAACTAATATAAGATCTACTTAAACACTGAAATGTGCAATGTCTTCAAACATTTTAAAGGTATACCTGTGCATACTCAGGAGGTTTTCCAGTAATTGCAATCCAGCTTGCATATACAGTGCAGAAGATACAATCCAGAGCAGAGATCTAACGAGGAATGTGTTATTAAACATAGCACATACTTACATGTGCTAAAAGAAAGCTGCTCTTTTATGTTCTACTATTTCTCCCTCCTAGATTTTAAGACACCCAATAAAGATTTGACTGCATTTTACAAAAACATCTCTGCTTTCCAGAGGATGATTTGGTTCTTAAATAACCCATGTAAATATTTGGCAAAGTCACAAATGGTACTTCCTATGTCAAATAAATCTCATCTACTGTTTTGTAATTTCTACTATTAAAACATATTAGGAAATATGGCCTGCCACTGTGTTGGCAGAGACACATGATTAAGCAGCTTGGTGAACAGAATGAGCAGGTGCTGGGAGAGAACTCAGCAGGTCATCTATTTTAATGTTCCAGGGGAATACAAACCTGTTGGGAGTTTTGAGCAGGAAGACATTGCTTTGAGCATCTTGGTATTTTTTTAAAAAAATATTTTCTCAGATAAGTTTATGTCACTTAAATTGGGAGAAAAATCACAGCATGAATTGCTGGAAGTGTTGTCTTGTTAAATTGAACCAAACTTTAATAGGGTGGGGAGGAATCACTAGATTTGGTCATTGCTGAATTGTAGCTGTCATTGTCTTATTGGTAATAAATTTAGTCTGTAAAATCTGAATACTGGACCAAGTTTGCATCCACAACTGGTGAAATACTAGTTTAAAGATTACTTGGACCACAAAAATAGATTAAGTAGTTAGATATTGCCCTAATACATGTCATTCTCTGTCCTTGAAATACCCTCCTATTCCTGTCCAGCACATATTATTGCCCATGCCAGTTTGTCCCTTAAATGTGTGTGTGTGTGTGTATGTATGTATATATATATATATATATATATATATATATATATATAATTTCAAAATCTAAATTATGTTTGAGAGAATATTGTGATTATTTTTATGTGGTGTTGAATATGGTTTTTTTCTAATATGAATGCTTCTATGACCATATTCCAAAGAGAAGTAATCACTCGTCCCACTGAGAATGCTTAATATTACATAACATTTATTTTATTTTATTTATTTATTTATTAGAGAGAGAGAGAGAGAGAAAGAGAGAGAGAGAATGGGCATGCCAGGGCCTCTAGCCACTGGAAATGAACTCCAGATGCATGCGCTACCATGTACATCTGGTTTATATGGGACCTAGAGAATTGTACCGAGGTCCTTAGGCTTTGCAGGCATACCCCTAAACTGCTAAACCATCTCTCCAGCCCTTCATAACATTTTTATATACATATTTTCTTCTATGATTGGAGAAAATTTCTTTTGGGCATAGTGTAATCCTGTCTATACAGGATGTTTATACAGGCACTCAAATGTATTTGGGCCTGTGTATTATCAATCATAGATTATATAACCAACTTCCCTTTATATTAGATGAACATAAGAATGAGTAAATAGGTTGAAAAAAATGACAACTCTGTATACCTAAATCCTAAGAAAAGTCTTAAATAAGTATGTGTCATTGCTGTTATTATCAGTTCAATGTGATAGTTGAGCTACTAACTCTAATTTATAAAAAATAATTCATTGTCACTAAGATACATATTCTCTAAAGCCTGAGAAGTAAGTAATCCTATAAACAATACTGAGAGCAATGTCATTGTAATGTAATTATAGAGCTAACATTCTGTCTGGTTTGGCCAATTATATAGATAGAAATTCACTAATCTAGGAATAAGAATTGAGAATAGGGAGAGGGAGTACAGCTTGTATCCCATAAGATGTGAGAAGCCAAAGCAAGGTTTCCATTATCCTTATTTGGCCTTTCAGTGGAAGATTGATGTGATATATCTCTAAAATATCATAGCTGCAAAGTGGTAGAATGGTGATAAGAATACTCTCATGTAATTTAGTGAAGAAGTTAAGTAGAAGAAAAGGAGGCCTTCTTGGGGAAAATGAGGCAGCACCATTAGAAAGAAAATAATTCCCAATTACAAAATCTAAATTGAGAGACTACTGTGACTCTTTATGTAGGGTTGAAAGACATATTCTCTCCATATGACTTATCACTTAAGGATTACAGAGGTTTGTTTGGTATGACAAAATAGTTGCAGAAATTGACAAGATGGTAAAATGCAAATTTTGTTGCATATAGCTCATAATAATCTTTAAAACTTCATGAGAATCATTGATGCTAAATAGCTTATAATTTATTTGCAAAGAAAGTACAGCAACACATAAACTTATCTACAATATAGAGTAATAATAAATGAAATGTTATTGAATCATGCTATCATATTTTTGCATGTTCTCTCAAATCAGTAGATACAACCACACACCCTTATTTCAGAACAACAAATTATTATTATTAGTAGTAGTATATTGTCATAATACAATATATTTCTAACTTCTGCTAGGTTATGTGTGGTCCCATTTTCTCTTGTCTGGTTTACTTCGTCTTTGAACTCAATAACCTGTCTTTAGGTTTACAGCTATTATGCAAAACTGTTTAATTGAAATTCCATTTGATTACTCATCTACTTGAGACCATCAACAGTTATTGGGGCTATCTTGTTTTGTGCATAGTTTCAGGTCCATTAAATAATTTTAAGAACTTTTTACCAGCCATTTTTTCAAGAAATACTATAAATTACTGAATTTCCACATTAAAAATATACTTCTTTGGCTTTCTACTGTTCCATTCACTTGTGAAATGCTATATCATGTATACCTTTAGAAAAAATATTACATTTAATCTATCCATATTTTCATTAATGAAATAATGACTATAAGAAAATACACTTGCCCTATTCTTTACATACTCATTTTTAATAAACTCTACAAAGTTTTTGAAAACAGTCCTGAATACCAAACAAATGAGTGCTAAATAAATATAAAGATAAATTGGTAGATAGAATAAAGAAAGATTACTTCCAGCCAAAGGGAATGATTTTCTAGATAAAAGCCAATAATCAGACAATATTGCTTAGGAAGTGAATCCAAGCAGAGAGGCTTTTAATGTATGTGCTGGCCACATTGATCACAGAATCTGTCTGCATAGACACAGTTAATATGTTAACAATATTAAATATTTTTCTCTTATGTAGGTTAAGTAACTGCCACAGAATCTCATTTATAAATGAGGATGGTCATCATATTTTTTATAATAGATTTGGCAGTATATAGTCATACCACTGTGTATAGATTCTGCACAAATTTCTATAGCTCAAATTGAGTTAATGACAGCAAGGGTCACAAACTTTCTTTAAAAATCAAATTTCTTGTTACTTGTTACTGTAGTGTCACATTTGTTAAATGTAAAGTTAGTCAGTGAGGATCAATGCTCAAAACAAGCCTTGAAATTGACTTATCATCATTAATTAGTACATCATAGCTTGATGTGTCTAGGAATTTAACAGTCAAATAAACACCTGTCTAACTTTTCAACATGATGATTTTTATTTTTAAAAAAAAAAATGAAAGAACTAATGAGAGAGCAGAGAAAGCAGCAGGCAGAGGTTAATCCTAACTTTGCTAGCACCTTTTATTTCCCAGGAGGAAAACAGTTTGCCACGAAACAAAAGCACATTTAGCTGAAAAATTCCAAATCACAGAGCCTTGCCTAACCTTTTTGGAATCCTTAAGAAACAGACCACATATTCACAATAAAGTCAAGGGAAATTACATATAAAATAAACCACGTATTGAATAGTACAGAGGAACCTTCCTTGGAGCTGTTAAAGGAGACAGATGAGTAGTTTTAAAAAAGTTATTTGTGAAATAAGAGATTATTGGGCAAGATGATCACATGAGAGAGAGAGTGAGAGACAGAAAGAAATATTTGGGGATACATGCATAGTTGGAATCTGATAGACCATTGTAGCAAACATGCTGGAAGTTCAGAGGCTCTTTATGAACAGAGGATTTATAAACATTATAATTTTCTTATGTCTGCTTTTCCCCACAAATTTTCTCTGCTTCCTTTGGCAACATTATGTATTCTTAGACATGCTAGGGGACTTCCAAAGCCTCAACTCCTAAACAACATGGACTGAATCAGCTGCATCTGAAAAAATGACATATTTTATCCTCCAAAGTTACATCTTAGACTATGTCTGAATATGAAGTATATCTCTTCTCTCAAATTTACATCTATCCTAGACCTCTCTCTCTCCCTCTCTCTCTCTCTCTCTCTCTCTCTCTCTCTCTCTCTCTCTCTCTCTCTCTCACACACACACACATCTTTGCACACACACTGGAATCATGTTATACATTATCTTCTTTCTATCCATAGATGACATTACATGTTGGTTAAAGCAAAGATTCATTTCTGGTAAATTTTGTTACAAGCTAGGCTTAGAATGTTTGGAGACTTTTTCATATATACTGTCTGATTAACACTTGTTATGTTTATGATGTGTGTATGTTTGTGTGTGTGTGTGTGTGTTGTGTAGTTAGAACATGTGTGACGTCTTTTTTTAATTATTATTATTTTTATTGACAACTTCTATACTTACATACAAAAAACACATGATATTTCCCTCCCCTCCCCCCTTCCACTTTAGAACTCCAATCTCCATTATATCCCTTCCCTCTCTCCATTAGTCTCTCTTTTAATTTGATGTCATCATCTTTTTCTTCTATTTTGAGGGTCTTGCAAAGGTATTGCTAGGCACTGCAAGGTCATGGATGTCGAGGCCAATTTATGTCTGGGCAGTTGCATTGTAAGAAGTCATAGACTTCCTTTGGCTCTTCCATTCTATTCGCCCCCTCTTCTGCAATGGTCCCTGAGCCTTGGAGGTTGTGACAGAGGTGTTTCAGTGCTGGGCACTCCTCCATCCCTTCTTCTCAGCACTATGTTGCCTTTTGGGTCATCCCAGTGGTCACCAACATCTGAAAAGAGAAGGTTCTCTAACCAGAAGTGAGAGTAGCATTACTATGTGAATATGAACATTAAGTGTAGTGCTTTCAGGGCAGCTTGGTGGGAATAATATATACATTTAGTCAGACAAGAGCAGGCTTTATACCCCTAAGGCTCATGATCTCACCTGCCATAGACTT